>JAJSOF020000027.1:82545574-83240343 GCA_025594305.2 Periplaneta americana
TTTTTATTAATATGATTTTGGTGATGAATGAAGCCGGTGATATTCAGAGATGTTGTGGCCCGAATTTCCTGAAATTTGCCTTACAGTTGAGGGAAAATCCTGAGAATCCTCAACCAGGAAATTCAACCCAACCGGGAATCGAACCTGGGCCCTCTGTGTAAGAGACCAGCATGCTGACCCCTATACCACAGAGGTGGTCGAAACAAATATTAAAAGCACTGCATTTAGAATAACTTTGTATACTGAAATAAAAATCCTTTACCTACGTCTGACGACACATTTCATGTACTGACAAAATAAGTTACCAATTAGATAACAGTTCGCGTGTCTACAAAGCCTAGATAACTACAGTAGATAGGCCTACCTTTTTAACATGAGAGCTTGAGATTAGCATCGATTGCACTTTAAAGTAAAACAATCGTTAATAAAGAAGATAATAATATGTACTTTTCTACAGATTACATTCTTCGCATCAGAAGTTAGGCCTATACAAAAAGTCTGTGCTGTATTAGGGATACACATGCACGTAGCATATGTCACCCAGTTTCGGGAACGAAATGCAGTTATGTCGGTTTGAATATTTTATATTTGTTTCCATTTACAAATGATGAGTATGGTTAGGGTAAAGGTGCCTAATTCCGTGATAAAATTTCAATTGACTGCCATGGAGTTGTGGTCTCTGACTTTTAAGTTTTTTAAATACCTAACAGATGCGAGGAGATATCTTTTCGTTTTTTCAATTATATTGACTACCCGCCTTTTGAATAGAAGCAGTCGACTGCAGAAGCTTTTGTTCAGTGAAAGGTGGTTGACCAGTAAGTTTTTCTTTCTCTTGTGACCCACTCCTGAAGAAACATTTTATATTTGAAGTAAGAATTAATATAGCATTAAAAATTATATATTACTGAGGATTATAGTCAGCTGAATCAATATGTATGATTATTTAAACATTGTGAGACAATAACAATGCTGCAGGGGCTTTCCCTTTTTCGGATTTATTTTCATATTTCTTCTTCCTGGCTCACTTGACCAGTGATGCCAACGCTAAATTCTGAAAATTAATATTTATGAAAGAAAATAGTTCGTAAAAATAATAATAGAAATAAGTTATATAAAACATCAATTATAATTATAATAAAATAATAGGGCATATATTTAACTTAATTACTGCTGTTGTTAGGAATATAAATAATGAGAAATAGTTGTGTTATAATTCAATTTATTTCAATATAATTTTGTACTGAATTTAACTTTCAGTTTATTTTGTTTATAATATATTAATATGAAATATGTATTCCTGTAGTTACACAAGTATTTTCTATGAAATTTGTCACTTACGCCCTTTTTTCTATATTGTAATTTTTTGCTTAACCCATTTAAAACAATATACCATGACTTTAAAGTGTTTTTCCAAATACTACGTTTGTTTTCTGAGCAGTTAATGAGGATTATTTTAGTATCACGGAATTAGGATATCACTCACGTAATTAGAAAACCACTATCACGGAATTTTGATCCCTGTCATGGATTTAGGAGCCACTGTATAACAATGAAGAATCATACATTATATATCAAACTTGTGAAGCTGTTGACACTGAATGTTGTAAAACTGTAGCTAAAGGTCCAAATAACGTCATTTAGGTGTTATTTGAAAAATTTTAGTACAATTTTGGCATAAATATAGACTTTATTAAATATGTCACGGAATTAGGCAACTTTACCCTGTATGATAAGAGAAATAATTCAATACCCGCCGGAATAAGGACCTAAGGTACACTGTTTTCTATTCAGATGTACATTTATTCCGGGGAGTATTAATGAAGGGCATCCATAATATTTTCTCTTCAGATCAAGCGATGTTCCGAAAATAGTTCCAGTTCACAACAAATGATTCATTCAAACTGTACATCGTACGTATCTATTATCACTTTAATATCGCATAAGTCGCGTTTAAAATCAAACGAGTGGTTGCACAGGTCTTAACTGCTGTCAATGCCGAGATATAACTGAGAGAGACCGACACACTCATGCCCGAAGCAAGAGAAGGTAGCGTCATTGTGCGTGGTCACACAACTGACACTGTTTCAATGCCTAACTTCTAAGATTAGCACTCGGCTGTGGCTGTCTTGTTACAGTAAGCATTTGAAATTCTGTTACTTTTTGTTTAACCACGAATTCCGTAACGGGTGCTCATGTTAGGGCGGGAAAAGACGTAATATTCTGCGTCAAAAATTGGTATCACGAACTTGTTTCACAGATTGACGACAGTGCATCAACTGTACTATTATGTAACGTCGCTGGAATTGTTGATAGCAAGATGGCTGACTGGCTTTTGGAGAGCATATCTGGGATGGATTTGGGCTCAGAGTAGCCTACTGTGCGTCTTATAAGCTTTTCTTGTTCCAGTCTGAAAGGCGGCTCGGGTGGAACTCGTGAATCCGATGGCGACAAGCGGACCATCCTTTCTCAGCCCTACCAGAGCAAGGTTCCGTACACAGACCTGATAAACCCCATGACCTGGAGCCCCAAGTCCTTAAAAAAGAGATGGGTAAAAATTTGATTATTCTTTTTACATTTTTGCTTGCTTGATTTTTTATCTCCCTATTTATTCGTTCGTTCGTTTTTTAATTTGTTCATTCGTTTATTTATTTATATACTTATTTACTCATTTATTCATTTATTGAAATTATCCAATTTATTTAATGAACTTACTTATTCATTTATTCAATTTATTTATTTTTCAATTTATTTATTTTTCAATTTCTTTATTCAATTTATTTATTTTTCAATTTATTTATTCTATTTATTTATTTACTCATTTATTCCATTTATTCATTAATTTATTTATTTATTCAATTCATTTATTCATTTATTCAATAAATTCGTTAATTTATTCAGTTCATTCATTCATTTATTCAATTCATTTACTCACTATTTCATTCATTCATTTACTTATTTATTCACTTATTTACTTATTTATTCACTTATTTACTTATTTATTCACTTATTTACTTATTTATTCATTCATTTATTTATTTATTCATTTTTACTTATTTACTTATTCATTTACTTATTCATTTATTCACTCACTCACTCACTCACTCACTTACTTACCACTTTATTTATTTATTTATTTACTTACTTACTTATTTACTTACTTACTTATTTACTTATTTATTTATTTATTTATTTATTTATTTATTTATTTATTTATTTATTTATTTATTTATTTATTTATTTATTTTGTAGAAACTGAAGCTGCGATACTTACTTTACATTCTGACGAAGTTTTAGAACCCTACTGCAGTTACGTAATTATTTCCGTCATCTTTAAAAAGGCTGCACTCATCAAGTTTAAAATGCATGCAAACTTTTAAACTCATTTTCCGTACTTTTTTATCCACTTCCCTTCATTCACATAGCTAAGGATTCCACAAATTTTATGCTAGGAAGTTGACATTTTTACTGCATGTTCTCTGAAGTGCACTTAAAAAGTTATGTTGGCATTAAAAAAAATAAAGAAAATAATTTAACAAAAAATAAAGTGCTTGCATGCACTCTGTAAATTTCATAAATATGAATAAGAATGTCTAATTTCTCTCCATGTTTTACAAGGCTAAACTAAAAAAAATGTGACATCGAAGACATCGAAGTCCACAGCTGTGGCGTAACGGTTAGCATGCCTGATCGTGTGACTAGCGGGCCAGGATTCAAATCCTGATTGGGACAAGTTACTTGGTAGAGGTTTTTTCCGGAATTTTCTCTGAACCCATTAAGAGCAAGTGCTGGATAACATTTCGGCGCTGGACCCCGAACTCATTTCGCTGGTATTATCACCTTCAACTTACTCAGACGTTAGCTAACCATAGCAGCTTATAAGGCGTCGTAAAATAACAATTAAAAGAAGACGTCAAAGATAATGTAAACAAATTTAAAACCTGATACTTAAATTTGAGGGATGTGAAAACTTTTGAAAAAATACGAATTGTTTGTTTGTTTGTTTGTTTCTTTCTTTCTTTCTTTCTTTGTTTATTTATTTATTTAAATATTTATTCATTTATTGAAATATTTATTTATTTATTTACATATTTATTTATTTATTTAAATATTTATTCATTTAAATATTTACTTACTTAAATATTCACTTACTTGCTTACTTTACTGAATGAACTGGCCCTCCTCATAATTAGTCAGTCAAACTTTTACGGAACCATCTATATGGACTCTAATTCAGTGTACTGAAAAAACTATCGGAACATTATCTTTTTCTTTCTCTTATTAGCTTTCATCGCTTCTTTACTTGTAATTTTTTTATTCTGTATACTGCCATTGTCTGTTTGTTTGTTTGTACTTGTTTACCATTTTTCTTACTCTGTTATCCTTCATCATCTATTTGTTCTTGTATTGTTTTGTATGCTTTGTCTAATGGCAGCCTCTAATTTGAGGAAGCTCTAGTAAATAAATAAAAATATTTATTTATTTATTTATTTATTTATCTATTTATTTATCTATTTATCTATTTATTTATCTATTTATTTATTTATCTATTTATCTATTTATTTATCTATTTATCTATTTATTTATCTATTTATCTTTATTTATTTATCTATTTATCTATTTATTTATCTATTTATTTTATTTATCTATTTCTTTATTTATTTATCTATTTCTTTATTTATTTATTTATTTCTTTATTTATTTCTTTATTTATTTCTTTATTTATTTCTTTATTTATTTCTTTATTTCTTTATTTATTTATTTATTTATTTATTTATTTCTTCATTTATTTCTTTCTTCATTTATTTCTTTCTTCATTTATTTCTTTCTTCATTTATTTCTTTCTTCATTTATTTCTTTCTTCATTTATTTCTTTCTTCATTTACTTCTTTCTTCATTTACTTCTTTCTTCATTTACTTCTTTCTTCATTTATTTCTTTCTTCATTTATTTCATTAATTCATTCATTCATTTATTTATTTATTTATTTATTTATTTATTTAATTTATTTATTTTGGTTTAAAAACTTACGGAGTAAACTGCTAACGTTATAAGCATGAAACATTACATTATTACTAATATCAATAAGAGTATATATACCAAAACCAAGTCTATAGGTATATAACAAAATTTTCACCCATCGCCTTCCTTAAAAGTTCCACGCAATTATAGAGATTCCCCTGCCATCCATTTTAATGATGTTCAATTTTTACATTATTATTATCATCATCATCATCAAAAATCATCATCATTCTTACCGTTATTACTCCTATATATCGCAGTAAATTATCTACCATAGCTCGTGATTCGTTCAAATTTTTAAAATGTAACGCATTCATTAACAGTGATAATGAAAGTGATAAGAGATGCGAAAACCCAATTGTTCACGTGACACCTCTTCACAGTGGCATTGTGATGCAATGCAGGAGATAGCAGAACCTTATATAAACTCATCACTTGATCACACTTCGACAACAGTCACAATGAATATGTTGTGGATGCTGATTTCGCTAGCAGCCTTCGTTGCTGCCACTCCGTTGCCTAAAGCAGACTTGGAATGGTGGCAAACCGCCGTGTTCTACCAGATATATCCACGATCATTCAAAGACAGCGATGGAGACGGCATTGGTGACCTCAAAGGTGAGAACATTCACACACGCCAACTTCACGTTAAATATATTAAGTAACCGTTGTTATATTATAATTTATCTTGATATTGTAACGACGCCGTATCAACTACTCGGTTATTTAGCGTCGATGGATTTGTTGATAACGATATGGCATTTGGCGAGATGATGCCGAGGATTAGCCATAGATGACTTGACGTTCGTCTTACGGTTGGGGAAAACATCGGAAAAAACCTAACTAGATGATCAGCCCAAGCTGGAATCGAACTCAACTGTGGATCGGTAGGCAAGCGCCTTAGCCAACTGAGCTACGCCGGTGGCCTCTTATATAATAATTGAAGGGTTGATATCAAAAACCGGAGAAGTCCAAAAATTAATTTTTCAGAAAGCAAAAAAAACTGTCCCTCGCGTTTCTCATACAATATAATAATGCGACACTTTTTATACACGTATCCCTCGTAACTGTTTTCCTAATTACCTTATTCTCGAACTCCCTTAACCTCAGTTCCTCTCTCAATGTAAGTGTCCAAGTTTCACAACCATATAGAACAACCGATAATATAACTGGATGACAAAAGCTTCTCAACCGAATAACAGGCACTTCCTATATTTATTCTGCGTTTAATTTCCCCCCCGAGTGTAATTTATGTTTGTTATTGTTGCTCTGAAATATTCGAATTTTTCCATCGCTTCAAACTATAAATTTCCAACTTTTATAATTTCGTTTCGTACTATGTTCTGGTCACGAGACATAAACATATACTTTGTTTTTTTTTTTCGGAATTTACTTTCAACTCTATCTCTTTACTTGTTTCCATGTTTTCCTAATATTAGTAGGTTATTTTACGACGCTTTATCAACATCTTAGGTTATTTAGCGTATGAATGAGATAAAGATGATAATGCCAGTGAAATGAGTCCGGGGCCCAACACCGAAAGTTACCCAGCATTTGCACATATTGGGTTGAGGGAAAACCCCTGAAAAAGCCTCAAACAGGTAACTTGTCCCGACCGGGAATCGAACCCAGGTCGCCTGGTATCGCGGCCAGATGCGCTAACCGTTACTCTACAGGTGTGGACTGTTTTCCCTAATATTTCGTGGAATTTCTCCTAACATATTCACGTCATCCGCATAAACAAGCAGCTGATGGAACTCTAAATACGATGAACTGCTCCGCTATTGCCTTTTATGACATCCTGGTCCCTTTCTTTTCCCAGGAATTACGGAGAATTTTGATCATCTGAAGGACATCGGTGTGGATGGCGTATGGCTCTCTCCCATTTTTCATCGCCGATGGCGGACTTTGGCTACGACATTTCAGATTTCAGGAACATCGATCCTATGTTTGGAACGCTCGAAGATTTTGATGCACTCCTGGCTAAAGCAAATGAACTTGGTGAGTCTCATCATTGTCTTATAGACCTATCATTAGGCCTAGTAATATAGAGAGTGAAAGTAATATACCTGTGCAGACTTTAACAGCTGAATACGTGGATAGAGTTCAACAAAAATTATGCCATTATTAGTCCTAAATGAATTATTCTCAGATAATAGTTATTTATGTAACTAGTATGTGAAATGTATCTTTAGCGAACAGGTATTCATGTTTATGGACCAGGCATAAGACGAGTTCGTAGTATCATAAGATTTTTTGGTAGTCATTCCGTAAAGTGATTTATGCTCGACCGTGCCGAAATGTAGTAATTATACACCTGGTAGCAGACCTTTAATGCATGTCATTAAAGTACACCTACTCATTAAAGGTCAGGTCTTTCAGCCAATGACGACTCAGGTTACAACTGTTCAGCCAATGACAGGTCAGCTTTCTACCGTTATAAAACCGCAAGTATCGATTATTCTCGGATATGCAATCAAAAGAGAATTAGCGAAAAGTCACGGAGGCTGGAAATCCAATACTGTCGCAGAAGGTTATGTTCTGTTACTATAATAATTAGCGTTAATTGTAAATAATATTCAAATAAATTCAATTTGTCATCTCGTTTTTCAATGTCTAATTTAATTTCAATGTTATCTCTGTAGGTTCTTATGGCTTAGCAAGGTCAATGTGGACATCTGTTCCTCGGAAAAAATCAATACTTTCGCGTCTGCGCACATCTCACAACATACGGGACATTGCTAAAACATTAATAATATCAAGTTAGAAATATGGTCGAGCATAAAAAGTAGTATGAAACTCGCCTATAATGGTAATTAAGAAGCTGGTATGAAAATTATGAAACTCGCTTGCGCTCGTTTCATAAATATCCATACTCACTTCTTAATTACCTTCATTATAGGCTCGTTGCATAATGTACAATTCTAAAACTAGTATTAAATTAAAATTTAATCTTAGTTTCAATATTTATTCACATTGGCAAGCCAAGGCTTTATATTTAATAGAATGTACTCGTATTTCCGATATCAATTTTACAAAAACGGCCACTTGAATAATGTGTTGTCATGGTTACGACAAATTCAAACAGTAAAGTATTTTCATGAGGACTTTTTAGAATTGATTCCTACAATACAAATAAAATTTGCGACCTCATGTTTATGCAAAATAAGCTTCTCGTCTATGACAGCCATCAAAACAAAGACGAGAAATCTTATTGAACTTGAAAGTGATATCACTGTGTGCGTATCGAATACGGGGTTCAGATCTGAGAGCTACTATCTGAAAAACAGTCACATTTGTCCCATTACTAGGCGTACTTTAGTGTATAACTACTGAAACTTTTATTTATATTTTTATGTTAAATGGTCAAGTTTTTGAACATACAGTAAGTCAGTGATGCCAACGAGAGCGCAAGCGTGCTCATAGCCCGTATGCGCTGATCAGAGCACGTAAGGCACGCAGGTACAAGTCACTGGTGAACACAAGGGTTATACATTACACACTGATGAAGAAGTCGTTCAGTAAGTTTCAGGCTGACTAGACTCTGAACGTCTTGTGTAAGTGGAAGATGAGGTTGGTTTGTGGAAATTATTTAGTTATAAAGACAAGCAGTGTCGAACGTCTGAAATTATTACTTCATCTACAGAATGATATATTATTCAAATTAGTTTGTTTTTATTGACATTAAATAGTAGTAAATGTATGTAAAGATATATTGTAGAGCTTCTTCCTCACAGCATTGTATTTATGTTTACAGAATAAAGTACAACAAAAGTGTGTGCTGGTAATGGCGTAAATTCGTTAAATGTCAGGAGTTGTGTCTATAAATTGTCCAGATTTTCGTACATAAATTCTCAGTTTAACGATGTTCCTTACTATTACAATATTGTTCTGTCCAGATATTTTGAATTACGTGAATATTTATCAGAATTCATAATAGAAAAACAGAGACAGTCCAGAACTAGTTGACTCTACATGGATCGAGGAACGTAACTTTCTCAAGGATGTATTAGAGCTTCTGAACGTTTTGAATTTGAGATCGCAAGGAAAGAATCAATTAATCTGTGTCGACAGATATTATTAAAAGCTTCAGATGAAGATTTCATTGTGGATGTCGCAGATCTCACAGCACAATTTTTATAATTTCAACGCCTTCACTCATTGACTTCCTGTTCAACAGTGTAAAATACTGCGATGTTTTAAAAAATCTCTAGGAAGAGTTCCATAAACGATTTAAAGATATTGACCTACTCCAGCTCAAGTTGGATTTGTGTCGGCAAAAATCAGAAAAAAAAAACACTTCTGAATTACGCGAGAAGTCAGGAATTTAAATTTGTTTCTAGAAGATGCTCACATAAGTAGTACATGATTATGTAACAGTTAATAACAAAATTAGGCCTAAAATTATAGGCCTCATTATGTAAAACTGCTTACAAAGCGAAGCTATGTTTATTATTTGTTATATCGTACTATTTTATAATTAATTTCATTTATTAGAGAGGTACATGTTGCAAAATATGCTTTTATTTCTTGTTTTCTTGTATGAGCGTAACACATTATCTATTACTTAAGAGCAGTTTAATTCATCTTGCAGTGATAGGCCAATATAGTTCATTTTGCTCACCCCTTCTTGTTCACCGCTACTGCTTGTAGAACAGATTCATTGGAACCCGTGCGCGCTTGGGAGCATGTAGTGTCTTTCGCGTGCTCTGACCTTGACATCCCTGCAGTAAGTGGATGTTATGAAAGCGTTTTTTTTTTTATTTTACCTATTTAAAATCATTTCGCGACTTAGTTCTTTACACGAGCCCTCTGGGGGTCGCAACCTCCAGTTTGAGAAGCACTCCTGTAATTTTACCGACTGTTATTGGTCTCTAAAGCAATCACTTTACGGACTCAGTACAAAAAAATTATGTAGTCTAAATTTTAACACCGTTTTACTCGATAAGTACTATCCGTGCGATTCTGGCATCTAACCCTATCATTAGAGAAATTTATAATGAATGATTTATTCCTTTCCAGATTTTCTATAAAATGAACGGTTTTCTTGCAAATTAAATAAAAAGACGTAACGCTATATCCAGTCATTAGGAAGTCACGCAGCCTTTGCTGCAGTGACTAAGAGATGGACTGCTGCTCTTTATACTGGAGTTCGTGTGCGTATTCGTACGTGAAAGGGCGATGCGTTGTTGCCAAACTACACGGAGCTTCAGCCTAATTTTGTAATTAATCGTGCACTTAATTACAAAACACATAATGGGATTTTCATTTATTTTAATGTATTCTATTGCCCCCTTCAATCTGCATACTGTCATTGCAAGTTATCTTGAACCTTACATCCCCTAAGTCTGTCTTTGGAACTGCTCGGTACGGCATGTACTCATCAACGTAACGGCACGGCAAGGATGCCCCACCCTCGGGTAACGTGACTCTTTTCAAAAAACGTTTGTTCTTTTACCTTACGGCTCTCTACTGTAAAAGAACTTGATTCAATACAGACATCATCTTCTCTCGATCCTCCGGTTTTGAGAGGAGAACATAGTTTCGTAGCAAGCTTTAATTACCCTGTAATGAGTAAGTATTTAAATATAATCGTGTGTGCACTCCTCTCTCATCCGGGCTGGGGACCGGCAATGGAGGAGTTACTACAGCTACTTCTATGCATTATATAGGCCTGCATGACTTACACCTTCAGCTAATAAGTACATATTCTTGTAACAATATTTTACAGGCTTATTATTTGAATTTACATTAATTTACAATTATACACAATCCATATCCCTATCATTGCTGCCATCATCGCTTGTTCCAAAATTAATTATTTCGTCAATGGCATCATCCATTCGGAATTACCTTCTTAATCGTAGGTACTACTTTCTGAACACGATAGAATTCTTCGATTGTATCCCGAATGACATGTTGATCGAAGTCGTCCACTTCAACTTTACACAAGTCTAATTCTGGAATGAAATAATATGTTTAGTAGAACTATAAGAAAATAATAACTTGCAAAAGTAATTCATTATGTCGCTCTCAATACACACACTATTGTACAAAACTATTATAGCAATAATTTCTAAACATTACATACCTATTCTTTCCCAGAGTAGTGTGAGATTCATTCGGTTGTAATTCAATATTATTTTTAATTCTCTTCACGGAACTAATATCTTTTGCCAGAGTATTTAGCCGCTTTCTTATATTCCTTAGCAAGAGGTTCCAGCAAATATTTGTTTAATTTTTCCTCCTCGCAACGCTTGATTTTATTATATTTGCGATAATTTCTCTTTCTCGGTTAAGGATAACAGCGTTACTTTTTCTCTGCGGTGGTGTGATTTCACCATAATTACTACCCTGTGGTTGCTGCTCCATGTTAACACTACTGGTACGCAGTGAAGGAAATAGCTCTATGTTTCTTGACAAGAGATTATGCTGCGGAGCATGCGCAAACAACTCAGTTGGCTCCACCCGCGTTATGCGCTTCCTTCCCTCTGCCCCTCTGACCCCGCTCAGAAGGTTCAAGATAACTTGCAATAACAGTAGTTATGTTACTTCAACTCTGTATAGCGTAGTCATCAACGTCGTCATGATCCATGATCATCATCATCACCATCATCATCATCGTCATGGGTTAGGTTTAATAGCTCATTTAGACTCAAATCAAAATTGTGTAGAGCACATTTGTTATGGCGGGGCGAACATTTTTTTTTCAAGAACTTATTTCATAAAGACTCTGGTGATAACTTTGGTAGATTGCTAAAGTAATCCGAAATACTATAAGTAAGGCTAAGTTTCATTTTTTTCTAATTGAAACGGAGCTTCCGGGCTAAGATGCCGTGGTCTATTGATGTAGATATTCTCAGATGTTTCGTCTACTACTGCGGCAGACATCTTCAGTAGTGAGGTATCCTAGGTAGAAGTCTTCTGCTAGCGGTACCTATGGCAATTGATGACGAAACATCTGGGAATATCTACACCAGTGGACCACTGCATTTTAGCCCAGAAGCTCCATTTCAATTAGACACCGACCGTGAAAGCCTACATGCTAAAATTTCATTTTTTTCATTTATGAATCTCAGTAAATAAATTAATCATTATAATACATTAAGAATTATAAGTGTATCAATTTCGTTTTATATAGCTATTTTTCTTGCTGTTACTAGTAATTGGTGTTTTCAACTATTTGTCTGACAATTCCGACATAAATAGCTACAAGCTAAAATGTCAGATAAAAATGGAAATTAAAACAAATCAGTCTTTCCTTCAAAGCTGTGGCTTATTCTACTCACGTTTCGATTTCTCCTGTTTGTGTTTCAATGTAGAATAACAAGTCAAATTAATTTTGAGACACAAGAAAATCTTCGTAACATTTGTCAGCCTCTTACTATACGACAAGGCCAACTTGCGATTTGGCCTTGCAAGTCAGGAGGCTGCCGTTCATGTTACGACACGATGACGTCACACTTACACTTATTTTCCTCTTCGCAAGTTCGCTTTGCAGGGTAGTACGCGAAGTGCAAATCTCTGTTTAGATTGCCATGTGACTTTTCACAGCTCTCCGAAACTTTATCGAATTCTGGCCTCTCATTTTGTAACATGAAGTGACTTCATATCTTCCCCAGGCATCAAGTTGATTTTGGACTTCGTCCCCAACCACTCCAGTGACGAACACGAATGGTTTATCAAGTCCCTCCAGAAGATAGACCCTTACACGGATTATTATACCTGGAATGATGGGAAACTCGATGAATCTGGCAACAGGGTTCCTCCTAATAACTGGGTAAGTAGTTTGCTTAATATTATAGGCATGAAAGTCTAATGGCCGGTTTGTCCAAGTATTGTTAGAAGACTTAACGACTGTTAAACCTTCAACAGTTTGTTAAATACAGTTTTTCCATTTGTTCAACACCAGTTTGGCTTAACAGATTCTTAACCGTTTGTTAACTTTAAATGTAGGATTTCAGGCCGTTAACTCATTTAACAAACAGTTAAACATGGCGGATAACACCACAGCTGTTCAGACAAAAGTTGTGAAAGTAACATGTTATGTTTCTCTTTGAGGAGTGTTTAGAGTAAGGGCCGGTTTCACCAAGCTTCAGTAAATCAGTCCAAATGAAACATTAACTAGTACTGAACATTGAAATATTTACACGATTACGTTTGTATGTGAGGTGTGTCCGTAGACTTCAAGCCTAACAGCTATATGTGCCTCGTCGCGCTGGTTACGTCATGGTACCCAGATGGAGTAGTCAGTAGCGTGTTGGCTTGCCATCGCAGGGGCCGTGTTCGGTTCTCGGCGGTAACTTTTTTTTAACGTAACTAATTTTTATACATGTTGCCTTTCTTCGTTTTTATAATTTTGTGTAGTGGAACTTATTATTTCGCAACTCTGGCTCCACTAGGAGAATTTAAAAAAACTCTTGGGAAATCAATTTTCTTCCCGAAATAAAACAAAGATAAACAAACAAATTAAAGAAAAATAAAAGAAATACACATGTGGATCTAATACATTGTCCACATGCCATCGGCGTCTATCACTGCCTGGCATTTTCGGGGCATTGAGTCCACCAGATCGCGGAAATAGTTCTGGTCCTTAGCGAAATCTTCCCAGGTAACCAGAACTTGATCCCAGAACTGATCTGGATTTTGAGGTGGGATGTCTCGATATTTGTCAATCCTCTTTTCATGCTTTTCCGTGAACCGTCTTTGAACGTTTATGGCGGTGTGCGCGGGTGATTATCCTGCTGGAAAATTAAATTTCCATCGGAAAGAAAACGATTATAAATTCCAAGAATCCAGCTCTTTCGCTTCTGTTTTAAAGCCAGTGCAAACATATCTTATCGCTAGCTATAATATAATTCTAATAAATGAAAGTTAATATACCAATTAAGTTTTGTTATGTTTGAATGCACATTATGTATTAATTTACTAATATTTCTTAGGTACCGGTATGTAGTTATAATAATCACTTTCATGTCTTAAAATAAAACTCAGTTGTATGTTACCTAGTTGAAATAGGCCACTTGTTTCAATTCACTAGCTACTATTAACTCTAGATTCTATGTTACTAGCTCTTCAAATGTTACCTAGTTGAAATAGGTCACTTGTTTCAATTCACTAGCTACTATTAACTCTAGATTCTATGTTACTAGCTCTTCAACTATAGCCGATGTCAATAGTGCTTCAAAATACGCAGTGAGTAAATAATAAAATGTTTCAGCAGCAATTGCTTCTTTAGGACGAAATTACATATAATTTATACATGAACCTAAATTAGAGAATTTTATATGATACGGAATTCTCCTCGGGGTTTTCTGTACAGTTGACTACACACACATTCGTGTAATTATTGTCACCTGGTGGTCATAATGCTGAGATTTTTCTAAACAGAAATTCATATTTAGCATTATAAAATGTAACCATACATAATAATTATTATTATTATTCAATAGCAGTCAATGCAACTTTCATTTATCAATTCTCTGTACTGTATGAATCATGACTACTGTAATAGGTTACGATTTTACACAGGTTTCATGACTTACTCCATAGTACAGAATTTAAATAATAATATCAGCCAATAAGAAGTTGTCTTATATATGCAAAATCATTACCAACTGCTGTTGTGTAGTTAGAATAGTATTAACGACAGTTAAAGTTAAGTGTTGGTTATTTTAAACAAAATTATGTTGGAAAAATGGAAAATATCTTAACAAAACGTTAAAAATAAACCAGTTGTTAATTTAACATTTGTTAAGTCAAATTAAACATTACTTGGAAAAACTGGCCATAAGTGTTCTATCAAAATCCGTGAACTATTATCTGATCCATGCAACGATTTAAGTCCCGAGAAGCATAAACTTGCAGAGTTATGGGGCTTATGTCAAACACTTTTATGATGGCAAAGTAAGTTTCTCACAGCTGCTTTCTTTGAAATGTAATAAACTGTTCATTACTGACTCATTCCGACGCATTATTTCTCTTCACATTTTTGCATACGTACTATTCAAATAAAGTACAGGAGCAGGATGGGAGTACACTATGAATGATGATAATAATATTTATTATTGTGTCTTCCTCAAGGGGGGACGGCTAAGATTTATTTAAATTGATGAGAGAATACATATTTCTTCCATCAGAAATTATAAATCCTTTAGTGATTGATTGTAAATATTTAGACATTTACAAGCATACAGGTTGTTACTTATATACATTTACGATTTAGCCGGTATTTAGGTATATATTTGTCCTTTATTCTTAGAATAGGTCATATTTGTTCAAATTAAAATAAAATGGATAACAGAATGAATATTTCTTCAAAACTATAAATTGAGAATTTCTTTCGTGATTTTATTCTAAATATTTAGATATTTAAAATTATATAGATTGTTATACGTGTTTACGATTTAGTAGATATTTAGGTGTATATTTGTACCATATTCTTAGGATAAATCAGACCTCTTCAAATTTAAAAAAAAATGATGAGGGAATAAATAATATTTCTTCCACTAGAAATTGGAAATTACTTCTGTGATTTTATGGTAAATATTTATATATTTAGAAGTATATAGATTGATGTACGTGTTTACGATTTAGCAAATATTTAGGTATATACAATATTTGTCTCATATTCTTAGGATAGGTAAAACTTGTTCAAATTTTAAAAAATGATGAGGGAATGAATATTTCTTCCACTAGAAATTAGGAATTCCTCTTTTTTATAATTTTATTATAAATATTTGTCTCATATTCTTAGGATAGGACAGACCTGTTCAATTATAAAAAAAAAAAAACTTAAAGTTTTGTGCACGCTTAGTTGTTTCACGAATTTATACCAGCATTTGTTACAAATTTGAGAATTATTACTTTAAAATTGATGGGATAATAATGATTAATATCCTGAAAAACACTATAAATGCGACATTTTTACTAATACTTTTGCAGATGATAGATGGGGTGAGGAGGCTGGGAGTACTGATAAGAGGAAAAACCTCTGCGACGTAGGCCTATGCTTTGTCCACAAAAAATCCATCTCAACCAGACGGGGGAACGAATACTCACCACCTAGATCAGGGCCGGGCATGAGAGCGACTCCATATAGCCGACCAGAGCTGCTCTCGCTCCGCAAGGCAAGCTAGAGCAGAACGCTCACGCAGTGGCAGACTCGCATTACAGCTACCTTCCCTGCATTAATATAACAAGAGCCACGGTTGTTCTAGTCATTCAGTCTGTCAGTACATTATAGTTTATAAGGATAGTACATCAATCCAATGTACAGTACAGACTTTATAACACTCTTATTAATTTAATGGAATAAACTTCACTCTATGCACACACACAAATCATTAGGCTTATTTACATAACCCATACGCACAGTGCTTTAACAATTACATAATGGTAGACTATTAATAATATAAACATAAGTAATAAAGTATTATAATAATATAATATAATATAATATAATATAAAACAGTTATATTACCGGTTATTCTATATGGTTGTGAAACTTGGACTCTCACTTTGAGAGAGGAACAGAGACTACGGGTGTATGAGAATAAGATTCTTAGGAAAATATTTGGGGCTAAGAGGGATGAAGTTACAGGAGAATGGAGAAAGTTACACAACACAGAACTGCACGCATTGTATTCTTCACCTGACATAATTAGGAATATTAAATCCAGACGTTTGAGATAGGCAGGACATGTAGCACGTATGGGCGAGATTCAGAAATGCATACAGAGTGTTAGTTGGGAGGCCGGAGGAAAAAGACCTTTAGGGAGGTCGAGACGTAGATGGGAAGATAATATTAAAATGGATTTGAGGGAGGTGGGATATGATGATAGAGAATGGATTAATTTTGCTCAGGATAGGGACCAATGGCGGGCTTATGTGATGGCGGAAATGAACCTCCGGGTTCCTTAAAAGCCAGTAAGTAAGTATAATATAATATAATATAATAACGTGATATGATATATGACATATCTTGAATTGTAATATACTATACTATGATATAACTTAATACTTGTATAATTTAAAATTATATATTACTAAATGTATATTAACTTATAATACAATATAAATATCAAATAGATACTCTTATTAATCAGTTGGAGTGTTTTATGACAAATTAAACACTTTGCTAATCCACTGCTCTCTATCAAAAAGAACTCCTGCTCCTCCCATGATATATTAAAAGCAGTGGGAATAGCGGGCCGCTTTAGTGTATGAGCGTAAGCTTCGTCTTCAAAGTTCGCCATTATACTACAGAGTCACCACTGCACCGACACTGAATGACGTACAATATGCATACGTCACATCGCTCGGAAGAACCGCTCTTTAAAGCACATAGCGCTCATATCTCAGAATCACGTAATGTGCCCAGCCCTGACCTAGATGAAAGACGGAAGACCAACGCGCTAGCAATGATGCAGAGAGCGGCGTACTGTGACCATAGTTTTAAAGTTAATTACTGTATATCTTTATTCCACAGCAAGCAGAATTTGGAGGCCCAGCCTGGGCGTGGCGTGATGAACGACAGCAATACTACTTACACCGGTTTGATCCCAAGCAACCCGATCTGAACTACAGCAACCCTGCAGTTGTAGAGGAGATGAAGGTAGGAAAGACATATCTATACTAATAATAAATCTGTAGCCGAAATTTTTCTGGTAATTTTCGATTTTCCAAAAATAATTGGTCCTAACATATAATTAAGCGCCCTGAAACCGAAAATCGCTTCTTTTTTAATTTTTGTTTGTATGTCTGTCTGTCTGTCTGTCTGTCTGGATGTTACCTTTTCACGCGATAATGGCTGTACCGATTTATATGAAAATTAGAATATAAATTAAGTTCGTTGTAACTTAGAATTTAGGCGATATGGCATCCAAAATATTTTATTTAAAAGGGGGGTTATAAGGGGGCTTGAATTAAATAAATCTAAATATCTCCCTTATTATTAATTTTTATGAAAAATATTACATAACAAAAGTTTCTTTAAAAATAATTTCCGATAAGTTTTATCTCATAAAAAATTTTGATAGGAATGATATTTAGTGGGATAAATGAGTTTCTAAATTACAATAACAACGCCATCTAAGGTGGTGTAATGAAATAAAAAACAAATGACTTCGTCTATAAGAGGCCTTGGACAACAACAATCAAAAGCTATTAAACATATGGTAGCCTACAGAGAATGTTTCTGTGTTTGTATGAAATAATATCGGAAGCTAAATTAACCGATTTGTATAATTAATTATTAATTATTGGAAAGTGTAGTTTCTCTAGATGGACATAATGCTATAATGTTATTATAGTAACTTCTGAGTGAATCGAGAACAGGTAAGATTAAAATAGCTTCTTATGCACAGAAACCTTGATAGGCTATTCTGTACATTCGTTTCCTGTATTCCTAAAATAATTTTTATGACCAAATGAATGGTCTCTGGATCAAAATGATCGCATTTTAATCTTTTTACTACAATTTAAATTAAGTAACATAATAAAAGATTTATCCTTCTATCAAACACGAATGTTCCCTGGATCAAATGTCCTATTTTAATTATGTAATTACTTTATATTTATTTATAACGGGTGCAGCGGAGCGCACGGGTACGGCTAGTACTAAATATATCATTATGGTTTGCTATTGTCCACCAGCAGAAACGTTACGTTGTTTTTGAATCAAATATCGCAGGTTTCATTCCCGTTGATTGCGATACACTTTTTGGATTACAAAAATGTACTACACTGCTCCGTCGATATAGCAGAATCCAATGTTTACCTACTTAGATATAACACGTGGAGCAAGTCCCCTGCAATCGGCAAGCATCATGTTTAGGTAGAGCATGAAAGTCAACGAATATGATGGATAGTAACACATCGATTACACAGGAATGGGTATTTAAGAGTTTTTAATTCATTATAAAAAGTGAATTTGATATAACGTCCATATAAATTAATTTTATTTCTTGGAATATATCCATCTATAGGATAAAATTCAACAATAAATAGACAGACTAGACTAGACTAGACTAGACTAGACTAGACTAGACTAGACTAGGCAGAGAGAAGGACGGATGGACAGACAGACAGACAGAGGCTTTTGCATTAGTGCGTGGGTTCGAGTCCCGCTTGGACTGATTACGTGTTTGGTTTCTTCCGAGGTTTACCCCAACTCTAAGGAAAACGTAAGGAAATCTATCGCGAATCATTGGTGTCATCTCGTCAAATACAATCACTAGGGGTAGGATTTTGATGAAATTGCATCTTTTTCCTAGTAAGCCAGAAACGTAGCTGCTTTTGTATTTATATGTTATGTGATAAACTGTTTTAAGACATATTTGTTAGGACATTTTTTTTTTTGCCTGTTTCAACTCATAAGAGCATTGTTTGTTTTATTCGGTCATTTTTAGGCATTTTCATTTAATTTTGACCATAAATCCGCATTATTAATGTAAAATAATGTTTATTTCCTTTGATATTTTCTCTATATATTTTGTCCATTAATACCCATTATTTTGTATAATATTTTAATCGTTTTTGTACACAAATATTTCCATTTTAACGTAGTATACCCCATGTAATGGATCAGTGCAATCACCCCTTCAATATAAACTTCTCTATGCCTGCTACTTCCGGTTAAGAGTGGCCTTGTGGTGGACTACATGGAAACTACATCAGGTAAAATAATTAATTAAAGTGTACCACTAAGAGAAAATATGTAAAATTAAATAAACTTAAATGTTGGTACTAGAATTTAATTTAATTACTAGTCTAAATATTAAGTAGTACAAAACCTCTTTTCCTACTAAGCCAATTATGTAAGACCAATTTTAGGGCATTTTAAGGGCATTTTTTTAAGATTTTTAGGTCATAAATGCATTGTTTTTAAGACATTTTTTCATGATTTATAGGTCATCAAAATCCTAGCCCTAACAATCACCAATTCCATCAACGCTAAATAAGCTAGTAGTTGATACAGCGTCCTTAAACAACGGACTAAAAATGATATCTCGTAGGATTCACATCGCGAACTCTTGACAAAAGCTCTGTTTTTCGTCATAAACTGTTTCACATAATAGCCTATATTGTGTGCAGGACGTTCTTCGGTTCTGGATGGACAGGGGTGTCGACGGATTTCGAGTAGACGCAGTTCCATGGCTGTTTGAAGGCCCCATAGACGTACCTGATTCAGAGACCGTGGCACCTCAGAACCTCCCCGAAACTTACGACATGGTAGTGCAGTGGCGGAAAGTCCTGGACGAGAAGAGTGCCGAACTGGGGAAGACAGAGTGAGTATCACAATGCCGAAGGCATTATCTATTTATTTGTCACCTTGAGTCATTTTTCATTTTATGAACATAAAACTTGCAAAACTGAAGCTGACTTGATTAATTTCAAGGAAAAAATTGTTCCGAGATCAGATATCGAACCCGGGACCTTTGACTGAGCGCGCCTTTGAGCTACCCGGGAACTGTATCCGACACTGGCTCAAATTTTCCCTTTATATCCACATACCTCAAGTGGGCTGACAAGACGTCAGAACACGACATTGAGAGCACACGAACTCTTTGTGACTTGAATTGTGGCTTTCTATCACTGACAGTGAGCTGGTGTCGGATAGAGTTCATGGATAGCTCGGTCGGTAGAGCGTTGGCGCGTTCAACCAAGGGTTCCGGGTTAGATACCCGGCCCCGGAACAATTTTTCCCTTGAAATAATTAAACACGTGCATTAATAGCATTTGAAGAATATGTCTTCATTGGTTTTATCAATTTATAGAATAGATTTGCAACTGACTGAGTGCATTCTACGGTAACATGTTCTACACGTGTTCTTCCCAAACTTGTTTCAATATATAAATCTACAATTTTGTGCATACTTTATGTTCGTCTTGATTTCCGGCTGCAAGAATTCATACTCAGACGCAGGTGAAGATTATATTTTCTTCACAACTTCCAAAAAAAGATGCAATATTGATCAAAGAAGTCATCAAAGGATTTATTCTTTTGCATCTCTATAAACCTGACTCACACAACTGCATTATGATGTTGAAAATTTCGTGTGATCTGATTTCAAGCACTGTGCATCCCTTTCATTGAGTAACTGTTCTTCACTACCTAATCTGAAATGGAGAGATCACGACCTGATGGCAGTATCTTTATTGAAATCTCCCGCCAAATCGTATGAGTAGATTCTAAGTGTAAATACTCGCGGCGCTATCGTTAGCCTATCAACTACATGTTGGTTGAGTGGAAGAGAAGGCCTTATGGCCTTATGGCGAGGCAAAATGAAACTACTATTACTACTACTACACGTTGCACGTCAAAAGCAGGTGTATATTAAGTAACGTTGCAGATTTTCATACATGAGATTCATTCTCATAATCTTTTAGAATTCGAAATTAAATCAAATCGTCAGACGTTGTAAAGGTCTTCCTAGTCTTGGCTTTCCTCCGGATCGGTAATTCAAAATGTGTACAGAGATTCTATTGTCAATTTTTACTATATATACAGAATGAACCGTAAGTAATGTCAAAATGTAATTAATTTCGGGGGATCATTCTTTTAGATATTTCAAACAGAAGAAGTGAAATACAATTTTGCTTGTTTTTGTTTCCTTTCCGAGATAAAAAATTGTATTGCTTTATATGAAACATTTCATAGTGTTTTTCTTTTTTTCGGGAAGGCTTTGATTTAATTACCAATATGCTCAATCAATTTAAGAGAACAGTGTATTATGATAATAAATGATTGAAAGAATTTTAATTTTGTCCTTTATATGTGCAGAAATTTTAATCGAAGTAACATTGTAAAATTACTTGGCTGTACGAAAAGTTACATATGTTCGCATCGAAGTTCTGAGAAAAACTAAAATTATTTCAATCATTATATACATAATACATTGCTGTCTTAAATTGACTAAGCTTATTTGGAATTAAAACAATGGCTTTCCCAAAACACGCTATGAGATATTTTTTTATATAAAACAATTTTTAAGTAGTATTACTCCATGGAGGTAGCACCCATTCTTCCATCTAGCGGTCATTACCAAAAGTTCAGTTTCGACAGTGGCGATCCTAGGGACGGTTCTCTTTTACATGTTGCCATTATAACAAAGGATTGGCCAAACTGACATAGGCCTATATAATTATGATCAGGGCGTAGCGATCAAGCTGGCGAGTGACTGAAGATAACGATTCCAAATGACAACATGAGCAAACACGTTCTGAACCGAGCTCTTTCCAACATTACGGATGTAATAGCAGAGTTAAATTTTGATATGACTAATAAACGGTCAATAAATAACCGCAACTCTTTCTACGACAAAAGAAATATCTACCTATTTATTGCAATCTAATGTATATAATTACTTCGTACATTCCTATTCCCATGTTCAAAGATCCAAAATTAGAGTCTTTCATTGTAATTTAGCTCAGTGAAATTGACTCAAGTGCAGTTCACTGCGAAGAGTGTTAAACTTGACTGAAGATGAGAGAGTGGATATCAGGGTTGCCAGATAAATGAAACGCAATCGTCGTATCAACTTATAAAAATGTCGTGC
Organism: Periplaneta americana; assembly: GCA_025594305.2. Taxonomy (NCBI): domain Eukaryota; kingdom Metazoa; phylum Arthropoda; class Insecta; order Blattodea; family Blattidae; genus Periplaneta; species Periplaneta americana. The sequence continues at coordinate 82,568,154 of JAJSOF020000027.1, forward strand.
ATTCATCATTTTACTATTTTATAATAGATAGTGCGCACAAATATATTTCACATAACACCCATAAAAAGTGATTCATAGGCCTATAAATTTATATTCATTCATTCATACTGTTCTGTCCAAGGGCATATCTTTCACTGCAAACCCAGCATTCTCCAGTCTTTCCTATTCCAGCATCCATTTCTTCATCCAATCAAGAATTTAGTAATTATAGTTGATATCCACAATGGCATTTAGCATTCAAATTATCATTTCTTCACCAACACTGTCATTTTCGGTAAAGCATGCACGATGACGCTTGGTCGGAAACAACAGCCAGCAGAAACTTCATCTTTGGTCGGCGCAACGGCAGATATTTAATATCAATCAGTGTGGCAGCTGATGATTACATCAAATTAACCCACCTGCAGTCGACTCAAATCCCACACCGCAAAAAGGTTAGGGCGTCTAGATTTCTTAATACTAGCGCGGTAATATTTTATTCATAAAAAATACTTGCATTGCTGAACATACAATGAAGTTAGCAGATATCTGAACTCGTGTTACTTTGATATAACAGCACCGTACATGAAACCTGGAGCTCAAGATGACAAATTTATGATTTGCATGGCAAGTGTAGTCACCATATTGATTTTCAAAGCATCTTTTATCCCTTTAACGTATATATATATATGTGTGTATTTATTCACACTGCAGTGGGTATATACCCGGTGGCAGTGGTAACAAATTACACTCAATAATGACAATAATAAACTTATTAATTAAAAATACAATTAATAATAATACTAATAATTAATACTGACAATAATTAATAATAATAATAATAACAACAACAACAGGGAATGTACTAAATTAAATGAAACGATCACTTAAAATAACATTTGAAATAAATCTAATTTGTATCTTAAAACTAAGATCGAACTAAAACCCACGAGTATGATATGTTCATATCTGCACAAGTACCTTTCAAATTACACTCATTTCGCTGTCAAATCACTCACTGCACTGGAACTACGACACATTTCACTGATTATATCCTGATTTCACTAACACTTCAAAAACATTTCACTGTTCAAATACTATGCACTGCCACTATAAACTATAAAGCTTCACTGACAGGAACACGTTTCACTTACACAGCACACTTCACTGACACGACATACTTCTTCACTGATATAACACACTTCACTGACACAACATAATTCTTCACTGATACAACACTTCAATAACAACATATCATTTATACCCTTAAATACTGTGTATAATTACCGTCTATTAGTAAGGTCCTTAAGCCTATTTTATATATATTTTTGGCTGTTGGTAAAGCCTTTAGTAAGTCTGCAGGTAAAGCATTCCAGTCCCTGATAGTACGATTGAGAAAAGAAAATTTTCCAGTGTCCGTCCTCTGCCTTCTTTCCCTAAAAAAATATATATATATATATCTGTGTCTGTGTCTGTGTGTGTGTGAGTGATCAGGGACATACTCAATGAAGAAAAGTTGTCTAGAAAAGGTGCAAATTAACTGTTATTTTTTAAATTATAGTCCGACATTGTGAGATCCAAAATAATTTTGTCCCTTCAGTAAAATAGTCGTACAAAATTGAGTACGACTTAGAGTTCGGTCGTACCTCGAACAATTAGTCAAAATAGTCGTACGTATGGCAACCCTGGTGGATATGGAAGGCTGAGAAAGAAAGTATTGCTGGAAAAGATACAGTGAACAGTATAATTCTGTACTGTTTCAAGCTCACGAGACTATGGAGCCATGTCCTTCAATGGTGAAGCACAATCGCGGAAGATGTTGCTACTGTTCGAGCTGAAAACATTGCTTCCGAATTCTCTGTGAAAGAGAATGAGAACTTGACTTCCTCTCTAGACTCGAATTACACAATATGTGTTGTTCTGTATAGTGTAAAAATATATAATTATATATTTAAGTACAGAAATAAATCAAACTCTTCAAACTAGTTAATGTTTTCTTAGAAGTTGTTATGTATAGGAGCTAATGCTGCGCTTATCTGTAGCCAATAGCAGCATTCCCCTCCACCTGCAGCTTAAACGTAATACCGTGTTGTCCCTGCACGTCACCACTATAACACGGTTCAACTTCTCAGCCCCCTACTGTAGTTCTTGAGGCAAATTTGATCTACAAGAATTCAAATATAAAATGAAGTCAATTGTTAATAATATGCTAATTAAATTTACAATGCATTAATTTTCATACATTATGTAAGGGAGGTTGGTTCACAGTATTCGTATTTATATTAAAAATTATAATTTGTCACAGATCACTGTTCTTTCTTTCAGAATGTTTATGCTGGAAGTTTACGGCAACACCGAACAAGTAATGGGTTATTACGGCACACCAGAGGCTCCAGGAGCACATTTTCCGTTCAACTTTAGATTTATAACTGATCTCAACAATGGATCAAGTGCTTATGACTTCAGCAGCGTCATTTACGATTACTTGAGCCACATGGTCGACGGCCGCACACCGAACTGGGTGGTAAGTTGAATTGTTACAATTTCATGTCCTTAACTTATCCTTAAACAGGCGTGGTGGTAAATACCAGGATCCATCAGAAATAAAATCAAAAGTTATTAATTTCCTCTACATAATGCAGGTTCTCGTCAACTGCCGTCAAGGATTGGGCTTTTGGCCCGATATACCCACTCTTGCGAGGAATTGTGTTATGATTAGAGAGTAACGAATAGCGGAAATATCTGATCATGTGTTTCCGTCTGCCATTAAGACAGCGCAGGACAAACAAAAATACAAAAAGACACACACATCAGCCCCAATACAAGCAAGTAAATATCCACATCTTTGCTGGCATCTAAAACCAAATGTCGGCCTGGGTAGCGTAGTCGGTATAGCGCTGGCCTTCTGTGCTCGAGGTTGTGGATTCGATCCCGGCCCAGGTCGATGGCATTTAAGTGTCTTCAATGCAACAGGCTCATGTCAGTAGATTTACTGTGATCTTATTTTTCTACTTATTTTTTGGACGTTTTCATTTGTGCTTTTGTATTTGTATTTGCAATTTTATTTCTATTTCTTATTTACTTCTTCTCTCTGCATTTGACTTTTGTATACCTATGCCTATTTGTTTTCTGGTCGTGTGGTAGAGAAGGCCTGATGGCCTTAAACTCCGTCAGATTAAGGGGAAATCTCTTTTCTCATATTATTTTAATAGAGCCTCAATTTCCCTAACATAGTTTCATATAAATGTAAGAAGCCTTTTAAATACATTTTCACTTTTGCCCTTCATGGTAAAATCACAGATATAAAAAATGCAGTATTATAAAAAAATTATAGGATCTGCTCTCAAGAGTATTACAGAATCACAAATCTTGTCTTAAATGAAAGCTAAAAGACTGCTAATAAATTATGTTTGATGATTTTTAGAAATTTTTATTTTACATTTTTATGAACAGAAAGAAAAATTGCACGTCTAATTTTAACTTATTCTTTAATTTCCAATTTGACCATTTTCTCTTACAGAACTGTTCATGTATAATGTGAGAATATGCCCTGAAAATTTTATTCAATGATCTCCAATATTGTCTGAGATATTACATATTAAATGTAAAAAAATGTAAAATAAACAAACTCAGGATATTCAACGGAGAAGTTTGAACACAGAAGAAAGGGACTGGAACGCAGCGGCTATTTAAAAATGGCGTGAAAGCTATTATTTCCTTCCTAACGACCTTGAAATTTCGCTCAAATGAAGTATTTTTAGGCTAAAAATGAAAAGAAATGTTATTTTTGACACATGATTGGTCATTCCTGTAGGTGTTTTCCCTTAAATAAATAAAAGGTACATAAAAAGTGAGAACATTGCTATGATTGCGCATAACGGCCATACAGGAATTAAAATAATGGACTTAGATAAATAAACACAATTTGTTACAATATTTAAGTATATCTAACGAAAAGAAGGAAAAATAGCTATTAATAAGATTTAATCCTGTAATAATAATGCACTCGTATGAGGGCAAGTAAAGAATTGCTTTTGAGCCACAAATAATATTATAAAAATTAACTGAATACTGTACGTAAGCACATGGGAATATCCAATAAATATAATTATTTTTGTTTATCTATCTGTGTCTCAATAATTCAAACCTCGTATTAATTTCCTATGGTTACGTATGCATTATGCACGCGTCTGTTTCACGTCCATGTCAAAACACAAATGAATATTATTTTTTTATATTTATTACAACTCCCGACCAATGGATTATACCAACTCGTCCAAACAGGTTCACATTGTTGAGTTTATCGGATATGACGCAAGCATTTCCATAGTAACCAAAGTAGAACGACGTCAGTGCAGTTTTCATTCCACAACATCTTATCATCTTTTTCTATTAGTGTAGCTCGAACATAGCCGTTACACGTCAGAACGTGTCTTAGCAAGAGTTCTCGGGATTAATGTGAGCTGCTAGTCTGAGGGCCACCTGTTTAACTTTGTAACGATCCGATTGAGAGGACTTGGGAAAATCTGGATGATAAGACCAAAAGTTTCATGCAACGACTTTAGGGAGGGAGAGGAGAAGATCTTCAACTTTCACCAAGAGTAGATACATCGATGACCGCCACATTCCCTGCCGTCCCACCACAAGCGGAAAGGAGAACAGCGCAACCAAGTTTGCCATTTACGTTTGAAGTCTGTGACATGGGTTAGAGCAGTGTTTCTCAAACTTTTTTGAAGTGGGGACCACTTTTTAAGTCAGAACAGTTCCGCGGACCACCTTACTCTTATTCCCTTCGAAAGCAAATTTATCATTTTTGTAGCATATTTTAATACCAGTATACTTATATTTTAAAATTGAATTAAGATTGGGCACTTTGGTCCTCTGTTATGAATTCGGATGGTTCCTAGCTGGGTTACAGCGCGGCACCAGATGTTCAGGGAAAAGATGTCGAGAAACACCACGTTCATAGTGTTTTAAATCCCTCTTTTGTTGCTGAGAGAAGAGTGAGAAGTCGATAGACGGGTAGGATAATAAATTTCATAAAATGTCTGTACCGGGAGAAAAAGTGAAAGACGATTGCCATGTGTCATTTCCAAACTCTGAGATTTTCAGCTACATTGTGATATGCAATTCATTCGAATTTTATTTTTTCTTCTGTCTTTTTGAAGGACCACAAGGGCAGATCTCGAGGACCACAAGTGGTCCTCGGACCATAGTTTGAGAAACTCTGGGTTAGAGTATAAAAAAGAGTCTCCCTGAGATCATGGCTAATACCAGTGATTGATCCTTTACCGAAAAATATAAACGCCACAATTTGGAAACTCAAAACATTTATGGAAAGCAATACCAACAATACTAACCAATTACGCTTCGGTACAAAAGAAAATGAACTTAGATGCGTGCCATTTAACTTTTTTTTTATTTAAGTAGGTTATTTTACGACGCTTTATCAACATCTAGGTTATTTAGCGTCTGAATGAGATGAAGGTGATAATGCCGGTGAAATGAGTCCGGGGTCCGACACCGAAAGTTACCCAGCACTTGCTCAAATTGGGTTGAGGGGAAAACCCCGGAAAAAACCTCAACCAGGTAACTTGTCCCGAGCGGAATTCGAACCCGGGCCACCTGGTTTCGCGGCCAGACGCGCTAACCGTTATTCCACACGTGTGGACGCCATTTAACATACTATTATAGTTCCATTAGCAATTTAACTGTGTATTTCGAGCGAGCTAACTTGCCATGCTATAGTCACAGAAATTCTATAAATCTATCCCTAAATAGTTTAAACCGACATAACAGGTCACTTTTCTCTCAGATTATATCTGGGTAATCTTGCAGCGTAGTCTGAAACATGGAAATGTACTTGGGAATACGTTTCTTCATTATTTACGAAAAATCTGGCCGTCATAATAAACAAGTTTGTAAATTGGTTATTTACGACATGTTGTAAAAATAATAATTTTATTTGCTAGCAAAACTTGATATATTTTTCAAAGGTAACTTACTCCAAATTCTGTTAACTTGGATTAAAGTTTGCCTTCTGTTTTCAGAAGTTGGCTGATAAAACAATAACTAAGAAAGTTACAGAACCAAAATCATACCTACAATAAATTTAGAAAACGCTTTACTGAACAATTTTAGTTAATGGAAGTTTTTGCAATTCAATAATTATAATACTTACAACTTACTTACAAATGGCTTTTAAGGAACCCGAAGGTTCATTGCCGCCCTCACATAAGCCCGCCATCGGTCCCTATCCTGTGCAAGATTAATCCACTCTCTATCATCATATCCCATCTCCCTCAAATCCATTTTAATATTATCCTCCCATCTACGTCTCGGCCTCCCAAAAGATCTTTTTCCCTCCGGGCTTCTAACTAACACTCTATATGCATTTCTGGATTCGCCCATACGTGCTACATGCCCTGCCCATCTCAAATGTCTGGATTTAATGTTCCTAATTATCTCAGATGAAGAATACAATGCGTGCAGTTCTGTGTTGTGTAACTTATTGTAGGGATTCGTAACAAGCTGTTTTTTTTACGGTGATGGGTTGTTAACCCTTCGCCCAACCCCCAAGCTGGAGGATCACTATAATATAAATAATAATAATAATAATAATAATAATAACAACAATAATAATTTTATTTATATACAGATTTTGTAATGTTTACAAGATCTTTCTATGCCTAAAGTCAAATTAAATCTTATCTTTTCTCCAGGTTCCCTACCTTCCAATCCATGTCTTCAGTCTGCAGGCTAACAAACCTAAATGATCTTTTGTAACCATGAAAAATTCGAAATCTCCTTTCCTTCTTCTCCCAGGTTGACACCATCGTTATCATCAAGATCGAACATAATTTATGAAATAATTATAGTAATCAAGGAACTTTAGTGGTTAATGAAAATTGCAGCCGATACAAAATAATTTGAGAAAACTTGCCCATTATCAGTTCGGAATAAACGAAATTTTGGGCCCAGGTTGCTCGAAGAATTTTAGGAGATTTTAAACATCTTGATTACACAACTTTTAACACTATATCACTTCGGAATATGTATTCTTCTCCCTTGTGTTAAATTCTATCGAACTTTGAACATGTTTCAGACTGTTATTGACCTTCTTCAGCACTTAATTCTTCATAACATAATTAGGAACTTTAAATCAGCGTATTGCTGATCTTGAAATGCATTTAGTTTTATTTGGGATGGCCGTGTTTAGGTGTAAAAGACCTTTAGGGAGGCCGAGTTCTGAAATGGAGTTGTAATATTAAAATTGATTTGAATGTGTTTTTGTGTCTGTTTATTTTGATTGCTCTAGAGAATTTCTGGATTAATCTTGCTCAGATTTCCAGGGATGTCCAATGGCGGGCTTTGTGATGGACTGCAATGAACCTCCGGTTTGTAATTTCAAACTCAGTAAGTAACACCAGCAATAACTAATAACAACAGGACAGACATGTTTTTCATTTCAAACAGTTACAAAGAACACATCACAGCCATAAAAAATTAAAAACACTTATTCATATGTTCAGAACACGTCATCAAATACATGTCCACACCTACAGAGACATCAACACAGACATGGAAATTTTACACATCCAACCAAAAGCCAGAAACTAAACACACTAGAACAATACTTCTATACAGACACACAAAACACATCCAAATGAAATTATGAACACACAACTCATTTCGAACTCACACACTCTTTCACTGAAATGATTACACTATACAAACAACCCCCACAGAAAATAAAACAAAAGGCGAAGACCAGCAACAATTCTGAAGAAGGTCAATAACAGACCATTAACATGTTAACCAGATAAACGAATTTAAGCCCAGGTTGTAAGACATATAATACATATTCCGATTTTATTTGAAGAATAATGGTATATGACGTTTGTTTTGCAGCTCGGAAACCATGACCAACACCGAGTAGCCTCGCGTTACGGCCCGGAGCTTGTCGATGGAATGAACTTCTTGGGACAGCTTCTGCCAGGCATCGGGGTCACGTACGACGGCGAAGAGATCGGTATGGAGAATACATACATCACCTGGGACCAGTGCAGGGATCCACAGGGCATTAATGCGGGACCCGAGCACTACCTGGAGCGAACTCGTGACCTCGAGAGGACCCCGTTCCAGTGGGACGACACCACGAGCGCAGGTCAGAGTTCATACTCAAGTTCAAACTGGGTAGAAACTGAGGAGTTGACCGCAACTGTTAAAACACGAGAATTGAACGCTGTGCAGCTGTTATGACCAGTGTTGCCAACACATAAATTGTATTTCCGTCAGTATAACACCTGCAAATCCGTCAGAATCCGTCAAAATTAAAAAAAATACCAAATAAATAAATTCATAAATAAATAAATAAATACAAAGTAAATTTTAACACAACAATCCTGATTATTGAGTGTAATTAGTTACCACTGCCACCGGGTATATACCCATTGCAGTGTGAATAAATACATACACATACATACATACATACATACATACATACATACATACATACATACATACATAATAATAATTCGTCAAAATCTAACTTGATTACGACGAAATCTGAAACAGCGGATTCTTAAACATAGTACGGAACAGGCAGGGCTATTCAAATAAAAAGTAAAATCTTCCAAAAATTAAAAAATTAAAAATGACAGCAGCTAAAAATGTCAAAAGACGATGTTAATCGTAATTTCCGCCAGAAAATCCGTCACCCGTCAAAATCATTTTTTTTCCGTCCTCTACGTTGAAATTCCGTCAGTTTTGACGAAATTTCCGTCCAGTTGGCAACACTGGTTATGACCGCGTTAGTTGACGAGAAGTCGACCATTCACACCGTCCTAATAGAGAGGAAACCGAGGCCGCAGTAGTCTGACTTAACTTAAAACCGATAACAAAAGAACATAATTGAATACAAAAACGGACCGTGTCATTTCATAAGATGTCATGTCACTGAATGGTGTAAGAACTTACAAAATATCAAATATCCAAGACAGAAAAATGTAAGCCTACAGCAGTGGTGTCGCAAAATCAGCACGGCAACTTACGATTTTGAAGTTGCTGGAATACCGCATACTCCTCTGTAAAGGTACGGTCACACGTCGCTACTTTTGCTGCGCAACTTTTGTACTGCAGCTGCAAAAGTTGCGTGTCGTGTTCAGACGTAAGCCAAAAGTAGCGCGCTGTACGCTATTTTTCGTGCTGCGCAACCCGAGTGCTGCAAAAGTTGCAACTGGAGGTTGCGAGTCTGTTCACACACAAGGCGCTACTTTTGCAGCCGCAGTCATGCTGCAGTTTTCCATCTCCGTGTTGATTTCTCAATATACATTTTGTGGTTATGTTCGCATTAATAACTCATGCGAAAGCTTACTTATCTATTATTTGCTTTTCTCTCCTAACTAGTATTCAGAAATTGGCATTATTTTTACTATAAAGCTTTTAAAAACGCCTATATACTTAAATGATAATCAACAGCATATTCACGTAGGAATCAATGTTGGTAACCCTCCTGTTTGAAACTACGCTACAGAAAATTAAAAAAGTGAATTATATCGTCAGCAAATATGCTCAGACTGTGTTATGCATTTAATAACTGTTACAAAAAATTAAATTTTATTTCCATCACTTCTAACATTAAAATATATCCAAACAATAAAAGTATCATTGGCACATTTGGGTGGCAACACTGGTCGCAACCGCAGCAAAAGTTTCAACAAAACCGATATCAAAAATGCTGCGGCTGCAACCCTGAGAACCCTGTTCACACGTCGCTACTTATAAGCTGCGCGCAGCATGGAAAAGTAGCGGGCAGCAGGTTCGGCAGCCGCTACTTTCGGGTTGCACCGTTGTTCACACGTCGCAGTACAAGAGTTGCGCAGTTTTTTGTACTGCAGCGCTGCAAAAATAGCGACGTGTGACCGTACCTTAAGATACTGCATAGAATACTGTACGACTACACAGCATTCAGGCAGAGGTATAGGAAGTGTTACAGTAAGCAAGGGATTGTAAGTGTAGAAGAAATCACAATCATACAAATGAGACAATTTATTATGTAGGTAGGGATGGAAGTTCAGACATCAGAACCTATGAAGTTAACTATATCTCGTATTATACAAGCCGTGTTGTTTACATCAACTCAGAGCAGTACAGGGACTTCTGCAGAGCAATGCTGTGCTTGAATCAAAACATTGCTCGGTATAATCAGGTAACTAAAACAAGTAGGGTATAACACACATTTACGAAAGCGACTTACTTCATTCTCTTCTTTATTAATTCTCTATTAAATGTACAATTACAATAAAAATCAAACTAAAAGATTATTTGATTAATAAAAACTAGACAATTTATTGTACAGACCCAGAAACAAAATTTGGTCCACCTGAATTTTCCAAGTTCCAGTTATAAAATAGGGTAAAGGTTGGTAATACTGTGATACGAATAATATTGTGATAGTTTTTTTTTTTGATGATTTATTAAAATTTTACCGAGCGAGAGGAAGTTCGGTTTTTTGCGTCAACGTATTAAGGGAACTTTCATTTTGTTGTGTGCCGATAAGCTGCTATTATGAACTAAACAATTTTGTTGGGCCACCTGTGCTTATCTTCTTAAATAGTTTTTTATAACATTAACGTTTTCGATACTACTTATGTATCATTATCAGATGTTACAGCATTGTGTTAACTACATGTAATGAAAACATAGCCTCTTGGTATTTTATGAATTTTGAGCGAGCTCGTCAGTCTAGTCCAAGCCATGCAACTAACAAGAACAGCACGACAAATCAGCAAAATCACACGCACGGCTTTGCTAGATTCACGGAGCTCGACATTAAACCGCTTGTAACTACATACGTCTAACCACCGATACTTGCATATCAGTAGACATCAATAAATTTCTGAATAGATAAGCTAGAGTGAAACTGGTTATAAGTGAAAAGCCCATTAAGGTCTTAATAACAACACACAGTATAAACAACTACAGGAATTCAGTGACCTCAATAAGTGCTTCGTTTTCCAGACAATGATTTTAGCATTTAAATTAGGACCAGCAGAAACCGCCCTATTTAACGGCGTAAACGATTGACCAAACAAGTGTACATAGTTTCTTCACATGTTATATTTTATATAGTGTTTTTTAAATTGTTTAAAACTGTATCTTATTGTATTTTATGCTCGACCATGCCGAAATATAGTAATTATACACCTGGTAGCAGTCCTTTAATGCATGTCATTAAAGTACACCTACTCATTAAAGTACAGGTGTTCAGCCAATGGCAACTCAGCTTACAGGTATTCAGCCAATAACAAGTAAGCTTTGTACCGTTATAAAACCGCAAGTATCGATTATTCTCGGATATGCAATCGAAAGAGAATTAGCGAAAAGTCACGGAGGCTGGAAATCCAATACTGTCGCAGAAGGTTATGTTCTGTTACTATAATAATTAGCGTTAATTGTAAATAATATTCAAATAAATTCAATTTGTCACCTCGTTTTTCAATATCGAATTCAATAATCAAGGTTATAACAAGTTTAACGGGATTACACAAGGTCAATGATATTATTGTTCCTCGGAAAAAATCAATACTTTCGCGTCTGCGCACATCTCTCAATTCACGACCTAGAACAAGGTCACTTCCGATCTTGTCAGATACAAATAAAATGTATACATCTCAATAATTTCAAGTTAGAAATATGGTCGAGCATAAAAAGTCGTATGAAACTTGCCTATAATTGTAATTAAGACGCTCGTATGAATATTATGAAACTCGCTTGCGCTCGTTTCATAAACAACCATACTTGCGTCTTAATTACTATCGTTATAGGCTCGTTGCATAATGTACTATTATATTGCATTTTAATTGTATTTTATTGTGAACTAGAGACACTGACCTAGGCTAAGAAATCATAACGAATTGTTTAGTTCGTATTAAGGGAATGTTCGTGGACAAGTTGCTGCACAAAACCGGTCCTTCGTTCGCTCAGTAAAATTGTAATGAATTTTCAAAAAGAACTATCACAATATCACTTGTATCACTGTATTAGTAACCTTTACCCTACATACTGTGCACACTCAGTAAGCACTCAGCATGCGCATGTTATAACTAGACAGTGGATGCGGGATGACTTATCGTTGAATGTAGGTGCACATTTACTATATATTACTTTTTTTCATTCAGACCATTGACTCAACAGGTTTTAAATGTAAACAGACGACGTCAACATGCTACTGTATCTCCGTACAGTCAGAAGGAAGAGAAAAATAACGTACTGTAGTACATACCTTGCAAGTTCAGTTCTCGTCATCACTGATGCAATTACCAGCGTTGCAGTAAACGACGATATATTCTCGTACGTTATCGAAGCTGAATCGTCTTCGCCTATCGCTTAAACAGTTTTTAAATCGAGAGAATTTCTGAAGAAAAACTTTAAAATGGGGATCACTCAATTTCTTTAGAGGAATATTTGTACTGGGCATCATGTTGCACGAATCGTTTAGATGATGATGATGATGATGATGATGATGATGATGATGATGATGATGATGATGATGATGATGATGATTATGATGATGGTTCCTCAGATTTCATTTCAACGCATTTCCTGTGCGATGCACTGTTGCAGTGTTTCTATATAGCCTGAGTTGTTCTGGTTTTTATTTCAATTTTACATAGGTTACATTACACACGATATTGTCTTCGTTAATACATAAAATGTTACTCTCGTCGTCGTCTTCCTAACAAGTATTAGGCCAAGTGGCCTGTTACGGTCTCAAACTAGAATTTTCAGTCCATCTCTTCTTTGGACGGCCTAGAGATCTTTCGCCATACGGATGATAATGAAACAATGCTTTTGGAATTCTGAATCGATTCATTCGTTCGAGATGACCCTTCCACTGAAGTTGATATTTGCTGATGAACTGCATAATGGGTTCTATTTGAAGTTCTTGCATTATGTCCTCATTTTGTTATGATCCCAGCGAGTATATCCAGCTGTGACACTCATAAACCTCATCTCCCTTGCTGTTATTCTACTGACATCTTTATTCTTCACAGTCCACGCTTCACTACCATAGCTTAATACTGGCTGTGCTAAGGTTTTATACAAGTCTATTCTTGTGTGTCTTTGTACTAGTGAAGGTTTCATGATTTTATTAATGATCCCCATTGTTTTATTATATTTACATATAAATGTTACTCTCATACTTCTTGATTATTGCATTTCGTATCTCTAAGCGAATTTAACGTTTTGACTTCGACATTATGAACGGATCATGAGCAGAATAACACAACTGCACATTTTGTGTTGCAATGTGTGGACAGGGGTTCCTTCGTTATGTACGCTGCTGTACTCGCCAGGTACACAAAAGACGAACGACGCGGCACGTGCCATATACTCCGATACGAAACAACTTCACTTTTTCTTAAGTCATCCCGCATACACTGTCTGGTTATAACTGAAACTTGAATTTTCCCAAGTGGCCCAAATTTTGTTTCTGGGTCTGTACAAAAGAAAAATAAATATATATTATTATTTTTTACTAAAGTATAAATTCAGTCTATAATAATTGTATAGGCCTAGTGATGAAATTACCGGAGACTGAAATATTTTATAACTAGAATAAGATAACTATTTACAAGAAGCCATATCTGAACGAGTCTCAATTACTGACCAAGTGCCTAGTAAGTTTGTGTTTGAATTCAATTTTATTTCGATAATCCCTGATGCTAGCAAGCAGCGAATTCCGGAGTCAGGTAATAGTTCTGGTAATCTTTGAACGATATTAAAGTTCCTGAAACAGAATATGTAGTATTATACTCACTTTAAGAGAGAAGTCTTTGTCTTAAATATCACGTTCAGGTGAAATAACTTCATTCAAAGTAACAAGTTAAACCTTGCAAGGTACCAACTCACAATACCACTTTTTACTACCTTTGTAAAAATATAAATTACAATACATTTTTCTTACATAGGATTCTCCACCAATGCCTCAACATGGCTGCCAGTGAATCCAAATTACAAGGAATTGAATTTGGCAGCTGAAAAATCTGCAGAGAAGAGTCACTATAAAGTGTACAAACAGTTGATAGAGCTGCGGAAGACTCCAACTATTCGACAAGGAGGCACCCAGGTCGATGCCTTGTCTGAGAAGGTCCTTACTTTCGCCAGGTAAACTTGAGAAACTTTATTGCAGTAACTTCATAGAGTAATTAGACTTAAGCTTAAAATACGTTACCATTGCTATCATCTCTAGCAAGATTCAGGTACTTATGGGGGCTCCGGTTCTACAAAAAAAATGACATTCATACAAATTAATAATGTGTATTATAGATACCCGTAATATTTTTTTTATAAGGAAAGGGGACAATTTCTAAAGTTTAAAGAAAACCCTGGACTTTTCCAAAACAAAAAAGAGGGGGACTGATCAACAAAATTTAAAAAATCCTTGTCAATGATACGTAATTAATTAATAAATACATATTTTGTATTGTGTATTCAAATTACTTTATTTGTCTATTCTACAAAGGTAAATGATATTTTACTACTATACTTTTTTATTTATGTAGGCCTATCTGATCTAGAAATTTAAGTTTCTTCTGGCATCTTATCATAAAATTCAGCATATGATATCTCACTAAAGTGTGTTTGATAATTAGAAAGATCTTCAAAGTTTCAATTTTCGTTATTTTATTTATTTTACCATAAATAACTCACCAGGAAAAAAGCATTAGATCCAGGAATTGCCAGACAAATCCCTACAAATTTTTTTTAGTTAATGGTTTTACTATTGAATGGGCGGAAATTTCACACCATTTCCACAAGCACATTGATTCACATCTGTAACTGCACAGCAAGCTACAAACCAAAACGTCAAATGAAGGAATATCATGACAAAAAAAAAACGGAACTTTTAGCGTCCCCAAAATATTTCCGGGAAAGTGGGACATTTGTCAAAAAATTTAACTGTACTGGGAAATACAGGAAGAATACACATGCCAGTCTATTGAAATTCAACTTTATAACTCTTTTGGGTGGTCCAGCGTTTCATCTGTAATTAATTTGTAACTGGAAAATGTATATGGCCATCTGGATACCTCTGTTTTGATATAGCTAGAATTTATTAAGATTTATCCGTAATTTTCCACTATTATCACTGCATCTGTGACTGGAGGCATATTTGCAAAAAAACATTAATTAAAATGTGTCGTTCATCATAAAGGTTTTAAAGTTTGTTATGAAGAAATTAATTCTCACAACTGTAACAAAAATTCGTCGAAACGGAATATGGAACCTTTTTGTTGCATTTTCATCGAGGAATCGAGAAATGTGTTAATAATTATGTTGTTAACGTAGTTTTTCCTTGAATTCCCCTTAGGCCTTTCAAGTCTCAAGTTGGACGAAAAGGAGGTTAAAAACGACAAAATCCCGTGCGCTGGAAAGTAATCATCTCCCCGTCCGCTATACAGGCTGGATGGAACTGGAAATAGATCATGAGGAGAGATCTGAAAAATCTATATAATTTCTTTCACTAACATTCATCGTTTTAGAGGAAATCTTTAAGTTTCTATGAAGCATTTGACAACACCACGGCTGTAACAAGCAAACATTCTGATGGGAGCAGATAAAAAAGTTAATTTTTTTTCTTTCACCATGTTAATAATGTCAAAAGAAGTGCTTATCAAATTTTGGCCACACGACCGCAATTACGAGCCGTCCAGAGAATGATTTTCCCTGGAGTCGTGTACAAAAAAAGCATAATTGCATGGAACGATTTATTGAAACAGATACAGCAATTGTTGCGGTATTTGTCAACATATCCTTCACTGGAATTGGTATGTTTGTCATACCATGGAATCAATTTTTGTATATTTGTGTCGTAGAAGTCAGCCACCTGGGATTGGAACCAACACCTCTCTGTCGATCCCATGACATGACAAATCGTCGCTTATCTGACGAAGTGACGTAAGCCCAAAACCAAAAAGTTGGAGATACTTGCCAGCACACATCGTTGACCATATCTAATTCTGACGAACTGGCGTACATCCATCTCTAATGGTTACTTGGCAGTGAACATCGTGTTATCGTCGTAAACGCCATTGCTCTTTCATTCTTTTTCAGACGAACTGGCGTATACGACTCGCAAGTCGCTTACGTCTCTTCGTTAGGTATTACCATTTTTAAAATTGGTCGTTACGTCTCATGTGTGCAGTGTATTTGTAACTGGAAAATCCCTATAATCCATGGATTGCCACGTGATGCCAACAATGAACATTTATTTATAAATTCGAGCAAACAAACTATTTCAACATTATTAAGCTGTCTGGAGTATGAAATTGGCACAAAAAGAAACAGATTGATTGGACTACAGTCAGAGAAGTCAGAGTGACCAAAGACGACCCTAACTGCGTTTTTGTAAAACCAGTCATTTGGACGAACATTATGAGCAGCATTTTCTCTGAAATCACGTAATATTTCTGAAAATTATGAAGCTTCCTCTGCCTCTTCTTAATGTCACCTCTCCAAAGATTTCGGTTGAGAAGTACAACGATTTACAGCAGCTATGCAAAGGGTCAACACCAGTAATAAGAGATGTTGTTTATAAAACTCCTACAAGGAACTCCCACATTAATTCTGGGTACAATTATTATTATTAATTAACCCATGAACATTTTCAATACTTGTTTGTGTTTCTTAAAATTGTTTGTAAACAAATAAATACATTATTCATTAATTTTATGTAATTAAAAAAATTCTTGATTTTGCTTTATTAAAATAAGTTTATAACAATCCTCTTTATTTCCTAGACTTTCAAATAATTATAATGTATAATAAAAATAAAAATAAATAAAATTAGTCAAAAATAAATAAAGAATAACACAACTCAAAGAATAGCATAAATTAGTGTTATACGATCAGTCATGTGTCTGGCGTAAGTGCCTTCCTATTATGAGTGAAATCTTTCGAACAGACGTATCTCCAATTAAGAACTTCTTGGCCTATAAGGTATCAAAATTTTAGAGTTTGCCATTAGTCCTTATTAAGAGAAACAATAAACGAACTGAATCAATGTATTATCTTTGACGTGTCAATTTATTACTTTGAGTTGTAGGTCCGCATATAAATACACTTTTCTTTCAACTGCTCTCCTGTAAAATTACACATTTGTCGCTTACGCCACTTCGTCTTTTTAGCGACGAAATGTCTTAGCTCCGGTGGGGAGTATGTTGAAAAATAGCTCAACAATTGCTGTGTATGTTCCAATAAATTTTTCCATTGAAATTATGCTTTCTTTCTGTCAACGGCCCCTGGCGAACTTAATTTTTTACGGCCCTCGTAATTGCGGTCGAGTGGCCAAAATTTGTATAAGCACTTTTTTGACATTATTAACATGGTGAAAGAAAAAAATAACTTTTTTGTCTGCCCCCTTCAGAATGTTTGCTTGTCAGACTGAAACTTGTTTAAATATATTTTAACGTGCATAAATATGATGTGTCCCTCTTGACTTCTGGGTGAAGCTGCGAAGTAGAGCGTAATTTCTTCTCTGAATATACATGATTTTATATTATGTCTTGCTCTTCTTTCATGGTTAATCTGAATGCAATGTGGAGAGTTCTCTATCATTATATTTCTTATTCTGTCTGGAAAATACGAGTTTCATTATATGTCTACCAATACCTTTACTAGGATTTACAATGGGCACAATTATTGTCATTTCACTTTAACTAGTAGAAGATAACTCAGATTCGGAATATAGCAAATGTCAGCACATTTCTATTTTCAGATTCCTTGAAGGTGAAGACTCTTACATAGTTTTGGTGAATTTGGGTGATGAAACTGAAACCGTAAACCTCAAAAATACTTTCGACTGGCTGGGCGATACGGTTACAATTTACGCTGTTAACATACAATCACAGCACATGGTAGGGTAAGTAGAATTGATATTATAAACATAAAATTAAATTAAAGTCTTCCCTTCAATTGCGTAAGTCCTTAAATCATCAAATCTCTTAACACTATATTGCGTTCTTAGCTCGGTCGGACCACTAAAACATTCATATTTGAAAATTGTACATTCAATAATTGTTCCTTTTAAAATTATTCATGTTTATTTTTTATTTCATCACCCTTAATTAAAAGTTTTCTTGTTTATTTCATCATTCCTAATTAAAACTTTTCTAACACTTGATTGTATCATTTAGGTTATGTTACAACGGTGCGGCCGAGCTACGAATGCACTATATTATGACACGTAATTCAAGGAGTCACTTTAGGTATTACATTACAAATATATGAGCACCAAATTATTTGAAGGTGGTCTTTTCTGACCTGTTATCTTACAGTAGTTACTTATGGATTTTATAGAACTCTGAGGTTCATTGCCGCCCTCACATAAGCCCGCCATCGGTCTCTGTCCTGAGCAACATTAATCCAGTCTCTACCATCATATCCCACCTCCCTCAAATCCATTTTTATATTATTCTCCCATCTATGTCTCGACCTCCCTAAAGGTCTTTTTCCCTCCGGCCTCCCAACTAACACTGCATTTATTGATTCGCCCATACGTGCTACATGCCCTGCCCATCTCAAACGTCTGGATTTAATGTTCCTCATTATGTCAGGTGATGAAAACAATACGTACAGTTCTGCGTTGTGTAACTTTTTCCATTCTCCTGTAACTTCATCCCTCTTAGCCCCAAATATTTTCCTGATCATCTTATTCTCAAACACCCTTAGCCTCTGTTCCTCTCTCAAAGTGTGATCAAGTTTCACAACCATACAGAACAACCGGTAATATAACTGTTTTATAAATTCTTTCAGCGTTTTTAAGAGCAGACTGAATGACAAAAGCTTTTTCCACAAAATAAAGCATTTTTCATTTTATTCTGCGTTTAATTTCCTCCCAAGTGTCATTTTCAAATTTGTTACTGTTGTCCTTACAAGATATTTAAAATTTTCCACCTTTTCAAAGGAAAATTTCAATTTTTTCATATTTGCATTTCCATGATTTTATAATGTTCTGGTCACGAGTAAATTTTCTTTTTATGTTTTTATTTCTGGGTATCGTCACAGAAAGTTGTCGATTTCAAAACGTAAATTGCATACCTACCCAAAATTCTTGAATGTCGGTAGAATACAGACAGGGAAACACCGTCCCTGGTTAACATGGTTAAGGCCACAGATCCAGCTCAAATTAGTGCATTTCACTCGTGATCAGAGGTTATGCTCAAGTGTGGGTTCGAATCCCGCTGAATTTCTTTCATGTAATTCAGCTGGTACTGCCATGATTTTATATAACTTCATCAGCGTGCCCTTTCTAGTTTTATTTTTTAATGTTCTCTTAATAATTCCATATATGTAGTTAAATCCTTTTTTTTTTTTTTTTTTTGTATATTGATTTCTACTCCACCCCGATATATTTTGCATTTCAGGCAGTTTTAAAGTAGGAACTTGCTCTATAATATTGTCTTCTATTATAACCTTGCATATATTGACATATTCTATTGTATTGTATTGTATTGTATTGTATTGTATTGTATTTATTAACATTCCATGGTAATCATACATGCTTACAGCTAGAATATGGAACAAGTCAAAAAACTTAATATTATTATAAAATCTTAATTTATAGTCACAGTCTAGATGAAATATATATAGACGAATTTCATTTACAATATAGTCTACTAGTATAATACAAAGTTTTAGTATCAATTTCATGAAGTGTTATTGAATGTCATGAATTCACCTACAGAATAGAAGGCGTGAGAAATTAGGTACTTCTTTAATTTGGCCCTAAATAATTCTATGTTTCGAGTTTCATTTTCTATATCGATAGGAGGCTATTAAAATTTTTATTTTTCCTACTGTCATATAACGCACTACCTTTTTGATAGCACGATAGACTTCCTGATGGGGTATGAAAGTCCATTTTTGACGTGTATTTATGCTATGAACTGTTGAATTAGTTACAAAGTTTTCACGATTACATACGAGTCTAAGATTATTAATGAAAAGATATAAATGACAAGCCATGGGCATTATTTTGAAAATGTTTTTTTCGAAAATAGTCCTACACGATTCCCTAGATTTGCATTTAATTATTATTCTAATTACTCTTTTTTGAAATATACTGTTAATCTGTGGAATTTCCCCCGCACAGAATATTATTCCAAAACTCATTACTCAGAGTGGAAGTAATCAAAGTTATTGTTTTAAGGTATTGATATTTACTATCTTTTGCATAGATCTAATAGCAAAACAAGCTGAATTTAGTTTCCTTTAATATGATTTTTCCAATTTAACACATTATCGATTTTTAAGCCAAGATATCATCTCAGTTTGATTAAAGCGAGCAGAAGCAGGTATCTTTGGAGATAGCCCAAAGTGTTTAGTTATTTTACAGAGCACAAACAATTCTCTTTTTGTATCACATCTTCTTGGTAGGATCACCTGTCATCAGCATACACATTCTTACGAAATATGATTTCTGATCGGGCAATTATAATCCTATACGAACTCAAACTCCCAATAAGTACGTCGGCATAATAATCACATCGTCTTTCTAGATTCCTTGTAACTTGAATAGTGTGATAAATAATTTCCTTACAAATGTGAAGGAAACTACATTGTGTACTATTTTTTGACAGATTTCTGCGTCAAAGGGGATTTATACAATATTATAACTCTAAGAATCTTCTTCAATAAAGATTAATAATTTTCTTTACAACTTAGAATAATTTTATTTGTTTATGTTACACTTCTCATTTGTTTAAGTCATTTCTTTCATGTTTCTTTTGCAGGCATGTACACTCTACCACTGATTTTGAAATTGCACCGAAAGAAGCTTTCGTGTTTACTACTGGAACTTTGTAGGAAACAGAAGGATTGTACATAAATCTCGACTTTATCTAATCTGTTTGTAGTTTCTGCAATGTCAGTTTTACTTATATAAATAAACCAATGTTCTACTAGTATCGCCTGATTCTTGGTCTTGTTTTGAACGAAGTTACACTCTGGTTTCCAGTTAGTAGATACAAAAAGCATTGGAAATTATAGTAGGGAATTGAATTTTACAAATTTAATCCCATGTGGAAGAGCTTGCAGGAAGAATTACCTATTCCATCTATGTAAGGTAACGTATTCTTTTTGATCTGGTTTCATATTCTGAACATGACCATGGTCTAGTGGTCTAGTGGTCAGAGCTTCTGGCTATAGTTCATGAGGTCCCGGGTTCGATTCCCGGTTAGAGAACAGGAATTTTTCCTTAAAGGGGATTATTCCTGTGTTCGTCCATGGTCTGGAATTTAGGTTAAGTTTAGATTTAAGACCTCTCCTGGCACCACATTATCATAATCATCATCATATCACATCATCGGGGTAATGTAACTCCGCCTTCCAGGCGCCCCAACCTCAGAAGTGGGTTACAATTAAGCCACAGCCAGGAGAGAAGGAAATGTCGAAAAGACAACCTGGTGGCATTGGATAAAAAAAAATATTCTGAAAATTGTAGAGGAGCACGAGTTGTCAGTGCGGAAAATGCATAATTTGAATATAATTCAACCTGAAAATATCTCAAAATAAAACTCAGCTGTGTCACTTATAGGAATAAAAACAAAGGAATAAAAATTAGGAGAGATGTACGTGTCAAACTTTCTCCATTCCTAGTGAAGTATGTAAAAATATTTAAAACATGTCAGTTTTGGATCTATATTCATCTTTAGTCCCGCGAATTTCACCATTTCTACAGAATCGCCAACGCCCTCTAGGCAAGCAATACCACACCTCGTAATATATAGTGTGTTTCATAATTCCTATTACAAACTAGGGGACTAAGTACAGTATATAAAGTTTTGTTTGGGAACCCATGTCCGGAAATATATAGTTTCGATGCAAAATAAGTTTGAAGTTCGATTCGATTTAAAATATCCCGCTCCACGGTACGCAAACAAAATGGGCTGATGGCGACTTCTGCAGTCCCCTGTTATTGTGTGTCTTCTGTTTACAATCAGTTCTACAGAGTCGGCTTTCACATCAGTTGTGATTCAGTCATTGAGCATTACAGGACGAGACAACAGTTCCCTGATGTCGCGTGTCTCCTCTTGTCATCATTTCATTACTTTAGTACAGGGACATCATTTTATTTTTCCTAACATTTTTAATATTAACCTGGCTATATCTTTGGATTAATGATTGAGACCCGGAAACGCCGTTTGCTACTTCCTTCCACGACTGGAGTTCGATGATACTGGCGTAAAATACAAACAAATCACTTTACTAGGTACAGGAGGGAAGAAAAGAAGTTCATCCATTTACGTAAAGTAGGAAATATCGCGATTTTGAATGTAATAATTTTCATTAGGTTTTGTTTAATCAATATACAGTACAGTATTAACAATAAGTGTTTCTTTTTTTTACTAGGTTATTTTACGACGCTTTATCAACAGCTTAGGTTATTTAGCGTCTGAATGAGATGAAGGTGATAATGGCGGTGAAATGAGTCCGGGATCCAGCACCGAAAGTTACCCAGCAAATAAGTGTTTCTACTCACGAACTGAGCTATCCATGCGAACGTATTCATTATGCACTGTATATTTTACTGTTTACAGCACATTAGCGTACAATATAGAGAATGAAGTTAAAATGAAAAATAATCACAATATGGATATTTAAACACATTTTTGAAAATGGTCGCCATTCATTTCGATACAGGCTTCAGTTCTTTTGTGCCTGTTATCGCACTATAGACTATTGCATCTAATTCCAATTACCAGTTTCGTCCTTCATACTTAGTAACTCATGTTGAAATAATTCTGTACCTACTCTATAAAAGAATACATTACGTACTGTAAATTCATTCTTCACGTCTGCCCGACCCGCACAGATAAAATTACTCAGACATGCTATCTACTGTCCGTCCAAGTGGTTATGTCGCAGGATCGTAGAAAGGGGGGGGGGAATCACGTGATAGTTAATTACTTAACGAGGCCCTTTTATTTAAGTTATTTTAAACAGTTGCATAATACATTACAGACGTCCAATTAAACAATTCCTAACAGAAATTAATATTTTCAGAAAAGAGCTAAAAAGCCCATCCACTAGTCTTTACAGTGGAGCATGCCGAAGCAGGTGGGGGAAATCGGGATGCGACGTAGGCAAACGGACGATAGTACCTGTGCGAAAATATGATTCAATATTGGAAGTTTTCGTCACTGGAGAACGCGAACATATTTCTGAAACGTACTATAATCACTGACTCAGTATTGCGGCCTTGGTTCTGTGTGGAGAACAGTTGGAACTTCGTTAGTAGAAGGGGTGGGAGTGATAGCATTCAAAAACTCAGGTACAATAAATTTGAAGTAAAATAAAATGATGTTCGTGTACAAGTTATAATGAGGTTCCAGTAACTTTCATTTCATTATCACTTCATTATTGCCTTTGTATCGTTATGTGACTTATACCAGTAATTTTTATTTCTTCTCTGAAACGAGTTCTGTCCAGCTTCCTGTAATTTTCACTCCATCATCATTGTCTTTGAAATTCGTTAAATCCAGGTCATTTCATCATCACTTCGTCTACTCTGAAGTAAAATAGTTGTTTGTATAACTTACTGTAATTGCTTCTAATTTTATTTTGCTGTTTATCAAAATAGTCACTTTAAATTAATTTCAATATTTACGCTCTTAGTGGTTTATAATAAATCACTCAAGGTCTCATGTTATCTGTACGGCAAATAATCAAGATTGACCTATTATACTTTGGAATTCTTCTCTTCGCCTTTCTTAATAAAAGTGTATTGTGGACATTTATCAGGCGAGATACAATATCTTTAAGAACTGCTTTCATAATCCTGATAAGAATATACCTCTGGTATTCTGTCTCACTTTCAAATTATTTGCAAAGAGAAACAAATACAGTTTCTGAGGCTACATATTTAGCCTACAGAAAGGTAAACTTTAAAGATATCTCTATTTTTCCTATTTCCATATTCATTGGGATAAATTTAAGTTTACAGATTAATTCGTACAGACAACTTTAAGCCATAAAATTTATGTAAAAGAGTTTTCAATTTGGAGCATAAATCTATAGATATTTTTTGCATATGTGTGGAGAACTTTTAGTTATTATTTTCGTAGGATAATTTAAAGGGACAAGGTACTCATAATCATAAAAAATTGAGTTTTTTGCTTTTAACGGAAATAAATTTTCTGAATCTTTCTGATCAAGAATATACATAGTTTTATAATGTTGCGATGTGTCTAACCTACAAAAGCAGTTTTTAATTGAAGCGGGCGTCCCATTAGATCACTAGAATCACGCCCCTTCACTGAAATGTGATTTCTCTGCTTGCTATGATGATAGAATTTTCGGGAATGTTTGTTTTTTGTAGCACAGCTATTGCCAGCCCTTTTGCTCTACTTGAAATGAATGTAATGGCTTCTTGTGTTTACATTTTGAAATAAATAACAGTTTATTTGTTTAGTTATTCAGTGTTATTGTGTTATATAATTCTTGTTTTTAATCACAATAAGATTTCAAAATGGGTAGAAGTGATTGCTATTGTAAGAAACGTAAATTTCGTAGTAATCAGTACACTAAAAAGAAAAATGAAGAACATAACCTCCAAACTCCATGTGCTAGTCCATATGAAAAGAAAGAACTCTTTCTTTTAGTGTCCAGTTCCTCCAAGAGAAAACTCTCCTACCTACATGAAAGTGAAAACGTTGTGCAGGATGTAAATACCAGTAGTAATAGTGTTGTAAATAACAGTAATGATGTAGGTCTATATAGTAGTGGTAATATTATAATTAGTGTAGATTTGTAAGTCAGAAATTGATGTTAATTTTTAAACGCGGTTTTCTTAAAACAACATTTTTATGCTTATATGCACCTATATCTCAGAAACTGTCAGTGTTACATAGCTGAAATTTTTGCACGCTCATTGCACATCATATAATGACTTAATGGTAGCACGTTTACATTGATATAATGTGTATTAAAAGATTTAGGTGTGTCTTTGTTTTGAAAATATCAGGTTTTTCTCGGTAGAATTTTTATAACAGTATATATTTTTTTAATTGACAAAATCTAGCTACATTTATAATTTTGCTAGTGAATGTAGATAAGTATATTGTAAATATGTATGAAAAATTTTAGCCATGTAAATTAATCAATTTTCAAGAGAAAGGTGCATGAATTTAACAATGTTTTTTTTTTTTTCCTCTTTCATTTGAATACAATTTTTTTAAATCAATTATAGCAGTTAATATAACAAACTAATCACCAATATAATCCTAAACGCATGTATAGTAACATATAAAAATTTGAAAAGAACATCTTTTATACTTTTGAATAAATAACCAGTTACAATCAACATTGCGCATTATGAAAACACCTAGATTACCTTGTCCCCTTGATTATTGTAAGCAATCTTGCAGCAGATATACTTTAGTTTCTAAATTATGCTTTTTATTTAGTTTTATATTGGATGTACGAGTATAATTATTATTAAGCAAACAGTAATTTATTTATTTCACGCTAGCAACCCGCGTTTG
Organism: Periplaneta americana; assembly: GCA_025594305.2. Classification (NCBI taxonomy): domain Eukaryota; kingdom Metazoa; phylum Arthropoda; class Insecta; order Blattodea; family Blattidae; genus Periplaneta; species Periplaneta americana. The sequence goes on from JAJSOF020000027.1 coordinate 82,593,686, forward strand.
AACCCTGACAGGTCCAAGTGTAATTTGTGTGAACAAAATCGGTGGTTGATGACAGGTTTTCGCAGAGTACTACACTTTCCCCTATCGATAGTCCACCATTGAACCATTAATCAATATCATGAGGTGCTATGTTACATAGTTTGTCTTCCATGACGCAGCGAAGACAACGCTAAAAGTGGCGGGAAAAATAACTTTATCTTCGTCACGCTACTCCTATTGGTTGAATGACGCAACGACAAACATTTTCCACTGATCACGTACTTCATTTAATAAAACTGATGTGTTGTTGCTAGACTGTAGATACTAGTGTAACGAATGTTCAGTAGGTACCACCCATGTCCAAGCTAACAGTTGTTATCGTTCAAGATATTCTGAGAATAATGAAGGCCTAATTCACTCTACAGTTTTTAATTATGTTTAATTTTTCGTTTGTCATTACATTACTACTACAGTAGAACCCCGATTATCCGTCACCCTATCAACCGATTGGCGGATTATCCGACTATTTCTCGCTCTTTTTTCTTCAGAAATAAATAACTTATGTGAAGTACTGTTTTGTACATCATATTAGTAGGTTCTACATATGTTTTGTTAGAGAATGTTATTACAAGCCTTTATCGTTACACAACATTGTCTACTGTTCGAATTGCCGTTCTATAATGTAACTTGTATATAAAATGTCTTCCATAATAATAATAATGTTTTATTTTCGCTGGCAGAGTTAAGGCCATAAGGCCTTCTCTTCCACTCAACCAGCCTTAATCAATACAATACATAAATTTAAATTACAAATATTTTCACTACACTTAAAAGGTTCTCCAGCAATAATATTCACTACACATTTATTTAAATTTAGATAAATCTATAAGGTAAAGTAGTAACTTAATTTATGAGCTAATTTAATTCAATGAATTATAATTAATTTAATATTTGAGATAGCTGTAAAATGATGAAAATTAATTTAATATAAGCTTACTAGGACTATGTTACAGGGAGAATATATATATTTCTATTTCTATAATGAGAATATTAATGTAATTGCCATTAGAGGTTTTGTAAATCTATTTAGAGAAATTAAAGATAATAATAATAAGAATGGACAGATGTTAGTTTCATTATAAGTAACAAATATTAATCAGCAATTCATCTGTTAAGTAAGAATTTATGTAATTTTGACCTAAATGAAGCTATTGTCCAACAACCCCTTATATCACTCGGAAGCGAGTTCCAATTTCTAGCAACTGAAACTGTATAGGATGAAGAATATAAAGATGTCTTGTGGTCCATGGGTTTTAATAGAAGAATGTTGTGCTAAATATCGAAAAAAAATGGAAATAATTTAATTGTGGATCATCTCGCATCGGAATGCGAGATTGGAGTTAAAACTGCGCGATTTAATAAAAAGAAACAAGGATAAAGTGTAAAAAGTATGTAAATCTACAACATGAGACCTTCTTTAGTTCTATCTTTCCTGAGACAGTCATCACAAAGGGCTTCCTTGTCCCTTAAAACCCGTCGTTGACAACCAGACGTTATTAGTGAACTTCTGATCTACTACCTAGCGAGTTAAATACAAGACCACGGAGGAAATTACAAAATCTTCCACGGTACGGATTATCTGATTTTTTTCGATCAACCGTTCAGTCCATCCCCTTCATTACCACGGATAATAGAGGTTCTACTGTACTTAACCATGACGCGTGATCAAATAAAACCAGTTTCAGCCAATTTACAAATTTGTTTATTAAAGAATACAAATATTAGGTAGTCAATGTATTGCAGTAGTGCTTCTTGTGATATGCATTTTTTCATTTGTGTTTTTGTATTATTCCTATTTGTAATTTTATTTCCATTTATTATTTACCTCTTCTCTCCACATTTGCTTTTTGTATTCTGGTGGTGTGGTAGAGAAGGCCTGATGACCTTAACTCCACCAGATTAAATAAACGAATAAAAAAGTATCATACAAAGATCAGTGTTTAAGGACATATGTATGCAACAGATATCCCTAAAAGTCTCCATAGCCTTCCACACAGACGTCCTGCAGTATGCAAAGAGACGTTGGATACTGTGAGCTGAATACACCAATACACTAAGTTTCTTTCGAAGAAATCACCGTAAGAATTCACATAGGCGTCCCATTGTGTGTGGTGGCTGGGAGTCATAGATAAAAAATACATTGGCTGGTCTTTGAACTATTTCAACTCTAAGCCTCCACTTTCATCATCAGGTCGGAGTGTACGCCTCATTAGAGCTTTCTTTAAAGATTCGAAGAATAAAAACCACATGGTAACAGCTGTAAGCTGAGCGATCTAGAGCCTTTATATGGTTAGACTTTTCCGTCGATTAAGTAGAATGTGTTTCAGTTTATAGAAAGCAGCAAAACAGTACAACGTGGTCTGTTATGACGAGAATCAAATCCCCCGCATACCGATGACGTTTCCTGTTACAAACACGTTCACGTCTTAGTATTTCTCACAAAGTGATATTATTCAACGACTTGAAAATGGCGCAGATATTAAGGATATTGCTGAAGAGTTTAAGGTAATATTTTTTTCTTTCTTTCTTCCTTCCATTATTTATTTATTTTTATTTGGTTTATTTTACGACGTTTTATCAACTGCTATGGTTATCTAGTGTCTGAATGAGATGAAGGTGATAATGCCGGCGAAATGAGTTCAGGATCCAGCGCCGAAAGTTACCCAGCATTTGCTCTTAATGGGTTGAGGGAAAACCCCGGAAAGAACCTGAACCAGGTAACTTGCCCAACGACGATTTGAACCCGGACCCGCTTGTTTCACGGTTAGACGTGCTGTTACTCCACAGCGATAACGGTGGAATATTTATTTATTTATTTATTTATTTATTTATTTATTTATTTATTTATTTATTTATTTATTTATTTATTTATTTATTTCTTCAGTTCTTCTTTTATTTCTTTTCTTAAATTGTTTATTTATTTATTATTTTATTTATTTTTATTTATTTCTTCAGTTCTTCTTTTATTTCTTTTCTTAAATTGTTTATTTATTTATTATTTTATTTATTTATTTATTTATTTATTTCTTCAGTTCTTCTTTTATTTCTTTTCTTAAATTGTTTATTTATTTATTATTTTATTTATTTATTTATTTATTTATTTATTCATTCATTCATTCATTATTATTGTATTTTATAGATAAATATATTTTAGGAAATAAAATTAATTTGTATTAATCAGATTCACTTTACCTAATGAATTAATGAATTCATTCATTCATTGTTCTTCCTAAGAGCAGGTCTTTCACTGCAAATCCAGCTTTCTCCAAACTTTCCTATTTTCTGTCTTCCTCTTTGTTTCCTCATATGATCCATATCTTAATGTCGTCTGTCACCTGATATCTTTTTCTGCCCCGAACTCTTCTCCCGTTCACCATACCTTTCAGTGCATCCTCTAGTAGACAGTTTCTTCTCAGCCAGTGACCCAACCAATTCTTTTTCCTCTTCCTCATCAGTTACAGCATCATTCTTTCTGCACCACTCTTTCCAACACAGCTTCATTTTTTACTCTGTCTGTCCACATCACACGTTTCATTTTTTTCCATATCCACATTTCAAATGCTTCTAGTCGCTTCTCTTCACTTCGTCCTAATGCCCATATTTCTTTCCCATATAATGCTACACTCCACACAGAGCACTTTACTAGTCTCTTCCTTAGTTCTTTTTTCCCAGAGCAGAGGTCCGCAGAAGATACTCCATTGCCTACTAAAACTTTACTTTGCCATTGCTATTCTCCCTTTGACTTCCTGGCGGCAGCTCATGTTACTGCTTATAGTACAGCCCAAGTATTTGAAGCTGTGCACTTGCTTTACTGCCTCTTTTAGAGTTCGCAAGTTTATCTTCTTTATTTTTCTTTGTATGATCATGTTCGTCTTATTTGCATTTATGTTAATTAACAAATCTTAAATGTCTGCTCTCAAAAAAATCTGAAAGAATTTATAAAACGGTTATAATACCGGTTGTTCTGTATGGCTGTGAAACTTGGAATCTAACTTTGAGAGAGGGACAGAAATTAAAGGTGTTTGAGAATAAACTTCTTAGGAAAATATTTGGGGCTAAGAGGGACGAAGTTACAGGAGAATGGAGAAAGTTTCACAACGCAGAACTGCACACATTATATTGTTCACGTGGCATAATTATGAACATTAAATCCGGACGTTTGCGATGGGCAGGGCATGTAGCACGTATGGGCGAATCCAGAAATGCATATAGAGTGTTAGTTGCGAGGCTGGAGGGAAAAAGACTTTGGGGAGGCTGAAACGTAGATGGGAGGATAATATTAAAATGGATTTGAGGGAGGTGGAATATGATGATAGACTAGATTGATCTTGCACAGGATAGGGACCGATGGCGGGCTTATGTGAGGGGGGCAATGAACCTCCGTATTTCTTAAAAACCGTAGGTAACAAGTCTTAAATACCCATTCCCATGTGATCGATTTTTTTTCTGTCCATAATATTCCTAAATTTCATGCTTTACCTAAACATGATGCTTGCCGATTGCAGGGGACTTGCTCAGTGTGTTATATCTAAGTGATAGACATCATTTTTCTCCAATATCGACGGAGCTGTGTAACCTTTGAACTGATTTGGAGAATACTGGCCATATTAAAATACGTTCACGTCTATACACTTCCTGTGTATAAAAACAAATTGTTCTCGATAACTCTACCCGATTATCGCGTCAAGTATACATTAGGCCATTCATTATCTCGTGAAACTTACGTTCGTGTGAGGGGAAGAATGAAGTGGACAGAAAGCTTCTCTCGCTAATTTTCCGCTTACAGCTAGCTAGCTCACTTATCTCCACCATAACGTTCTTACTAACAGTAAGTGTTACATAGGACGCATGCACTTAGTTTCACGAGATAACGAATGACTGAATGACCTTTCTGTTCAACATGATCATACTTCAAGGATAGCAGACCACGTGAAGCAAGAGTAACGACTTCCACTTGATCATTGCATACAATAAGAAGTAACTGCAATCCTATTGCCTGGATTTAACTTTCATTTTATTGTTATAATCATTATTTCTATTATTATTATTATTATCACTACTATTATCATTATTAAATGTCATAAAGCACTACCACAGTGCGTGATTGGTTTACAGAAGTGAAAAGAACACCAAAATCTCCTTTGTTCACGTGATACCTCTCAACATTGACATTGTGATGGAGTGCTAAAGATAGCAGCAACTTATATAAGCTCATCACTTGGTCACACTTCGACAACAGTCACAATGTATACGTTGTGGACGCTAATTTCGCTAGCAGCCATTGTTGCTGCCACTGCCTTGCCTAAAGCAGATCTAGATTGGTGGCAAACCGCCGTGTTCTACCAGATATATCCACGATCATTCAAAGACAGCGATGGAGACGGCATTGGTGACCTCAAAGGTGAGAACATTCATACATAACATCTAGTTATTGTACATGGCTTGTTGCATTCCTACATAGCATTAATATTTTTTGTAACTAGGACGGATTTATATGCATTAAATATGGCAGGCTATATGCATTAAAAATAACAAAATATGCAGTTAAAATAAAAAAAAATACTATTTTAAGCAATTTACTATTATTGGTGGTTTTTCTGTTATAGATAAGAATATTGAAACACATCAGCTGTTAAAGTTGCATGTCCTTCAACCCATTGCTTAAGCAGTACACTTCTAGCACATTTTTCGTTAGGCAACGTTGATAAAACTAATTCAAAATTAATAATTTTCGTGCTCCTAAGCTGTTCTAAAATACAATTCACTTTTAACACACTTTCGAAATTTCTTAGACTTGTCACCATAATAAAATAAAAATATATTCTGCAAATCAAGCTTTCAGGTATAACTCCTTGTAAAGTTAATTTGAATAATTATTCAAATTAACTTTACAGGGAGTTATACCTGAAAGCTTGATTTGCATAATACACGTCACTGTACGTAACAGAAAACCACAATTTAAGTCACACAGAGTTAGTGTGCACTCAATGTTGGTTGCTTGACGGTTGTCAGCCCACTTTGAGGTCTGTGGATATAGAGGGAAAAATTGGATCGGTGTCAGGTAGAGTTCCCGAGTAGCTCAGTTGTGAGAGCGTTGGTACGTTTAACCAAAGGTCCCGGATTCGATACCCGGCCCCGGAACAATTTTTCCCTCGAAATTATTCAAAATATATTCTGATTTGCCACGTTGACAAGTAAAACACAAAAGATTGCATTATCGTGCCTATATTAGATCTTTTATTGACAGGCGGCGAAATTCGAGCTTAGTGAGCGCAAAGAAGTATATTATCAATACTTCCTGTAACTTCCACGCCGATCATATTACAGCCTTTTCCCAACAACTGTCAAAATGTTACGTACATGCGAAGTAGTCTAGAAGATAAAGTGACTTCTTGTTTTGATTATCTGTTCTTTTAATCTCAACTTCCATCCATCATATTATTACAAACAGGTTTAAAATATATAGTCACGTCGCTGTTATTTCCGGCGTGACTCCTCCTCTTTGCTTACGCCTTAGGAAGTGAAGGCTCTATAAGTCTAGGTAGGTAGTATCATTCGCCATTTTTGTTCTTTCGTTGCCGAGCTACCAGACGAGAAATCTATTTGCCGCATATTAAACATTATCATGTCGTAGCTCCTATGATAATAAATCAAACGCACTGTAATTCAGCAAATAATTGAGCGGCAAATAACGTCCTTGTGTGCTTTCTGCGAACGCCAACGAAAGAACAAAAATGGCGGGCGATTAAATTAAGTATTTACCGAGCCTTAGGAAGTATATAACGTCATCCCCAGCGAATGGCAAGACGCACACGTTTAAATGTAGCCGACCTGCAACGTGATTGACTGCCGGAAATAAGAGCGACGGGACTTTTTATAATATCACCTTTCTGTGACCAATGTCCTACATTCTTATTATTTTCCTCCAATTCTCTTTATTTTCCTAATCCCGTTATTGCAGTCCTTTCTCTGTCCCTTGTCTCTTGTAATCAAGTGTTTTGCGGTCTACCTCTGCCTCTCCTTCCATCCATCATAACACCCCAATATTATACATTTGCACAAAATCAACAATGCATTTAAGTATGGAGGGCTTTGTTGATTGCCGTGGAATTCTCACAATGATTCGCCGACAACAACTCACTGTCTGCATGTTGTCAGATTGTCATAAATATAGTATTCAATGTCTGTGTTTCTTATGTATGCCATTTTTCCGATTTTTTAAACACTAGATTGCTAAAAAAAACGAAATATGACTGAAAGCTGAAATATGCATTAACCCCTTATACTCCTATATATGCAGACACGGAGCAGTATAGACATTTCTCAGCCAGACCCGTCATCACCTCAATAATCGTGCTAGTTTACACAAACAGGTAGTCATTTATTTCTGTTAATTTTATTGTATTCCATTGACATCAGCTAAACTAGCGCTGAGTTTGTTCCTCGTACTCCGCTTCTACACCTTCAGCTGTCTCTCGCGTAATACCAATATAATTTTGGTGACATTACGAAAGTTTCACCCTTGTGTACATTCACGCTTAGTAAGTTAGTTTAGATTTCTGTTTTTCCTAGCCTAGATCATATATATAAAAGAGATGGCTCATCCCTATGTTAAAATTGGTAGCACTTTGAAGAGAACAACCGCCAGGATCGCCATCCGTCTGCCGTAAACGAACACGAGATAGCAGTACAGTCACTAATGCAATTCGAATGAGAGTTATGACGTGACTCCTTATGTAACAACTAGATGGCAGCGTAGTAAACCTGACAAATGTTCTTATCATCAAAGTATATAAGGCTGAGCAATCTGGGTATATATGATCTAAGTGCTTAGTTGCATATATTATACGCTGGGCAAATACTAGTGATTTTTTGTTTTCAGATGTTGTCAGTAATAAGGTAGTGTAATGGCGGATTTTTCCTTCCGAAATCATCGGAACAAACTCAGCGCTAGTTTCACCTACATCACTGTGCAATAACAACAGATTTATTTTAATAATAAAATAACAATAATAAATCAGCTCCAGTTGTCACGGATGTTACATTTTTACTAATTTCAAACTCTATATTTTGAAAATGAAATTACTTTTGTCAACTTTTATTATTAGAATCAATTTATAAAGTAGTATCATTTTACAAAAAAAAAGTTGTTTGAATAAAATTTATTATTATTTCAGAAAATAAAGAAAAGGTTACATCACGGATGTTACAAGATTTGTGAACACACCTCACACCTTATTAACAAAAAGTGTAAAACACAGGCCTCTCCCTCAAGCAAAAAGAGATTCATTCTCATGATATCCATGTGAAAACTATGTAAATCTCATGGCAACGAATTAGTTCACAAAAATATAATCGGTAAATATTTTATAGCTCTTTCTTTCACTTCACGGACAGGGTGTGAATTAACGGGGCGGATGGGAGGATTTCCCCCTTTTGGAAAGTTATCCCCCTCTCATAAATTCATATTAACATTCCTGCCAGGGTTAACTTCTATCCCCCTCACAAATATAATTGTTTTAATACGACTGTATTTTATAAAGTATAAAGTACTTATTTACTTACTTACTTATATACATACTTACTTACTTACTTACTTACTTACTTACTTACTGGCTTTTAAGGAACCCGGAGGTTCATTGCCGCCCTCACATAAGCCCGCCATTGGTCCCTATCCTGAGCAAGATTAATCCAGTCTCTACCATCATATCCCACCTCCCTCAGATCCATTTTAATATTATCTTCCCACCTACGTCTCGGCCTCCCCAAAGGTCTTTTTCCCTCCGGCCTCCCAGCTAACACTCAATATGCATTTCTGGATTCGCCCATACGTGCTACATGTCCTGCCCATCTCAAACGTCTGGATTTTATGTTCCTAATTATGTCAGGTGAAGAATACAATGCGTGCAGCTCTGCGTTGTGTAACTTTCTCCATTCTCCTGTAACTTTATCCCTCTTAGCCCCAAATATTTTCCTAAGAACCTTATTCTCAAATACCCTTAATCTCTGTTCCTCTCTCAAAGTGAGAGTCCAAGTTTCACAACGATACAGAACAACCGGTAATATAACTGTTTTATAAATTCTAACTTTCAGGTTTTTTGACAGCAGACTAGATGACAAAAGATAAAGTATAAAGTAAGCAAAGAAAATAATATTGATGTATTATCATCATTGGCAAGCAGACAACAATCAATATCTTAGGAATAACACATCTTATCTTAAGCCTGCTCACGGATATAATTATTATTATAAGATAAGCAACTCAGTGTAACCAAGCGTTGAGTCGTATCGAATGAAGTTGAGGTTGCTTCTGTCGCTCTGTTGTCATCAGTTTGTGTGCATTAAGATAAGAAGAGTGATGCAATACGTCGCTTGTACTCTTCAGCACGCCGCACGTGAACTTAACCCAGGCTATTGTATGCATGATGATGAATTGATGGTATGTGAATTAATTATGGCGAAATGAGTCCGAGGTCTAATGCCAACGAGGTATTCTCTATCTTTGGATTCTATCCTCCTCTCATCAGAAATCTTAATTCGCATCCTGGTCACGAATGTGACACACATTTTGTCACGGATGTTACAGATGAGTTAATGTCTTTCATTTTTCCAGTTTCAAAACAACTGTGACATTTCTAAGTCAAAATATTCACTTGAACTGTAAAATTACTAATTTTTATTAACCTAAACTACTTAAAATAAGTAGCAGAAAAAAATATAGAACAGAGTAAAAGGTTTCTTGATCCTGAAGCTCTGGAATTAACAGTGTAGGCTCTCAAAATATTTCTTCAAGAACAACCCATTGAAAAACATACCAATACATTAACAGCTGAAACAGATTCTATGAGATTTTCACTAATATAACAGCATTAAAATGACAATAGAAGAAAAAGCAGTGATTCAATATGAAAAACTTATCATTTTACCAGAAAACAATTGGCATTCATTCATGCAGTCCTCTCTGAGGATTAAAAACTCAAAAAAGTTTCATATCCATGGTTCAAGAATTAAAACAGAAAATCAATATCCCGAATTTAAAAGAAAACTTACAAATTAAACCAAACTCTTTAACTCTATTAAATATAGAGTATAATCTAAATTTAACGCAAGAAATACTAAAATCAGAAGTAAACAATGAAATATTGAAACAATTGTCTTTAGAGACAATTAATATTAGGTACCCTCCACAAAACTGGCTTCATTTATACACCGACGGATCCTTGATCTCCAGGGAACAAGTTGCAAGTGCAGGTGTTACGTGCTGCTCTTCTCACTCTATAGATCTCTTGGATATGGAGCAACAAGTTTTTATGGAGAAATCATTGCAATAAGTGAAGGTCTCAGGAATCCTCTATACCACATCAATAAATTTTAAAATGCAGTTATATTGTCAGACTCCAAAGCAGCTATTCTATCAACAGTCTCTAAACACACACCTTCATCTCAAACAGCAGAAATAACTAAAATGCTCTCTCAATTAATATCACTCAATACAAGAATTGTATTCCAATGGATACCATCCCATCGTGGAATCCTGGGAAACGAGAATGCGGATGCTTTAGCAAAGAAGGGCAGCACTGCTACTTACAGACCTGTTACTAAATCTACGTATTACTCTGTTAAAGATTTATTAAATCTACATACATAGACTTCAACAAACAAAATTTGGTAACACAATCTCAAGGGAAAAAATGGAACTCTCTGCATCAAAATCCACAGTTAATTCCCGATTTACCACGAAAATCGTCTGTATCTGCGTTTAGATTGGCAACAGGCCATGACTGTTTGGCCAAGCACCTGCATAGAATTGGAGTATATTAATCCCATAACTGTCCAATGTGTAATTCAAATCAAGAAATGGATTCGAAACACCTCAAAATCTGTGCTTCAGTGGCTGACCATGACAATATCTTTGAAAAATATTGGAGTGCAAAAGGCCAAATGACTTTATTATCAAACGCCTGGCATTAGAAAACAATAACAACATTAACAGCTGACCCACCTATGAGTAAGTGCTGCAAACTTCTGGGAGCCAAAAAGTAGCTATTACCTAGTCAAGACCACTTAATGCCCATAAAACTTGTAAAATATTTTCCTTTTGGAAATAAAACATTAGAATATTTAAATTTAGTCTCTCTTGTCTGTGTCTTACACTAATAATAAACAAATATTTCTGAAAAAAAAATCATTGGAATTCCCAGTTTGCCTGCAATATGTATAATTCATCCGTAATTTTATTATTTTACATGTACCAGACCTCGAGTGGATATACTATATACTGTACAGGTCTATAGGTTAAGGTATTAACGTCTAATAATTATGGACACGTTATGAATGATGAAGCATAAAAGTCACATTTCATTGTGAAGTGTAGTTATTTCCTTCCCTAACTTTCTCCAACCGCTAGGGCTGTAGATTCCAGTCACGTGCAGTATTGTCCTTGTTTTCATCATCGTGGCCACCTAGAATCAAGTCGTAAGAATTACGGCATATCGAACTTCGGTTAAACCCTAACATGGCTCATTGAATCCCACGATAGATTGTTAAAATACGGATGAAAGGTTTCACTATTAACATACACGTCATTTTCTTCCTTTTCTAGGCATTACGGAGAAGTTTGATCACCTGAAGGACATCGGTGTGGATGGCGTATGGCTCTCGCCTATGTACCCATCGCCGATGGCGGACTTTGGCTACGACATCTCAGATTTCAAAAACGTTGATCCCATATTTGGAACACTCGAAGATTTTGACGAACTCCTGGCTAAAGCGAAAGAACTAGGTAAGTTCCAACAAAATGTATAACTTTCATCATAATCACTAACATCAACACCATCTCCATTATCACTACCATTACCAAATTTGCATCGATTTAATAGTCTACCCGATCTCAATATTTTTTTTTATTTGAAGACCAACGCTTTTCGGCTTTCGGGGTCCTATTTCATAAAACAGTGAGAATAACCTGGATTGTTTACGGAGTAATCAATAACTATATGAACAAATTTTATTTTCCCATAAATCTAACACGTTAAATAAGTCCATTCTGGAACATCTTACTAAAGGCTGGTTCACAATAAACCGGGAGCTGAAACGACAACGAGAACGTGAACGGAAATAATGTTAAAACAAATGTATTTCAATGCTCACATTCACAATTAACTATTGTGAACGCTTACATTTAAATACACTTATTTTAACATTATTTCCGTTCTCTTCTCGTTGTCGTTTCAGCTCCCGGTTTATTGTGAATCAGCCTTAACTTGTTACAGATTTAAGTTTCCATATGTGTAAATTTTACTTTTATAGAGGTATTTTACTCCAGTTGTCGGTGATTTTGAGTTCATTTTTTCTGAATTTCAATAAGTCAAATGTCAAATTAACAAGAGAAGATAAATATTATTCCATCATATGACTCATTTTTAATGTAAAATTTTATAGTTATAAATTTACATGATATTAGTAACAATGTGAACGTTTTCACCATCTTCAGACATGGGTTAACGATATCTAATGAAAAAACAACATATTGCAATACATAGTAAGGGAAAGCAGATTAAAATGAACAAGAAATGTCGAAGTTAAAAAGTTAAAAACAGTGAAAACACTTAATCTTAGATATAAAATCACAATGTTTTATAATTATGCATATTTAACTGAAATAAACGATGTCAAATATATGAAGGTATGTGTGTGTAGATGCTGTAAATCAAATGCTCGTGTTTCAGAAAATAAAATATGGACTTGAACCAAAATGTGATAATTTTGTGATTATAACATAATATTGGAATGTATAGACTTATTAAATATTTATATTTTACAAATATATGATAGGCTGAAAATCACAATGATATGGTTCAAAAAACCTGTCAACCCATGTCTGAAAATGCCATAATGTACGGTGAAAACGTTCACATTGTTACTAATATACGAGTAATGTTACACGCATTACCTTCTCCTCACATCGGCACCCTAATAGATAGTACATCCTTTAAAATCGCAATAGCTTTACGCCTTGCTTGTAAACTCTGCCAGCCACACCAATGTACCCGTGTTCCGCTTATAAGTATAATAAAAGAAATAGTTATAATTTCATAACAATGCATGCAAATGGGTTAAGATTGGTACCATTGTAAATACAAATTGGGAAGTTTTAATCCATTGTTGTTACTTATTTTTAGAAGACTCACGCATCTCTCATTAAATAAGAGAACCGTATCGTATCTTTAGTCAGTCAGCATGTGGACGCCACAGCATGAAAGCCTTTTCCAGGTCATTAGCAGAAAATCCATAATTTGGGACTCCAGCGCTTGTTTATCTCGTCAGTACAATCTTACGACCTGATCTGCTGAGCTTAGCCGACGTAGAAATAATGAAATGGGATGGCATCTTTTAGAGAAATTAGTTTGTTGTCTAATGCAGGTAAACATTCCAAGCGTAAAGTGACGCTCTGTTTTGGAACTCATTCGCGAGGCATTTCAGATCTCCCGCTGGTGAAATCCATTCGACAGGCTAGTGTGCAGTTGAACATCCCACCAACAACAGTGCATACAGTGCTCCATAAAAGATTGCTGTTTGCGAGCGTACAAGCTGCAACTTCATCAGATGATTACGCCGAATGATAAACTGGAACGAAAACGCTTTGGACGAAATGTTGGATAAAATGGACGATGACGACAATTTTAACTTTAGTCTTTTCTCAGATGAGGCAACCTTCCACGTCAGTGGAAAATAAACCGTTAACATATTTTCGCATCTGGGGGTGTAAAATTTTTGAGTGTTTTTGAACACCAAACGGGATTCCCTAATGGAATGTTTGGTGTGGGATCATCACCTTTATAAATCATTGGTCCCTATTTATTTGCTGAAAAGACAGTCATTTACACGTACCTGGATATTAACTGAATGTAAATGGAGCAATTTTCCAGCAAGATGGGGCTCCACCACACTTTGCCAAGATGGTTTTTCTTATATTTAAATAAGATGGATCGGAAGAGGATCACCGTACATCACATGGCCTGGAATAATATTTCTAACACCACCTGATTTTTCAGCGATTTGTTTTTAACAATGACCAGGTCTAAGGACGACATACGTGATTTGGCAGACTTACAAGAAAGAATTTATGCTGCTGTCAACAATGTTACACCACAGATGCTTCATAACACTTGGGTTAGGTTGAATACCGGTTGGATATTTCCCGTTGGGAAACCATGTTGAGGTTTATGGAACATAAGGTCATTCTTTGTAGCAGTTGGTTTCAACTATATACTTGTATTAATTCAGAAGTTATAGCTATTTCTTTTGTTATACTTATAAGCCGAACACGGTCTATTTGCGGAGGAATTGCTGATATTTACGCTCTCAGCTGTGGAAAGCAATCGCATTCCCAGACATACATCACTCAATGATATCATTAAAAGATCTCACTTCTTGTGGTATCCCGTCTCTTTTGGAACCACCAGGTATTAGTCGCGCGGATGGTAAAGGACCCGATGGTCTTTATTTAAAAAATCTTTAATTTGGGACTCAAGTCCATCATAATACCTCCAGACGGCTGCATCTGCTGCTGAATTAGCCGTGAAGAAGAAAGTCAATAAATATGCTCATCTTTTAGAAAACCTTTGTCCCATTTGCTGTTTTCGGTCCTTGGAGTCAGTGACGCTAGTTTTGGTATCTCAAATCGCAATGATCTCATCGCCGTTGCACTACATATTTGCATCGCTTAAGTATTGCTATTCAACGCGGAAATGCAATGAGCGTTTTGAGTACTTAATTTGGACGAACTTTTTCTCCTGTAAAATGTATTATCTCTATGTAAATGTTTATATTTAGCATTTTAAAAATTGTAACGGTGAAAATATTGTTAATCAAATAATTTTTTCATAAGTGTATATTATTTTTGAGTGTTTTTGTACAAACGCATTATTAATTTGTTAAAACATATCACCTTTATAAAGGTAAAAGTGTAATACATTAATGTAAATGAGAATATTAATGTAATGAGATTCTGCCATTAGAGGTTTTGTATTATATTTAAATAAATTAATGTAATAGTCATATGATGGAATAATATTTATCTTCTTTGTTAATTTGTCAGCGATTTGTTTTTAACAATGTTAAGCCTAATAGCGACATCTGGTGCTCAGCTTGAATTAAATAATCGTAATGGACGTTTGTCATATAAAGCTAATAATAATGTGTTAAAATGTTTAGCTGGTTGTAGAACATTTTTGTTGGATAAACCCTTTTACCTGAACATCAGATATATAATCCAATAGATCGCTGTGGCGTCAATCTCTCCGAACAATCTGGCTTAGTCTCTGTTTAGATTTTTCTGTTGGATAAGACTCAGGAAAATTCAAGTTTTTCCAGTCCAGTTCAAGCAATGACTCATGCACATATGCATCTATGTTACCGCACTTAAATGTTTCTGCAACGGTAGGGATTAAGCAATTCAACGCGGAAATGCACATTTTGCATCTATGTTACCCGACTTATTGTTGGAAAATGTGTTGAAGTTAAACACTGTAAAGTGTAACGTAGTCCTACTGTTGTGTTAATTTTAATTGATGAACTAGTGGACTTACTGAAATTGATTTCAGTGCTTCACGCACCATCATCAGAAGCCTACTAGATCGAGAATTTGATCGGGGTGTGTTTTATTGTTGGAAGGTGTGTGTTTGTGTGTGTGTATATTTCGAATCTGTTTAGTGTTTGATCGTGAGTTTTAGTGTTTTGTATATTTCTTTGTTCTAGTGTGGTGAGTTTTGGTTCTTGGGTATGTAAGATTTCCATGTCCGTATTTATGTTATTGTATGTATGGTTAGTATTGGTTATGTGCTCGGCGTATGTAGATGATTTGTGTACAAAGACATCTCAACACACAAAAAACACAAACAAATAAATACGACCACACAGGTGTATACAAACTCAAATGTAATAGTTGCGACAAGTTCTACATAGGACAGACAGGCAGATCATTCCAAACACGCTACGAAGAACACATTAAAGCTATAACCAGAGGACACAATACATCTACATATGCTGATCACATAACCAATACTAACCATACATACAATAACATAAATACGGACATGGAAATCCTACATACCCAAGAATCAAAAACTCAACACACTAGAACAATATAAAAATATACAAACACACTAAAACACACCCCGATCAAATCCTCAACACACAAATCAATTTCAGTACACACACACTATTCGACTCCACACTTCAACACCTTCCAACAATAAAACACACCCTCCTAACAGGCAGAGAAGTTCGAGATGACACCGCGATCTAGTAGGCTCTGATGATGGTGCGTGAAGTACTGAAACAGCTGTAAGCCGGACAAATATTACATATTTAACACGAGTAAGTCCACTAGTTCATCAATTAATTATATTCAAGTGTTAAAAGTGGTGTACGCAAGATTCAAAATGAATTAATTTTTGTAGCAGTTTGATCGTAAATCAGGTTCACGACGAGGAAATTAACCTATAAGGTATTAATTTTATTTTTCGGACAAAGCTATTTTACCTTCATCACAAATAAGCCTACTGGAGTTCAGAGAAACCAAATCTCCATCATGTTCCACTTCATGAATCTAAAATCTTTTTGTGCTATTGTAGGTGAAAGAATGATATAGGGCTCCTACAAAAAACACTTGTAATTTACGTTTTATGAATCCGGGGTGCAAGAAAATAGTACCAATGGAAAGAGAAAATAAAAAAGTTTAGTTCTTTACCCTAAAGATGTTATTGTAGTTAATTCAATATGATTTTATATTTTTGTATGTTTATTTTCATTAAAATAACAATTAAGAACAAAAAAGAGACCTAAAGAAGTATACTACAGAGAAAGAAATATAAATTATATTCCGAAACGAATATAAGCACAAAAACACTCTTTTCGCCTATTATGTCATTTTTACAAAAGTAATATAGTACTACTCAATGATGATAGCATTCAAGGGTTATGTTAATTGGTTAATGTTAATTGTTTGCGTTTCTATGACATAATAATTATTGACACAAACTTTACAAAAATCAACATAAACAATATTCGATTTTAAGAAAAGATACAGTTGCATACATCAGGTTACCAACACGCAACAATGCGTGATAATACGAAATTATGTCTATTATTGATTTGAATTCCAGAAATTTGAAAGTATTTTTTTTTTCAAGCTGTCTGTTATTCGGAAGTTTTAATTGCCGATGATGATGGGATATAATTTTCAGTATCTGTTTCCGTTATTGAGAATGTCCGTTAGCATGAAGCAACATCATCAATTTACGCCATAAATTTCTACCAGGGAATTGAAAATGTTCGTTATTTAGAAGTATCCCTTAGAAGATTTATTTTTATAGTAACACTATCAATCAGTTCATATCATTCATTCATTTATTTCTTATCTTTCATGAGCAATGAAGCTTTAAGATGTGGAACAAGACAAAATTTTACAATATTACAGTTACATTTTTACAAATTTTTACAATATTTTACAATTTTTACAGTTTTACAATGTAGTAATTTTCTACAATGATGAGGTGAGGTCCGAGGGCTCGCCAAAAGATTATCCGGCATTTGCCTTTTGGTTGGGGAAAACCTCGGAAAAATCCAACCAGGTAATCAAATCAAAGGGGTACATAATTCAGACTTTTTCAATCTTTTTTCGCATAAAGAACGCTTCTGTACATTCATTCAGTAGAATTCTACAAATGTTCACGTAGACATGAACATTTAGATGACATTAGGGACGTTCTCGGAGACTGAATAAAAATTTAATCCCCCGACCTCGCACTATATTTTTTAATATCAATTGTACACAACAAATAATGTCCATATCCTAGAGTAACTAAGGGAAATATTTCCTCGGGAAATTCGTTCAATTACGCGAAAGGAACTTAAGTGTGAAATGGAAAATTTCTAAAAGGGGTATAAAAATGAATGAAAGTCAGAGGATAGCATTTTAAGTATCCGATTCTGGTGAGTACAATACTGAAAACAAATGAATGTACAGATTTGTATTGTACCACATTGTACTGCAAAAACGACACCCTTTTTTTCTCACTGTTATTTATACTCGCTTTAACATCTTTGGTCATATCGCGAGTTAATCTTTTTGGGTGAAATCCGAAGGCCTGTGTACTATTGTTGAGACTGATGCTATTGTTGTGAACTAGATGACGACTGTATATGTATTACTGATTTGTTATGAATATGATTTCGGTGATGAATGAGGCTTGTGATATTCAGAGAGGTTGTGACCCGAATTTCCTGACATTTGCCTTACGGTTGAGGGAAACCCCTGAAAAACCTCAACCAGGAAATTCAACCCGAACGGGAATCGAACCCGGGCCCTCTGCGTAAGAGACCAGCATGCTGACCCCTACACCACAGATGTGGTCTACACCCATTTTATGTTACCAATATAGGACAGCATTGTATTCCAGTTACTGGCCTTGTACTGGCGCGTACATCTGCCACGTCAGCGAACGTAGGTAGTATGAAACGCATTGTAGTATAATAATTATTGTCGACTTCTGATTTGTAATACTCTTAAATGAATTCTTACGACAAACTCTACAGCTCAATCTCAACGAATTGCTATTTATTGTTTCTGCAAATATTGTCATTTCATAATTTTTCCAGGCATCAAGTTGATTTTGGACTTCGTCCCCAATCACTCCAGTGACGAACACGAATGGTTTGTGAAATCTCTGCAGAAGATAGACCCTTATACAGATTATTACATGTGGCATGATGGAAGACTTGATGATTCTGGCAACAGGATTCCTCCTAATAACTGGGTAAGTACAGTAGTGACAAAAAAAAACCGGACCGATTCTTGTAGCTGATTTCAGAGTCACAGATTCAAATTTTGCTAGTCACAAAATACATCCGTGTTACCTTATCTTATAAAGGAGACTATGATCAAAAAGAAAAAATAGAAAAATTTAATTACATAAATGGAACACTAAGAAGAACTCTGAAATCAAAAGCTAGAAAAGATACATTGTTAAAATTTTATAAGGTGATGTCAGTGCCCAGTTTACTATATGGAAGGGAAACATGGGTTATGAAAAAGAGAGATGCCTCTAGATTACAAACAAATGAGATGAAATTTTTGAGAAACGTAGCAGGTTACAGGAAAATAGAACATAAAAGAAACGAAGAAATAAGAGAAGAACTTGAGATATATGAATTAAACAACAAAATAGAAGAATATAGAAATACATGGATGTCTCACATTTCAAGGATGTAGGAGGACAGGATACCATATAAGTTTTGGAAATATAAACCTCGGGGAAGAAGAAATATTGGAAGACCAGCCAAAAGATGGATGGACCAATTTCAGTAGCTGCTACAGGAATCAATTACCTAATGCATGAAGGATGATGATGATGACAAAATACATCCATCTTGTATAATTAATTTTAACAATGAAATTTATTGCATTTGTTCGATTCTTACCTTATTTTGTTTCCTTCAGTGCCTCAAACTTACAGACGAAAAACTTAAGAGTGTTTTATTTTCATCTGGCATCAATATTACATTTCTACCTCTATTCGGCAAAGATAACTGCGTATTTTTTACATTAAATAACAGTACATGCCTCTGGCTTCACTATCCATATTGAAATTATCACAGTTCGACACAATACATAGCACAGGATTCTTTTGTATCAGCTACAAAAGTCGGTCCGGGTTTTTTTTTTGCCACTACTGTACATAGTTTATTTACAGTCCAGATGGCATATGAACGATTAGGTATATCAACATTATTTAATTCCTATCTGATTCATGTGCCGAACTCTGTTACGTTAAGCACATATTTCTATTACGACAAAGAAGTAGAGCGCACATTTTTCCGCGAAAAATAAACCCAACTACCGCTGATTCAGATTCGATTACTGTCTTTCTCATATTTATTGTAAAAGAATATAGGGTCGGAGCTGGACGGGAGTACAATTAATTTTGTACGGTAGTAGGAGCCTTAACTGTCCGCTATTCGCCCCAACTCAATGAGCGTGGCTCACAGATGACGCTAGTGCCGAGAAACTTAGAGCACTTAGTTCGTCAGAGACTATTCAGAGTGCACCACAGGGGTTGAACCATATTAACTACAGAATATAACACTGAAAATAAAACGTCCAAAACAGATTTTGTCTGTATCTCACGGAAAGAATATCATTCAATATTCGTTTCAACTACGTTTTGACCACAATGCATCTAGTAATATAGAGAATGGATATTAAGGGAAGCAGGTAGTGATTTGTGAATAAAAAAACTCATTTTTTGTTTAAAAATAAGTATAAAACGTGATCTTTAAAACTATGTGTGTATATGTCTTCTGAAGGATGCACTGGAAGAAATGGTGAACGGGAGAAGAGTTCGGAGCAGAGGAATATATTAGATGATAGACGACATTAAGAAATATGGATCATATGAGGTGACAAAGAGGAAGGCAAACAATAGGAAAGACTGGAGAATGCTGGGTTTGCAGTAAAAGACGTGCCCTTGGGCAGAACACTATGACTGAATATATTATGCTATTGGGGGTATCTTTGCAGATAAGTCCAGAGTGCGAATTAAGAATTCTGATGGGGGGTGGATAGAATCCTAGATAGAGATTTTTTTTTATTTTATTGGGTTATTTTACGACGCTGTATCAACATCTAAGGTTATTTAGCGTCTGAATGAAATGAAGGTGATAATGCCGGTGAAATGAGTCCGGGGTCCAGCACCGAAAGTTACCCAGCATTTGTGGGTTGAGGGAAAACCCCGGAAAAAACCTCAACCAGGTAACTTTCCCCGACCGGAATTCGAACCCGGGCCACCTAGTTTCGCGGCCAGACGCGCTGACCGTTACTCCACAGGTGTGGGCCTTAGATAGAGAATACCATAATATATAAAATTATTATTATTATTATTATTATTATTATTATTATTATTATTATTATTATTATTATTATTATTATTATTATTGCTGTTTACATTAAGCTTACTGTGATGAAATGTAAACATTGACAGTTAGAATAGTAAAGTAACTCTGTACCACGACTGGATCACACTTTTACAACTCAGAATAGTAAAGTAATCTCTGTACCACGACTGGATCACACTTTTACAACTCAAGGCTTGGTCACACTGAGTTGCTTGTCTTGCATCTTGATCATAATAATAATTATATCCATGAGCAGGCTTAAGATAAGACGTGTAATTCCTAAGTTATTGATTGTTGTCAGCTTGCCGGTTATGATAATACATCAATATTATTTTCTTTGCTTACTTTGTACTTTATAAAGCATATCGCATTAAAACAAATTATATTTTGTGAGAGGGAAAGAAGTTATCCCTGGCAGAGATGTTAATACGAATTTATGGGAAAGGGATAACTTCCCCCTCCTCCCAGTTAATTAGCACCCTGCATAAGTCCTTTAAACAGACTCTTTAAATATGGCAGTGCGTGGAATTCATACAGCCTTTTTCCCATCAAATACAGTTTCTTGTAAATTAATATTTTTCAAACTTAAGTGTATTTTTCTCTGAAACTACTGTATCTATTTACATGCAATTTTTGCAGTGTTTTCTTCTGTCTGTGTTCCACAAAGTAAACCTAAGTTTCATGAATATGAGACACGTACCATAAGAAAATAATATATACGATAAAAAAATGTCAAAAATTGTTAATCAAAGCAAATTTTTTTTTATGATTCTCTAGCGTTGAAATATTTAACTAAATATTACTTTATAATTTACAATTTACATTACTTGATAACTTAAAAAAACACATGAAATATGAATGAGGATGG
Source organism: Periplaneta americana (assembly GCA_025594305.2). NCBI lineage: Eukaryota > Metazoa > Arthropoda > Insecta > Blattodea > Blattidae > Periplaneta > Periplaneta americana. The sequence goes on from JAJSOF020000027.1 coordinate 82,615,551, forward strand.
TAGCTAGTAATGTGCACTTAAAGCTTGAGGGTACATTTAGCTAAGTGGGAAAATAGGTCGTCAGTTGTGACCCTTTTTTGCACTAGGATAAGAATTTAATTAGTTGTCTTTTAACACAGAGGGTTTGGAATTTAACTGGTTACATCAGCTTCTTGTCTGTGCGGATGACGTGAATATGTTAGGAGAAAATCCACAAACGATTAGGGGAAACGCGAAAATTTTACTTGAAGCAAATAAAGCGATAGGGTTGGAAGTAAATCCCGAAAAGACAAAGTATATGATTATGTCTCGTGATCAGAATATTGTACGAAATGGAACTACAAAAGTTGGAGATTTATCCTTCGAAGAGGTGGAAACATTCAAATATCTTGAAGCAACAGTAACAAATATAAATGATACTCGGGAGGAAATTAAACGCAGAATAAATATGGGAAATGCCTGTTATTATTCGGTTGAGAAGCTTTTGTCATCTAGTCTGCTGTCAAAAAATCTGAAAGTTAGAATTTAGGCCTATAAAACAGTTATATTACCGGTTGTTCTGTATGGCTGTGAAACTTGGACTCTCACTTTGAAAGAGGAACAGAGATTGAGGGTTTTAGAGAATAAGGTTCTTAGGAAAATATTTGGGGCTAAGAGGGATGAAGTTACAGGATAATGGAGAAAGTTACACAACGCAGAGCTGTACGCATAGTATCCTTCACCTGACATAATTAGGAACATTAAATCCAGACGTTTGAGATGGGCAAGGCATGTAGCACGTATGGGCGAATCCAGAAATGCATATAGAGTGTTAGTTGGGAGGCCAGAGGGGAAAAGACCTTTGGGGAGGCCGAGACGTAGATGGGAAGATAATATAAAAATGGATTTGAGGGAGGTGGGGTATGATGTTAGAGACTGGATTCATCTTGCTCAGGATAGGGACCAATGGCGGGCTTATGTGAGGGCGGCAATGAACCTCCGGGTTCCTTAAAAGCGAGTAAGTAAGTTATGCCACTGAATTCAGAATGATTTATTATATAACCGTGGAAACTTTTATTCCACTCTGAGCACTATAAGCCTATAAATATTTAACTAAACTTTTGTACTGAAATGTTTTTATCGTACAGGAAATAACTGACGAGTCCCTTTACATGAATGCCATAAGAGAAGGTCAGGGCATGACAGCCACAAAAACTAGTGTATCAGGATAGAAATCCATTGTCTATCTTGCAATTTTTGCTGCTACTACAATAATTACGCTTTTGTATTAACGACTTTAAGCTCAATCTTTTCAATTTCAAAATTACCTACTTTATCTTTTTTGTCCCCTGTAATCACCAGTTTTCTAGTAAAAAGGGCGTACTGGAATTGGTTCCCAAATCTATGAATCGATTCCCAGTTCGTTCCAGAGCTATACTCGAGTTGGTTCCAGGTTGATTTCATCTGTGTACTGCAATTGGTTCCGCGCTAGACCAAGCCAGAAAACATTTCCCTTCCCATTTTATACAGACTTAGGACTGTCAACTACTGACTACGGTAGTAGGTAGGTTAAAAATGTTTTGTTCTTGACGGACACGCTGCGTCGAACAACTTCATAATTTTATTTAAAGTTGCAATATCACAAGTGTCGTGATTGTGATCGACGTTGCATTTCATTAAAATTATCTGAATCAAAACATTTCTCGAAACACTTACATCCACTTTCAACACAAGTATATATTTCCATATCACCAGATAATGTTTTCGAAAACCGAACTTGTAATCATTGACCACTAAGAATTTTTTTATCATTTCACTGAGCTTAGTAGTGAAATACATCATTAAGAGGAGGAAAGAAATTAACAGCACTAAATGACACCTTCTTGAATGAAACATGCTACAAATTAGCCTACATGTAATACCAGGTAGTGTTGGGATTGGCCTTCCCTTCTGTATAGCAATAATCTGTTCTTGTAAACTGAGTTTCCTAAATTGTCCAAAATATATAATGATTTCACTTCCATTCATTGTTGAATAATTGCACAAATTAACAATTACAAGAAAATTCACAACCTCGTAGCATTTTTCGAGCACACTACAGCATCACACGTGTTGGAAGAGACTAGCTACTAACTCGTAACCGGAACTGTTTTACGGAAATAGAAATGGGAATGGGAAATAATCTGAGGAAAGCGAGAACACTGCACCCACCCACGTGGTCTGTGTTGCCACATGTACATTTTACAAGTTCAGTATCACATACTTTTGAAGAATGTCAATTCTTGTAAAGTCATAGGGCCTACTATCATTATTGTTCAAAGCTGCCGGTGGCCGATTAATTTTTTATGTTAAAATGATGTAGTTTGGAATACCTACTTTCAGTTTCAAATATATTTGTACAAAACTGACAACTTGGCTGTTGCCCTGTCTAGTAAACAATGAATAGAAGTGAATTTCAGGGGCCAACTACGTAAAACTACTTTCTCTTTGTTTTACATAAACCCGACTTTAACTTTGAAATATCCACGAAAGTTTCAAACCATGAATAGTAGCCTATATAAAGTGCAATGAATAATATTTTTGATTCATAATTAAAAAAAAAAGTTTACATGGTGTCTTTCATAGCGTTTCGTTAAAACTGTTTTTGTTGTGTCTCCTAGATGTGTTATAATCCGGTTGAATGCAACATCGTTAGATGGCAGCGGTAGCGAGCTTGCTGCACGACCAGTCGGTTTCTATTTCCCGCCCATAACTGATTCAGAGGAGGATCTCCTCCCTCTCCGTTCATTTACTTGCTTTAAAACTTTTCTTCTTTCTCTGGCCGCTAATGCGCTGTTGTCTATGTGTGTTAACTGCAGTAGAGGAGGAATGGAGTGCCTTTCCTCTACACAGATAATCTCGCATCTTTCTTACAGTTTTCTACAGCACATGAGCGCGTGTCGTTTAAAACTCGATCAACCGAGTTTTTCTTATAGCTCTGAACTTAAAAATTATCGAATCTTCCTCGAATTTCAAGGCACATATTTTATTTGGCATTTACTTTCAAAAGAAGAAAATGTGAGGAGAACGTTCCTCCCTTCCCTCCCCCGAGGAACCGCCACTGACTGACACCACTCTGCTACATGATCGATTAACAACTGCGTCCCACACAGCCCTGGAATCCACTCGCGTTGTTGATATTCGAATATGGGGAATCTACTCACGTTGTTGACATTTTGTTTGAGAACCAACTGAAGAACAGCGAGTAAAAATGTTTTAGTACAGAATAAGTAAACTGTGCCTCACGCTTTGAAAACCGGCTCTCAAAATATGTGTTAGTTATGTAAATATTATATTATACACATCAGGAAATAAAAGGGATTCGCAAAGAAGCAGTAATAATAGATTTAATTATCACCACTCTTCCCTACACCACCTTGGTGTGATTATAATTTTAAAGTTAATTGTATATTTATTCCGCAGCAAGCAGCGTTTGGAGGCCCAGCCTGGACGTGGCGTGATGAACGACAGCAGTACTACTTACACCGGTTTGATCCCAAGCAACCCGATCTGAACTACAGCAACCCTGCAGTTGTAGAGGATATGACGGTAAGCAGACATGAGTGCATATCATAGACAACTAACCAGGGAGCGAAACTTGTTGCCCGACGAAACAGGTTAGCTGTTCCTTGACTATAGACACGGGTTTGTTTAAATGAGCGTGAGTAGTCATGTTCAGCGGCGGAGAGGGATATGCTGAAATATTTGTTTTAAAAACAGAAATTCATAGCTCTTGTGCAGCAGAAGATACAAAAAGATTTCAAATACTGCGGACTGTTTCTCTCAAATGTCTGGCTATGTTTGGGACAACATACCTATGTGGGGGAAAAAAAACTTTCTTACTTACGAAATACCTCAAGAACAAAGCAAGATCACGATTAACTAATTCACATCTGCAGGACTGTTACATATAGCTACAAGCTACTTCTCTTTGGACATCACTGAAATTCTGAGTTAAAGGATTCCAACACCCTAATGAGAATTTTAAAAAATGTATTTATGTTTATTTATGTTATTTAGGCCTATGTATTGATACAGGTAGGTCTGTTAAACATATTAGGTCGTGTCTCAAAGCTACATTTTCAGCTGAAGTGAACTAGATTGTTGACTAAATAGCCTGATGTGACATCAGAAATTACGATTCAAAGCTGCGTAGTGAATAGCAGTCAAGTCCGTAGTAGCTAGTAAACGAAAATGCTTGCATGATTTTTGACTTGTATACTAAATAAACATGGATACCTCATTAACAATTGGGGGGTTATGAAATCTGATGATGCTTGGAAATAAACTGTAAGTTCAATGTAGAATAACACGTTAACTAGGAACTGACATTGGTGGTATCTGCATTACATTTTTTTTTAATCTATACTAATAATAAATCTGTAGCCGAAATTTTTCTGGTAATTTTCGATTATCCAAAAATAATTGGTCCTAACATATACAATTAACCACCCTGAAACCGAAAATCGCTTTTTTGAAATTTTTGTTTGTATGTCTGTCTGTCTGTCTTTGTCTGTCTGTCTATCTGTCTGTATGTTTGTTACCTTTTCACGCGATAATGGATGAACGGATTTCGATGAAAATTGGAATATAAATTAAGTTCGTTGTAACTTAGATTTTAGGCCATATGGTATTCAAAATACATTATTTAAAAGGGGGTTATAAGGGGGCCTGAATTAAATAAATCGAAATATCTCGCTTATTATTGATTTTTGTGACAAATGTTACATAACAAAAGTTTCTTTAAAAATGATTTTCGATAAATTTTATTCCTTGAAAAATGTTGATAGGACTGATATTTAATGAGATAAATGAGTTTTAAAATTAAAATAACTGCCATCTAAGGCCGTGTAATGAATTAAAAAACAAATGACTTCGTCTATAAGAGGTCTTGGACAGCAACAATCGAAAGCTATTAAAGATAGCCTACAGATAATGTTTCTGTGTTTGTATGAAGTAATATCGGAAGCTAAATTAACCGATTTGTATAATTAATTATTAATTCACCATTGGAAAGTGTAGTTTCTCTAGATGGACATAATGCTATAATGTTATTACAGTAACTTCTGAGTGAATCGAGGACAGGTAAGATTAAAATAGCTTCTTATGCACAGAAAACTTGATAGGCTATGCTGTACATTCGTTTCCTGTATTTCCTCAAATAATTTTTATGACCATATGAGTGGTCTCTGGATCAAAATGATCGCATTTTAATTATACAAATACAATTTAAATTAAGTAACATAATAAACGATTTATCCTTATATCAAACACGAATGTTCCCTGGATCAAATGTCCTATTTTAATTATGTAATTACTTTATATTTATTTCTAACGGGTGCAGCGGAGCGCACGGGTACGGCTAGTATTGTAATATTTCAGGCCCTTATTTTTCCCACATATATTTCGATTGTTGATAGCTAAATGTAATTTTCATAGGTATATATTTTGAACATCTTTTACAATTCTACATCTTTCTACGTTTCTTTTCTAGTGTCTGAGGAAATTACCATTCAGTTCATAAACCTGAGAATCAAGTTTCATGAACTGTTTACTGGAAAACTGTTTATAGCACATAATTAGAATTTCCAAAAAATAACAGCTGATAACAAATGTTCAAAGCTCTCTAGTGTGTAGTTTACAAGTCAGCTAGTTGCTAGTTATTATCATGTAGTAGAGACTTCAGCTTTGAGACACGGTCTTAGATTCCATGGTGATCGGTCATTTAGTACTACTGGGCGGTGCCCACAATCTTCAGAAGGATGAGAATCCCTGCGCTAATCTAAAGTTACATTGGACTCGTGTAACTGATTTTAATTCTAACCTATAACCCATGAAACACAATCAATTTTTTGTTGAATCGTTGTCATTAATTACAACCTCATTTAACAATTGAATGTAGTCATCTGCAACAGTGGTATCATTGAGGTAGAAGCGTAAAGCCTCTTCTTAATTATCTGTAACTTCAATTTCTGACAAATATTTTACTTCATATTTACTTTCCTTTCATTGCACGCCATTCTCGGACATACCGTACTCAGGCAGTGTCTCAAAACTACTTTTTCAGCTGAAGTGAACTAGATAGTTGTCTAAAAAGCCGGATGTGACGTCAGAAGTCATGATCCAAAGCTACGTAGTGCATAGCAATCAAGTCCGTAGTGGCTAGTAAACGAAAATGATGACTTGTACACTAAACAAACATGGATACCTCATCAGCAAATGGGGTTATGACATCTGAATATGCTTTGGAAGTGAAATAATGTACAGTAGTGGCAAAAAAAAACCGGACCGATCCTTGTAGCTGATTTCAGAGCCTTGTTCACTCCAAAGCACAATAGACTGGTAACTAACAAGCAAACGTTCTGATAGGAGCAGATAAAAAGGTTAAAATTTTCTTCCACCATGTTAATAATGTCAAAAGATGCGCTTACAAATTTTGATCACTCGACCATAATTACGAGGCCGTCCAGAAAGTTATTTTCCCTCGGCCGTTTGTAGAAAAAAGCACAATTGCATCGAAATATTTACTGAAACAGATACAACAATTGTTGCGCTATTTGTGAACATATCCCCCACTGGAACTGAGAGATTTGTCATACTATGGGACCAGTTTTTCTGTCGTAGAAGTCAGCCGCCTCAGATCGGAACCAGCGTTTGACTGCGTCTGCACCTCTCTCTATCGATCCCATGAAATGAGAAATGTCTCAATTCCGGTGGAAAATACGTTGAAAAATAGCTTAATAATTGCTGTGTCTGTTCTAATAAATTTGTCCAGTGAAATTTTGTTTTTCTTTCTATTAACGGCCCCTAGCGAACGTATTTTTTTACGGTCCTTGTAATTGTTGTCGAGGGGCCAAAATTTGTATAAGCACTTCTTTTGGCATTATTAACATGGTGGAAGAAAAAAAATTAACTTTTTTATCTGCCCCCATCAGAACGTTTGCTTGTAAGGCTTGTGGTTCAAATCCTGCCTGGAAAGCAAACTTTTTTTTTTCCCCCCTTATTCAAATTTATTCCCAATACTTTTCGATTGCTGCAATCGAAAAGTATTGGGAATAAATTTGAATAAGGTACAAAAAAAAAGTTTCCTTCCCAGGCAGGATTCGAACCGCGAAAGTCGAAGTTACCAGTCTATCGTGCTCTGGAGTGAACAAGGCTCTGAAATCAGCTACAAGGGTCGGTCCGGTTTTTTTGCCTCTACTGTAAATATGTTGTTGTTTTCTAATGCCAGGCGTTTCACAATAAATTCATTTGACCTCTTGCACTCCAATATTTTCCAAAGATATTATCATGGTCAGCCACTGAAGTTTGAGGTGTTCCGAATCCATTTCTTGGTTTGAGTTGCACAATAGGCAGTTAGGGGACTGATATATTCCAATTCTATGCACGTGTTTGGCCAAACAGTCATGGCCTGTTGCCAATCTAAATGCAGCTACAGACGATTTTCGTGGTAAATCGGGAATTAACTGTGGATTATGATGCAGAGAGTTCCATTTTTTTTTTCCATAATGTAGAATATGACGTTAACTTTGAACATTAACATTATAGAACCTTCTTTACAATGTTTTAAACATTATTGTAATATATTAGGCCTTATTCTTTCCACGTAACTCGTAATGAAACTGCATTAGGACACTGCCTTCTTAATTCAGTGCTGCACCGTGATGTCATGATTTTGAGTAAAATAGTCTGTGAAGAAGATCGTGTTTCAAGCATACATGTCCAAAGCTCCCTAGTGTGTAGTTTGCAAGTCACGTGGTTGCTAGTCACTAGTGTGTGGTACAGACTTCAGCTTTGAGACGCGGCCTTAGTTTAGTTATTAACCAAAATTTGTCATGAGAAAATGTAATTTAATGACATTTTTCTTACTTACTTACTTACTGACTTTTAAGGAACCCGGAGATTCATTGCCGCCCTCACATAAGCCCGCCATTGGTCCATATCCTGAGCAAAATTAATCCATTCTCTATCATCATATCCCACCTCCCTCAAATCCATTTTAATATTATCTTCCCATCTACGTCTCGGCCTCCCTAAAGGTCTTTTTCCCTCCGGCCTCCCATCTCAAACGTGTGGATTTAATGTTCCTGATTATGTCAGGTGAAGAATACAATGCATGCAGTTCTGTGTTGTGTAACTTTCTCCATTCTCCTGTAACTTCATCCCTCTTAGCCCCAAATATTTTCCTAAGCACATTATTCTCAAACACCCTTAATCTCTGTTCCTCTCTCAAAGTGAGAGTCCAAGTTTCACAACCATACAGAACAACCGGTAATATAACTGTTTTATAAACTCTGACTTTCAGATTTTTCGACAGCAGACTGGATGATAAAAGCTTCTCAACCGAATAATAACAGGCATTTCCCATATTTATTCTGTGTTTAATTTCCTCCCGAGTATCATTTATATTTGTTACTGTTGTTCCAAGATATTTGAACTTCTCCACCTCTTCAAAAGATAAATTTCCAATTTTTATATTTCCATTTCGTACAATATTCTGGTCACGAGACATAATCATATACTTTGTCTTTTCGGGATTTACTTCCAAATCTATCTCTTTACTTGCTTCCAGTAAAATTCCCGTGTTTTCCTTAATCGTTTGTGGATTTTCTCCTAACATATTCACGTCATCCGCATAGACAAGCAGTTGATGTAACCCGTTCAATTCCAAACCCTCTCTGTTATCCTGGACTTTCCTAATGGCATACTCTAGAGCAAAGTTAAAAAGTAAAGGTGATAGTGCATCTCCTTGCTTTAGCCCACAGTGAATTGGAAACGCATCAGATAGAAACTGACCTATACGAACTGTGCTGTAAGTTTCACGTAGTACAGTCCGAAGAAAGTACATAGTAAAAAGATTAAATTACGTATGTATTAAAATTTCTATGTTGTTTCACTTATATTGTCCGCAGGATGTTCTTCGGTTCTGGATGGACAGGGGTGTTGACGGCTTTCGAGTAGATGTCATTCTATGTCTGTTTGAGGGTCCGATAGATGTTCCTGATACAGAGACGGGGCCACCTCAGAACCTCCCAGAAAGTTACGATATGGTGTATAAGTGGCGCAAGGTTCTCGATGAGAAGAGTGCCGAGTTGGGGACGACAGAGTGAGTATAATGATGCTGAAGGCATTATATTCTTTTTGTTATCACCTTGAGCTACCGGTTTCCCCTCTCACATGTTCTTTCTAAATGTGTTTATATGTTTAAATCTACAATATCATGCATATCTAATTTTCAATTTGGCTCTGGACAGCAAGAGTTCCATCTTCAAGAGCAGAGTTCAAATATTCATGGGCGGTGTTGCTACTTTGTATCTCAATGCAGTTGACTCGTATAATTTCGTAATTATATTGAAATTCTCGTGTGATCTGATTTCAAGCATTGTTCGTCTTTTTATTAACATAGTCATAATCTAGGTACGTTAAAGTTATTTTAAACTCCCACCTAGCTATATGATCTGAAAAGTAGATCCAATACACCTAGATTATAAGTTTAGATTGCAGACTAATTTGCATGAGATTCTGTGTTTGAATCTCTATACTTGGACCTTTTCTTTTGAATCTTTTACTTCATCTTATTTTACTGTTCAATAATTTTGTATTATGGTGACATAATTTTATAAAATTTTACAAGATGATAAGAAATGTTTTGTATGAAATATTTCATAATATATTTTGGGAAAACCATCGATTTAATTCCCAATATCCTCAGTCAGTTACAGAAAACAAGGCATTATGGTAATGAATGATTGAAAGGATTTTAGTTTTATCCTTTAGATGTGCAGAAACTTTATCCGAACGAACATAACATTTTGAAATTCCTTTTCAGAACGAAAAGTTACATTTATTTAGATTAAATTATTTTCATAATACACTACTCCCTTAAAATGACTGAGCATATTGTGAATTAATTCATGGCAAAATCTAATTTTCTCCAAAAGTCGACGTATCACCTTCTGACCATAGAATTAATTCAGAAATTGGGCAGCTGATAGTCTCTCTGATTTATTGATTCCAGAAATTTTGAAGCACTTTCTTCATTCATTCACAGTGTCGAGCCCAAGAGCAGGTCTTTCACTGCAAACCCAGCTTTCTCCAATCTTTTCTATTTTCTGCCTTCCTCATAGTCTCCGTATATGATCCACATATCTTAATGTCAACTCTTTGATATTCTCTTCTGCTCCGAACTCTTGCCCATTCCTTCCAGTACATCCTTCAGTAGATAGTTTCTTCTCAGCCAGTGATCCAACCAATTCCTTTTTCCCTTTCTGATTAGTTTCAGCATTATTCTTTCTTCACCCACGCTTTCCAACACAGCATCATTTCTTATTCTATCTGTCCATTTCACACGGTGTATTCTTCTCCATATTCACATTTCAAATGCTTCTAGTTGCTTCTCTTCACTTCGTCGTAATGTCCATGTTTCTACCCTATAAAATGCCACACTCCACACAAAGCACTTCAGTAACCTCTTCCTTAGTTACTTTCTTCATATTTCAAAGAAATCAAATTATTTATGTTCAATTTCTTTTTTATTTTTACGGATATTTTATAATTTTCTCTCGTCTCTTCTGGCTTTCTTTTGAACGGAGATTCCTCTATCCTTTTTTCACGGCCTTATCATACAACATAACGTCTCTTTCTGCGATCTGCTATTTCCTCAGAAAGTTAACCATGAATTTTTCTGTAAAGAACCTACTTGTCCCCAAGTTCATTACATATCATAATTCATCACACGAATATCGTTTTAAAGACTCCAGGCAGTCCTTTTTGAGCATTAACTTCAGAAATCATGCTATGTTTTAATAAGTGTACCCCTTACGGCATTTGAGTAATTATTAATATCTGTATTGTTTCGGAAAACGTATTATTTGTCTTTTTGTGTTAAATTTTATATTACATATATAATATAAAATTTAACACAAGAAAGACAAATAATACGTTTTCCGAAGTGATATAGTGTTAAAAGTTGTATAATCAAAATGTATATTTGTACTGCATTTCGAAACTTCAATTTCACAATATCTATATCCATCGCGAAATGGTATCCTCAGACGGCATTTAGTATGAAATCTGTATACTTTATGCAGCTGTTAAGTACATATTTTATATGGCAAAAGGGATAAACTACTGTTTATAATGTCTATTTTTAATCAAAATCTCGAAACATCCAAAATTAGAGTCTCGCTTAATAGTAACGCTCAGTGAAATTAGATAAAGTTGAATTCAGTTCAAATAGTACTACACCTGTGTACAAATGAAGATGAGAGAGTGGGAAGGGAACACTGAGGAAGAAAGAGTGAATGATTTAATTCCAAACTTCGTAACTACATAAATTGAAAAATAAACTGAAATCAGCTGTTATGGTTCACATTACATTTACAATACACGGCCTTTATAAGAGTGATAAACAAATTAATGTAAGTAAGCTTGGTCAATAGTTTTTGTAATTCTGTTGAATTTTATTAATTTTTTACACATTATCGTTTTACCTTACAGAATATTTATGCTCGAAGTTTACGGAAACACAGAAGAACTTATGGCTTATTATGGTACGCCAGACAATCCAGGAGCACACTTTCCATTCAACTTCAAATTTATAACAGATCTCAACGGCGGGTCAAGTGCTTACGACTTCAGCAACGTCATTAACGATTACTTGAGTAACATGATCGACAACCGCACACCGAACTGGGTGGTAAGTTCAACTGTTAGATCTTTTGCCGTTAAACTTATCCTTAAATGCACATAGTGGCAAGAGAAAATATACCAGGACCATCGAAAATCAAATCAAAAGTATGAATTCTGTTTATATACTGAAGGTTATAATTAAGGTTCGGATAGAGTAGCTGTATCAGTATATGCTGTATGATTGTATAGGATAGGGCCTTGGCTTGCTTCAGACTAAGTAAACACTACCTCCTTCCACTAGCTAAAACTCTAACTGCTGGGAATAGCACTCCCCACTCCCTAGCTAAAACATCAGTGAATGGACAGAATAGCCGATAGAATTGAATATATTATGTCATCACGACTGTCGGCTGAGGTACACGCGAAAACTAATTTGTTTGTAAACAAAACTCACGGACCAAGGATGCCTATCCTGATACAGCTACTTTATCCGAATCTTAGTTATCAAAAAGCGCCGTCAAGGATTGGGCTTCTTGTCCCGAAATGTGGGTCTACCCAATCTTGTAAGACTAATAAATAGCGAAAATATCTAATCATGTGTTCGGCGTGCTCATTTCCACCAAAGAGAAGACCGGACAAACAAAAGAACAAAGACAACCAGTTGTTGTAATTTAGTCAAATATCCGAAGGCCGGTTTGAACCTCATTAGTGACACCAATAAAGCATCACCCATGAGGTAACTAGTCAGGGAGATGGGATAGAGTGGCCAGTTCCTTTCCCCCTCCATTGCGACATCGCAGATTAGCTACCTATTACACTAATCAGACTTCATACGTGTACAAACAATTGTTCTTTCTCTGACATAATATCGTCAAGTAAGATGTACTTTCTGATAATAGACGTATAGTAGTGGCAAAAAAAACCGGACCGACCCTTGTAGCTGATACAAAAGAATCCTATGCTGTGTATTGTTTCAAACTGTGGTAATTGCAATATGGATAGTGAAGTCAGAGGTATGCACTGCTATTTAGTGTAAAAATACGCTGTTATCTTTGCCGAATAGAGGTAGAAATGTAGCTAATATTGATGCCAGATGAAAATAAAACTCTCAAAGTTTTTTCTTCTGTAAGTTTGAGGCATTGAAGGAAACAAAAGACGGTAAGGATTTAACAAATGCAATAAATTTCATTGTTACAATTAATTATACAAGATGGATGTGTTTTATGACTAGCAAAATTTGAATCTGTGACTCTGAAATCAGCTACAGCGACAAGGGTCTGTCCGGTTTTTTTGCCACTACTGTACATATCAACCAGAACCTCAAATCAGAAGGCACAGTCCGCATATAAGAGGACCATTTCTTTGGCTATATCGAAACCGGAACGGATAATTTTTAAGAAAATTACAGTGTAAGATATACGATATGAAAATTATATCAGTATTAATCTTTCCAAGCAAATTCAATTTGAGGGTTTCACGGTGCTGCTGTAATTTCTTCTATCATTTATGCTCAAATGTCAATTTTTATGGCTAAAAATAAACTTAGTTTCACCTTTTATTTTCGGAAGCTGGTCGCTAAAATATAGCTTACTAAGGACCATTAACTTTTAGTGGAGTTTTAAGAATAGCAAAGGCTCTCAATAATTAGAAAACCTGAAAATGAGCAATTTTGTCCACTACACAACAATCTCCGACGTTTGGAGGTACTTCAGCAGTGATTTTAAAGTAAGTATAATGGTGTGTGATGTTTGTTTTGTAGCTCGGAAACCATGACCAACACCGAGTAGCCACGCGTTACGGCCCGGAGCTTGTCGATGGAATGAACTTCTTGGCACAGCTTCTGCCAGGCATCGGGGTCACGTACTACGGTGAGGAGATCGGTATGGAGAATACGTACATCACCTGGGACCAGTGCAGGGATCCACAGGGCATTAACGCGGGACCCGAGCACTACCTGGAGCGAACTCGTGACCTCGAGAGGACCCCATTCCAGTGGGACGACACCACGAGCGCAGGTCAGATTTCATACGCAAGTTCAAACTTGGCAGAAATTAAAAAATTAACCGCAGCAGTTAGGGCATACAAATTTAATGCTGTGTAGCATTGCAGTCAATACTGAATCTCGTCCAGCAAGACTGAAACTACATTTAAAAGTATCTATATGAACACTTATATGCCCGTGTGCACCATTCTCGATTAAAATTCGACCGTGGTTAAGTTGGCACTTGACCATCTTCAACGCTAATTTGCGGAGTATCAATCTCGATCAAAGTTAAACAAGCGAGTTGATGATGATCAAATTTGATCACGGGTGTGGGACCGATTATCTTGAATTGAACATGGTCAAGTCGAGAAAACCAAAATGGCGGCACGATTTGACGTACTTGATGGAACTGAAGATGAAATGATGTATCTTGAACACGCAAATTACTGCGGAAATAACAGAATTGGTGTTATTGTAGAAAGAGTAAGTTTGTAGATGAATAATAAAAATGTTCTTTTTTCTCAAAATAGACTAATGTTTTATATATGTTTCTGCTTTAGATCGGGACTTTACTTGAGAAAATATTATTTAGGCCTAATTGTCCAATTTTGTTAACATAACAATAAAGCAGTTATTCTATGCCGGTAATAATATAGCAAAACTAAATGACCATTTTGTAGAATGAGAGATTAGGTATCACTTATTAGCTATAGATTTGCCGTTTGAAACTAATTAGGACCTACATGAGTTTTGGACAATTAGGCTATTTACGATTGAATTAAGAGAAATTACACGGATACCTTCCTTTCCCCCTTACTCCAAAATTCCAACCTTGTGAACACAAAATAAATGGATAAATTTGAGAACAAGGATACTTTCTTTTCCCTCTTACTCCAAAATTCCAACCTTGTGCACACAAAATAAATTGGCACTAAAAACTTCCTTTTCGTATGCATGATGATGCGTATTCGACATACGCAGACGAATTTTTTATTTTTTTATTTTAAAATAATTGTTAGCGAGGTATCCGTATACTGAAATTTTCCCAAATTAAATTATTGGCACTGAAATGTGTCTTTTCGTAAGCAAGATGGTGAGCATTCGACAAACACAAATCTGCTCTTTTTAGCAGCCTATTTCAAGATAATTATCAGTGAGGTATCCGTATACTGAAATTTTCCCAAATAAATTATTGGCACTGAAATGTGTATTTTCGTAAGCAAGATGGTGAGCATTCGACAAACACAAATCTGCTCTTTTTAGTAGCCTATTTCAAGATAATTGTCAGTGAGGTATCCGTATACTGAAATTTTCCCAATTATTATCAATAATATGAAATAACCACTGTATAAATTACGTTACAAATTATGTGGAATTATGTAAACACGTATAACTCATGTGAATTGTGAGGTTAAATCCAACCAGGTAGCCTGCTTTTCTCTTAGAGAACTTCCGTCAGTACTTTTATTCTGTAATATGGATGCATAATTGCTGACGAGTTCTAAAGGAATTCCCACTTCGAACTGTGAGAAGTTCGGTGCTCTTTTCTTTTTTTCTTCCATGATTATTGAAACTTGTTATTTGAAAACTGCAAGGATGTTTGAAAGCAGTCCGACAAACAAAAACGAAGCGATAATTGACAGAGTGCGTTCGTTCGCTGTTTCATACGCGGTAACCTAGCGCTCAGATGATTCTTCTCAAGCGAGCGTACCGTCAGCTGACGGTACTGAGTTGATCGAGGGAAAATGTCGGTGCACCGCATCTGTAACTTGATCATTGTCAAGAATTAACCATGTTTCCGTGATTGCTGATAAACGCGCTAGATGATCGAGAATGGTGCACACGGCCAATAAGGTGCTCGTCCACTTAGGTCAGGCATGTCAAAACCCTGCACATTGTGCATCGTCTCTGTGCGATGTGCACTTTCTATTCCCCTACCTGGAGGGAGTGAATCGCCTTGGAGGGGAACGCTACAGGGCTATACAGACCTGCAACAGCATATCAGCTTTTGTTTCAGTAACTAAGTTTCAGTACGGGTACTGATTTGGCTGTCTGTGAATGAGTTGTGATAAATAAAGTGAGGAGTTTACAGATAACGAAGAAGGGAAATTATGAATCATATAACATAATATTGTTGTAATGTTTTACTCAGCCAACAATAATTATTTTAAAATTAAATGTTTTGATCAGCCCATGTCGAGGTAATAGTGTTGTGATAGTTTAGATCAGATTAGTAAAGTTACGGCAAAACGAACTTGACATTGGCGTTGTTTTAGAGTCTGTGCTAACAGCCATCAAAGGGTCGACTTACGACTTTCATTTCATAAGCTGGTAAGTGATGAGAATATTGTAAAGAATACATTAAGGCTCTTGAGTTGTAAGGAGCGAAAAAAGCAACTATTTGCAAGGCGGAAAAATTTTCTGGAAAAATATATAATGGCAAATTTTCCGTCTCACGTTACTATATTATGCTAATATACTTACATTAATAAATCTTTAAACCTGACATAAATAGAATATCGTCGCTTCACTGCTTGTGAACTACTCTTTTAATTTCTTTCAGTAACGCTTTCAACTTGTCGATACTTGCTCTCAACGTTTTCTAAATAAACTATATGTGAATTTAAATTCTAAGCTTAATTTATATCATTTATTAATATTAATGTTAATTTATATTAACATACAGCAAGGAAATTATTTCAGTGTAAAAACTTCACGATGTCCTACTGCATGAAATTAATTAGGAGTATATTTTCTTTAACATTTGTGTACCAATGGTCCCAATAAATAATGCTTGACGAACAATGAAAAAATAGGGTCTATGATTTAAAATAATTAGTACCTACTACGTAAAATGAAATACTGTGTTCGTTTTTTGTTGTTTCGAAATTATTGCAATATTCTTTTTCTTCAAATACTATATAAAAATCATGTTAATAAATTATGCTTTACAAACCACTACCTTGTCAAGTATAACTGAGTAAGCCTAAAGTTTTTTGTATTGCAATTGTCAAATATAGCTAGATACTGATAATTAAAGCTCGGAACTTGGGGACTTGTGTGTCGTGTGCATGAGTAAGGTTACAGGTACAGCGTACACAAAGCTCACGCTACAAGTGCCCAGGGACAGTCGTATGTACTAAGAAAGTGGTCACATCGAATGAAGGGAGACAGACGAGGACACTGTGTTATGTCGAAGCCAATGACATTCAGAGAATTACAGGAAAACGTTTGTTTGAGGAATTAGAAAATACGTGTTATTCGAATGGGTATTATAGAAGTCTGAAAATACATTTTTTAAATTTTAGGTAGAGAATTTCGTGGAGGACCTCGGAGGAGATACATTATTTTCTTCGAATGGAAAGTTTATATTTTTTAAATTGTGCCACACATAAACTAGAAGTTGGAAACGGTGAAAGACATTGTAGTCCCTTAAATCGGTGGAAAATTTGTCCACAGCCATGGAATAAGTATTAGAGGGACCTGCCCTAGTAGTGACACACAAATTGAAAACTTTTTTCGAGAAAAATTTGGGAAATACTTATCTTTCTCAGATAGCTATCAACTACTGAAAATCGAATAGAAAACAGTGACAGTGAAAACATTCAGTATTTTAAGTTTGTTCCCGTCACTTCATGTGAAGTGGAAATAAGTTTCTCTCGTTTCAAATCTTGTTTAACTAACAGGCGAAGAAGTTATGGGTTCGAAAATCTTCGAATGTACGTAGTCATACACTGTAATAAAATGTACAGAGCAGAACAGTAAATTTGATATATTTCTCGTGTTTATTTTCATTATACACATGCTGTAAAATTACGTGTTTCAATCTACCATAATACAATCAATATGTTGTTACAGCCAGAAACCACTTTTATAGCAGTTCCACAAGAACAACCGGTAAATAAATAAATCCTGACAGTACCTCCGTGCTGGAAGCGGGAGTTGTTGACATGGAAGTCCAGTCGCTTAGCCACGTGCAAAGGCACAAGTCCCCAAGTTCCGAGCTTTGCTGATAATAACAGTGATTTTTTTCCTTCGCTAAGTGTATTTATAATGTCCAAATGCCTATTTAATCCAACCCTAGAAGCGCAGAATAGATTACTGTACACCCCTCCAGCAAAGAACTGGTAAGAGCAACCCTTGAATGATGCAGTCTGCACAGACCGGCGACCCGCGCACATAACTGCACATTCAGAGTCTGATTTCTGGCATGCCTGACTTAGGTGCAGCGAAGAGAAACATCGTTTCAGGACTGTCCGTCCACTACAGGGCAGCGATCTGAAGAGAAGCTCATTGATGCAAGTTCATCCACAGAATTGATTTTCTGCACTGCATGTTAGTCACCACAATACAGAATTCATCATTGTAAATTGCTTTAATCAATAGCGAGTGCAATAATTACCAAAATGAGGGATAGATCTACTTCATGAGACGAGAAACTGTACGTGCTTATTCCTATTGCCAGTATGGAGGAAGAGGAGAAGCCTAAATGAAAAGTTTATCTTCATGAAATAAATGAAAAAGAAAGTTTTCTGTTAACGCGTTAATGCTATAAAAACTTTTTCTACCGAGCGACGATGTGGTGGAAGTCCACCCGATAAATACTCGAATGTGTCCGAAGGGTGACGAATATAAACATTTGTCTCTTTCTCCTACCCATCGGTCATTAGTGCGTAGCGAAGAGAGACGTCTGGTTGCTCCCGAGACATTTTATAGTGACGACTCTTCGCTTCGCCTACATACACAACGCATACCTTCAGTAGGCGGGATCCCATTCGATTTCATAATTATGTTTCCCTGGGAGAAAAATATATTTATAAAATCGTAGCCATAACACGAAATGAATGACTCAAAACTGAGTTTGAAAATATGGCGCAAAATGTTCCGCTTAACTTTGCGTCAGTAAATATTTTAATTGTTGCTGTTACAGTCCATTATTTAACGATGCTGTATCAATTGTGGAGTTATCTAGCGTTAGTTAAATGGTGTTAGAGGTGATATTACGCACAAATGAGATCGAGAATTCGTCCTATATTTGTGGAAAATCTCATATGAGGGTGTCAGAAGCAGAAGTATAAGTGCACTTAAGTTATTTGTGAGAAAATGTTGTTGAAAGTACTTAAGATTTCGTAAATTGAGAATATTAAACAAATAACAAAGAAATTATAAATTTCACCATCCTTTCCCCTTAAAATTGAGAAGTATGACTAAATTTTGAGAGGAATAAGATAAGAATTTTGGATGGTTACAATGTTAGAGCATAATGAGGGCAATAACAATTTTAAGCAAAATACTTTCAGGAACTTTGATGTTGGTTAGAGATCACTCAATAATTTCAGCTAGAGTGGAGGAGTCTCTGTTTTGAATATAAAAGTTACATCACAGTCTAGTATATACAGTCACGAAGCTCAATACGTAGTAAATATGCATCCATAGATAGTTGCTAACCACTAGGATCGCTGCTATCGCGTCATTACAGACAATGCGAAATAGTACCTGCACAGTCTATTGTTCCTAGTGCTGTCAACAACTCAAGCTTCGTAACTGTATATACTAGACTGTGGTTACATATGAAGAGTCCACTGCAAGAATGATGCATGTCATTTGGAATACATTTTGTAGGAGAAGCAATTGAAAGTTTGAAATTCTTAGCGCTCAAAGCTTAACTGAGATTTTCCGATCATTACTGGACAATGACTATCAGTGTTAATGCCATATAACTCTCTATGTACATTCTATATGTCTTAAGCTATGCATTGACAGTCTTGGTTCATTTTCGACAAGAAAGTGACGTCCATCATTCTTGCAGTGGACTCTTCATATTGAATCTAGCAAGGTACAAAATCGTAATACCAATTTTGTTCTACTTATAAATACATTATATATTTATTACACAGGATTCTCAACCAATTCCACAACATGGCTGCCAGTTAATGAAAATTACAAGGAGTTGAATTTGGCAGCTCAGAAAGCTGCAGAGAAGAGTCATTATAAAGTTTACAAACAGCTGACGCAGCTACGCACGACTGCAACTATTCGACAGGAAACACCCAAGTCAATGCCTTGTCTGAGAAGGTGCTTGCTTTCGCCAGGTATGTTTAAAAACTTATCATATTACATTCCTAAAATATTGCATGGACTACATCGCTTGTATTACATCTCAGGTACCTTTAACTGTTCCGGTTTCATAGATAGTAATAATTTTACAAATTTGACATGTTTGTTGGCATCTGTTAGCTTGTTCAATATCTCAGTTATCAGTAATTCAAATTAGTTTGTTAATTTAAAAACTTTATGGCATTTTAAAACATTCCCAGTGCGTGTAAGTGTTCCATAGCGCGACAGCCTATAAAGGGCTAACACCGACTAGCCAACTGCTGGCCTCACGTCCACATTCCTCAACAGAGGTTTAAAGATCGTCCAATCTGTACGGGGATATCGTGTGGTTAGCACGATGATCCTTCACAGCAGTTATAGCTGGTCTCGAAATCGAAATCGATACCTATCACAGCTCCTCAAATTCATTATGATGCTGGATGGCCACCAGACCCATACGCTGGCCCAAATTTCATAAGAAAATTCCTTCCCCATGAGGATTCGAACCAGCGCTCATTCCGCAACGCGAGTCAAGTCACGATGTCTTGGTCGGACCACGACGCTACGGCGTGGAACCTCAGTATATCTGCTTTCCAATTTATTGATTATGATTTGATGTTACATACTTATAATAAAAATTAAACTTAGCTTATCTACAAGTATTTTCTATCGTCGCTGCATCTTCTAAGAATTTCTATGAATTCTTGTAGAAAGTATTCATTAAAATATATAGTTCATAATATATCAATAAAATTCTTCTTTTTTGTCTTACTATTTAACCTCCTCCTTCATACCGAATTAAAATACAGTACGGTGTAGAGAAGAGTGTCCTTGGACCAAATTAAACTCTCACAATTCGGTCCTCCCTTATCGTGTGGACAGCAGTAGGTCCACCGCGGAGACATCACAGGACAAGAACAAGACAAGAGACAAACACCCAGTGCCGTGGAATGAGGATAAATCTCCACCGAAGTTGGGAATCGAACTACGGACCGCTTGAACGGGAAGCGTAAAATCTATCCATTAAGCCATGGCAGCAGACAATAATTAATTAAAGGAACCCGGAGATTTATTAACCCGTGTCCCTATCCCGAAAGATCTCCAGTAATCATATCCCACCTCCCTCAAATCTATTTAATATTATCTTTCCATCTACGTCTCGGCTTCCCCAAAGGTCTTTTTCCCTCCGGCCTCCCAACTAACACTCTATATGCATTTCTGGATTCGCCCATACGTGCTACATGCCCTGTCCATCTCAAACGTCTGGATTTAATGTTCCTAATTATGTCAGCTGAAGAATACAATGCGTGCAGTACAGTGCATCAGCTATTCATAGATTTCAAAAAGCCAATGACTCAAGAGAGCTTTTATAGGCTTTGATATTCTTATTGAATTTGGTAAAAAACTAGTTCGATTAATTAAATTAATTAATTAAAGGAATTTATTAATGTGTCTACAAGATCTGTAACGAATGGCAATGTTTTATCAATATTGTGCAGTATGTTTTGTATTATGTCTGTTTTAGGATGCCAACCAACATAGCTTGTCTTTGTGAAAAAGAGTGAATTTGACATGCAATATTTATATTATAACTCAATTTCCATAGTCAGTAGTAATGCGACATTGTCACAATACTTTACAGGATGAACCGTATTATTCTTTGAGATATTTTTGAATATTTCAAAAAAGTTTTAATGCAATTGTGCTCGTTTTTGCTCCCTTTTCGAGATAAAACTTTGTTGTTTTATATTAAATATTTCATAGCGTGTTTTGGGAAAGCCATTGATTTAATTCCCAATATGCTAAAGTCATTTTAAGACAGCAGTGTATTATGATAATAAATGATTGAAAGAATTTTAGTTTTGTCCATTACATGTGCAGAAAATTGGTCCGAACAAATGCAACATTGTAAAATTCCTTTGAAAAACGAAAATTTATATTTGATCGGTTCAAATTTATGTATATTTAAAGGACAAAACTAAAAATCTTTCAATCACTTATTATCATAATACACTGCTCTGTTAAATTGACTGAAAAATATTGGCAATTAAATTTATGGATTTCCCAAAACAGCTACGAAATATTTTATATATATATTTTTTTTTCTCGAAAAGGAGCAAAAATGAGCAAAATTGTATTAAATATTTTGTTTGATATATCTGAAAGAATAACTCTTTGAAATTAATGACATACGATTCATATTCTATATTTTGAATAGTTACTTCCTTTTACTTTGTAGAATTCCAAAATATATAATGCGTAGGCTATCATGTGTGATTACAGAAACGATTTATGTGTGCCCTAGAATATTTAGAGAATTATTTATACTGAATTCTGTATAATAGGTTAAAATACAGAAATACGATGTGTCCCACTAGACTTCTGGATAAAATAGCGATTTAGAGAGGAAGTTCTTATCCGGAATTTACATTAATGTTGATTCCATTTATCACTTGTTTCGTTGAGGACATTTATGCAAGAATTGTCCTACACTGATTTAATAGTCCTATTTATTTTAGTATTCTTGTAAGCTATATTCAAATATTCTGTCTGGAAAATAGTTTCATTCCATATCCATCTAATTATACTCTTCACTAAAATTTATATTTTGCATAACTCTTATTTCAGCCAAACTAATTAAAGATAACTTGAAGTGACAAAAAATATGTCAGTACATTTTTCTTTTCAGATTCCTTGAAGGTGAAGACTCTTACATAGTTTTAGTGAACTTGGGTGATCAAACTGAAACTGTGAACCTCAAAAATGCTTTCGATTGGCTGGGAGATACTGTTACAATTTATGCTGTTAACATACAATCACAACACATGCCAGGGTAAGTACAGTTGATATAAACTAGAAATATTCTCCTCAATTACAGGCTATTGATGTAATTGAAGCCTGAGATCTCAAAGCATTATCACAGCATTTATCCGTAGCAGTTACTATTGTTATTATGGCACAAAGTCATGAGCATCAAACCATTCAAGACGGGGCAAAGTCATGAACATCAAACCATTTCGTGATTGGGGAAAGTCATGAGCACCAAACCATTTCATATCGGGACAAAATCACGAGCACCAAACCATTCAAGATGGAGCAAAGTCATGAGCACCAAACATTTCATGGAGGGGCAACGTCATGAACACCAAACCATTTCATATCGGGACAAAATCATGAGCACCAAACCATTCAAGAAGGGGCAAAGTCATGAGCATCAAACCATTTCGTGACTGGGAAAAGTCATGAGCACCAAACCATTTCATATCGGGACAAAATCATGAGCATCAAACCATTCAAGATGGAGCAAAATCATGAGCACCAAACATTTCATGGAGGGGCAACGTCATGAACACCAAACTATTTCGTGACTGGGGAAAGTCATGAGCACCAAACCACTTCATAACGGGACAAAATCATGAGCACCAAACCATTCAAGACGGGGCAAAGTCATGAGCATCAAACCATTTCGTGACTGGGGAAAGTCATGAGCACCAAACCATTTCATAACGGGACAAAACCATGAACACCAAACCAGAGGCGCAACGTCATGAACACCAAACTATTTCAAGACGAGGCAAAGCCATGAGAACCAAATTATTTCATAGCAGGGCAAAGTCATGAGCACCTAACCTTTCCGCGGAGGGGCAAAGTCATGAGTACCTACCATTTCATGGAGAAACGAAGTCGTGAGCACCGAACCATTTCAAGACGAGATAAAACCATGAGAACCAAACCAATTTCGTGGAGGGGCAAGGTCGTGAGCACCGAACCATTTCAAGACGAGGCAAAGCCATGAGAACCAAACCATTTCATAATTGGGTAAATTCATGAGCACCTAACCGTTTCATGGCGGAGCAAAGTAATTAGCTCTAAACCATTTCATGGCGGTGCAAAGTCATGAACACTAAACCAGTTTGAATCAATCAATCAAAATCAATCAATCAATCAATTTCAATGTATCAGCTGTTTGCACCGAACCATTAAAGACCACTATAATCCACTGTAGTCTATTCCAGTTTTTTGTTTTTCATGAGAAATGAGGGGCAAAGTTGATTGGTGTTCCATTATAGATGATTGGCAAAACCAGAGTTGGGGTGTAACCAAACCATTTCATGCAACTGGTAAATGATTTTAACACCTAACCACGTTTCAGAATGGACAGTAAAGAATGTGTTCCAGATCTTCATCATGATTATTACCATTGACAAGGGGTGCAAAGTTATCAAATGTGAAATCATTTCATGACGGAGAAAAGTCATAAGCACGAAATAATTTATTTGCGGGGAAATCCATTTCAAAGAGGTAGTTTCTAACCATCCTTACTGACCTTCGACAATAATTTTTTTATATCCTCATTTCTGAATATTACCTCCCGAACTGGCCTTTTCAAAACAAAGAACTAAACAAAATTCTTGACTTTCGTTAGAATACTGACTGATTTAGTTTACGAAGATGAATATCTCGCCAAAAACTATTTGATTATCATCAATTCCACTGCGATAGATATCGGCATTGTTCTTATACCATCGTTAAATAACTAATTATAAACACATCACCTTCTTACGGAAAGAAATTCCTGATTGGCAATTCATTATTCCTATATCAACTCAAAAGTAACATCCAGAAATATTCGGATATAATCTCATCTCCGAAGGGTCTTTGTAGTTAAATAAAGTTTATACCAATATGCAAAAGTGTACAATTTTTTCACTAATCACATGTTAAGAAATAACATAATATTCTAGCTGTACAAATCATCTTCGTAGGTAACAAATATTTTTTCTTCTAAATCATTATTTTGTGTTGAAACTATTCAAATCATTTGCGTTACATTCTTGTCCGACTTAAGATATCTTTATGTTTCTCTTGCAGGCATACTCATTCTACCACTGATTTTGAAATTGCACCGAAAGAAGCTTTTGTGTTTACGACTGGAACTTTGTAAGAAAATATGATTTTATAAATCACTACTCCTTGTCTAATTTGTATGTAGTTTCTACAATGTTATGTTTACTTATAACCCATCCCTACCTTCCCGTGGTGCAGCTGTTAGTAAGCATAATTTTACGAGCTGAACTAAAGGGAGGGGCTTTCAATTATGGTCAGCTTGATGAGTTAATGACTGAATTTGGCCTCTATCCAATACCTAAGTCCCTCTTTACCCTTTCCTATCCAGTCCTGACTGAACTTTGACCGCGACGGCATTAGAGCATTCGAGGCCTAGGGGTTCATTTCAACTTTTCTGTTCCTAGTGCTGACCTGCTATGGCACTAAAATCGTCCTCCAGTGGCTTACCCAGCTAGGTCCAATGGATCCGTCGACCAACAGCAGGTGTGGTCTTCCAGACATTCTGGGGTTGTGTGTGAATGAAGTAGCCACCAAAACGTTAAAATATGGTGTTCACTAAATCGGCTACAACTTGCCATTTAACCACTCCAACTGTGCTTCAGTGGCTTCATGATAATATCTTTGAAAAATATTGTTAAGAGGTCAAATGACTTTATTGTCAAACGCGTGGCATTAGAAAACAACAACAACAACATGTTTACTTATAAAAATAAACTAATATTTCTATACATAACGTCTAATTCTTCAGTATTAATTTCAACAAAGTTAGATCTTGATTTCGCAAGACAGAATCATCCTGGAATTATACTTCGTTCCATAATGTCTGACAGGAGAAGTAAACATTGCCGGCAGAGGAGGAGAGAAGTATAATTGCTATTCAACCAATGCCAGAAGTCTCATTCCACGCTTGTCTTGAAGTTGGACGGGGGTAGAACGCTTCAGACCGCTCAACTTCAAGGCAAGTGTGGAATGAGACCTCTGCATTTGGTTGAATAGCAATTATACTTCTCTCCTCCTCTGCCGGCAATGTTTACTTCTCCTGTCAGACATTATGCAACGAAGTATAGATATAAAATATTTTAGAAATCATAGCCAAAATTTCAATTATACAAATTTACTGGCAAGTGAAAGAGCTTGCAGGCGGAATTATCTGTTCTATAGTCGGACCATCGGATCTGTGCCCCCGTAAGATATGCGAACTGACCCTAATTCTTTCTCAGCCTCAGTAATTCATTTCTCTCCCTGCATTCCTATCTCTCTCTTTTCTCTCTCCCTTTCTGTCCCCCACTACTCACAATTTTGGCCTTCTTGCGGAACAGTTTACAATATTTGCACTTGCAGTCCAGTGTTGTCAACTCAACATGAATACTGTAGCACGGAGTGGTGAAAGAAATATTATTAAGCAAGTACGCAATAGCATTTTGCGATGAAGAGAAACAAACAGGTCAATATCTGTTTCCTATAAATCAGGCAACGAAAAGAGCAACTGATATCACAGGTGAGGCTTATTTTATTTCAATTGATTACGTATTAAAATTATCTACTTAACTAATACTAATAATACAACATTTTATCTAATTTATATAGACAGGTCAGAACTCCTAATAAAGAAAATCAGGAGAGAGGGAGTCTGTGCAGGAGATGAAAAGCTAGAATCACCAGAGAAGAACAGACCAAGGGAACTTTTAATTATTGTAGATGATATGAACCGATGTATTTTAAGAAGAAAGATACAAGAATTTTATATCGTTCAGAAAGAAGTTTCAACATTGAAGAAATTACTGAAGCTTGCAAGAGAAGCAATAATTTCCAAGGTTGGAGAGAAAAACTACGGAAAGTGATTCGAGACGTGGGATTTAGGTTTAAAAAATGTATAAATACAATATGTATTTTGATTGAAAGAAATAATATTGTAGCATGGAGGACCAGTTATTTATGACACCGTTTGACGGAAGTTTGGCAACATCCCTATTCGGCAAGGTTCGTGGCCTGCTGTTTAACGTGGTGGTAGGAAAGCGGGTGGAATGGAGTGAGTACAGGCGTTAACTTTTCCAAGAACGACGACAGCGCTGAAGGGGCACATATCCGATGGTACGACAATATTTATGTAAGATAACATGTTTTTCTGATCATATTTTGGATTTGGCACAAAGGAAATATTTGGCAATGACAATTCGAGTGCACGTGATCCCTGCAGAAATAGCACAATGACAGGTGTGAGCAGTATGGAATGAAGATAAATGTAAACAAGGCGAAGGCCATGGTTTTCAGAAGAAAAATAAAGAAGGTAAACGTTTTCTGTATTGCTGTTATTTATGATATTTTCTATGTATTTTTATACAGGGACATCATTTTATTTTTACTTCAATTTTTATTGTACCTGAGTTTTTTTAATGTACTTCACTCCCACCCCTTTTAATAATGAAGTTCAACCGTCCTCCACACAGATCCAAGACCGCATATACAGTCATAGTAACCTTACGGTCATAGTAAAGAGTATGTTCCAAAAATATGTTCGCGTTTTCCAGTGACGAAAGAGCTTTCAATACTGAATCATTTTCGCACAGGTACTGTCGTCCATTTGCCTACGTCGTATCCCGGTTTCCCCCCACCAGCTTTTATTCGCCAGCTAGTGGCTGGGCTGTCTTAGCTCTTTTCTGAGAACATTAATTTCTGTTAGGAATTGGACGTCTACGTAATATTGTACAAATGTTTAAAATAACTTAAATAAAAGGGCCTCGTTAAGTAATTAACTGTCACGTGATTTCCTCCCTTTCTACGACCCTACGACATAACCACTGGGACGAACAGTAGATAATATGTCTGAGTAATTTTATCTTTTCGGATCGGGCAGAAGTGAAGATTTAATTTACAGTACGTAAAGTATTCTTTTATAGAGTAGGTACAGAATTATTTCAACATGAGTTACTAGTACGAAGGACGAAACTGGTAATTGGAATTAGGTACAATAGTCTATAATGCGATAATATGCACATTAGAACTGAAGCCTGTATCGAAATGAATGGCCACCATTTTCAAAAACGTGTTTAAATATCCATATTATGATTATTTTTCAATTTAACTTCATTCTCTATATTGTACGCTAATATGTTGTAGACAGTATAATATACACCGCATAATGAATACGTTCACATGGACAGCTCAGTTCGTGAGTAAAAACATTCATTGTTAATACTGTACTGTATTTTGATTAAACAAAAACCTAATGAAAATTATCAAACTCAAAATCGCGATATTTCCAAGTTTACGTAAATGGATGAATTACTTTTCTTCCCTCCTATACCTAGTGAATGATTTGTTTGTATATTACGCCAGTATCATCGAACTCCAGTCGTGGAAGGGGGTAGGAAACGGCGTTGATCCAGAGGTATAGCCAGGTTAATATTAAAAATGTTAGTAAAAATAAAATGATGTCCCTGTACTAGTTGAGTGGAAGAGAAGGCCTTAAGGTCTTAACTTCTGCCAGTACAAATAAATCAATCAAATAAATAATTTAAATTCTAGGAAAGATCATCGTAGTGTCTTTCTTTATCACTAGCATGCATTATGAACAGCCTGCGGATTCTAGTTTTGAATAATGAATACGTAAACTGCATACAAACAAGATGCAAATATTCCCTAATAGTACCTTTGTCGCGCGCGAAACATGACGTCACGCATATATAACTAATCTTATTTCCATACGCCCTGGGACAAAATACGGTACCTAGCAGATGTCTGCATCGGACGTTTTCGCTCGAGCGCCAAGTAGTTCATAGCATAATCCAATAGGCAGCGCACATGCAAGATGGGTAAAATTGTTACGAGCGATAAATCCTCGAACGGTATAAGCCGAGCGTTAGACATTCGTTCTTATTACAGTGATGAACTGTGTAGTAACATCACAGATGTTTATCATTTCAAAACTTTGCAGTGTTTAACTAACCTCTTCATAGTACAACTACAAAACTTGCTTTAAAATGTAATATAAATGTTGTAGATAATTTTTTTTTTTTTCCACACAGGACTGATTTTGTTTTTGCCACATCTGATAGATGTTATTGGATGTAAATGTAATTATTGTAAACGGAGAACACAATCACGATAATGCAAGAACTGTATCAAGTTTTCTAGTAATAATAATAATAATAATAATAATAATAATAATAATAATAATAATAATAATAATAATAATAATAATAATCTCTAATAATTAGTGTATCAATCTTTGCGTCTGTAACAGTTGTGCAGCATGATTATTCATTTTATTATATTTTCTGTGACGTTATCTCTGTACTAATATTGTTATTAATCTACTGCTATATCAATAATATTTTGTAAAACGTTTCTACATTGTCACAGTATATAGGTGGAACACTATGTATGGACCTATCATATTATATATGTGGTAAATCAAATATTGAATAGTTATTAATTAGCAATAATAACTGTATATCGAAGTTTTTCTTACTACACTATCTACCAAAAAGTAATTGGGCACTGTTTTTGCCCCTTTAGAACCTCGTGGTACCACCTTGTTGCTATAACAGCAGCCACCCTGTCAGGCATGTTCTCCACTAGTTTGTGTAGGATATCCACTGGAATGCGTCGCCATTCCTCTTGCAATATGGCATTCAGTTGGACAATGGAAGTTGGCCGAATTTCCCGAAACCTCAATCGCCGGTCCAATTCGTCTCAATGGTGCTCAATGGGATTGAGACCAGGACTCTGTGCAGGCCAGTGCACCCGGTGAGCATTATTGTCTGCATACCACTGCATAGTAGCCACCGAAACATGGCATCTAGCACGTAAAATCCTGGGTGCCCAATTACTTTTTGGTAGATAGTGTATTTTATTTATAACTTCATGTTCCTGTTTTGGTACGTTCCATTGACTGTTCCATTAAACGTTTGTCATAAACGCAGAAAATAAAGCCTTATTTTTACCGTGTGAGCAAAACATATGTGTATCTTATCTGTCGCCTTCCATACAAGATAAGACATGTCGGTGAGATGACCTTGTACTGTGCTTCTATTTATTACAAGCGTATCACGACCGATCGTATCTCACTCGAGGGTGCGACACTCGACAGAGTTCAAGCGAGCGATTTAACTCCAATGCAGCACTGTGGTACCTAGTTATAACGAAAGGGGAATTGTGGAGTCGCTTTGTTGTAATGAGGAGTTAAAACAGCAGAATCTCGAGAAAGAAATGTCAGAACCTTGGCTCTGTCCACCGCAAATACAACCCCGTCATAGTTGAGATTTGAACTCCTGCATTCGGTGTTCGTAAGTCAACGCTCTATCAGTCAAAGCGGCTGAAGTGAGGCACAGAGTATATATATATATATAATTTGAACTGGTAACGGAAATTACAGGAAAACGGCTGAACGGATTTTAATGAGTGACCCCTCATTTTCATGCCTGGCATACAAAGTTTTTCGGAAAAGTAGTAGTTTTCTGAGAAATGTCAATTTTCCTACATAATTTTCCTATTTTCCAAAATCCATCTGTTGTCAGTTTTGAGAACTAATTTTATTCAATCACGGCCGACTTGATTCAATTTCAGAACAAAACACACACTACAATAAACAATAGGCTATTACATGAAGGCCATGACATGCAGGATTGCCGACATATTTAGAGCTCAATTCAATTTGTTATTAAAACTGATTCTGCAGTGTATAATTTTCTGAGTATAGCTGTGTATTGGATATTCAAATCTACGAAACTTGAGGTGGTTTGATGACATTATTACCATTAGAAATTAAATATTATTATAGTTAATATCATCTATTTTTCATTAATTGTACATAATATTGATGCTATATTGATGACATGAAAGTAAAAGGTTTTGAGGTTATGTAAGTAAATGTAGAGAATATCTTAATTTAGATCTTCATTTCTATAATTTACTGAGTGGCTGCTATATATAACTACCAAACGCAAGTAAGATAATAATATTGTTATTAAAAATCAAATATTTTTATACTTATTAACCCAGTGGGGTTGGATCTTTTTCATATACTTAATGGCGGTGTAGTGTAGATATTTATATGTGTCATTGTCTTCAGTATTGGCTCAAGAGAGCGCAAAAATTACAGTTCCTAAGGAAAGATCAAAAGGCATTACTTACTGATAAAATAAGAGGCCTAGAAAATTTTGTAGTCTCCAGATCATTTCAACAAGATCTCTTAGCAGGATAAAATGATTTTACGCTCTACATTTCAAGTTCTACATGCAGCAGCTATACGAAAATGCTATTGTTCGAAAGCTTAGCAAACCTGACATTTTTTTAACTTTTGCCTACAATTCACAATGACCTAAAATAGCTACTGCTATCGTCCTGACATTGATACTTGCGTTTTCGCGTTGAAACTCAAAAACTGAAGTTGGATAGGTTCAAGAAAAAGTATTTGGCCTAAAAAAAATCCATTCAGAGGGAGTATGTTTCATTATATGGAAGCAAATAACTATCAAAAAGACAAGTATTCTTCATTGAAAATAAATCTGAAAAATTTTTATTTGAACGTCTAACGAACTTAGTTTGCAGCAGCATTTGCTGCACAAGCCACTAGTACTATTTAAAGCAGTTAAATTATTTGGCCAACCAACGTAAATTGCTCGTATGTTGAGGTTTTCTAGCATTACGTGAAGTACTCGCCTCTATTACTGTGTACCCACATACAAACATTTTGTGTATCTGAGTGGTTTTAAATATTAACCTATGTCAGAGAAGTGCGTATTGCCACATATGCAAGGTAATAGATTTTTGGTGCGGTATTTGGGGGAATTTGTAAATCAATATTAACGGAAACCTCTACTGCATCGTGATCGTTTATTCAGAATTATTATCTAGTTTTCTACTGGTTCGGTTTGCGGAAAACAGATATAGACTGGCGCATATCCATCATGCATAGTGATGAAACAGTTTGAAAGTCGCATTCAGGAATGTTGACGCTGTAATCAATCTTGCAAGCTTAGCTTACTCGTGTGCTCCCAGTGCGCCGTGTCATACCTCCGAGAACACAAAATATGAAGCAAATGGAGGATCTGATTACACGCCCTTCATGCGCATACATATCCGCAACTTTAAAGCTTTCATTAGTTTATCCAAGATAGGAATGATCATCGAGGCGGTTCTTTCAGTCATTCCTCTGTACATATCTGAGGGTGCTATTCATAGACATTTCGCTAACCCGCGCTACGAGCGTGCTAAACTAGCCCCGGCTATCGACTGGTACTTGTACAGGATTCATATCATATCACAAACACTGGTTCATGAATATGAGAAACGTTAGTTCGCTGATCATCCACCGGAAGTCCGCGCTAAGAATGTCTATGAATATGGCCCTGAATGTTTTACCCAGCACAAAAGAAAATGTTGTTGTTGTTATCTAATGCCGGGCTTTGGCAACGAAGCCATTAGCGTTCTTGCTCTCCAATATTTCTCTGTGGTCGATCCATCAGGTAGAACCACAGTCTACTATATACAGTCACGAAGCTTGAGTTTTGAGGGTGCTAGAAACAATAGACTGTGACGGTACTATTTTGCATTGTCTGTAATGAGGCGATATTAGCGATCCTAGTGGTGAGCAACTACCTAATGTTTGGATATTTATTACGTATTGAGCTTCGCGACTGTATATACTAGACTGTGGTAGAACTTCACAGGTTATGAGATGATCTGCAGTCATTTCTTCTTCTTTGTTGCATAGAGGGCAATTTGGATTTGTGTAAATTCCTATTTTATTCAAGTGTTTGGCCAAATAATCGTGTTCTTTAAGTAGTCTGAATTTTGCTACTGCAGATTTACGTGGGATTTCTGGAATAATTTCTGTTTTTTTTTTATTTTTAAAATGCTCCATTTTTTATCTTTGGCTTTGGTACATAGTGCTTGGTTTTGGTTGATTTTATATTTATTTTTAATTAGTCTTTTGATGGATGTAAACGGTAGGCTTGTATTTGTATTCTGAATTAAATTGGATCCTTTTTTGGCAAGAAAGTCAGCAGTTTCATTTCCAGCAATTCCGCAATGTGCAGGTATCCATTGCAATTGAATTCTTTTCTGTAGTTTTTCAAGTTGTTGGATCATTTTGTGACATTCTTTAATTTGGATTGACATCATTTTA
The DNA here is from genome assembly GCA_025594305.2 of Periplaneta americana. Taxonomy (NCBI): domain Eukaryota; kingdom Metazoa; phylum Arthropoda; class Insecta; order Blattodea; family Blattidae; genus Periplaneta; species Periplaneta americana. The sequence continues at coordinate 82,648,238 of JAJSOF020000027.1, forward strand.
TATGAATTTATTGCATATAATGCTGCTTTAGAATCAGAGAGAATGACAGCATTTTGAAATTTATCTATTCTTTATAGTAGGTGTTGGAGTGAGATATGAATAGCCATTATTTCCGCATCAAAATTTGTGCACAAAAGAAAATTATGATGTGCAATTTGCAGCTCAACTGTTACGTTGAATTAACATGAAAGCCATCTGTTAGCTATTATTTTTGTGAATATCTCAAAAACTGTTCATAGACGACGAAAATAATATTAGACTTTTATGTTTAACTCCCCTTCGTGATTTATCTCTCAAAAGGACCCTATTTAATCCTCACCCCTTTCACCCTGTATATTAGGAATGACTTTTTTAATGGCCTTACTTTGCTAGTGAAGTTCTTTTTATTACGCCTCAGAGCATTTTAAGTTGGACACTTCAATTTTTACTTTATCTATCTATCTGTCTGTCTATTTATCTATTTATCTGTCTGTCTGTCTGTCTATCTATCTATATCTATCTATATCTATCTATATCTATCTTATCTATCTATATCTATATCTATATCTATATCTATATCTATATCTATATCTATATCTATATCTATATCTATTCTATATCTATCTATCTATCTATTTCTATCTATCTATCTATATCTATCTATTTCTATCTATCTATCTATCTATCTATCTATCTATATCTATCTATCTATATATCTATATCTATCTATATATCTATATCTATCTATCTATATATCTATATCTATCTATCTATATCTATCTATATCTATCTATATCTATCTATATCTATCTATATCTATCTATATCTATCTATCTACCTATCTATCTACCTATCTATCTATCTATCTATCTATCTATCTATCTATCTATCTATCTATCTATCTATCTATCTATCTATCTATCTATCTATCTATCTATCTATCTATCTATCTATCTATCTATCTATCTATCTATCTATCTATCTATCTATTTACTTATTTATTTATTTCATCAATCTTTGTTCACGTCATGGCAGATTAGATGTATTCCAGTTCTTAATCCGCCATCACTCTCTATACAAATATAACAAAAACTAACATATATATATATATATATATATATATATATATATATTGAACCTTTAAGTATCCTCTGTTTACAACAACAACAACAACAACAATAATAATAATAATAATAATAATAATAATAATAATAATAATAATAATAATAATAAACTAATAAGTATACCTCTTTTATTTAAAACTCCTACTTTAGCTTTTTTCATTTTTATGCTCAGTCTCTTAAGAATTATTCTGTTAACTTCATTGACTACTCTTCGTAGTTTCTTATATGTGTCTACTCAACATTTATAATTCCATCTCCGTTAGAGCTTTGACTTTCTCTTCCCATCTAATTTTAACTCTAAAAAGAAATTTTCCTAATTTATGCAGATTGCTTGCGTTTAGGTGACCATTCATTTTTTATAAGCTACTATAGGGTTTATTTGTAGAAATTTTTTATCCACCCAACCGTTTCTCAAATCATTCGTTGCCTGACACTTTAACGCAATATGCATTGCGTCTTCAGCTAGTCCACACAAAGGACATTTATCCTTCTCTACGTTCCCTCTCTTATTCTTGAGTCTCCAGATACCTAATCTCCACCATGCCATTCCCGTTCTCTCTTCCCTTGAATATAGTCTAACATATTCTTCCTGTTCCCAAAACTGCTTAACCTCCCTATAGTATTAGTGATCCTAGGTATTTAATATTACTAAAAATATCTTGTCTTTAAATTTCGTTTACCCTCTCTTTTACTATTCTTCCAATAGTATTTTTACTTCATAAAATTTAATATACGAAATACGATACATATCTGGAATGCAGTAATATATTTCTGACAATCTTCGCAGTAGCTCACCCGGAAGCATTTTAGCTATAAAACTACAGTGGACTCTCTTAAGTTCGACTGAACAGAATTGAAAGTTCAGTCCTATAAGGGTAGTGGGTGTGGCAGGTGAAATGAATACGAGTTCTTATTGGTTATCCATCAACGAATACAGTACTGTACTTGCATTTCCTGCCCGCCCCGAGACTCGTGTATGCGCTTCTAGTACCACAGTGGGTTTCGACAGTTCCGTCTCACAAACGGCACAATGAAGTCTGTCTCCTGTACTTACTGTACTTACTGTACTTACTTACTTACTGGCTTTTAAGGAACCCGTAGGTTCATTGCCGCCCTCACATAAGCCCGCCATCGGTCCCTATCCTGTGCAAGATTAATCCAGTCTCTACCATCATATCCTACCTCCCTCAAATCCATTTTAATATTATCTTCCCATCTACGTCTCAGCCTCCCCAAAGGTCTTTTTCCCTCCGGCCTCCCAACTAACACTCCTGTAGTGGAAGGAATAAATATTGTACGTTAAAGAAAAAATTAAATATCCTAAAACATGTTGAAGGCTGAGAGACTCTGTCTCAAATAGAAAAAATAACAGTTCATTAATTTAAAACAAGTGATTAAATATGGATGTCCTAATCAATAAAATATTCTGTTTTTCTTGAACGAAAGTATCACTACAAGACACAGAACCAATTCCCATTCAAATGGCAAACCCATTTCTTAGTGTCCGTATAGGGGATTGTCTAATTCTCCTATATAAGCAGTCGAACTAGAGCAGTGATTGGCGTTTGAGTGCATTTGCCCCCCGAGCGCACGGGGAATTGCAAGTGCGAGCGCTGTAGTGTGCCAGCAGCTGTAACAGATCTTACACAGCCTTTAAATGAGCTAAATTTAGGACTTCAGGGAAAAGAAATTCGTAATACACAATTTGCAGATAGAATTGCAGCTTTTAAGGAGAAATTGCTGTTATGGATAAGTCAAATGCAAAAGGGCGAAATATATCATTTCCCATCCTTATCTAAGCGCATAGAATTTTGAACAATGAAAATTTCGAAATGTACGCATGTATCCTGTCCGGTCTATTAGAGAAATTTACATCAAGGTTCCACGATTTAGATTGCCTGGAAATGGATTTGCGTATTTTTCCTACAAGTTCTGATTCCAACTGATTATTGATAACGTCCCCCCTTCATTAAAGTGTGAATTGATTGACCTGCGATGTGATCGAGAGATGCGAGCGAAATATGATTCAAGGTCGAGCCTTATGCAGTTTTATGACGGATTCCCAAGAGGACGCTTTCCCAATCTGCGTAAGCTGTGTGAGGAAAGTTTTGCGTTTATTTGGTTCCACTTATAGATGTGAACAGTTATTTTCTATTACGAAAATAAACAAATCTCAAACAAGAAATGATGGGCTTTTAACGGCAGTTCTTCGCATAGCTTGTACTAATACAGTTTCTCCAAATCTTCAGAAATTGAGTAATATGGATTAATGTGCAACAGACATGTTTTGTTTTGTGTTTAAGGAAGTGTTTCATTACTTCGTGTTCTTATTTAGTTTGGTAGAATAACATTTTCTTTTGAAACATACAGTACGTACCGCAACTTGAATAAACCGGTTTTCGTGCACTCTGTAAGCCAGTCGCGGCGAAAATGCGACTCACGAGCACATTGTGGCTCGCAGTGCATTTCCCTTGCTTCCTACCTACAACCCCCACCCTCTCACTTGCTGGAGTCAAACTCCGTTCCATGTACTGTATATTTGTCTCCGATCTGCGAGTGGCGTATCGTCGCAATGTCTCTTTCGAAACCATGTACCTCTATAAAAACTAAAGTTTCAAGTAGGATGGGAGGATGCATTTTTTGCTGACAATATGATGAGAATATTAAATGTATAATTTATTCACAAGTATTACTAGGAAAACGGTTGTATAACATAAAACGGCATTATAAGTTACTACATGTTACTGATGAAACATTAAAAGGTTAAGTGTTGTTGTTATTATTATTATTATTAATATTAATATTATTATCATCATCATCATCATCATCATCATCATCATCATCATCATCATCATTGCTGTACGTCGATCCTTTTTCAGCAGATGTATGAATAATGCGGTTAGATCTTCAATTTAAATTCCCAGATTTACAATGTGATGTTAAACGGAAGCTAGATGTAAGGACTTGACAAATGCTGAACTTTTCAAATCTTTTCCAAAAAATAAATATCCGAACCTTCGTTCTTTCGCTTACTCTGTTGAAGCTATGTTCGCTATAACTTACGTTTGTGAAAAATTATTTTCAACAATGAAAACAGTAAAAATCAAATTTAGATCACGACTGAAAGACAAATACCTTCGTGATCAACTACGACTGGCAGTAAGTGATGTAATTCCTGATTTTGAAACTCTGCCGCAGAGACATTCTGAAGACAATTAATTTTAGGTTGTGATAATGTGTCCTATGTTTTTTTTGTTCATTTCTTTCTTCGTTACACATACTAAACATTAGTTTGTAACCTTGTACTGTATATAATTTTATTTAAGTGCTTGACGTAAGGAAAATGAAAAACCGTTAATGTCAGACAGTTGCTTCAATTTCCCTTGGGGTGTCCGCCTCCCTCCATAGGTGCTATGCACGTTGCAGCTTACACAGTGGCTCGGCGCACGATAGCATTTTCGCCACCGCTGCGTGTAAGCACATTTCTCTCGTAGTACACCGTGCAAGCACAGAGTGCATAATTCTGCCCAACCCTGAACTATAGGATGTCGAACTTGTTTTCTGTCGAACTTCCACTGTAGTTGCTTTAGATTAGACTCCCAACAGAAAAATTGAAATTTCTCCATTTACTTTTAGAACTGATTCATTATTCGTGCTGTCTTCTATTAAGCTATGATCTTTCGTCATAGTGACTACTGAGTCAAGTTACTTTTTATATTTATATTCTCTTACTAGTGGGAATGGAAGGGATTGAAATACCAATCCTAAAAAAAAAAATTATGATTAAGATATTCCTAAGTAATTAATGTATAATGATGCAAATGTCCTCAGTACGTAAAATTAGTAGAAGAGAGAAGAAGTAACAGAAAACTTTGTAGCACAGTCTCGCTCCTTTGTCAAATGCTCTTTTTCTCCATGTATGCAGTGACAGCATTACTGCCATTTGTCAGCATGATAAACCAGGAAGCACTAAAGGAAGGTCAGAAGGAATGGCACTCGGAAAAGCATCATTTGTTCTGCTGTCCTTCTAAAGAAGTTCTATAAAGAAATACTACGCACACGTATTCAATTAAAACATACCACATCCAGAAGCAGCAAGTTCAGCGGTTGTATGACAACACACTATGTAACGGACGGTCAAAAACAGAATTCTGAATGTATGAAAATAAGTTCATTAGTAATAAGCGAAGCCTACAAAACTCGCGGTTCGAAATGGTTGTGTTTAGCATCTTGTCACAGATGTTCCTACATCATATATTGATGTTTTTACATCTAAGCTTATTATACGGTAGAAAAAAATCTTATATAGACATTCCTAGCTCTATGACATGGCGTCATAGCGCAAGAATGCAGAAATATCAAACACTAATATTTATAAGTACAGGGACATCACTTTATTTTTACCAACATTTTTAACATTAACCTGGTTAAACTCGGAAACACTGTTACCCCCTTCCATTACAGGAATTTGATGTTGCTAGTGCAATATGTAAACAAATCATTTTACTAGCTATAGGAGGAGAGAAAAGCAGTGTATCCACTTATGTTACAGGGAAATGCGATATTACGATTTTCAGTTTGCTTATTACTTTTACGGTATTTTATCAAAATACAGTAGAGTAGTAACAGTTTTTTTTCACAAACTCAACTCTTCAGGCGGTTGTATTTATTATATAACGGCTACTTTATTCAGCATATTACCGTACTTTCGATAACTCTAATTTCACTTCTACTCAGTCCACACAGATAAAGTTATTCAGTCATGCTACACACCGTACCTGTGCGAAATAAGCAGGGCCAGGTGTTTATGGAGATCGCGAAAATCACGACATAATAGATACACAATATATTTTTACTAATCTTTACGAATTAAGTGATTTTGATTAATAATATGCGGATAAAATAATCACGACAAATCGCGAAATAGAGTTCTAATAGCGAAATATGAACACATTCGCGAATTATTATTATTGTGTCGTTTTAAAGCGAATTTCATATTCCGAGTTCTTTTTTCGGACTATTTTTCTTTTGAATTTGTTATAATATCGAAGTAGGCTACATTACATGGTATTCCAGGTGTTCAGGTTACATTAGTGAACAAAAAAGACTGAGAATTCAACATTTCACTATAATTTGAAAGTGTTAATTTGAGGGCTGCAAGTTTTTTTTTTTTCGTTTTTAATGCATATGTGTTAAATACAGTCTCAATCCAAAAAATATTGTCTATTGGCCATACTGCACCTTTACCAGAATCCAACGAACCTTTAATATTAATTATTTGGAAACTAATATTCATACTGAGCTAATACTCCAATTTCAAAATAATTGTATTTTTTAAAATTTCCATTAATACCCTCCAAGAGTACAAATCAATCTCCAACAATCTCCGCCGAGACCAGTGTTAAAAAACACAAATAATAAAGTTCATGTCCATAAATACCTGCCCCTGGAAATAAGCTTCAATAATATAGGCTCTTTCTTCTATAGAAAACGCAACCATATTTCTGAAATACACTATACTCTGTACTGTTTACTTCACTGCTAGCAGACTTCGAATGCAACAGCAGCCGTAAGTTTGTGTGGCTGACGGGAGCAGGAACATTAGTGAAAGGGGTGGGAGTCAAATACATTCAGAAACGCAGGTACAATAAATAAATAAATAAATAAATAAAAAATAAATAAAAATAAAAATGCAAGTAAAAATAAAGTGATGTCCCTGTATATAACGCGTTATAAAAATCTAAATAGTAAAACACACGTTTTAAACATATCTTACAGTACGAACATACTAAAACATTATACAGGGACATCATTTTATTTTTACTTCAATTTTTATTGTACCTGAGTTTTTGAATGTACTTCACTCCCACCCCTTCTACTAATGAAGTTCAACCGTCCTCCACACAGATCCAAGACTGCATACACAGTCATAGTAGCCTTACGGTCATAGTAAACCGTACGTTCCAAAAATATGTTCGCGTTTTCCAGTGACGAAAGAGCTTTCAATACTGAATCATTTTCGCACAGGTACTGTCGTCCATTTGCCTACATCGTATCCCGGTTTCCCCCACCAGCTTTTATTCGCCAGCTAGTGGCTGGGCTGTCTTAGCCCCTTTCTCAGAACATTAATTTCTGTTAGGAATTGGACGTCTACGTAATATTATACAACTGTTTAAAATAACTTATATAAAAGGGCCTTGTTAAGAAACTGTCACGTGATTTCTTCCCTTTCTACGACATAACCACTTGTACGAACAGTAGATAGCATGTCTGAGTAATTTTATCTTTTCGGATCCGGCAGAAGTGAGGATTGAATTTACAGTACATAAGGTACCCTTTTATAGAGTAGGTACGGAATTATTTCAACATGAGTTACTAGTACGAAGAACGAAACTGGTAATCGGGATTAGGTACAATAGTCTATAGTGCGATAATATGCACATTAGAACTGAAGCCTGTATCGAAATGAACGGCCACCATTTTAAAAATGTGTTTAAATATCCATATTATGATTATTTTTCAATTTAACTTCATTCTCTATATTTTACGCTAATGTGCTGTGGACAGTAGGTCTATAATATACACTGCATAATGAATACGTCCACATGGACAGCTCAGTTCGTGAGTAAAAATACTCATTGTTAATACTGTACTGTATTTTGATTAAACAAAAACCTAATGAAAATGATCAAACTCAAAAGCGCGATATTTCCTAGTTTACGTAAATGGATGAACTACTTTTCTTCCCTCCTACAACTAGTAAAGTGATTTGTTTGTATATTACGCCAGTATCATCGAACTCCAGTCGTGGAACCGGGTAGCAAACGGCGTTTATCCAGAGGTATAGGCAAGTTAATATTAAAAATGTTAGTAAAAATAAAATGATGTCCCTGTACATATTATATATTTTTCGTTTATAATATGTGCTGTTAGGCTCTTTCCTGAAAATATTTGCCCTAAGGAATTGGAAGTCTACGTAATAAAACTGTTTAAAATTAATTTAAAGAAAACAGCTCCGTAGGCAGATAGACAGTCATGTTCCATCGCTAGTTTGATGGCTGCCAAGCTTCCTTCCTTGGTTTATTTTTATTTTTTTCCCATAGTTCTGTTATTTTCCCCCTTTCTTCTCTTTCGCAAATAGAGAGGATTCTTGTTCCCATGTTTTGAGGGTTTCGCTTGTGATGAATTTTCTGATTGAATTTATCGTCAGGGATTCAGTTCCTATGCAGACCTTAATGCCTTTTTTAGCTAACTCATCTGCCTTCTCCTAACATTGGAGGGTCCACACATGTGGAGTAACGGTTAGCGCGTCTATCCGCGAAACCAGGTGGCCCGGGCTCGATTCCCGGTCGGGGCAAGTTACCTGGTTGAGGTTTTTTCCGGGGTTTTCCCTCAACCCAATATGAGCAAATACTGGGTAACTTTCGGTGTTGTATCTTGGACTCACTTCACCGGCATTATCACCTTCATCTCATTCAGACGCTAAATAGCCTAAGATGCTGATAAAGCGTCGTAAAATAACCTACTAAAGTAAACATTGGAGGAATCCATTGGAATACAATATTTTTCTTTAATTTTTCTAGTTGTTGTAAATTATGTTTAATATCCTTAATTCTAGTAGAGTGGGGTTTACTGTTTGAGGATATTGCTTGAATGGTAGCCTTCGAGTCTTCAAGTATAAATGCAGGTATATTATACTATACCATACCATACCATACCATACCATACCTACCATACCATACCATACCATACCATACGATACCACACCAAACTACACCAAACCATATTATATTATATTATATTATATTATATTATATTATATTATATTATATTATATTATATTATATTATATTTACTTACTGGTTTTCAAGGAACCCGGAGGTTCATTGCCGCCCTCACATAAGCCCGCCATTGGTCCCTATCCTGAGCAAGATTAATCCAGTCTCTATCATCATATCCCACCTCCCTCAAATCCATTTTAATATTATCTTCCCATCTACGTTTCGGCCTCCGGCCTCCCAACTAACACTCTATATACATTTCTGGATTCGCCTATACGTGCTACATGCCCTGCCCATCTCAAACGTCTGGATTTAATGTTCCTAATTATGTCAGGTGAAGAATACAATGCGTGCAGCTCTGTGTTGTGTAAGTTATGCAATATAAAACAGTTGAATTAAAACAAAACATGAGTAAATCAATTACTCTGGTGCACACAGTGAAAGATGACAGATATTACTAAAATAAAATGAGTAAAAACAATGAAAACAAATAATAATGAAAGAAGTATGGGTGGAACTAGCGCTAATGATTTAATAATAATAATAATAATAATAATAATAATAATAATAATAATAATAACTGTCATTTTCGTGGAACATAAAACACATCGATGACAAAATCATGTAACATGTAAGACATTTGCATGATCCACACCACGTCTTTCCGCTTTGACTTAGGTCATAAAATCTGATTTCGTAAAGAATTTAAACTGATTCATTTGGTTTAGTTTTCTAAAATTCATGAATATTTGTATATTTTTAATCTGGATTCCAAAGATGAGTTATATGTCCAATTAACCGCCGCCTACGACGGGTTCTTCATTAGGGAAGAGCTTGTTTGCATTTTGAAATATGGATGAACTGGTAATGAAAGCCATGAATAATTACGGACGAAAAAGTCGTCCTAATTAGCAGAACTAAAAGAAGATGAGCCGGTGTGACCACGCTACAGTTATGCGTGGAATATCTCCCGCTGCACAAGACGAAGGGCGTTCGGATCAGAAAGTTCTCAAGTTACAATTTTATCATACAATTACGAAGGTACACAGTAAGTTTTGTTCTATTTTTGTTATAGGCCTACTCCATATTATATAGAGACGAAGAATGAATATACAGGGACATCACTTTATTTTTACTAACATTTTTAACATTAACCTGGCTATACTCGGAAACACTGTTATCCCCCCTTCCATTACAGGAGTTTGGAGTTGCTAGTGCAATATGTAAACAAATCATTATACTAGCTATAGGAGGAGAGAAAAGTAGTGTTACAGGGAAATATAGTATTACGATTTTCAGTTTGGTCATTACTTTACAGTATTTTATCAAAAAACAGTAGAATAGTAACAATTTTTTTCACAAACTCAAGTCTTCCGGCGGTTATATACATTATGTAATGTCTACTTTATTCAGCATATTACTAACCTAATTTATTCCTGAGAATTTTGTGAGCACTTCCGTAAGAAGCCCCAATTTCTACAGCTAACTTCTTGACCGACTTATTACGACCTCGCTGCATTCTTTCTCTAGCATCTTCTACAGCATCTTCTGTCACCTTTGTTGGCCATCTTACACGTTTCTTCCTTTCTGTACACTCTGTTGCTCTAAATTTATCTACCAGATTAATGACATTACTATGAAAATATTCCGTAATGATATAATCAGGAAATTGTGAAAAAAAGAAAGAAAAACTGTTGTTCACATTCGGTTATATTGTAATTCCAGTTTCCATCATCGTCCTTCATACCTACAAACAGTAAAACAAAACTCTTGTTTAAATAATGCTGTTAAGTACCGCACCATATTATAGGGTAACGTACTTTCGGTAACTCTAATCTTCACTTGTGCTCAGTCCACACAGATAAATTCAGTTATGCTACACACTATACTTGTGTGAAAATAAACTTCAATAATATAAACTTTTTCTTCTATAGAAAATGCAACATATTTCTGAAACACACTGTACCCTGTACTGCATATTTCACTGCTAGCAACAGCGGCCGTAAGTTTGTGTGACTGTCGTTAGCAAGGACATTAGTGAAAGGAGTGGGAGTCAAGTACATTTAGAAACGCAGGTACAATAAAAATTGAATAAAAATAAAATGATGTCCCTGTATAAAGCTATACTCATTAATTTCTATGGAAATCACATATTGTTTAAAGAGATAGACGGGATAGAGCATCCTGCATCATTCGGCGATTTTATTCTACGCTTAGGGAAAGAATACACTTTATTCGCTTCGTAGTAGACTGAGAAGGTTCTAGAGAGAGCCGTTGATGAAGGGCTAGAGAAAATATAATTCCTTGCCTCTGACTAAGACTGAAATCACTTAGTTTGCACACCAAATCACTTACTCTAAGCAAGAAATAATATTTCTGGAATGAGAATGACAAGATTTCGTTACTGTATAATCAAACGACTGCACTAGTAGTACTACTAATTGTAGTACAGAGTGATTTATATAGAACTGACACATTTCTTTCATTAATGTTATTGTTTCAAAACGAATTGTGCTAGCGACAACTTATTATACCTAAAATGTAGAGGAATTTTGGGAGATTATTTACCTCTATAGCAAATGTTGTCCGGCGTTGTCAAATCCGGAGATCTCGGTGGCCACAGGTTCCTGGAAATTATTCGGTCGTTACATAACCGGATAAATGGAACCATGCTTCATCTGTGAACCATGTGATGGACAATATGGCAGGTTTTTGCACAATGAACGTCTGAAACCAACGACAATAATTCAATCTTTTATCCTTATCTGGTTCCTGTAGATGATGAACAACCGTAATCCTATATGGCTTTAGGCTCTCTGACACATTGAGTAGGTGTACCCTGTCTCCTGCGACAAACGTCTTAATGATTTTTTGGGTGACTGCTCCAGTCATGCTCTTACGTCAACAACAACCGTGGGAAGCCTAGATAAACGATGCTTTCCCTTTTCACTCACCAGAGATCCAGTTGTTTCCAATTTGTTTACCAGTCCCAGTATTGTGTTTCTTTTGGGAGGATTGCGAACACCAAATTCTCTCTGGTATGCCCTTTGAATAGCTGTAATTGAATTCGTAATCCAGTATTGCTTCACAAGGAAGAGTCGTTGATTTAATGTGTACTGCATTTTCACGTTGACACAAAATGTCGAAAACAGCTGCCAACAATAGGAATAAAACATAAACATCTGCGCATCTAGTGACAAGGAATCGAAACTCCAGAACATTCTGCTTAATTTGGTGCTAAAATTGGGTCATTGAATGAATTTCCAACGGAATAATTGAAGAAAGAAACGTGCCAGTTCTATATAAATCACTCTGTAGTATCAGCAGTACTTATTTATGGCTTTTAAGGAAACCGGAGGGTCATTGCCGCCTTCACATAAGCCCGCCATCGGTCCCTATCCTAAGCAAGATTAATCCAGTCTCCACCATCACATCCCACCTACCTCAAAACTATTTTAATATTATCATCCCATCTATGTCTCGGCCTCCCCAAAGGTCTTATTCCCTCTGGCCTCTCAACTTACACTCTAGATACATTTCTGGATTCGCCCATTCGTGCTACACGCCCTGCTCATCTCAGACGTCTGGATTTAATGTTCCTAATTATGTCAGGTCAAGAATAAAATGCGTGCAGTTCTGCGTTGTGTAACTTCCTCCATTCTCATGTAACTTCATCTCTCCTAGCCCCAAATACTTTCATAAGAACCTTGTTCTCAAACACCCTTAACTTCTGTTCTTCTCTCAAAGTGAGAGTCCAAGTTTCGCAACCATACAGAACAACAACTGGTAGTCTAATTGTTTTATAAATTCTAACTTTAAGATTTTTTGAAAGCAGATTGCATGATAAACGCTTTTCAACCGAATAATAACACGCATTTTCCATATTTATTTTGCGTTTAATTTCCTCCCGAGTATCCTTTATATTTGAAGAGTCCACTGCAAGAATGATGGATGGTACTTTCTTGTCGAAAATGAACCAAGACCGTCAATGCATAGCTTAAGACATACAGAATGTACATACAGAGTTATATGGCATTAACAATGATAGTCATTGTCCAGTAATGATCGGAAAATCACAGTTAAGCTTTGAGCGCTAAGCATTTCAAATTTTCAATTGCTTCTCCTGCAGAATGTATTTCAGATGACATCCATCATTCTTGCAGTGGACTCTTCATTTGTTACTGTTGCTCCAAGATGTTTCAATTTTTCTATCTCTTCAAAGGATAAATTTCCAAGTTTTAAATTTTCATTTCGTACAAAATTCTGGACACGAGACATAATCATATACTTTGTCTTTTCGGGATTTACTTCTAAACCTATCTCTTTACTTGCTTCAAGTAAAATTCCAGTGTTCTTCCTAATAAGTCTGAAAATATTGAGATTAGGACACATGTTTATGTGACATTTTTTGCTCAGGATTTCTTAGGAAATAAGCTCCGTGAGGGATGGTAAATCCTCGTGAATCACCCTGTATATAAATAACATTGATGTTCATGCTGTTCAAATCATTGAAGCAGATTTCAAAGAGCTGATAATATACTGTAATTACTACATCATAATCGCTAGAACAGAACATTAATCGATTATCATTGATGATAAGAGTGACTAAATTAATTTATTCATAATCGTCGTTTTTATCTTTCGTCGCATTTCTCATCACTGCTTCAACATGAATGCTGTTTCAGAAATTTAATCTACGTTTCCAATTTCGCCGGTCGTCACATCGCTAGCGTCGATTATCACCGCTCCAACATACGTAAGTACCTTTACAGGCCACTGCTGTAAGGAGAGAGGATTTCATTTGATTAATATTAGACTATCTCTGGTCGTGGGATGGGTGTGACTCAGGACAGCGGTGGAGACATCAAAGGACAATCATAAATCAATGAACGAACACCGAGTCTCACAGATTGGAGATAAATCTGCGCCCACGCTATCAAAAATCTAACAACGAATCTTTGGGTTAGTAAGTGTCTATGCTGTCCATAAAGTCAAATGGCAGACCAGTAGAAGATACGTAAACTATCTTACTTACTTACTGGCTTTTAAGGAACCCGGAGGTTCATTGCCGCCCTCACATAAGCCCGCCATTGGTCCCTATCCTGAGCAAGATTAAACCATTCTCTATCATCATATCTCACCTCCCTCAAATCCATTTTAATATTATCTTCCCATCTACGTCTCGGCCTCCCTAAATGTATTTTTCCCTCCGGTCTCCCAACTAACACTCTATATGCATTTCTGGATTCGCCCATACGTGCCCTGCCCATCTCAAACGTCTGGATTTAATGTTCCTAATTATGTCAGGTGAAGAATACAATGCGTGCAGTTCTGTGTTGTGTAACTTTCTCCATTCTCCTCTAACTTCATCCCTCTTAGCCCCAAATATTTTCCTAAGCACCTTATTCTCAAACACCCTTAACCTATTACATTACATAAGTTGGGTCAGATGCAACAGTGTTCATGAGTAAGATAATTATATATAATAAAAGTAATATAATACAGTTATATGAACACTTTTTAATGATAGAATAAAATTAATAAATTCGGTTAAAAACCATACATGTTTCGGAGGAATGGTCCTCCATCTTCAGTGGTAGTACCACGACGCTGGTACAGTTGTTCGACCGTGTAACGTAGCTTAAGGTCCATCTTCAGTGGTAGTACCACGACGCTGGTACAGTTGTTCGACCGTGTAACGTAGCTTAAGGTCCATCTTCAGTGGTAGTACCACGACGCTGGTACAGTTGTTCGACCGTGTAACGTAGCTTAAGGTCCATCTTCAGTGGTAGTACCACGACGCTGGTACAGTTGTTCGACCGTGTAACGTACTTAAGGTCCATCTTCAGTGGTAGTACCACGACGCTGGTACAGTTGTTCGACCGTGTAACGTAGCTTAAGGTCCATCTTCAGTGGTAGTACCACGACGCTGGTACAGTTGTTCGACCGTGTAACGTAGCTTAAGGTCCATCTTCAGTGGTAGTACCACGACGCTGGTACAGTTGTTCGACCGTGTAACGTAGCTTAAGGTCCATCTTCAGTGGTAGTACCACGACGCTGGTACAGTTGTTCGACCGCGTAACGTAGCTTAAGGTCCATCTTCAGTGGTAGTACCACGACGCTGGTACAGTTGTTCGACCGCGTAACGTAGCTTGTCTTCCTTAAGCTACGTTACGCGGTCGAACAACTGTACCAGCGTCGTGGTACTACCACTGAAGATGGAGGAGCATTCCTCCGAAACATGTATGGTTTTTAACCGATTTTATTAATTTTATTCAATCATCAAAAAGTGTTCATATAACTGTATAATATTACTTTTATTATATATAATTACCCTTAACCTATGTTCCTCTCTCAAAGTGAGAGTCCAACTTTCACAACCATAAAGAACAACCGGTAATATAACTGTTTATAAATTCTAACCTTCAGATTTTTTGACAGCAGACTGGATGATAAAAGCTTCTCAACCGAATAATAACAGGTATTTCCCATATTTATTCTGTGTTTAATTTCCTCCCGAGTATCATTTATATTTGTTACTGTTGCTCCAAGATATTTGAACTTCTCCACCTCTTCAAAATATAAATTTCCAATTTGTATATTTCCATTTCATACAATATTCTCGTCACGAGACATAATCATATACTTTGCCTTTTCGGGATTTACTTCCAAACCTATCTCTTTACTTGCTTCCAGTAAAATTTCCGTGTTTTCCCTAATCGTTTGTGGATTTTCTCCTAACTTATTCACGGCATCCGCATAGACAAGCAGCTGATGTAACCCGTTCAATTCCAAACTCTCTCTGTTATCCTGGACTATCCTAATGGCATACTCTAGAGCGAAGTTAAAAAGTAAAGGTGATAGTGCATCTCCCTGCTTTAGCCCGCAGTGAATTGGAAACGCATCTGACAGAATCTGGCCTATACGGACTCTGCTGTAAGTTTCACTAAGACACATTTTAATTAATCGAACTAGTTTCTTGGGAATACCAAATTCAATAAGAATATGATATAAAACTTCTCTCTTAACCGAGTCATATGCCTTTTTGAAATCTATGAATAACTGATGCACTGTACCCTTATACTCCCATTTTTTCTCCATTATCTGTCGAATACAAATAAATCTATCTAAATCTAAATAAATACGTAAACTATCTATATAAATAAACTCTGATCGCTTACAACCCGCTCCATCAACATTCGCACCTCACTGTGAAGAGTATTAGATTGTGTTACTCTTCTGTGTAAAGATCCATGAACCAACTGGAACGTTTCCGATCTGAGTGCTGCTCAACTTGATCTTATTCTTTTTTCATGACATCTCCTGTCCGTTTCAGTTGTGAAAACACGTTCCTTCACACGCCCACACTAAAAGCAGTCCAATGGCATCAAGCCAGGTGACCGTATAAATCTAGGTATGGGTCCTCTCCTTCCAATCCATTAGCTAGGAAATCACACATTCAGTATGGCAACAAATCTGTGTGATGAATGAGTTGCTGCTCCCTTTCTTTCCTTCTTTTTCTTTCTTTATTTTTCTTTCTTTGTACAAGGCGCGGCAGAGGAGCAGGGTTGCTATACGTCCGACAATAGTCGAACGCATACGACTACTTTGACTAATTTTACGAGGTACGACCGAACTCTATTCGTAAGCAATTTTGTGCGACTATTTTACTGAAGGAACAAAATTACTGGTCTGCCATTTCTAAGCGCAGCGAGAATGACGAGCCGAGACTCGAAAGACAACTGCATCGAACACAGCGAGCGAGAGCGGCAGTTAGTTTTGTTCATCTCTAATAGCTAAGTCTGGCGTAACCTACAATCTTTTTCGTCATCACAAGGTTCACATTAATGTACTCTTAAGGTTGGTTCACAATAAACCGGGAACGAGAACCAGAATGAAAACAAGAAGAAGAGGACGTGAATATGAAAATTTTGATTCACTATAAACCGAGAACGTAGACGACTATGCATCGATATGCATGTCAATACCGATATGTAAAGTCGATATTAAGCATTCTGATGTTATTTATAATTGACCAATGACATTCTCTCATGAGTACAAGGCAGCCAACATAAACACAGGATAATCAACTTCGAAATTTCAACTGAAACATTTCATTATGTACGGTACTATAAATATGCCCATGCATCTTTATTATCACAACCTATTTTAAGTCTATCACAACGTAAAATAATTAGAGAAGAAACATTTGTAATAGAACAAAAATGAACACAACAATAATTGTTTAATTGAAGCATGAATATGTAGTGTGTAATACAACGAATACGGTAATAGAATATGATTCACTTACTATCGTTGTTCAAAGATCCAGCTATTGAAAACCACGTATTCTCCTTCATTTTCTCATCTTTACACGAGGCGCGCCGCTTATCATAAACGTGAAGATTTTCCTCAACACTCAAAATTAGAATCTCATCAAATAAAACTTGCTCCATGATGCACAGGACAGAACAAAATAATGCATAGGTTATGTCACGATCTTCTTTCTACAAAATATACGACGACGAATTAGCTTTTAGATGGCAATAGAATGAATCTAGTGGGCTGTGATAGGAAACGTGAACGCCAAAGTTGAAACTTGGCCAACTTTCCGTTCCAGATCCCGGGCTCCGGCGAGCTTTTCGTTAATTATGAATGCTCACATTTAAATGTACACATTTTAACAATTTTACCGTTTTCCTTTTCGTTCCGATTCCGTTTCCGGTTTATTGTGAACCAGCCTTTGTCTCCGCATACGATTTACATATCTTAATATATCTTAATGTCATCTATCATCTGATATCTTCTTCTGCCCCGAACTTTTCTTCCGTTCACCATTCCTTCCAGTGCATCTTTCAGAAAGCAGTTTCTTCATAACCAGTGTTGCCAACTGTTGTTCGTATAATTCCGATAGATGACTTTCGAAAACCCGCGATTTTCTAACAAATATCTCTAGATTTTAATGTATATTTATTATTCATTAATAATAATAATAATAATAATAATAATAATAATAATAATAATAATAGTCAAGATAGAGCATCCACCCACCAATGCAACGAATATTGCACACAATATCATTCCCAATGTGGGGCTATAAAGCAATTTTGAACACTTTTATCACAGACACAACCTATTTAAATTCTTATTGCACTAAAATGTTGCCGTTAAACTCAAAATCCGACGAAACTAGTTTCAACTAGTAAGAACTATTTTTAAATATAGATAGATAGAAAGCGAATTTTCGTAAGATCTAGAATCAATGACAGATTAGGTTTGGTTTGTTTAGGTTCTTTTTTAGGCTTTTACCAAACAAAAACCTAAACAAACCCAACCTAACCTGAAATTGATTCTAGATCATATGAAAACTCACTTTCTATCTATTTTTATTTGCTTAAACTAGTTTTGACGGATTTCGAGTTTTAACGGCAGCATATATAATATGGAATTATCAGTACATTTACACATCCATTATATCATAAAACACTTACTGAACGAATTAAATGTAATTATGAAAGCCGCTTATAATGCTAATATGAATTTCATTTCAGAAACTTTAAAGATTAAAAACCTCTAGTATTTATAGTATAATTTTACCCACGAGACGGTTATCCAAAAAAGCTAGATTTAGCGGAAAATCCGCTGAATTGGCAATACTGTTTACAACCCGTAACCCAGTCAATTTCTTTCCCTCTTTCTGATCTGTTTCAGCATCATTCTTTTTTCACCCACTCTTTCCAACACAACTTCGTTTCTTATTCTCTCTGTCAATTTCAAACGCTCCATCCTTCTCCATATCTACATTTCAAATGCTTCTAGTCGCTTCTCTTCACTTCTGTTTGTGCCCCATATAATGCTACACTCCACATAAAGCACTTCAATAGTCTCTTCCTTACTTCTTTTTCCAGAGGTCCGCAGAAGATGCTCACTTTTCTGTTAAAAGTTTCCTTTGCCATTGCTCTTTTCCTTTTGACTTCCTGGCTGAAACTCATGTTACTGCTTATAGCACACCCCAAGTACTGTATTTGAAGCTTACCACTTGCTCTTACTTACTTACAAATGGCTTTTAAGGAACCCGGAGGTTCATTGACGCCCTCACATAAGCCCGCCATCGGTCCCTATCCTGTGCAAGATTAATCCAGTCCCTATCATCATATCCCACCTCCCTCAAATCCAGTTTAATATTATCCTCCCGTCTACGTCTCGGCCTCCCCAAAGGTCTTTTTCCCTCCGGTATCCCAACTAACACTCTATATGCATTCCTGGATTCGTCCATACGTGCTACATGCCCTGCCCATCGCAAACGTCTGGATTTAATATTCCTAATTATGTCAGGTGAAGAATACAATGCGTGCAGCTCTGCGTTGTGTAACTTTCTCCATTCTCCTGTAACTTCATCCCTCTTAGCCCCAAATATTTTCCTAAGCACTTTATTCTCAAACACCCTTAACTTATGTTCCTCTCTCAGTGTGAGAGTCCAAGTTTCACAACCATACAGAACAACCGGTAATATAACTGTTTTATAAATTCTAACTTTCAGATTTTTTGAGAGCAGACTAGATGATAAAAGCTTCTCATCCGAATAATAACACGCATTTCCCATATTTATTCTGCGTTTAATTTCCTCCCGAGTGTCATTTATATTTGTTACTGTTGCTCCAAGATATTTGAATTTTTCCACCCCTTCGAAGGATAAATCTCCAATTTTTATATTTCCATTTCGTACAATATTCTGGTCACGAGACATAATCATATACTTTTACCACTTGCTCTACTGCCTCATTTAGAATTCACAAGTTTACGTTCTTTATTTTTCTTCCGACAACCATGGTCTTCGTCTTGTTTGCATTTATCTTCATCCCGTACTGCTCACAGCTGTCATTTAGCTCCAGTAGCATATCCCTTAGTATCAACTCCTCTTCTGCTAAGAACGCCATATCTTCAGCAAATCTTATGCACTTTATTCTTCTTCCTCGTACTGTCACTCACAATTATCGAACAATAATTTCAACACCATTACATTTACAATTGGTGCTTAGTGTACATTTGTATCTGTGTATCGAGATACAGTAAATAAAGCAAAACCTCAATCTTCATAACAAACCCGTTACTCCAATACTGTCTTGGATGAAATCGAAAATGTCATTCTTAAGCATGTTTCTCCTCAGCTAATGCCTTTCCTTTCTTCCGCTTCTCCGATTTCTTTTTGCGAGAATATGACGGGGTTAAATTGAATTCCAGCAATGTAATATAACTATTCGGACTCGGGTAATAGCGTTATTGCCAGATTGCATTGCGTTCGCGACCGCAAGCTACGAATTCACAACATATTTGGGCAGAAACCGTGACCAATCCACGCAAACTATCCCGTTGCAATTGCACCACAGCCCTGCAGTCACAGGTGACAGCTTCTGGCATCTCATCTGGGCTGACCAGATGGACAATAATCAGATTCGCTTTGACGAGACTGCCATTTGACTGTGTGGCTGTGTATCAAAAAGGTTACACATAAACCATTCTGTTTACCACTAAATTGAAAACAACACACAGTCGAATTTAGTAAGACCCATGTCCGATAATAATAATTCATTTAGTATCTATTTCTCTCTCTCTTTCTTAATGTAAGAATGAAACGACAACGGCAGTGGCGGCTGATTGACTGAGGCAAGTGAGTCCGGGCCTCAGTCACTTGGCTTAACTGAAATAAAATTTTGTATTTTTATACAATACATTAGTTATTTGAATAAATCACATATCGCTGTAAAAGTATTTGAAAACTTTATAGTGTATATAGATCTGTTTTGCAGTAAAATTTGTTCCTGAGGCCAGGATCGCTTGTGCCGGGTCTGGCTTCTAAATTTCGTATGTTTTCACGGGTTTTGAGGTTGGGCTTGGTCAGCTTTCACTCCTCCCATCCATGAACCGGTCTTGGGTAAAAGGGTGGGAATAGCGGTGGTGACTTGTCTTCCTAAATAGGCCATAAATAACAAAAATTCCCACTCTTTGGCAGGCAGAGACCCACACTGTTCTCTCTCCTTATGTCTCAGTTCATGACTTAAGCGAGGGTGTTGTACTATTGTACTTCGTAGTACAGTAGTGAGTGTGGTTCAGTGTTGTTATGTGTTTCGGGAAAATATAAACAGAAATAGATGCGATAAATAATGATGATATAGTTAATTCATTGTTAGAGGTCCTCTTTCGAGAAGAAATAATATTGAAAGAAAGGAAGTTTTAAATAAAGAGAGAGCCTACTGAGATACCTACAACATGGATGACAATTTTTCTGACAGATAATCTTAAACGCGAGTTTCTATTGCATCTTGGTATGGGCAACATAAATGGTTAAGTGGCAATGTGGTGCAAGATAAACTTTTGTGCGAGATCGTGCGTATTTGCTTGTTTTCCGCACAGAACCAATACGCGGTAAGTGTGAAATACCACATTCAAGTATTCCCAACGTAACACACATAACAATTTCCCTCTTCTTACCGCTTAAGCGCGACATTCATTTTACTGCTTTACGCTTTTAACTTATTATTTTTAGAGGCGTTTAACATAGTAATAATTATAAATTGAAACTTACCACTGCAATTTCACCTAAATTGCAATGTCAATTAAAAATATTTGCAAAAATTAAGATAAAGTCTACTACTGGCCACGAAACTTATTGCATTCCTGATACAAGTAACATTAAGGAAGCCGCGAAAAAATCAACAAGATTCCAGATGCCGATGTTATTACTGCAATATGTTATATAAATAATATTGTTAAAATATTAAAATGAAAAATAAATCTTACATAACCTTACCGTTTGTTTTAAGTTCGCATTTATAGACTAGGGGAAAAAGACAGACGTATATCACGGCCTACTGAATAGTAAATAAAACATTTTATAGCAAAATGTTGGACAAAGATATTTTGGTTTTCCGAAGCCGTCATTAAACAGAAACCAACATGGAGATTTCATTGCAACTAATTAGAAATTCTCTTTCAGGTATTAATAAACGATCTTCGACAAAATAATCTTAAAGCGGTATGTTTGTTTTCATGTTGCATCTAAAGCTCAACTACGTTTCGCTTTTTCAATCTTTTCCTCGACCTTGAAAACGTCAACATACCGCTCTTGTAACGTATAACTATTCTGTTGGTCTTGTTTGTTGCTGTCAAAGGAAAAAAAAATAAATAAAAAAAAGAAGAAAGGGGAATTTCAACACATACTTCTTCAGCTGAGCATAATATGTGTTGCTTCATCACACTCAAACAATCACTGAAACAAACTCACAGCATAACTTATTTGGTGAGTGACATTATTATTTTTCATTAATAATACTATAATAATAATAATAATAATAATAATAATAATAATAATAATAATAATAATAATAACAATACAGCAATAATGCTATTAATAATATAACAATAATAATTAATATCATGAATGAACATTTCCTATCGGGGGCACTTAAAATATGTAGTTGCTTCTGGCCTCAACGAGAATTTCCATCACCGGCCGTTACTGGTCAACGGAAGCAATTCGTGAATCTCCGGATTACGTTCGTCGCGGTCACGACGTTTAAAGGAACAGACGGGTAAACTCCGAATTTGCGTTTTCTCTCCAACCGTCACGATTTAACAGTCGATCACTTTGTTGGTAATCTAGTCTTCGAAACTAATAAATTTTACCAGTGATTACAGGCCTGCACAAGGTTTGCGCTCTCCGAGCCGGCTCACAGCTCATGAGGTGCGGCATGCAGATATTAGCTGCGCTCTGTGTAAGGGTTGACTGGAAGAAGGGGTGATCTCGTACAGAATATATACAAAAGGAAGTACAAGTGTTACGACTGTTTATGAAATGAATTCCCGTTCAGTGTTTGCAAAACTATCTCGGACTATTACTTACTTACTTACTTACTTACTTACTTACTTACTTTTAAGGAACCCGGAGGTTCATTGCCGCCTCACATAAGCTCGCCATTGGTCCCTATCCTGGACAAGATTAATCCAGTCTCTACCATCATATCCCACCTCCCTCAAATCCATTTTAATATTATCTTCCCATCTACGTCTCAGCTTCCCCAAAGGTCTTTTTCCCTCTGGCCTCCCAACTAACACTCTATATGCATTTCTGGATTCGCCCATACGTGCTACATGTCAAGCCCATCTCAAACGTCTGGATTCCTTTGCTATGGTCGTGTCGGAGAATCAGTCCCATTCCGAGGCTTACTGTTAGGTTTCGTAACAAGCTGTTTTTTTAGGCTTACTGTTATCGGTCCATGACTTTATTCAATATATTCGCAGCTACCCTCCATATCTGGAGGCAGTAACCTGACGACGCGCCATGTGGACTTTATTAATAAATAAAGAAATATTTATTTTACAGAAGTAATAGAAATTCTGTCCCGTGATGGGTTGTTAGGAATGCGCGCTGGTTCGAGTCATCATGGGGAACCTCCAAACTGGAGGATGGGACCATCCAGCATCGTGATCGGCTGTCCATGAAATCTGCTTATTACAATATATTCGCAGCTACCGATCCTCCATTCTGGTTGGATGATCTCCACCGCTGCTTCCGCAACCTGAGGACGCGCTGGTCCGGTCTAGGCTATTCATTAATAAATAAAGAAATATTTATTTTATTAATAGAAATTCTATAGCTACTTAAATGTACAATATCATATTGTTACATTTTTATTTATCAGTACATCAAAACGAGGTTTTATGCTGTTGGCAGCTGAAAGGAACAGTAGCCTACTTATCGTAATGAAACATCAGCTTCAGATGTTCGATGTCTATCTTTATTAAAGTTGATTGTAGAAAACAGTTGCTCACAAATATAAATGTTGAGCCAAACATAGCAATCATTTTCACAGGCAGCCTGTGTAGTCGTGGATATTATTGCTAATGTTCAGTCTTGTAAAACTCAACCAGGCTAGTAGTATTATTCAAACGATCTTTAGCCCTTAGGTCACATTGAAGATCAATAAGTTCGAGCTTTAAATCGTTAAATGTTAAATGTTATGTTCCGTCTTTTAGATTCCTCCATACTGTACTGTAGCAGTAGGTAAGCAACGTGAAACAGTTACTGAGAATAGGCCTACACACTGCACTCCACTAGATAACTGAGTGGTCGTTTCCCTCTCCTCTACCTATAGCAAGTCTATGTCATTCTGACGTATCTTCCTCTCCATTTCGGCGAGCGGTAAACACGGCTCTTCCGCTCCGAAGGAGCGCGCGCGCTGGTTGAGCGCTGTTTGTGCAGGTATGGATTACATTATGAAACATTTTATAATTTAACTATTGTTGTTGTTTATTCAACTGTCCGAAAACAGAACTGAATCTCACAAGTGATAAACGAATGCCCCACTTATAAGGCAACTAGGACAGGAGATAATGGGATAGGATGTCCAGTTCCTTCCCCCTCCATTTCATAATTCACCGACTAGCAAACCTACAAAACTGTAGCTCCTTAGAGCGACTGTCTTCGTACCCCCTCCATCCCACCACCTTTTCTACCAGTGTGGTCATGGCGTTCTACTTCCGCTCGCCTATTTCAACGTTCATCCTAGCGGCGGCAGGTACACAATCGCGTAATACAGTTTGAAGAGAACTGGAACATGGAAAAATCTAAACCCATGAAGAAATACTGCTTCCAAAGGAAATGGGAATATGATTATTTTGTTGTTGAAGAAGAGGAAAGAATTGTTTGTTTACTTTGTCCCATCTAATTTATTTCTACCCATCATTTCAATATTAAACGACATTTCAACAAAGCCCATGTTAAGAATTATGGAATAAACAAACTTTCGGGTAAAATTTATTATTACGAACTGTATATTGATTACTTACTCAGCCCTACTTATTTACAAATAGCTTTCAAGGAAACCGGAGGTCCATTGCAGCCCTCACATAAGCCCGGCATCGGTCCCTATCCTAAGCAAGATTAGTCCAGTCTCTGTCATCATATCCCAGTCTAATGCTCTGGCCACTAGACCACAATGGAGGCTATAAAAAAGTATGTTGTTTGAAAAATAGTTACTCCATATTTGGTAATAAAAGTTTAGTCGATTTGTTACTGTCAATTTGTGTAAGAAATTATGTCAGATGAAAATATTTTCAATGATTTAAGTATTACTCCCGTGTATGAGAATATAAAAGTTTCACTCAAATTTGTTTGGAAGTCTCATATGTATAGTCAAACATATGTAGCCAGAAATCTTCGCCTTCAGTATTTTTCTGAAGCAGAGGCATTCGATCCCACAAGAACCATAGCCTACTCTGGTAATAACACCATGAACTGAGTCAAAACTTGTCCATTAAGACAAAAATGTCAATATATATCATTATTGACAACAGCAATAATGTAATAGTTTTTGGTTCCAGTAAATCAGGATGGTTCTCACGGATGTATCGACTCTTCTTTTTTATATTCTTCATTTCAAGGCCTCTGTTCAGAGC
Organism: Periplaneta americana; assembly: GCA_025594305.2. Taxonomy (NCBI): domain Eukaryota; kingdom Metazoa; phylum Arthropoda; class Insecta; order Blattodea; family Blattidae; genus Periplaneta; species Periplaneta americana. The sequence goes on from JAJSOF020000027.1 coordinate 82,673,577, forward strand.
CACCTCTATGTAGATGGCTCTGATCTGTCACAAATTATTTTCATGTAGCTAGCTGGATTCATGTGTTCCATGTGCGTTGAAAAATAAAAGATTAAATGTATCTGACATTCTATACTCTTTGGTTTCTTGCAATTCAAGTAAAAGATAAACTTTATATTTTTATTTTATTTCATGCAGTATATTTAGTTAAAATGTTTATAACGTCCACATTTGCTACAGCTAAAGGCTGGTTCACAATAAACCGGAAACGAGAATCGGAACGAAAACGAAAACGGTAAAATTGTTAAAATGTATACTTTTAAATGTGAGCATTCACAATTAACGAAAAGGTTGCCGGAGCCCGAGATCAGGAACGGAGAGTTGGCCAAGTTTCAACTTTGGCGTTCACGTTTCCGATCACAGCCCACTAGATTCATTCTATTGCCATCTAAAAGCTATTTTGTCGTGGTATATTTTGTAGAAAGAAGACCGTGACATAACCTATGAATTATTTTGTTCTGTGCTGTGCATCATGGAGCAAGTTTTATTTGATGAGATTCTAATATTGAAATCCTCACATTTACGATAAGCGGCGCGCCTCGTATAAAGATGAGAAAATGAAGGAGAATACGTGGCGGCTTTCAATAGCTGCATCTTTGAACACCGATCGGAAGCGAATCATATTTTATTACTATATTGGTTGTATTACACACTACGTATTCACGCTTCAATTCAATAACTACTGTAGTGTTCATTTGTGTTCATTTTTGTTCTATTACAAATGTTTCTTCTCTAATTATTTTACGTTATGGTAGACTTAAAATAGGTTGTGATAATAAAGATACATGGGCACACCTAATGAAATGTTTCAGTTTAAATTTCGAAGTTGGTTAACCTGTGTTTATTTTGGCTGCCTTGTACTCATAAGAGAACGCCATTGGTCAATTATACACAAATAACATCAGAATGCGTAATATCGACTTTACATATCGTTATTGACATACATATCGATATGCATAGTCGTCTACGTTCTCGGTTTATTGTGAATCAAAATTTTCATATTCACGTCCTCTGCTTCTCGTTTTCATTCTGTTCTCGTTCCAGGTTTATTGTGAACCAGCCTTAATTCCTCGACTTTTACTAATAACATGCACACAGAGAGGGACTTTGTCTTCAAACCACGTTCCTAGCGGCAAAGATTTGCAACACATGGGGACATGTTTTGAAGTGCATAGACCATCGGAATCCATATTGTTAGACAAAGAAAGCAACGAATTCGGCAGTTTTCAAAACTCAACATCAGAATAATTGCTTTATTCAGCCAAAGAAGACAACCAAATAATTTCAACGATCGTGTGAATATAATATAAAACAGCAGTGTGGTGAAATATAATTATTGTCATGATAAATCTAAATTATAACAAGATACGACATAAAATTTTGATATAATATAAATCGCTCATATATCAACATTTGAAGGTATTTATGTTACATCTTGGCAATGAACTTACAATGTCTCTAGTCGTAAACAACCAATAGGCCTACTTCCAGTTTCATATAGAATTCTTTTATGAAATTCCTTCTGCTTTATTATTTACGTGCCACATTTTTTTTAATATTCATTATATTTATATATGTATTTAATTATATCATATATTTAAAATGGTTTAGTCATCTAACCTAAGATATAAGAGTCTTAAGTGTTAACTTTCCTTTGTTTTTAGAAGCTTGGAGGTTCCAATGAACATCTGTCTTATTTGTCTAATGCTTTCTTCGATTTCTTTACTAACAGGTAATAAAATAAACACTGATATTACTATTTGACTGTTTGGAGTAATATGCTTTCCAAAGTACCAATTAATCCTACTATTAAAACAAGATTAAGTGTCGCTATGTTTCTTTGTTCATTGGCAATAACTTAATAAATACATTTTCTTCTCAGTAACGATGCCCATATGCAGGCCTACATTATACAGGGACATCATTTTATTTTTACTTAAATTTTTATTGTACCTGAGTTTTTTAATGTACTTCATCCCACCCCTTCAACCGTCTTCCACACAGCTCCAAGACCGCATATACAGTCATAGTAGCCACACTACGTTCCAAAAATATGTTCGCATTTTCCAGTGACGAAAGAGCATTCAATATTGAATCATTTTCGCACAGGTATTGTCGTCCAATTGCCTACGTCGTATCCCGGTTTCCCCAACCAGCTTTTATTCGCCAGCTAGTGGCTGGGCTGTCTTAGCTCTTTTCTGAGAACATTAATTTCTGTTCTAAAGGAATTGGACGTCTACGTAATATTATACAACTGTTTAAAATAACTTAAATAAAAGGGCCTCGTTAACTAATTAACTGTCACGTGATTTCCCTCCTTTCTACGACCCTACGACATAACCACTTGGACGGACAGTAGATAGTATGTCTGAGTAATTTTATCTTTTCGGGCAGAAGATTGAATTTACAGTACGTAAGGTACTCTTTTATAGAGTAGGTACAGAATTATTTCAACGTGAGTTACTAGTACGAAGAACTGGTAATTGGAATTAAGTACAATAGTTTATAGTGCGATAATATGCACATTAGAACTGAAGCCTGTATCGAAATGTGTTTAATATCCATATTATGATTATTTTTCAATTTAACTTCATTCTCTATATTGTACGCTAATGTGTTGTAGACAGTATAATATACACTGCATAATGAATACGTCCACATGGACAGCTCAGTTCGTGAGTAAAAACACTCATTGTTAATACTGTACTGTATTTTGATTAAACAAAAACCTAATGAAAATTATCAAACTCAAAAGCGCAATATTTCCTAGTTTACATAAATGGATGAACTACTGTTCTTCCCTCCTATACCTAGTAAAGTGATTTGTCTGTATATTACGTCAGTATCATCGAACTCCAGTCGTGGAAGGGGATAGCAAACGGCGTTGATCCAGAGGTATAGACAAGTTAATATTAAAAATGTTAGTAAAAATAAAATGATGTCCCTGTATATAACACATCTTTCTAAGAGTATTATTTCAGGGTGTTACATTATACTTCGTCCACTCTTAGAATGGGTCCTAATGTAAACAAAACAAATTGTATCCATCAGTCAATAACCAGATCTGTACATACGAGACTCTAATGAGAAATGATATACTATGATTGCTCTACTTCCTTTGAGTAGAGTGTCTTGCAGTAACTGGCACGTGATTAATGTTTACATTTGTTCCAACTAAGAGCAGACAGACTATAGTACAATATATGATTATTGAACCAAAAAGCTGCACAAGGCATGAAGTTCCTGATTTCTATTTTCAAGGATTGTTGAGACATTCGTGAGCAAATGAGATTAGCCTAATTTCCTTTAAAAAAAGTGGCGGTAAATGATAAGCATAATCTTGAAGGTAAATTATTTCATGTCATATGAACTCTACATTATCGAGTACTGAATGTTTAATATCTGTATTCATATTATCCTAAATATATGAGCGACTACAAATAAATCTCGATTTTTCTTATTATATTGATAATTAAATTATTGTTGTATACTATTCTGCCATAAGATCTATTGAACACATTATGTACGTTTAGTATCTGGAGCCATTTCCACTTTTAATATGCTCATCAATATACAGGAACATCATTTTATTTTTACTAACATTTTTAATATTAACCTGGCTATATCTTTGGATTAAAGGTCTAGAACCGGAAACACCGCTTGAACCCCCTTCCAAGACTGGAGTTCGATGATACTGGCGTAAAATACAAATCACCTTACTAGGTATAGGAGGGAAGAAAAGTAGTTCATCCATTTATGTCAACTAGGAAATATCGCAATTTTCAGTTTGATAATTTTCATGAGGTTTTTGTTTAATCAAAATACAGTACTGTATTAACACTTAGTGTTTTTACTCACGAACTGAGCTATCCATTCGGACGTATTAATTATGCAGTGTATATTTTACTGTTACAGCATATTAGCGTACAATATAGAGAATGAAGTTAAATTGAAAAATAATCATAATATGGATATTTATACACACTTTTTAAAATAGTGGCCGTTCATTTTGATACAGGCTTTAATTCTTTTGTGCATATTATCGCACTATAGACTATTGTACCTAATTCCAATTACCAGTTTCGTCCTTCGTACGAATATCTCATGTTGAAATAATTCTATACCTACTCTATAAAAGAATACGTTACATACTGTAAATTTAATCTTCACTTCTGCCCGTTCCGAAAAGATAAAATTGCTCAGAAATGCTATCTACTGTCCGTTCAAGTGGTTTTGTCGCAAGGTCGTAGAAAGGGGGAGGGGAATCACGTGACAGTTAATTACTTAACGAGGCCCTTTTATTTAAGTTATTTTAAACAGTTGTATAATATTACGTAGACGTCCAATTCCTAACAGAAATTAATGTTCTCAGAAAAGAGCTAAGACAGCCCAGCTACTAGACTTCAAAGAGGGTGGGCAACGAGCAGGTGGGGGAAACCGGGATGCGACGTAGGTAAACGGACGACAGTACCTGTGCGAAAATATGATTCAATATTGAAAGCTCTTTCGTCACTGGAAAACGCTAACATATTTCTGGAACGTACTATACTCACTAAGTCAGTAGTGCATACGCGGCCTCGGTTCTGTGTGTAGGACGGTTGGAAGTTTACTAATAGAGGGAGTGGCAATGAAGTAAATTCAAAAACTCACATACAATAAAAATTGAAGTAAAAATAAAATGATGTCTCTGTACTACATTAGTACTTTTTGTGCCTATTGCGACCTTGCCTTTCTACTTCTACTCTTTTATTCCCCTCTTTCTGCATTTTTGCAATTGTTTTAATTGTATTTATATTAGCAATTATACAGAGTGTTCCAGATTGATGTATACATATTTTGAAACACTATTTCTCAGCAACGAGATGAGACAGAAATACGATTTTTGCTGTTTTGTATTCCTTAAGTCCGTACATGTTCAAAATGGCTCCTTCCGCCACAGTAAACTCCCAATAACGACGTACAACAGAGCGACATACCAACTGGATTGCTGCTAATGAAATGTCATTACAGGCATGTTCAATCTGAACTCTCAGTTCCTCCAGTGTTTGTGGTTTTGTGGCGTACACTATGTCTTTTAGAGCTCCCCAAGGTAGACGTCTGAGGGGTTAAATCCGGAGATCGAGGCGGAAACTCCGCAGCACTTCCTCTTCGACCTATCCATCTCTGATTGAGTGTGCGATCGAGAAAATTCCTCACATTGATATGAAAGGGAGCTGGAGTCCCGTCTTGTTACAGCCTTCTTCTTTTAATAGCTGAAACTCTATCCCTTTGATTATAATTTACGAAAGGCAATTAACTAATATCCCTTGTCAATCACCATTCAAACTGCAGTCAAGACCGACCTTTACAATATTCGTTATCACTTTTTCACTCTTTCAGAATGTCTGGAATATTGTTACGAATGCACCAGTGAAATGAAAATTGCTTTGACGTTGCAAATGAATATGAGGAGTACAAGGTGAATTGCGAGGAACGGCATTTTCGTCCTGCTGACGTATGCACCATTATAATTCAAGGTAGATAACATGTCAACTCACTTTACTGTAATTAGTTTAAATTCGTGAGTGTCCACTAAATGCTTAGTTACCTTTATTTTCTTACTACATCATGTACAAAATAATTCGATGGTGTTCGGATAAAGGGAGTTAAGTCATTTTTTGTGCAAATGGAGTTTTGTTTATCAGGGGCATACACGAGTTATGTTCTACAAGTGGATGTGCAAAAATCAAAAGAATACTAGCATTTGATGTGTTTTATTTATGTAGGAAATTATTTGCAATAAGGGTCCGATGTTTAATTTTAAGTTAACTCAAAACTCATTTTTATAAATTATCTCCCTTTACCCAAATACCATCGCTATTGTTTATTTATTTACTTATTTACTTACTTACTTAAATTACTTACTTAATTTACTTACTTAACTTTATCTGTCTGTCTGTCTGTCTGTCTGTCTGTCTGTCTGTCTATCTGTCTATCTATCTATCTATCTATCTATCTATCTATCTATCTATCTGTCTGTCTGTCTGTCTACCTACCTATCAACCTACCTATCTATTCATTCATTTATCTATTTATTTATTTATTTAATCTGACAGGATTAAGGCCATAAGGCCTTCTGTTTCATCTTCCGCTATAACCATGTCATGAAAATTAAAAACTGAAGTAAAGTCGTTTTCAACATAATTAGCTGTTCGTTTGTCTTTCTCCACGACTTTTGGATTCATATCGTCCACATTCAAAACTATTAAACTAATCCATACTTGAATTTGCAGGTAATAATTGTTAATGAATATTACTCAAAAGACAACACAATTTTTAAAAGTATCACTCAAGCACAATTGAAATACTGAATTACTATAAGAACTGTTTGAGATGTATTGGACTATTTCAGACAAAATTTGTGTCTATGAATCCACACCGTTTCTTTCAAATAAATCACAGTGGCTTGCTTGTTAAAGCATTTTGGAATTAATTAATTAATTTTTACTTATTTATTTATTTATTTATTTATTTATTTATTTATTTATTTATTTATTTATTTATTTATTTATTTATTTATTTAATTCATTCATTCATTTATTCATTCATTTATTTATTTATTTATTTATTTATTTATTTATTTATTTATTTAAATTTATTTATTTATTTATTTAACGTCTTGTTTTTCCATCTTCCGATAATGAAGAAACATTAAAAACTGAAGTAAAGTCGTTTTCAACATAATTAGCTGTTCGTTTGTCAAAACTTGGACAATCGAGGTTTAAAACTATTAAACTAATCCATACTTGAATTTGCAGGTAACAATTATTAATGAATATTACTCAAAAGACAAAACTGTTTGAGATGTATTGAACTATTTCAGGCAAAATTTGTCTACTGAATAATTTCTTTCAAATAAATTTAAAATTTTGGACTGACTAAGTACTTTTTACTCAGTAACAAAACAGAATATGTTTATAATTACTCATCAACCACGTTCATAATCCAACAAGGGCCATTGAAAAGTTACTTTTGACTTCAAATACCATTAACGTCTTGTTTTAAACTGACTCATTTATTTTCTATGTAGAACAAGAGGGTTTTAATAGGAGAGAGGAGCTCATACGCCGGATCAAGTGAAATCTGTCGAGAAGCTTCTCGCAGGTACGAGCAGAGCGCCACATGCATAAAAATGGCGGGAATTTCAAACGACTTCTCTGCACCTAACCGTTCTATTCATATTTACGTCAATGTTTGAAATGTAACCATCCCTATTGCAATTTTTTACTTTTTTTTTCTCCCATTTTTGTAAAAAAAACAAAAAAAAAAACTTGAGCCAATACCATCAGCGTTTTCAGAACTTGATATCTCAGAAAGTAGAGGTAGGAAATGGGCTGCAAAATTTGAAATGATTTAGGCCTAAACATGACCAACAAATTCCGTTGTGTTAGAATGCATCAGATTTATTTAGTACCGTAACAATATTGTATTTCGTACAAATACATACAAAGATCTGTATTACAATTAACTGTTTACTGTTTCCGTTAACATATAATTTATAATTATGCACGTGGCTAGGAAAATCTACCAGCACCTATATCAAATTAGTTTTATGTGATAACATTGCTGTATATTTAAATGAAAACTCTCCTTCCACTATCTCCCGCATTTGGAACAAATATTTTGTGGGGTGACTACTCCTCCTATTACTGCAATCGGGATACTCGCATTTAATATGTGCAGCCATTGCAATGTAACAGACATAAACAAGAATTCTGAAACTAGAATTCAAAAAATTCAAAATATCTTCCTTCCAGCACTAACAACTTAAACCAAGAGTATACATGTTAATTCTTCATTTCCAGGAGTCTCAATTCAGTGGCGAAATGTTGGTAAGAAACGATGTTAGCGCTCTCAGTGGAGACTGCTTAGAGTTAAAAGCGATTAACAGGAAAAAGATTGGATTGAACCCCTCTCTCTTATTATAGCCTTCTTGATGTAGAAAATGTCAACTTCTTCTTCGCTCCTTGCTATTAGATGTATTGTCATCAAACGTAAGCCGTCAAACCTCTATCAAAATCAGGGTCAATATCGACTTCAAAATTAGTGTCATTGTCATATTTGAATTGTAAATTGTAGAAACCCCACGTGTCCAGTTGAGTTAATTTTTAGAAGACATAAAAAACCGTTATCTTAAAAAATGTGTGGTATTTTGAAATGACTATTCTTTATTAAAGCATTATAATAATAATAATAATAATAATAATAATAATAATAATAATAATAATAATAATAATAATGAAATTATTGGGGATCATCAATGTGGTTTTAGGCGTAATAGATCAACTATTGACCAGATATTTTGTATTCGACAGATAATGGAGAAAAAATGGAATATAAATGTGCAGTGCATCAGTTATTCATAGATTTCAAAAAGGTATAGGACTCGGTTAAGAGAGAAGTTTTATATAATATTCTTATTGAATTTGGTATTCCCAAGAAACTAGTTCGATTAATTAAAATCTGTCTTAGTGAAACTTACAGCAGAGTCCGTATAGTCTGATGCTTTTCCAATTCACTGCGGGCTAAAGCAGGGAGATGCACTATCACCTTTACTTTTTAACTTCGCTCTAGAATATGCCATTAGGACAGTTCAGGATAACACAGATGGTTTGGAGTTGAATGGATTACATCAGCTTCTTGTCTATGCGGATGACGTGAATATGTTAGGAGAAAATCCACAAACGATTAGGGAAAAAGCGGAAATTCTAGTTGAAGCAAGTTAAGCGATAGGGTTGGAAATAAATCCCGAAAAGACTAAGTATATGATTACGTCTCGTGAACAGAATATTGTACGAAATGGAACTATAAAAATTGGAGATTCATCTTTCGAAAAGGTGGAAAAATTCAAATATCTTGGAGCAACAGTAACAAATATAAATGATACTCGGGAGGAAATTAAACGCAGAATAAATATGGCAAATGCCTGTTAAAATTCGGTTGAGAAACTTTTATCATCCAGTCTGCTGTCGAAAAATCTGAAAGTTAGAATTTATAAAACAGTTATATTGTGAATTTTTTTCAACTCAACAATAGGATTTTATTCTTCCAACAATAATTCCTTTCTACAATGCGCCTTAAACGCTCTCGTGAACAATTGGATTTTCACTCAACACAATATTCGTTATAGCACTCCACCGACGACAATGACAATTTACTTGGACTATTACGAACAACAATGAACTGTTAATCTTAACTAATATTTACAAAGCACTATTTACAAATCAGACTATCAGTTCTCAGTTCACAATTCTTCTAGCTCAGTCACTCGAGTTCACAGTATCTCGAACCACAGACCTTCAGAGACAGTTCACTGTACTCGAACTCAGGTCCCTCCAACTGCGGTCCACTGCACTCGAACTCAGGTCCCTCCAACTGCGGTCCACTGCACTGAACTCAGGCCTATGCTGATACAGTTGCGGACGCACAATAAAACTCCGGTTGCAAGACTGGCTTGCTTGCTCTGGCTTTCTCACTGACTGGCTGACTAATCAACGGAAAACTACTGTCGTTCCTTCGCGACCGTAATTTATAACCACAGCGACGTAGCCTCGAAAGTTCGAATTCGCGAGTCTTCCACTTCGACGGATTTCTCGGCCTCTCTAGGCAAGCAGAAGATACGCGCGCAAACTCCCTCTCCACTCTCTCGCCGCGTAGGCCCTTCCCCCTTACTTCTCTCCGCCGCGCGCCGTCCCCGCGCGATCTGCTTTCTTGCGGGACGCTGGTCATGAGTTCGAATCTCACGTCGCTGTCACAAAATTACCGGTTGTTCTGTATGGTTGTGAAACTTGGACTCTCACTTTGAGAGGGGAACAGAGACTACGGGTGTTTGAGAATAAGATTCTTAGGAAAATATTTAGTGCTAAGAGGGATGAAGTTACAGGAGAATGGAGAAAGTTACACAACACAGAACTGCACGCATTGTATTCTCCACCTGACATAATTAGGAACATTAAATCCAGACGTTTGAGATGGGCAGGGCATGTAGCACGTATGGGCGAATCCAGAAATGCATATAGAGTGTTAGTTGGGAGGCCGGAGGGAAAAAGACCTTTATGGAGGCCGAGACGTAGATGGGAAGATAATATTAAAATGGATTTGAGGGAGGTGGGATATGATGATAGAGAATGGATTAATTTTGCTCAGGATAGGGACCGATGGCGGGCTTATTTGAGGGCGCCAATGAACTTCCGGGTTCCTTAAAAGCCAGTAAGTAAGTAAGTAAGTAAGTAAGTAAGTAAGTAAGTAAGTAAGTAATAATAATAATAATAATCATAATCATAATAATAATAATCAACACCACGTAATCAGGTGGTCCTTGACCATATTAAAAAACGTTTGTAGAACAGTTTATATATATATATTATATATATATATAAATATTATAATATATTATTATGAATTTAAATTTATTATGATTCAAATTCGGTGATAAATACCATTCATAAGCCCCAGAACGCCGGCTGGCGACGCACGGAGAGGGCTGGCCTAGGAAAGAGTAGAATTGATTGCTCGAAACATGAATATGCAGTGCTGAGTAGTAGTGCCCCCTCCTGAAATTCGATTCAATACAAGGCCCATAATTCTTATTTTCGAAATACAGTATAACCCCGTTAATACGCTTATCCAGGGACTGTGGCCTTAAAGCGTTATAAGCGGGACAGCATTATAGACGGGAAATTATTCATGAAATGGGAAAAAGAATTCAGACACCACTTCATAGGAAACACATTATATTTGCATTAGTTGTAGTGCAAAATGTAAATACGAACTCATTTCATACGAAAAAAAATTGTTGTTTGCCGTGTGTGTGTGTACTGATATTAAGAATGGCAACGTTTTCTATACGGTTCAAGTAACTACAGATAACTTCACTTGATACACCGCTGGGAGCAACACTAATGTAAGCCTAATTTTTCACTTACACATAGAGCTCAGTACTGCCACAGTAACATATTGCTTCAGCATGCTTTTGAAACATATGTTACGCAATTTATACGGATTTTTTTACTCTTTTTCGATCCGAAGAAAGCGCTACAAGCGGGATTTGGAAGCGTTACAAAGAAGGTAAAATTATGCAGGATTATATATGATATCTCCACAGAATGGAATATGGTGCTGCATGTTGGAATCCTTACAGATTAGAACATATTAAGACACTGGAAAAGATTAAAAACGGGCTCTCAAGTGTTGTCGGAAAAATTCACCATTAAAATGGGACACACTCACGGACAGGAGAACGCGAGTTCGATTATGCGCATTGTTCAAAACATATAGAGATGAGCTGCCTGGAGAGAAATAAAAAATAGGTTGCAGCCGCCAAATTACTCTACAAGGAACGACCACTCATATAAAGTGAGGGAAAGAAGACAGAGGACGGACACTGGAAAGTTTTCTCAATCGTACTATCAGGGACTGGAATGCTTTACCTGCAGACTTACTAAAGGCTTTACCAACAACCAAAAATGTATTTAAAAATAGGCTTAAGGACTTTACTAATAGACGGTAATTATACACAGAATTTAAAGGATGTAAATGATATGTTGTTATTGAAGTGTTGTATCAGTGAAGAATTATGTTGTGTCAGTGAAGTGTGTAGTGTAAGTGAAACGTGTTCCTGTCAGTGAAGCTTTATAGTTTATAGTGGCAGTGCAAAGTATTTTAACAGTGAAATGTTTTTGAAGTGTTAGTGAAATCAGGATAGAATCAGTGAAATGTGTCGTAGTTCCAGTGCAGTGAGTGAGTTGACAGCGAAATGAGTGTAATATTGAAAGGTACTTGTGCAGATATGAACATATCATACTCGTGGGTTTTAGTTCGATCTTAGTTTTAAGATACAAATTAGATTTATTTCAAATGTTATTTTAAGTGATCGTTTCATTTAATTTAGGATATTCCCTGTTGTTATTATTATAAATTATTGTTAGTATTAATTATTAGTAGTATTATTAATTGTATTTTAATTAATAAGTTTATTATTGTCTTTATTGAGTGTAATTAGTTACCACTGCCACCGGGTGTATACCCATTGCAGTGTGAATAAATACATACATACATACACCGTATGAAAAGAGCTTAATGAACGGGATAGCGTTATAAGCGGGGGCGTATTAACGAGGTTTTATTGTATGTATTTCAGAGTTCGCGGACAATGTTACCCACAGAACAAGGTCATGTGCAGAAATTGAATACCTAGAACATGCGTGCAAGGAAGACATATACGAACAATTAAATATAGAAAAAATGCTCTGCTATTATTGCTACTCTGATTTCTGCAACACAGTGCAAGATGATATGGTTCTACTTCATGACAAAGCTGTTAATGGTAACATAACAACAGAAACACCAACGACAACAACGAAGCCAACACCATACGAACCTGAAATCATGGTACTGCAGGAAAGTAAAATAGGTCACTTGTCAAGAGATTTTAAAATCACGATTTTGTTAACGTATTGTGTTTTCAAATGCATGTATTTTTGATGAAAATAATATACATTAAAGATCTTATTATTATTATTATTTTATTTTTTTTATTTTATTATTATTTTTGCAAACTCAAGGCTCTTGCTGTTATTCGCCCTGACTCTACCAGCGTGATTCATAGATGTCGTCAGTGTCGAGAAGCATATACTACTTAATTCATTATATACATTTATGTTGAAGACATTATCTAAAACATAAAGCAGTTATACATCTTGATTACACAACTTTTAACACTGTATCACTTCGGAATATGTATGATAAGGACTTTCTTGTGTTAAATTTTAACGTACCTTGTTAACATGTTTCGACCTATTTTGGGCATCTTCAGAACTGGTCGTTGTTGGTCTTGGCGCCTCTTGTTTCCTGTAAGGGTGACTCTACAATACGAACGGACCCTCACAGGAAACAAGAGGTGCCAAGACCAACAACGACCAGTTCTGAAGATGACCCAAAATAGGTCGAAACATGTTAACAAGGTACGTTAAAATTTAACATAAGAAAGTCCTTATCATACATATTCCGAAATAAAGCAGTTATTTACGATGTAAATGTTAAAAATGACATTGAATAACATCAACAATTACGATTCCTGCCATGTGTGTGACATCTGGTGGAAAAAATTGACAATCGGCACAAACAATGGAAATTCAGTGCTAAAAAATTAGTAATTTTCGCACTAGCATTAAAATAATTATTTTGTGCGAGATCGTGCGTATTTCCTTGGTTTCCGCACAAAACCAATCCGCGGTAAGTCTAAAATTCCACATTCAGTATTCCCAACCTAACACACATAACAATATCCCTCTTCTTACCGCTTAAGTGACATATTGATTTTACTGCTTTAGGCTTTTAACATATTATTTTTAGAGACGTTCAATATAATAATAATTATAAATTGGAAACTTATCACTGCAATTTCACCTATATTGCAATGTTAATTATTGTTTTTAAATATTTTCAAAAATTAAGTATACTCTACAACTCCACTAAAGTTACTGCATTCGTGATGCAAGTAACATTAAGGAAGCCATGAAAAATCAACAAGATTCCAGATGCCGATGTTATTACTGCAATATGTTATATAAATAATATTGTTAAAATATTAAAATGAAAAATAAATCATTACATAATCTTACCGTTTGTTTTAAGTTCGCATTTATAGACTGGGGGAAAAAAGACAGACGTATATCACGGCCTGCTGGAGTATTGTAAACACAGAAAACATTTTAAAGCAACAATGTTGAAGATAGATATTTTTGTTTTGCAAATTTGCCGTCATTGAACAGAAACCAAGATGGAGATTTCATTGCAACTAATTAGAAATCCCTCTTTCAGGTATGTAATAAACGATCTTCGCACAAAATAATGTACGATACACGAGCGGTATGTTTTCTTTCAATTCTCGGAAATTAAAAAAGCTTTTCGCTTTTTCAAACTTTTCCTCGAACATGAAAACTTCAACATATCGTATTGTAACGCATATTACTATCGTTTGCTGCCTTGCGGTAGTCAATTTTCAACACTTCACCCTTAAAGAAATCTACTTTTATGAATGGCTGTTTCAAAATTTAATTGTATCATCTCGACATTGTCTTTAAGCGACACAAGTCTCTGGTTAAAAAGTCGTTGTCAAGACAACATATTTATTATATCTCAGAATAAGCTCTACAAGCTCCGTAAATACGAGTATTTCACTTTCTTCTGGTGTTACCAATAACATTCTTCCATTCCTCTCATTAATAGTACACAAAAATATACGAAAGAAATAATTTGCAGAGCAACCAAATTAGATAATGAATTTTGGTGTTATACATTTTACACCGATTTCCTTTACGCATGGTATACCGACAACTCAGTGCAGTACTCAGACCATTCTATGGTCTACTGTACAGCTGGGAAGGTAAAACCTGAGCTAAATATTGCAATGCGCAGTAGACTATGATGAAAATCTCCTCTGTAAAGGCCGGTCGGCAAAAAGAAGGAAGTGCGAGTTTTGGCCGAGGTCTAGACCTACTATTCTGCAGCTAGGCGCAATCTCACCCACAAGCACCGCTACACTGAGCTAAATTTCGTTGTATATCCAAGTGCATGGAGTCAACCACGCATAATTTTGGATCTCTTTCCCCCGTACTTCGTCGACCGGTGATCAGAGAAACACCTATGAATATGACAATGAAATGGAGATGAAAAATAAGAGAACTCCGAGGAAAACCACAATTGCGACCTTTCCTACTACAAATGTCAAAATGGATTTCTCAATAAAAAATACCAAGTCTCACCGGGATTCGAACCCGAACCGCCTCCGTGACAGGTCAAGGCTGGCAGTTACTGTAGAAGTTTCTGATTTTTTTTTCACAACAGTTACATTTACAATTTCATGAAGTAATATATTATGATACTAGATAAACTCAAAAGTATTTTCCTATATATAGAATGTTCTACATCTGGGAAGGTAAAACATGAGCAAAACATCGGTATGCGCAGTAGACTATGATATCATCTCCTCTATAGAAACTGTCGGAAGGGAGTAAATTCCTTCCTCTCTGCACGTGTTTGATAAGACTTGAGACAAATATGGTTATGTGTAGTAGACAATGATTACATGATCATCTTTGTAGCGGCTGGCGGAGTCTTCCCTTCTGCGCGTGTTTGACTCAGGTATAATCTTCTCAGTTACACTCCTTTGTTTCTGACAAGCAAACATTCTCATGGGGGGGGGGGCAAATAAAAAATTAATTTTTTTCTTTCACCATGTTAATAATGTCAAATGTGCTTGTACAAATTTTGGCCACTCGAGCGCAACTACGTGGACCGTAAAAAGAATTAAGTTTACAGAAAGAAAACACAATTTCATTGAAAAACTTTATTGGAACTGATACAAGAATTGTTGACCTATTTTTCAACATATTCCCCACTGGAATTTAAAGATTTATCATACCATGTAATCGACAGAGAGGATTTAAGGATCTGAGGAGTTACACATGTTGTATAACGTCGAACTACAGTCTTACAAAGTGGGAAATGGTAAGCTATTTTTACATTTTTTTATTCAACTGCTTGAAGCAACAGTTTCGAGGGAGATGAATTGCACGAAGACGCTACGATGATGACCACCTCATTCTCACATTTCACCTTCATAACTACGACATCAAAAAAGTACATGTATCATTTAATTAATCTACGGTATGTGTTATAACCTGCAAAAAAAAAACTTATTCTCTCAGTCCACAGGTACCAAAACTGTTCTACAGTTGTCTAAATAATGATTTTCTTATCCACAACACTTCTGCTATACATATTCGGATTGTCAGCAGGTAAACTTCAATTATTTTTCTTTTAACAAGTTTTATTTTTAATAAGGTAAGGGAGTCTATTCAAAAGTTTATTAAAATTATAGTAGATTATAGAATTGTATACTGTTTACAGTACAACAGAGAGAGAAAAATAGTTAAATTTTACTTTCAATATTCGCAAATTTCGTGTGTTTACGAACATATGCAGTAGCCTATTTAAAAATGTGCCACGTAAAAATAATTTTAAGACTTTATTCTTTTTTTTTTCTTTTTTATTCATACTATGGGCTGTACTAGTTATTTTTCTATTGTGTATTGATATCCATTCCAGATCTCACGCATATCTTCGAAAGCAGAGTCGACCTGGTTGGCAAGTTGGTATAGCGCTGGCCTTTTATGCCCATGGTTGCGGGTTCGATCCCGGGCCAGGTCGATGGCATTTAAGTGTGCTTAAATGCGACAGGCTCATGTCAGTAGATTTACTGGCATGTAAAAGAACTCCTGCGGGACAAAATTCCGGCACATCCGGCGACGCTGATATAACCTCTGCAGTTGCGAGCGTCGTTAAATAGAACATAACATTTAACATTCGAAAGCAGAACCCGCAGGCTTAATATCTTACTTCTCATTACAAATGCACCATTACCGTACTATCATCGCATCTTCTGCCGCGAATCCACTCTTGTGAAACAAAGATGACAGTCAGGATATCTTGCTTCTTATTGATAAAGATATGATGTCAATCGTATCATCTGCCGCGAATCCATTTCCATGGAATGAATAAAAACGACAATCACGTCATCTTTCACACCTTTCTAATATTTTGAAACTATTTTCATTGAGTCTTCTGAAAAATCAATAACATTTACGAGTTACAAATTTTCTCAACAATTATTAAACATAAATTACATCAAAATTGTGAAATTTGAAACAACGTCTCTTATCATTAATCAATGGAGCTAATAATTCAGCCGTGTGGGCGTTTCCACTTCAGTAATGGAATTAAATTCTATCATAAAATTAAATTTCCATTTTATTTCATAACTTTGAAAACAGATCGAAAGCAATATATAGAAAGCTATTTTACAGATGTTAGGTGTGCTATGTCTCTAATCTTAAAGTGAAATGAGGATAATAGGCAGAGAGAAATGCATCAAGTAATTATGAGGAGATATTCAATTTAAGGGAATAACATAAGCTATAAGTTACTTTTACTAAAAAAAAAAAACAGTGACTAGAAGTTTACATCGAACAACCTAGTCAGATAAAAATATAAGCTACAATTGAGGCGTGTAGTTGTAAAATCAGACATTTCACTTTTTTTTTCCGAAAAAGAATTAATGTTATATTTCATATCTTCATATGATTCTACAACTCCTATAGCACTGAGCGTATTCCGAATCTCACCGGTGAGCAATCCGATGGCATCACGGTGTTCCGAATTCCACCGATGACGTCATTGATGCTCCACCGGTGTCGCACCGGTGCCATCAACTTGCAGAGGTGGTGGCAGTCTCCATCAGCCGCCATCAGTGAATCTGATTGGTTCTTGTATAGAGCGGGAAATAGCAGACGAATAACATCGTGCACTGTTGTGTCATGGCGGTGTGTTCTGCCTTAGTTCTGCTGTATTGTTTGTAATGAGCACAACGTAAAAACAATATGTTAATGGCTTATGAGCGAACATGTCAACGGACCAGTTATTACTACCGGTTCAAGAAATAAATTGTTTATGCTATCTTTTCTTTGAACGAGATGGGAGTACGAAAATTTCGCAAAATTTTGCTAGAGTAGCACAGACAACAACTCGTACAGTCGCCATGACAGTCATCGATTCTTCCAGCAGTTTTGTTCCTTATTTCGCTGCAACGTGACGTCATTGATGCCACCGGACCGGTGAGATTCGGAATACGCTGACTGTTATGCTCCAAAGCCAGATACACCACATGGATTTGTATGATGAAAGGATAGTATTGGTTGCAAATCCATAGTTTCTCGCAAATATTTGCTTTCATACTGAAAAGTTATGTTTGAATTGAATTAAAAGAGGAGAATTGGGAGGACAAATTAAAAAGGTACGCAAAACGCGTCCTTACAAGGGGTTCGGGCTGTAAGAAACTAAATATGTGAGCTCTAAGCCTGTTGGCCACTAGTCTCACTCCGGGTTACGCTGCTCCACTGAAGGAGTTCTAGAAAATTTTGAAGGGGGAAAACCGAAAATGAACGTAACCTCTTAGGTACCACATACGCGAGGGGGACGGAAATGTGGTCAAAGTGATCACTGGACGGGACGAGGAAGAAATGGCTGGTGTAAATCTGCACATTGAAATGAACTGTGTCATTTCGCAGTGCAAGATGAGCCGAGAAGACTCTATCGTCTGTTGTTCGATGACAAGGTAGTTGAAGACAGTCAGAAGAGACGCCGTGAATTCTGAATCTGCAAATTGAAAGGTTCCCTGTCCTTTCGCATTGCGACTACATGAGTGACTTTGCACATGTAACACGTAATGTTTCAGTGATGTATCTGATTTTGCAACTAGACGCCTCAATTAAGATATTTACATACATTGGAATGCTCTCCCATCTGTGTCCATAAATCCCAAATTTTGCAAAATGAATTATACCATTGGAACAATATGTTGCCATAGAATTTAGTCTCAAAATGTTATTGCTTCACATTCCAGGCAAATAAGGAAATATTCTACATATTATCAGGATAGGTAACTTGTCTCCTCCTCTGAATGGACCCCTAAAATATTTCAGGTTTCACCGCATCTAAAGCAAGATAAAACCTACTGCACGTTTTAAAACAATAGTAAGTTTCTTCTCAAAAAGGCATATGACTCGGTTAACAGAGAAGTATTATATGATATTCTTATTGCATTTGGTATTCCCAAGAAACTAGTTCGATTAATTAAAATGTGTCTCAGTGAAACGTACAGCAGAGTTCGTATAGGTCAGTTTCTGTCAGATGCGTTTCCAATTCACTGTTCTCAAACTAAAGCAAGGAGATGCACTATCACCTTTACTTTTTAACTTTGCTCTAGAGTATGCCATTAGGAAAGTTCAGGATAATAGACAGGGTTTGGAATTGAACGGGTTACATCAGCTGCTTGTCTATGCGGATGACGTGAATATGTTAGAAGAAAATCCACAAACGATTAGGGAAAACGCGGAAATTCTAGTTGAAGCAAATAAAGCGATAGGGTTGGAAGTAAATCCCGAAAAGACAAAGTATATGATTATGTCTCGTGACCAGAATATTGTACGAAATGAAAAATATAAAAATTGGAAATTTATCTTTTGAAGAGGTGGAGAAGTTCAAATATCTGGGAGCAACAGTAACAAATATAAATGATACTCGGGAGGAAATTAAGCACAGAATAAATATGGGAAATGCCTATTATTATTCGGTTGAGAAGCTTTTACCATCCAGTCTGCTGTCGAAAAATCTGTGAAAGTTAGAATTTATAAAACAGTTATATTACCGGTTGTTCTGTATGGTTGTGAAACTTGGACTCTCACTTTGAGAGAGGAACATAGGTTAAGGGTGTTTGAGAATAAGGTGCTTAGGAAGATATTTGGGCTAAAATGATGAAGTTACAGGAGAATGGAGAAAGTTACACAACACAGAACTGCACGCATTGTATTCTTCACCTGACGTAATTAGGAACATTAAATCCAGACGTTTGAGATGGGCAGGACATGCAGCATGTTTGGGCGAATCCAGAAATGCATATAGAGTGTTAGTTGGGAGGCCGGAGGGAAAAATACCTTTAGGGAGGCCGAGACGTAGATGGGAAGATAATGTTAAAATGGATTTGAGGGAGGTGGGATATGATGATGGATAATGGATTAATCTTGCTCAGGATAGGGACCAATGGCGGGTTTGTGTGAGGGCGGCAATGAACCTCCGGATTCCTTAAAAGCCAGTAAGTAAGTAAGTTTTTTCTCGCTGAATCTCAGTCATTCCATCATCATAGTTCCTGCACTCCTTCCAAGAGTACAAAGTTGGAATGAGAACATTAGAGAACATTTCATTGAGAATGTTTTCACTTATTTTTAGCTCTGAACGAAGAGCTGAACATAAACATAAAATTGGTTTTTCTATTTCAGGAATAAATATAATGTGTTACCAATGTGAAAAGCAATTAGACCCTGGATGTTTTGGCAAGAAGGAGGAATATAACAAATACGAAGTGCACTGTGATGAGGTACATGGGTATGACGCGTGTATTATAATAAAACAAGGTAAGGTGATTACACTTTTCTGAAACAAAGGAATGGCATCATGTGAAACGGACATGCTTTTTCATTGTACATTTATTCACCACTTCGTATACAGTCATTTTGCGTAAATTTGCTTTAAACGAATTATGTAGAGTCAAGGTGCGAATTAAGATTTCTGATGAGAATACCGTACGTAACATTATTATTATTATCCTCATTCGATACGACTCAACGCTTGGTCGCACTGAATTGCTTGTCTTACATCTTGATGATGATGATAATAATAATAATAATAATAATAATAATAATAATAATAATAATAATAATAATAATAAATTCAGCATTGATATTACACATTATTGTTTTATCAAGTCATTCAACGACCCCGTCCATTTTCTACACTGTTTGATTGATATCTGCCGCACTTTTGTTCACATAACTTTCACTCAAAACGAGTCACTCGGTTGGTGAAACTTCACTGTCTTGCACAATTTATGGTGGAAACCGTGCGTGGTCAAACCTATAATAGCATGTCTTTGTGGTTGGTTGCTGATAATAATAATAATAATAATAAATTCTGGTCCACTCCCTGTTCGTCATGGATGTCTGTTGCTAAGAATTCTTTTTCTATTTCTCTTTCCTTCTGTTTTCTTCTCTCTGCGACATCCTTTGTATGGTTCCGTTGCTGGCAGCATCATCCTGATTCGCAGGTCCTCCAGGAATGGTGTTTCTCTGGCCAACATAATAATAATATTCTACTCGGTGTATATTTGCTTGCGATAGTGCCCTCTTCATGAATCTGGTTTTTACTTTCTAATAGCATCAATCCAGATTTTCTTTGCCGTAAGCTTCTCCCATACTAAAACTAGCCCATAGCTAGCGATTGGGGTGATCACTGTCTCGAATAGTTGCATGGCTGTCTCTAGCTTTAGTCTTGCAATGTCCTTGATATTACAGATTACTCTTATGGCTGCTGATGCTGTCTCCTGTATGTGTTGCTGAAAGACTTTGCGGTTGGATGCAGTGTAATGCCTAAGTATTTGAATTTATTTACTAATCGCATCGGTTCTTATAAAACAATTATATAATAATAATAATAATAATAATAATAATAATAATAATAATAATAATAATAATAATAATAATAACAGTAACTCCATGAGCAGTTTAAAATAAGATGTTAAGATAATTCCTAAGTTATTGATTGTTGTCAGCTTGCTGGTGATGATAATACATCAAATATTATTTTCTGTTTGTTACTTTATACTTTATAAAGTATATTCATATTAAAACAATTATATTTGTGAGGGGAATATAGAAGTTATGGCAGGATGTTAATATGAATTTATGAGAGGGGGAATACTTTTCCAACAGGGGGAGAAATCCTCTTCATCCCCCCGTTAATTCGCACACTGTGTAGAGTTATCACGGTTAACGTGGCAATACTTGCAAATTGCAACACATTGTTGTCCCGATGGATAAGAAACCAACCACTTTGTATTGCGATGACAAATTGTGAGCAATCCGAAGAAATTAAATCATTAATTTAATTTAATATATGTTTTTATATTACTATTTTAGGCCTATCGATTTATTTATAAAGCAATTTCAAGGATATGTAGCTTTGGAATAAATATCTTGTTTTAATAATTAAAAATCCTTGCACGTAATAAATTAAATAATTATTTTTGTACTACCACGCATAAATATCAACTCTGTATCATAAGTCGATACAAAATATTGACTTACCTTTCAACAATGGATTTATCTGCCAGAACTTTGAATATTTTAAAAACATTTTCCTTTTTACATTGAATACCATATTTGAACACAGTGTGCAACTAATGCAAACACAAATATATTTAAAAATCAAATTCTCAAGAAATCGTGTTGCAGTGCAAGGACATGCAGGATTGTACTGCGAGTATTCTAATCTATTGCATGTCAGTGTGAATGATGTGTGAATATTTTCTATGACTCAATTCTGTATGTATAATCACATTTGCTAATAATTTCTTATGTTGCGTTTCTCTAAGTACAAATTAAAATATTTAGGGGGTTTCTCTGAATTTTAGGGACATTTTTACCATGACATATTGCAGGGGCATTTTTTGTTCCTTGGTTGGCAACACTGCACAAGCGTTTTGCGACGCACGTATGACAATCGTCTTCACAGGTACTCGTACAATCAGACAACCGCACTCTCTGTTACGTGCTATTTAATTACCCACTATTTGGGTATATACAAATTAACGCCTGTTATATGCGCACGTGTATTAAATACCTGACATGTCTATAAAAAAATGCTAGTTCCCAAAATTTGACGCCCCGGGCTATATAGCCCATATTAGCAGCGGAGAACATATCCATCATGTGAATGGTAGCAATTTTATGCGCTATAAATGGTGAAAGTACAGGGACATCACTTTATTTTACCAACATTTTAACATTAACCTGGCTATACTATCCTTTGAAAAACTGTTGCCCCTTCCATTACAGGAGTTTGATGTTACTAGTGCAATATGTAAACAAATCATTTTACTAGGTATAGGAGGAGAGAAAAGTAGTGTATCCATTTATGTTGTAGGGAAATACGATATTACGATTTTCAGTTTGATCATAACCCATAAAAATAATAAATGTCAAAATTAATTTTTCTACGTCTTTAGTAAAATTTTACGGAATTTATCAAAATACAGTAGAGTAGTAACATTTTTTTAAAAACTCAACTTTTCAGGCGGCTATGTTCGTTATGTAATGTCTACTTTATTTAGCATATTAATTACTGATGTTAACATACAATATAGACAGTGCATTTAAAGAACTTCATAATTAAAGGGCTGTTTCTGCACAAGCATTACTTTTCAGAAAATGGGGTTTAAATATTTAATCTTTCGTAAAATCGGTGAAATTTTTTTTTTAAATTTTAATGTGTGATGCGATTAAAATATCCCTTTGCCACTAAAATTTTAGATACTTTTGCTTAACTGGATGCACTTAACTCATGTTATTACAAATGTCACTAGCATTCCTTTGCTTCTAGCCACCTCAATTCAAAATAAGCTAATCTGAATTTTTAAACAAGTTGCTGAAAATGGTTGCCGTTCATTACAATGCAGGCTTCAATTCAATACGCATATTATTAAAAACATTTTGAAGCATATTCTCTGAAAATGAATTTATCGTTTTTTGAATATAATTTTTGGTACGATATTATTAATATAGGTTCTTTCTTCTATAGAAAACGCAATCATATTTATGAAACACACTATACACTGCAGTGTTTACTTCACTGTTGAAGACTTCTAAATGCAACAGCGGCCGAAAGTTTGTGTGTCTGACGGGAGCAAGGACATTAGTGAAGGGGTGAGAGTGAAGTACATTCAGAAATGCAGGTACAATAAAAATGCAAGTAAAAATAAATGATGTCCCTGTATAATAGGATCCACTTTAAAGTATTAGTGCCAATGGGAATGAGGAAATTATTTTCTGTCCTTTTCCCGATAAGTTAACGGAGGAGAAGCGTGCCTTTAAATTAACAGAATTCTGCGACAGCACAAGTAGGCCGTATGAATTCTGAAAGTAATAGTATAATGACGATGTTGAACATCAACCGCGTATGTCAAAAAATCTTGCAAGCAGTGAAATGGTGCATTACCAACGGGATTGACTCATGTATTCATAGCGACTCTCAATCTGCCTTACAAACCACTGACGATAAATACAACTTGCATTCCATAGCCGTCGAAATTAGATCCCTACGACTTAAATTTGAAGGTCGTATTTGGTTAATGTGGGTGCGCGGCCACACAGGCACTGAAGGAAACGAAAGAGCGGATTCATTAGAAGCCCCTCAAAACTGAATTAAATATTCCACCTGTCCTATTTCGTACATCAAGCACACAACTACACTCAAGTGGAACACATATTGGAACTCTAGTGTTAAAGGCTCTGTGACCAAGAAATTATTTTTTCCCAATGTACAAGACAGACTATGTTGCAGTCAGTTCTTACCCGACTTCTTTTTCACTCAATTTATGACCAGCCATGGAAAATTCGGTTCCTACTTTGAAAGATTTAGGATCAAAAGCGCATAAGAATCTCTGTGCATATGCAAAGACAATCAGACTCTTGAACATTTGATTTTTTACTGTCCAGTGTCGAAAGAAACAGGTACTTTTAAGATATATCTCGTACTGCAATTTAAATTACTGCACACCCCAGAACTTACCATTTACTTAGAGAAAAAATGTTGTTATAAACAATTCACAGAGTTTATACACCACATCCACGCAAGACTGTAGCTATTAATTGTATGTAAATTAATGATGAAATAAAATCCTAATGCACTATCTAAAACAAGTTGTTTCTCTTTGGGACATAATAATAGTAATAACAACAATAACTATGTTTGTATTATAGATTTTACTATTGTTCGGTATTTGATGACAGGTATATAGTTTGTAACCGTAAGTAATTTTGTTTTTATTTCTTTACTTATCGCAAACCAACGATATGATAGGTGTTTAAAATTGTAAAAGCCAATTTTGTAACATTATAACTTTAATATTGACTTAAAATTATGTATAAAATCGCAAATTTATGTAATATTCTTGCAATTTCTCTTACCTTCATTATAATTTCTAATTGTATTTAATTTTGTTTTAACTGAAAGTAATTATTGCATAAGGTATTTAATATTGTTTACTGTCTATTAATTAGTGTATCTATATTGTAACTATGACTCATGCCTAATACTACTTCTTTAAAATTGTGTATTATTTCTACATAATGTATTTCACGTGTAGCAAACTACAACCCTAATATACCAAGGGTAAAATAGGGTTTAAATATTTGGATAATAATAATAACAGTAATAATATGTCAAAAAAATGAACAAAATGAGATTTCACTTGATCCTCATAAAAAAGTATTCCAGAATCTTCTGCAAACACATCTTATGTCCAGGCATAGACACAAACTTTACAAGAAGAGATTTAAATACTCTCTTATGTCAGATATTTGTTCGTTTTCAAGATATTAAAATGTTTTTTCACTCTCCTGCAAAATTTATTATTTTGACATACGATGTTGTTGTTGAACACAATTGATAATAGTAATATTAATAATAGTTAATAATAAAATTGTATATAATATTTTATTAATTCTTTCATAGCTAACAAGTATTTCTGATTTTAGAAGAAACAACTGCAACAATAGAAATGAAGATGTGTGGAAGCAAAAATAGTATAATTCAAGAATGCCAACCTCAGAACTATCCAAGATATGTCGAGAAGAGAACATGTTATTTTTGTATAACTGATCTGTGTAATACTGATATATCTCATATGACTAAAGTAGAGAGAAACGAGAGTTATTACAACCCCTGGATCGAAGAAACATCCACATACCAGTACGTGAAACTTTTGGGTTCATCGGCCAGTCGTTTTGAAGATATATCAAAATTCAATATTCCAATTGTAATATTCTTACTCTTAATACAGATTTACAGACTATAAATAATTGTAACAATAATCTTATATTGCAATTGAACTATTCCTGTTCTTAATACAGATTTACAAACTATGAATAAGTGTAGTCAAAATCCTAAATTGCATTTGTAACATTCTAAATTTGAATATAGATTTACAATCTATAAAAAGTGTAATCAAAGTCCTAAATTGTAATTGCAGCATCCTTACTTTCATTATATATTTACAAACTATAAATAATCAAAATACTAAATTGTGGTTGTAATAACCTTACTTTTAATATAGATTTACAAACTATAAATAAATGTAATCAAAATCCAATATTTTAATTGCAATACCTTTATTTACTTTTAATACAGATTACAAACTATAAATAAGTGTAGTAGGTAAAGTATAAGGCAGAAAAATTCTGATATATCGTACGGAGTAAAATCTCTACAACTTCTAAGTTCCATAGGAAATTATATATAATCTTACGTCGTATGGAACAAGACTTCACTTAAGGGGTTATGTACAGCTTACAGCAGTACAATTTTGGAAATATTCAACATTTTTCTCTCCATTACTGTATCTTGTACAATAATGAAATTTGGTATGTTTAAACACTGTCCTTCTGCTATGTGAACAAGATAATGTTATGATTTTAAAAAATTACATTTTTTTTTCAAAATTCAGTTCGCTGTGCAGTGATGAAGCTTTTCCCATATAACTCAAAAACTATCCAACATTCTGTAATGAACTTTTTTGTGTGTATTTATACATCTCATATCTACAATATGATGCAAGAACACTCCTCTATCTTTGATAGATTGTCTGATAAAATAATTTCCTTTAAAAAATGGTCAAATATCAGTATTTTCTTATAACACAAAGTAAAAATAATATTATTTATTAAAGAATGTAGTTGAAAGAGCTTAATATTGTAAATATTAGTTTCAGCAATAAAATAAAAGCGAGATAATATGAAGAAGTTAACAAGTTTATGAGTTATGAGGGAAAAGCTTCATCACTGCACAGTGAACTGCCACCATTTTTAATTTTAAAAAATATATATACAAGTAATTTTTTAAATAGTAAAAATAATTTTTTCATATAGCAGAAGGACAGTGTTTTACAATACTAATTTTCATTATTTTACAAGATACATTAATGGAGGAAAAAAAGTTGAATATTTCCAAAAATTATATTGCTGTAAACTGTACCTAACCCCTTAAATAAAGTAGACTGACAAACAATTACGGCACATGTTTTCAAATTCTTAATTTATTTTAAAAGAAGTTATAATAGTATAATTATAGCGTCAACGAGTGTTCTATAGTGTCAGTAAATGTAAGACGCAAGTGATGATTGTTTATGAAACGAGTCATAGTGCGAGTTTCAGGGAATGAGATGATAAAGAAAGACTCTTAATTACCATTATAGGCAAGTTTCATATGACGTTTTATGCTCGACCATATTTTTAACTTGTTTTAATTATTTAAAATTAGGTCTTCTTATGGTTATGTGCGAACTGACCTGAATTGTGAGATGTGCGCAGACGCAAAAGTATTGATTTTTTCCGAGCCGAATGTCATTGACCTTGGCAGAGAATAAGATGAAGATTACTCTGATATAACCTGCAAATTGATTTAAAATTGAAAAACGAGATGACAAATTGAATTTATTTGAATATTATTTACAATTAACGCTAATTATTATAGTAACAGAACATAACCTTCTGCGACAGTATTGGTTTCCAGCCTCCGTGACTTTTCGCTAATTCTCTTTGTACGATTGCATATCCGAGAATAATCGATATAACGGTACAAAGCTGACTTGTCATTGGCTGAACACCTGAACTTTAATGAGTAGGTGTACTTTAATGACATGCATTATAGGACTGCTACCAGGTGTATAATTACTACATTTCGACATGGTCGAGCATAAAATATAATATAAACTGATATTTACGTAACTGAAAGGGAAGAGTGAAACTCCGAATGATGGAACATAGCTTCAATATTAAATTATTTCCTTGTTGAAATGTGAATAGTAACTCATTAATATTGTATTAGGAATACTTTTCAATTTCTGGTGTTAGCAAATGCAGAAACCTTAAGCATAATAATTCTACAGTTACTTCGCCTATCCAATAACAACGTCCCTTTGACGTACCCATTTCCACAGCAACATGAGCATGAACTATACTGAGAAATTATACAGTAGTCACTAATAGACTAAAGGACGAAAAATTCACTTAGAGCCCAGAATTTTTGGTGCTTAAATTAATATTGTTCCTCGCTATAGTTCATAAATATAAAAGCCATGCTCCCATTTCTTTGAGATGTCATTCTTGTCATTCATTATTTTCCCTTGGTACAGTTAAAAAACAGTTACCAGAACAATGGAAGGAGTCTATAATCGTACCTATTTTTAAGAAGGGGGACAAGACTAACTGTAGTAACTTTCGAGGAATATCACTTTTGTTGACGTCGTACAAAATTTTGTCGCATATCCTTTTGAGAAGATTAACTCCATATGTTGATGAAATTATTGGGGATCATCAGTGTTGTTTTAGACGTAATAGATCGACTATTGATCAGATTTTTTGTATTCGACAGATATTGGAGAAAAAATGGGAGTATAAGGGTACAGTACATCAGTTATTCATAGATTTCAAAAAGGCATACGACTCGGTTAAGAGAGAAGTTTTATATAATATTCTTATTGAATTTGGTATTCCCAAGAAACTAGTTCGATTAATTAAAATGTGTCTTAGTGAAACTTACAGCAGAATCCGTATAGGCCAGTTTCTATCTGATGCTTTTCCAATTCACTGCGGGCTAAAGCAGTGAGATGCACTATCACCTTTACTTTTTAACTTCGCTCTAGAATATGCCATTAGGAAAGTTCAGGATAACACAGATGGTTTGGAGTTGAATAGGTTACATCAGCTTCTTGTCTATGCGGATGACGTGAATATGTTAGGAGAAAATCCACAAACGATTAGGGAAAACGCGGAAATTCTAGTTGAAGCAAGTAAAGCGATAGGGTTGGAAGTAAATCCACATAATCCCCGTCCCTTTCAACTGCCTTACGTAACCTAGGAACGAAGGCCTGTAGACCAGCACGGTAAAAGTCTGCACCAACACGTCTGAGCCACTCTTTAGCAGCGTAAACAAGGGAGTCATCTTCTAACCTTGTTCCGCGAAGGGATCCTTCAGTTTACCAAAGAGATGGTAATCGCACGGTGCCAGTTCAGGACTGTAAGGCGAATGTTTCAGTGTTGTCTATCCGAATTTTCTGATCTGGTCTGTGGTCTTCTGACTGACATATGGCTGTGCATTGTCGTGCAATAGCAGAACATCCTGCTTCTCCCGATGTCGTCGAACACGACTCAGTCGAACTTGGAAGTTTCTTGAGAGTTGCAACATGCCCGTCAGAATTAATGGTGGTTCCGTGTGGCATGATGTCGACAAGCAAGAGTCCTTCTGAATCGAAAAACACAGTAGCCATAACGTTTCCTGCCGAAGGTGTACTTTTGAATTTCTATTTCTTTGGTGAATTTGCATGATGCCACTCCATTGTCTGCCTCTGTCTCCGGTCCAAAATGGTGGAGCCATGTTCCATCTTCTGTCACAATTCTTGCAAGTAAGTCATCTAGCACTTATCATTGACACTTAGCATGATAACAAATCAAACAGAAGCTACACTGAACCCATTGCGTCTCCCTTTTCTTTTTTGTTATCACATCTTGCCTTCAGATTTCTAAAATTCCTATTTTAATACAATTTTTAAAATAGTATAAAATGTAACGCTTAATGTTCAACAAAATTACGCCTCAAACAGCTAAGATTTCTATCAGTAAAGCTAAGCTTATATGGCGACTACAGCTGTATCTATAATTCCAAAAACATTTCCTAAAATTTCATGAAGATACAATAAATCTTTGTACCAAATATCATATGCTTACTTTTAGTAATAAGCCTGTAATGTAATTACAAACATCCACAAAATTTGTACGCCTGAGAAGTCGACGCAAACTTGCTCTCTCCAAACATAAAAGCTCACTGAAGCAAATACAATAGTCACACAAAGCGTAGCTGTATGTTTCTGGAAACTGGACAACATATGCAATCTCTTGGCGGAAATTTGAATCTCGTAACACTATTGGTTAGTTCACAAAAGAGCAAAGAAAAAGTATCACGAAATAACCACTGCCACGAAATTACCAATGTTTACCCTATAGGCTGCCTCAGAAAGAATGTAAAGTACTTCAGGATAATGTAGCTTGGGTTAATCTATATCGATTTAACCTGATATACCTATTTCCGAAATGTAACGGTTGGGAAGTTTTTGATGGACAAACTTTTAATTGAAGATAGGCATTATAGATGTATTTCTACGTTTTAGAACATTGTGATGATATGAAATTAATGCATCTTCAATAATGCATCTTGTATTGTTCCAATAAGTTTATTTAACAAGTACAAACTCAGGAAGAAAATGAAATACTACCACAGTCTAGTAGCAGTCACGAAGCTCAATACGTAGTAAATATGCATCCATAGATAGTTGCTAACCACTAGTGTCGCTACTATCGCCTCATCACATATAGTGCGAAATAGAACCTGCACAGTCTATTGTTCCTAGTACCCTCATAAACACAAGCTTCGTGACTATATATACTAGACTGTGACACTACCACAGTCTAGTATATACAGTCACGAAGCTCAATACGTAGTAAATATGCATCCATAGATAGTTGCTAACCACTAGGACCGCTACTATCACATCATTACAGACAATGCGAAATAGAACCTGCACAGTCTATTGTTCCTAGTACCCTCATAAACACATGCTTCGTGACTGTATATACTAGACTCTGATACTACCAAAGGTGACCAAATTCATATTAGGCGCCGATACCAGTTCTCTTTCCGCTCAATGAAACACAATGTAGCTTTCCAGTTTCAAATAACATCTGGTAAACACAGGAAAGCATATAGCTAGATGGAACCCTTCATGGGTAAAACTAATATTTAAAAATAAATAAATAAAATCCAAGATTCAACTATTATGGCTTATTACCTAGTTCACTGCAGGTAATTTCGGTCATAACCGTGAGGAGCGCTTCAAGACGTACGGCGCGAAGAGACACCTGGCAACGACATTAAGAACTACGTATTCGCATCTCCCTTCTTGCACCCAATACGTTTCCATTAAACCACCTGAACTCCCAAATCTTGTGATTGCAAACAAAACGACACAGGCAATAACACATCAAATGAGTCACTACTCATTAACTCCCCACCCCACCTTCCTTGCCTAAGACATGGAAGTTTTGATCCGATGAGAACAGACGAGAGTAATAATTTCTCAGTGGCGGATTTTAATTCAGTTTTATTACGGTAAGTCAAACGCTCTACGACTCTCATAAGGTATGAAACTATAAGCACCTATGATTACGAAATTTCTGTAAATTGACATATCTGTCATCAGTGTAAATAAAGTGCACTGCTGCCATTAGACAAACGATTTTCGTTTTTAAGTACCTCCAGAGTTTTCATGAAAATGGAACATACTCTCTCTGTACATTTTACATAAAGTAAATCCATGGCGCTACAGCCCTGAAGGGCCAAGTCCGATCAGCCGGCTGCTGGCCTCACGTTCACTTGCCGAAGCAGAGGTGGACGATCATCCAACCAGAATGGAGGTATCGTGTGGCTAGCACGATGATCCCCCCAGCCGTTATAGCTGGTTTACTGAACCGGATTTTCGCTACCTATCGTAGCTCGCCAAGTGCATCACGATGCTGGGTGGGCACCGGTCCCATACTCTGGCAGACATTTCATTAGAAAATTTCTTCCCCCCTGAGGACTCGAACCAGCGCGCATTCCGTAACGCGAGTCCTAGACGGGATGCCTTAGACATTTTACATACTCTCAATAAATGTGTTCTCTCTCATGCCTCCATGAACGGAACGGAACTGAATGAATGAATGAATGAATGAATGAATGAATGAATGAATGAATGAATGAATGAATGAATGAATGAAAAATGTTATGTTTTATTTAACGACGCTCGCAACTGCAGAGATTATATCAGCGTCGCCGGATGTGCCGGAATTTTGTCCCGCAGGAGTTCTTTTACATGCCAGTAAAGCTACTGACATGAGCCTGTCGCATTTAAGCAATGTGCCATCGGCCTTCGAACCCGCAACCTTGGGCATAGAAGGCCAGCGCTATACCAACTTGCCAACCAGGTCGACTGAATGAATGAATGAATGAATGAATGAATGAATGAATGAATGAATGAATGAATGGTTTTTCTATAGCACGCGACACTGAAGGTTTTTTGAGGAAAAAAGTGGAAAAGTAGTATAATTTTCAGAGGAAGGTAGTTTTAAATGTGATGAATTCGTATAGGACGTCAGTTCACTTGAAAACATATTATAAAATTATTTTTATTTATTTATTGGGTTATTTTACGACGCTGTATCAACATCTAGGTTATTTAGCGTCTGAATGAAATGAAGGTGATAATGCCGGTGAAGTGATTCCAGGGTCCAGCACCGAAAGTTACCCAGCATTTGCTCGTATTGGGTTGAGGGAAAACCCCGGAAAAAAACCTCAACCAGGTAACTTGTCCCGACCGAACCCAGGCCATCTGGTTTCGCGGCAAGACGCGCTAGCCGTTACTCCACAGGTTAGAAAATTATTAAAAATTGAAATGAATTGATCGGTGTGGATAACCTAAAAGTAATGTATATAGCACATGCAGTAAAGAGAGAGAACACATCAAAATACAACGCGAAACGCACATTTCACTTGACTT
This sequence comes from Periplaneta americana, assembly GCA_025594305.2. NCBI lineage: Eukaryota > Metazoa > Arthropoda > Insecta > Blattodea > Blattidae > Periplaneta > Periplaneta americana. Next base: position 82,705,972 of record JAJSOF020000027.1, read on the forward strand.
AGTATATGCAAGGCATACAAAAAGCCTAAACTAACCTGATCTAACCTGTCACAAATTCGTATATGCAAGCATACCAAAACCTAACCTAACCTAACCTAACCTCTCACAGATTTCCGCACCGGAGTAGTTAGAAAAATTCAAGCTGGATGTTTTAGTGTCGCGTGCTATAGACAAGTCTAAATAATACTTCTTGCACTCAAAATCGGGAGTAACTTTTTACACACTGGGTATGGTACTGTGACTCGTTTACTAGTAAAAAATAGTCTTAGTGGCTAGTTTTTATAGGTATCATTTCTTGAAAAACTTCATGCTCCTTACCTTTACAGAGTGGAAGCACCAGAAATCTCTTCCTTCTTGCATTATACTAGTAAATATTACACTTAACAAACAATAGTTCATTTTGTTGTAAGACCATTAGTGTCCTCTGTATTCAGAACGCTACGTAACAGTTTTCTCGTTCCGGAATACACATTTTCTACTGCTTAGCATTTCAACCCAGCCGGTATTGTATCTCGTTTTAGTTTCATAGCATCATAAAGATCACGACTGTGAATCAATTTGTTTTTAGATGTTACGTTCTCTTCTTTTAAGTAAGATACAAACATTTCCTGTACGATTTGATGTTCTATACTATCATTTACATTCACAAAGTTTTAAATGTAAGTAAAAGCGAATTTGTAATTGTCTATAAATGATATCACTACCTTTCTCTCTGCACTTATAAACGATGCACACACACACACATCTACCACGATCGGCACATTCACTGGATACTACTGTCCTACCGAGTGTTGTGTCGCAGGGTCGTCGAAATGGGGGAAGTCACGTGACAGTTACTTAACGAAACTCTTTTCTTTAAATTATTTTAAAGTTTATGTTTTAATGCCCCCTGGTTTGTAAGAAATCAACAACTGTATCAAGAATTGGGAATTCTTCCACTAGAACAGTACATCCATTCAATGTCAAAATCTTTCTTCAACAAACTTCCTGGTGTTTCTGGAGCTGTGACATGTAACATTGGAGCAAGATCTTGTCAGCCATCTCGACTTAAAAGGAAACTCCCTCAAGACATCTTTCTTAGTGATACTGACGACTCTTCATAAATTTAACGCAGAAAATCATCATATTTTTATTCACATAATTCACAAAAATGTTTAATTAATTAATTTAAATTAATTAGAGGAGCCTTTAGAGCCAACCTCAGCATGATATTCTGCATGTGATATTCCATAATTTAACATGGTCTGTATAGCAAGTTTGCTGGTCGACCAATATTAAACATAAAAAAGGGTTATGTTTTATTTAACGACGCTCGCAACTGCAGAGGTTATATCAGCGTCGCCGGATGTGCCGGAATTTTGTCCCGCAGGAGTTCTTTTACATGCCAGTAAATCTACTGACATGAGCCTGTCGCATTTAACCACAATTAAATGCCATCGACCTAGCCCGGGATCGAACCCGCAACCTTGGGCATAGAAGGCCAGCGCTATACCAACTCGCCAACCAGATCGACTTAAATTATTTTAAACAGTTGTATAATATTACGTAGAATATAAATTCAGTACAGCAAATATTTACAGGAAAGTGCATAACAACTCAGGCACTAGTCTTTACAGAGGGGCCAGCAGAAACTGGTGAGGGAAACCGGAATGCAACATCACCATTCGGTCCAACAGTACACAGATTTGGTCAAGAATGTTCTATTCGACTTACATAAATACTGGTCACGTTCTTGCAAATTGTGCTTAGGCCTACGTAATACTGAATTGTGATTAAGAAGGCAACACAAGCGAAGAACTTTCCTATGTAGTTGGGAAACTAAATAATATTTTGTTCAATGTCCAATGTTCTTTCTAAAAGTCCACGCGTCAGCGCGTCTGGCCGCAAAACCAGGTGGCCCGGGTTCGAATCCCGGTCGGGGCAAGTTACCTGGTTGAGGTTTTTCCGGGGTTTTCCCTCAACCAAATACGAGCAAATGCTGGGTAACTTTCGGTGCTGGGCCCCGGACTCATTTCACTGGCATTATCACCTTCATTTCATTCAGACGCTAAATAACCTGAGATGTTGATGCAGCGTCGTAAAATAACCCAATAAAATAAAAATAAATCTTTCTAAAAATACACTGAAACGGAAAGTCCACAATTGATGGGATTTGACATGATTTCAGAGCAATACTAACTTTCTCACTTAAAAATAAATGTTATAAAATACGAAGTTTATTATACAGGGTGTTTTATAAATACTTTGACAAACCTTGGGGGCATGTTCGTCACATCAAAACAAGAAAAAAAGTGTATATAAACATATGTCCGAAAATCCTTAGCTTTTTTTTAGTTATTAATGCAAGAACATAATGAAACATCTGTTAGATATTGTCAGCTTGGCAGCAAGTGTTGCAATTTTAATCAATTTAGAAACTCATAACAAATGTTCAAAATGTTCTCCTCTTGCTTCCACTCTCATTGTAGACTTTGAATGTGTGTTTGTTGTCGACTTTTGTTATTGTGATGTCTAGAAAATTTATGGATTTATTGTTTTCAATTTCTAATGGGTAGTGTAGCTTTGGGTGTATTTTGTTTATGTGTTGATGCAGGTTTTGGATCTGTCTTTTGTTTCCTTTGTATAGTATCTACGTATCTGTGCCAATATACGATGTTGTCTGCGTGTTTGTTGTTGTCTTTGTTTACTATGTATGTCTGTTCTATATGGTGTATGAAGATTTCTGCTGATTTGCTGGAAATGGATGATTCCATTAGTTTCTTATCCAAGTGCAAAAGAAGTTCCTAACTAATAATCTGTTTCCCATTTTGTTTAATGTACCTCAATCTTCAGGTACACATTACTAAAAAAAACTACAATCTTCACTCACATACCTTGTATTTTTAAGTTGCCAAGTAATGTATATTGCAAATTCTAATAAAAATTTAGGTAAACTAAAAAAAAGAGAGGTTTATGCCATTCCTTGATATTCCAGATATTTGAGACGAAATGTACGAATGCACTTTTCAACATGTTTTGCAGAGCTATTATTCTGTAAATAAGTTCCCACTAGAAAATTCTATACCTAATACCACAGTCTACTGGGTGTTCATTTCAAAGTGTGTCATGACGTCACTGTTGTTGGGTCACCGATTTGAAGCGAGTTTCAGCTTATATGTTAGAGAAGTTGCCTATTATTTAAGGCGTTCTTCAATCTGAACTTGAGAACGTGTACGGTATAACTTGAACGTCGTAGCAACAGATGGCGGTCTGTACTGTCTGTGTGCTACCATAACCTCTTTCGAACTGTGTTTTGCGCCGGCAAGTCGTACGCAGGATATTTGTTATCATCGGTTGCGTACGGTAACATTCCACAACACAAATCAAATGCTCCGTGACCATGTTGACCGTCGAAGTTAATGTCAACAAATACGTAAGAAATCGTCTTAACCCTCTCCCCATATCCCGACAGTACGTATTTCCAAACAGTTCACATTCCTGCCACTACCGGCGTTACCGTACGTATCGGTACGTACTCTTCAGAATGAACGCCGTACTTTCTAGGCAACTTTTCTGCCTCATAGGTTATACACCTCTGCGGAAGTGTAGGAAGATTGAATTCTCTAGGCTCATCGGCTAGCCACATGACGGCATACAGTGAGCCATGACACACTTTGAACTGAACACCCAGTAGTATATACAGTCACGAAGCTTGAGTTGTGAGGGTGCTAGGAACAATTGACTGTTCCATTTCTATTTCGCATTATCTGTAATGAGGCGATATTAGCGATCCTAGTGGTTAGCAACTATCTATGGATGCATATTTACTACGTATTGAGCTTCGTGACTGTATATACTAGACTGTGCGAATACTCTACAGAACCATTGCGGTCACGAGATGTTCTCCGTAAATTTGATCAGCCTATGCGGAAGGAGGTGACTAAATGCTTATTATCTTATAAATGTTTATTATTGTCACACTAACATTACTTTATCCAACTTTCATTATTCATTTTCATGTTGTTTTATGGTCTAGATATTAATGTAATAACTATGTAAGAAATATTATTCAATTAGAATTAGAGTCTGGCTGGGCGGAAGAGAAGGCCTACTGGCCTTAGCTCTGCCAGATTAAATAAATGAATAATAATAATAATAAATTATAAAGGTAAAGGTATTATTAACATGCCATACATCGAAGGCACTTGGGGGCATGGATCTCCCTGTAGAGCCCCAATGGTTTCCATGACCTCGGCACTAGAATGAGGTGGTGTTTTGATTAAGATACTGACACCTGTATTTCTTCGAAGCTCTGACTAGTTCAAGATTTGCCCATTTCTTATTTCCCAGAAGAAAATAGACCCGAACAGATACTCAATTTTATAGAAGGCTGAGTTTCTCTTTGAACCAATGGGGCCGTTCTGAAAGTTTGGCAACTGTTGAAAAAATCCTGTCACCATTGGTTGATCGCTAACCCCGGACCTTCTTCAGTCCTAGCCAGCTGAATAATAATTTTAATAATAATAATAATAATTTTTAAACATATTAATGATTTTAATAATTATTATTATTATTATTATTATTATTATTATTATTATTATTATTATTAAATTCCGATACATCGATGTCGCTAGACCCGCTCCGAAGTTATAAATGGATCTCCCTGTAGAAGAGATGAGACTATTTTCACCAATGGTGGTTCAATGTTTTAGTTTGCCTGTCTTCGTGGCATTTTCATTTTGCATATAGCTTACGAATTATTTTTTGATTAAGATACTGACAGCTCTGTATTTCTTCGAACTAATGCGTCACTAATAAAGAAGACGTATTTATTTATTATTCTAGTTCAAGATTTGCCCATGTGTCTTATTTCCCAGAAGACATCAATAGTTACACAGAACAGATATTTACTCGTACTGTAAGTTGACAATTAAGAAAACAAATTCCTTCCGCCTACGATTTCTCTTTGACATGTTACCAATAGCGACTGTCATCCTGTTCAAGTGATGGATAGATATGGAAGTCTGTTGCAAGGAATTCCTTTCAAATCCTCTGAAATATATCCATTGTTCTTGTGTTGTCTATCCTATTCCGTCTGTGGTCATTTGAAGTTTCTTTGAGAGCTGGTGATATTTCTGAAACGAAAACACATTAGCCAAAGGTGCACTTTGGCTATTTCATTGTGAATTTGCATGATGCCCTCCATTGTCTGCCTCTGTCTCCGGTCCAAACTAATTTAAACTACATCGTGAAATTATTGTTTTCTTGAAATTTTCTCATAACATACGATGATTTGTTTCCAAAATATATTTTTAGAAGTTTATGCAGGTGAGTAAGTATTGTGATGTAGTTTGATTTTTTAAACATATTAGTGAATTTAATCTTTAAGGGAGGGGTGCAATAGCTGCAATTTCTGCAGTATATAATTTTAAGCGCCTGAGAGTCGAATTGCTTTTTTAAACATAAAAGCTCACTGAAGCAGCTACAATCCCATTGATATCAGTGAAGATATGTTGAAGTTTCAAGTGTAAAATATATTTAAATTTCGTAAAACTTATTAGCATATTTTCAAAAATTTTCACCTCCCTCACATTTTAAGTATCATATCTGAATTTTTTTCTTCCCCATTACTTTGGATCTCTTTAGAAAGAGACTTTGTTCTCACATTTTTAGTTATATATTGCAATAAATAGTTAAAAAGATAAATAAGTAAATAAATAAATATGTAGGCCTAAGTAAATAAGTAATTAAGTAAGTTAGTAAGTAAATAAGTAACTAAGCAAGTAATTAAATAGATAAGTAAATAGACAGTCAAATAATTAAGTTAATAAATAAATAATAAACTCAATAAATGAGCTATTTCAGCTGGTATGGACTTGCACATGCAAATGACTCAAATTTGAAACACATCTCAGATGACTTTCGTGAAATGTTTCATAAGTCGTACAGGAATGGTTCACATCAGCCACACAGCCATAGACCTACCTAGATCAGATTAATATATCACACAATTACAGCCTGTCCCCTGAATGAATTAGACAAGTGCATTGTTCTTAGCGGTCTAGTGAATGTCATGGTAAGCATTGGACGCAACATTATTGAGTTTAAACCCTGTATAAAAGACCATTTTAAAGTGCTATAATAGTACATTATGCAACGAGCCTATAATGGTAGTAATTAAGACGCGAGTATGTTTATGAAACGAGCGCAAGCGAGTTTCATAATTTTCATACGAGCGTCTTAATTACCATTATAGGCAAGTTTCATACGACTTTTTACGCTCGACCATATTTCTAACTTGAAATTATTCATAAGTATTCATGTTATTCACATCTGACTGGGGAGCGGAACTGACCTTGTGCAATATCTCGTAAATTGTGAGATGTGCGCAGACGCGAAAGTATTGATTTTTTCCGAGGAACAAATGCCATTGACCTTGATATAATCTAGAGAGGAAAATAAACATTATTCTTGATATAACCTGGAAATTGATTTAGACATTGAAAAACAGATGACAAATTGAATTTATTTGAATATTACTTACAATTAACGCTAATTATTATAGTAACAGAACATAACCTTCTGCGACAGTATTGGATTTTCAGCCTCCGTGACGTTTCACTAGTTGTCTTTCGATTGCATATCCGAGAATAATCGATACTTGCGCTTTCATATTGCTACAACGGTGCTTTTAGATTGGATGAAAACCTGAACTTTAATGAATAGGTGTACTTTAATGAGGTCCATTAAAGGGCTGCTACCAGGTGTATAATTACATTTCGGCATGGTCGAGCATAAAATCTTATCAGTCCCGCGCCGTGGCGTCGTGGTCTAAAGCATCCTGCCTAGGGCTCGCGTTACAGAATGCGCGCTGGTTCAAGTCCTCACGGGGGAAGATTTTTCTCGTGATATTTCTGCCAGTGTATGGGACCGGTGCCCCCGCAGCATCGTGATGCATTTGGGGAGCTACGAAATCCGGTTGCGAAAGTCAGCTGTAACGGCTGAGGGGATCATCGTGCTAACTACACGATACCTCCATTCTGGTTGGATGATCGTTCACCTCTGCTTCGGCATGTGGACGTGAGGCCGGCAGCCAGCTGGCCAGTCATGGTTCTTCATAGGCTGTCGCGCCCCGGATTATTATCATTATAAAATCTTTTCATGTCCTTCTCATGGAGGGAAATAAAGCTGGGAGATACGTGTCCTAGATTTACCTAAAAGCGTCATATCTGTGATAGAATGATCCACAAAAAATGTGTCTTTTATTCTCACTCACGCTGAATTCCCGCAGTTAAAGCCTTTGTTATATGAAATACTAATGGTTTTCGATAAGTACAGTGTTGATCATTGTCCTGGAGAAGATTGGACTGTACTTTAACGCGGATTGGTTTTGTCACATTGTTACACCCAGATTCAAATGTTCAGTTTCACTGATATCGATGTTTTTATCGTACTCTTCTAGGAGTTGCCATTGTACTTCAAAAGAAGTGAATAAACATTGTAGAAACAGTACTGGCTAAACATATTGAATGTAACAATGGGAAGTACGTAATTCTGAAGGAGTAAACACGTAGGCGTATTCAGTGGCTACAGCGTGCTAAAATATCCACGTCTACATTGTAATTAAATAAGTATTATTTTGTCGAATCGACGGTCTAATTGGACATGCTCGTCATAAACAGCCTCGTCTGTTGTTACACTAATTTCTCGTACTTCAATTAGAGGCAATTTGTCCATAGAAGTAGCTAGTATTAATGAGTTTATTGCTACATCGCATGTTACTTATGAATGTGTTGGTTCATATCACATCTCAATGAGGACTGCAGCCCATTCTCATTGTTATCAATATTTAGATTTAAATTAAATCGAGTCTTGTATTTTATCGTGTATAATTTTCCTTTATTTGTTATTTTATTATCAATCTCCATAAATCATTTACTCTCTGAATGAAACAAAATGCAGAAGTAGAACATCACGAGAATACATTGTGTAGAATACAAGATAAATTAATGCAAGAAATGTTTTCGTGATCGGAGGTAACAAACAAAAGACAATCGATAATATTTTGTTGTTCTTTTCTTGTCGAAGTATTTAAAGCATGAACATCTTATTTTCATGCAGTCTTGGATATTATATTATAATGACCACCGTTCACATTCTATACTGCAGTCTTCATTATGAAACTTGTGGTAGGCCTATTTGTTCTCGCAACTGTCTACATCGCAACAAGAGGGGAAGTCGTCGATGTCATTGTAACCATTCAAAGACACTTTCGCTGTGGATGTGTTTACCTGATACATGAACCCAAATCAGGTAGGTATCAGTTATTTAAGAGTACGTATACATTTCTTAAAACATAATCAGAATTTCTCACTTGTTCTACAGGGTGAACCAGCTTGGGCTAGACTCCTAACCTCACTCACGGCAGCTGATTCATACACTATCTACCAAAAAGTAATTGGGCACTGTTTTTGCCCCTTTAGAACCTCGTGGTACCACCTCTTGCTGCTTTAACAGCAGCCACCCCGTCAGGCATACTCTCCACTAGTTTGTGCAGGATATCCACTGGAATGCGTCGCCATTCCTCTTGCAACATGGCACTCAGTTGGGCAATGGAAGTTAGCCTCATGTTCCCGCGGCTACTATGCAGTGGTATGCAGACAATAATGTTCACCTGTTGGACTGGCCTGCACAGAGTCCTGATCTCAATCCCATTGAGCACCTTTGGAACGAAATGGACCGACGCACAGTGGTCCAGAATGCAAATTTAGCGGGACAAACTAATAACTTTTCAGGTACCTAACAGATTTTTATGAAATTTTACACAGTAGTTACAGGTAGCATATATGTTTTGTATACCAACTCTCGTTACGTTGGAATAAGGGGAACTACCCCTTACATGGGGGCGCAATTAGACAAAATTAGTAACTTTTGTCCTATCTCAATGACTTTTATGAAATTTTACACAGTGGTTACAAGTAGCATATATGTTTTGTATACGACTCTGATTACGTTAGTGTAAGGGGAACTACCCCTTATAGGGGGAGCAATTAGACAAAATTAGTAACTTTTCTCCTATCTGACAGTCTTTTATGAAATTTTACACAGTAGTTACAGGTAGCATATATGTTTTATATACAAACTCTGATTACGTTGGTATAAGGGAAACTACCCCTTATAGGGGGCGCAATTAGACAAAATTAGTAACTTTTCTCCTATCTAACATATGTTTATGAAATTTTACACAGTAGTTACGGGTAGCATATATATTTTGTACACAAGCTCTCATTACTTTGCTCTAAGGGGAACTACCCCTTATAGGAGGGCAAATTTAGACAAAATTAGTACCTTTTCTCCTATCTAACAGATATTTATGAAATTTTATACTGTAGTTACACGTAGTACATTTGTTTTGTGTACAAACTCTGATTACGTTGGTATAAGAGGAACTGCCCCTTACAGGGGGATGCATTTAGACAAAATTAGTAACTTTTGTCTAACAGATTTTCATGAAAATTTATACAGTAGTTACAGGTAGTAAACTTGTTTTGTATACAAGCTCTAATTCTCTGGATTGTTTTTGTTTCGACCTCATACTTGCTATTCTAATGGAAAAGCTTTCTTGGGCAGCCACGACTTTTTCCAAAGGTAAGTTTTCTCTAAATTTTCATTACTATCACGATGAGAACATAATTTAATAAGTAGTTCGCTAAGACAATGTTCATTTCATTAAAAAGAAAACTCATATTCTTTATCCTCTTGCTCTCCAATGATACATTATCTTATGGGGAAAATGTATCATTTTAGGTACTGTTGCACTTTTTGGGCACTCGGGAAGCTTATTTGATACATAATTAACAAGCTTCCACCTTGAATTCCCTAAATTTTACTTCGGAAGCAGATTCAGTTCACAGATATTTAAATAACTGTAGCCCGAATCGAGAAAAATTGGACTCCTGCACCTGGAAAGAAGAGTGCGCATAATTTATTACTTCCGCAAATCTGAGCATCTTAAGACTGCATTTAAATAGAGTTAAATACTCGAGGAAGTGAAAAAAAAAATAATTTTGGGACGGAACAAGTCTGCACTCAATGGTTACATATTTTATATTTTGTCCCGTGTCCACTCATGCTAATTTGATATGCTATAATAAAATTAAATGTAACAAAAACAAACAGTGTTATATACCTAAAGAACTACTTGACATGTTGATACCAAATATGAATGAAATCGACCACTTACAACAGAGTTACAGCACAAAGAAAACGGCAGACTCGCGGCGCTTGCTGAGTAAGAATGCTGGGTGGCGAAATGGGATATGTTACCGGCCTCTTATCTCGCTTTGCAGCCATCTCCGCTGATTAAGATGATCAATTCAGTGTTTCTCAGTTATATAGGAAAAATAATTTAAGGGATTTATTTCATTTTTTTACATGTCATTTTCTACTTTTGTCCTCCTAAATATGGATTCTGGACCACTGTGGACGTAACAATTTGTTAGAAAAGAGGGAAAATTTACTGCCTATCTCCTCTTCCTTAATTTGAGGAACTGTCGGTGTTATGAAGTCCACCATTTGCTTCTTTACATCGATAGTATTTGCTCGAGAAAGAAGACTTCCGTTGAAAAGGAATTCAAACATGTCCATTAGCGTCACTATCTGACTCACGCCTGGCAACGTAAAACATAAAAAATAGTTAACTTCCGCAGACCCACGCACATTAAGAGGGTTTTATTAGATAGATATGGGTGTAATGAAGAATATTAAACAATTTTTAGCCCGAAAGAAAGGGGGTTATTTTTTTCCCATCCTGTTGAATTTAGTTCTATACTCGCTGAGACGCATTTTCTCACTTAATCCAAAAATGAATTATATTATAGTGATAGAATCAAAAGATGTTGATAAAAATAGTACATAATTTACCTGAAGGATCAGCAGCCATGATGACACTCAAATATTCACAATATACTACAGTAAGCACTTGCTATAAGAAAACGAAAAACCAACTGAAAACGTTGACAATCAGCGACTGACGGCTGTGTATATTTTGTTCCGTTTAACGGTGTTGTTATTGCTCTCTTATCTTCGCTGATTCTATTAAAAGATACTTAGAAGTGCTACGCAACTATCTGGCTATATTTCTAGATCAGTGTTTTACAATTTGAGCAGGTTGAGTTTTAGGGCAAATGTCCCCGTAAAAGTGAGAAATAGACCACTGTGCGGCGATTGAGGTCTCGGGAGATGCGTCCAACTTCCATTGTCCAACTGGGTGCCATATTGCAAGAGGAATGGCGACGCATTCTAGTGGATATCCTACACAAACTAGTGGAGAGCGTTCCTGACAGCGTGGCTGTTGTTATAGCAACGAGAGGTGGTACCACGAGGTTCTAAAGGGGCAAAAACAGTGCCCAATTACTTTTTGGTAGATAGTGTACATAACGACGCTACCATATGCTGAGGATTCGTTCCGCGCTTTTGCGGTTAGTATTGCTTAGTGATGTACTTACCGAATTCACAATTTATGTTCTAAATTACGTCATTGTGATATCTGGCAGACTGCACATCTCCTGAAAACATGTCCAGTAACTCCCCGCAGTTCGTTCTCCGAAATAGCTCGAATTTCATGCCGAATATTTTGAGTTCCTCAAGTAAAAGTGGGTTATTCGAGTAAACTTTACTTTTAACCACTGAGGTGAAACCATGCTTCGTCATCATAAAAAAATTAAAGTGGGGTCAAGTAGTTCATCATACACTGACTGTTGCAATCACACGCAAAACTTATATCTGCTTTGATAATCAGGTTCCGTTAAACTCTGAATTTACACGAATTTTGTAAGGTTTTAATTTTAATTGTTTCGTAATACCCCTATGTTGAGTATTATTAATTCAACCAAGTAACATAAAGCTGATTCAAAGTGGTAATGCTAGAGAAAATGTTAATGTTATGTGACTTTGATCAACTAAATGAAATGGGTGATTTGCGTGTCTTGTCATTAGTTTACTTCTCCAGAATATAATGTTCTTAATACTGTGAATACAATTAAATCTATATTCAAAGATTCGAAATCCATTGCACTTATCTGCCAAAATAGCAAAAATTAATAACAATCATAAAACAAATATTATTTCAAATACCCACTGAAGACTTTGACACCCCTACCTGCTGACCTACACGGCGGGATAATATCGTAGGACTTCTCTCTAGTCGATGACCAATTTCATCTAACATCTCCTCAGTGAGAACACGCTTCACTCATGTTCGTTTCTTATCCAATGCTGATCCAGTTGTATGAAATTTCTTTACTAAATTGTAAATCATTGCTTAGAAGGCTCTGGCGACTCAGGGAATGACTGACGGAAGTTTGTTACAACTGTTCTCCAAGATTCGTATTTCACAGAATTGTCGTAAATAAACACTCGTTGTTCAAGGCTATATTTCATAATGGACACACTACTGCATCCTAAATGTACGGTATACAGCTGCACCCTCACTGTGTGAACATGTTTACGTAACTAAACACGAAACGTACGCGAGCAAGAGTTCTGATCACTGCGATAGAGCAGCAGTTACTACGCATACGACTTTCCGCTGACACCGGTCTAGCCCTGGCTGACTCACTCTGTGTCTTTCGAAGTAAAGAAACTGAACTGAGTCAACTCAAATGAGTTCAAAAATGTAAATATACATTTATACAGTCCGAAAGATAAGTGGCATTAAAAAACACAAAACTTAATAGACTATATTTGTAGAATTATAACAAGCTGTTTATAAAGTGTTATTCTCCACAGAGTTGACATACGACTCGCTTTACAAAGACACTGTTCGTCAGCTGATGAACAGGACTGTGCCGGTGGCTGCTATATACACATCTGCACTTTCAGACGCGTTTTTCTGCGGACGGAACAAGCCTCTGTACGTGATTCCTATCGGTGAACAGTTCACCAATGATTCTTTATGCAAGGTAAAATAACTATTCCATGATCATCATGAAGCAACGTTTCGAGATGTTGTTTCGAGATTGTAAAAGAGGTAAAACACGTAGGCTAGTAGGTGTGAACATTTATTTTGAAGTTCACTATTTATCTATATGAGTGAATGAATGAATGAATTTGTCTTTAAGCAATTTACCTTTTGGTGAAGCGGCACTTCACATTATTTATCTATATAGTTTATCAACTTTTCAAATAACTGGCGGCTTCTCACCAAATAATTTAAAGCCACGTTTCCACTTATGCAGCTGCGCAGAAATAATGAGAAGCAAGCAATAGTTGCCAGTTAAAACTGCAGCTTCTCCTTCGCACATCTCGTTTCCATTTGCTCACATATTCCTGCGATTTTTGACTCAGTCTGAAGAGCAATGCCAACGCTTGATAATCTACGTAACTGTTTTGATTTTTGTTGCTGATCAACCACAGCGGAAGCGAGGAAAAAACATTCATTTTGGATTAGAAATAACACAAAGAAAGAGATGAAACTAGAATCATGATTGAGGAAATGAAAATCGCTTTTTCAAAATTGTACGCGAATTTAAGATCAGATTTTGAAATAATAATACAATTCATTGGACCATAAACAAATAAAAGCAATACCTACTTTTTTCGTGAAGCAGTTTCAGTAGCTACCAGACTGGACATAATGCTCAAGGTAACCACTGGTGACAGCTTTCCAAATTTAAGATTCTCTTTCAAAGTGTTAGTTCCAACTATTTCACGTATTATAAAATAAGTTTGACCAGCGATTGTGAAGGCTCTCTAAACTCACGTAAAAGTAAGATTTTTAAAAATTATTTGTGTTATTAATTGAATGTGACAATGTTCAGATTACGACATACCGTATATTACAATAGTTCTGCCTAAGATATGCGCAAGGTGAGAGGCAGAAATAAAATGTGTGCGCACAAGCCTTGGGCAAGTATCCGCGTTTCCACTTTTGCAACTGTTGTTTGCCCCCTCGTTATTCCTGCAACGTGGCTTAAGGGTTGTTTCTATGTAGGCCTATTACGCCTTCCAAGATATGACCAGAGAGAAATCAGCATATTGAGCGCTTCTAGTTCAATTAAGAACTTTGTATTATTTCGATGCAAAACACAAGTTGTTTAGTAGCTGAAAATCCGTTGTTGAACGTGACAATGCTCAGATTACGACATACCGTATATTGCAATAGTCATTGTGTGGAATAATTAGGTTGAAGTTAGTTGGGAAAAAAGAAGGATATTTCATAGGAAATGTTCTCCATTCCCACAGATAACTACACAGATGCATATGTCGAACGCTGTCTGGTTGTTCTTCCTTAACTCTGATCTCCATCTGGATGAATTATTTCTTGGAGTAAACATTCCTTTCGATTGCGAGTTCCTGGTGGTTCATAGGAAGTTCCACTACGGCATGGTTCTAACAGAAGTTTACAGAATAAATTCTACACTACCACTGAAGACATATACTTTCGGGAAATGGACTGAAGGAAGAGGTGTTAGCTTGTCTACACTCACCCTCTATCAAAGGAGAAACAGTCTGGAAGGGATAACATTCAAGACAGCATCTACAGAAGCGGTGAGAACGTGCGAGATGTCATTGTATTATATTGTATTTACATGCCATAGTATTCTTACATCGCTTCACAGCTAGAATATGGAACATGTCAAACGAGAAAAAAAATCTTAATAGTACTATAAAGTCTTAGGCTAATTTATGTGCGCATGCAAGAAGGTGACTTCTTCAAAAGGGCAAGTTTTCAGGAGAAGGTTAAAACTGATTTGTATTTGTACTTAATGCAAATAAAATTCATTACTTATAATATCTCAGAAAGGCAGCATTACCATTGTCTATTGATATGTTGTAATAAAGAAGTTGTGCAATAAAACATGTGACTAGAAATCAGTTTTACCCTTCTCCTGAAAACTTGCCCTTTTGGAATTCTAGGAATATAAGCTCCTATGAGAAACACAATCCAAATCCGTGACAGAATACAAAATTTTAGGGATATGGGCGAATATGAGAAACAACTCAAGTCTGTGATAGTATAAAAACTAAGGGATATGAGCTCGTATGAGAAACAATCCAAATCTGTAACAGTCTGGGCTCGAAAGAGAAATGCAATTAACATCTGTGATAGTATAAAAATTCTAGGGTTATGAGTTCGTATGTGAAACACGACCTAAATCTGCAACTGTATACAAAACTTAAGGTATGAGATCCTATGAGAAGTAGGCCGACAATCCAAATCCGTGATAGTGACAAAATTTTAGGAATATGAATTCGTATGTGAAGTAGGACTACAATCCAAATCCGCGATAGTGACAAAACTTTTGGAATATGAATTCGTATGTGAAGTAGGACTACAATCCAAATCCGTGATAGTGACAAAACTTTAGGAATATGAATTCGTATGTGAAGTAGGACTACAATCAAAATCCGTGATAGTGACAAAACTTTAGGAATATGAATTCGTATGTGAAGTAGGACTACAATTCAAATCTGTGATAGTGACAAAACTTTATGAATATGAATTCGTATGTGAAGTAGGCCGACAATCCAAATCCGTGATAGTGACAAAACTTTAGGAATATGAATTCGTATGTGAAGTAGGACTACAATTCAAATCTGTGATAGTGACAAAACTTTAGGAATATGAATTCGTATGTGAAGTAGCCCGACAATCCAAATCTGTGATAGTGACAAAACTTTTGGAATATGAATTCGTATGTGAAGTAGGCCTACAATCCAAATCCGTGATAGTGACAAAACTTTTGGAATATGAATTCGTATGAGAAGTAGGCCTACAATCCAAATCCGTGATAGTGACAAAACTTTAGGAATATGAATTCGTATGAGAAGTAGGCCTACAATCCAAATCCGTGATAGTGACAAAACTTTAGGAATATGGATTCGTATGAGAAGTAGGCCTACAATCCAAATCCGTGATAGTGACAAAACTTTTGGAATATGAATTCATATGAGAAGTAGGCCTACAATCCAAATCCGTGATAGTGACAAAACTTTAGGAATATGAATTCGTATGAGAAGTAGGACTACAATCCAAATCCGTGATAGTGACAAAACTTTTGGAATATGAATTCGTATGAGAAGTAGGACTACAATCCAAATCCGTGATAGTGACAAAACTTTTGGAATATGAATTCGTATGAGAAGTAGGCCTACAATCCAAATCCGTGATAGTGACAAAACTTTTGGAATATGAATTCCTATGAGAAGTAAGACTACAATCCAAATCCGTGATAGTGACAAAACTTTTGGAATATGAATTCGTATGTGAAGTAGGCCTACAATCCAAATCCGTGATAGTGACAAAACTTTAGGAATATGAATTCGTATGTGAAGTAGGCCGACAATCCAAATCCGTGATAGTGACAAAACTTTTGGAATATGAATTCGTATGAGAAGTAGGCCTACAATCCAAATCCGTGATAGTGACAAAACTTTAGGAATATGAATTCGTATGAGAAGTAGGCCTACAATCCAAATCCGTGATAGTGACAAAACTTTAGGAATATGAATTCGTATGTGAAGTAGGTCTATAATTCAAATCTGTGATAGTAGGACCTATTATAAAATTCTAGGATATAGGCTCGTATGAGAAACAGCCCAAATTCTTGATAGTATATAACATTCTAGGGGTGTAGGCTCGTATGAGAAGCACAATCCAAATCCGTGATAGTATAATTTAAAGGGTAAAAGCTCGTATGAGAAACATAATCCAAATATGTGATAGAAAGCTATATAAAACCCTAAGCATGTGAGTTAGCATGAGAAATACAGTCTATATTTCTAAGAGTATAGAAATTCTATGGATATGGACCCATATGTGAAATATAATCCAAATCCGCGATGGTATACAAAACTCTAGGGATATGGACGAGTATGAGAAATGCAATCTAAATCCATGATATTATAAAAAGTATACAGTAAAAGCTCATATGAGACACATAATCCAAATCTGTGATAGTAGGCTATATAAAACCCTAAGTATGTGAATTAGCATGAGAAATACAGTCTATATTTCTAAGAGTATAGAAATTCTATGGATATGGACCCATATGTGAAATATAATCCAAATCCGCGATGGTATACAAAACTCTAGGGATATGGACGAGTATGAGAAATGCAATCTAAATCCATGATATTATAAAAAGTATACAGTAAAAGCTCATATGAGACACATAATCCAAATCTGTGATAGTAGGCTATATAAAACCCTAAGTATGTGAATTAGCATGAGAAATACAATCTATATATTTGAGAGTATAGAAATTCCACGGATATGGACACATAATATGAGTATTCCTAGAGTGTTGTATACTTTCGCGGAAGCATACAACACTCTAGGAATACCAGCGGATATGAGAAAACAATAGAAGTCTATTAGTTAAATACATTATCTCATATTTAGACTACGAGACAACAAATAATAATCGAAAATTACAGAATGATTCCTAATTGTGTATCCTACTTTCTAATAACCATTTATCGCATTTTACTTTCAGCCGAAAACATATATTTCACCTCAAGAAGAAGAGAGAGAGATTGGGTACGTGGGCAATGTATGGAAAATACTGGAAAAACAACTTAATTTCACGTATGTAGTCTGATTAAATATTAGTGATAACTGATATGCTGACACAAAAGAGCGGCTTCTCCGAATTATGATGAGAAATCTCGAATTTTACTTGGCTACTGTATTTCTTGATAATTATTACAGTCCACACCTGTGGAGTAACGATTAGCGTGTCTGGCCGCGAAACCACGTGGCCTGGGTTCGATTCCCGGTCGGGGCAAGTTACCTGGTTGAGGTTTTTCCGGGGTTTTCCCTCAACCCAAATGATGGGTAACTTTCGGTGCTGAACCGCGGACTCATTTCACCGGCATTATCACCTTCATCTCATTCAGACGCTAAATAACCTAAGATGTTGATAAAGCGTCGTAAAATAACCTACTAAAAATAAAACCTAAAAAAATAATCTACTAAAAATATTACACAAAATATATTTTAGATCATGTTAAAAAGTAGATAGTGTTCTGTGAGACTCTAAAAAATTTCTTATAACCAGTGTAGGATAATCAGGGATTTTTCTCAAGAATGGTTTTTCTGTGATAGATCTGCTCTATCAGTTTTTCTGATAAAGTTCTTCTACAAGTCGCAAAGCATCAGGCATATCTGCAGATCTGTTTTTAATGTACAGGTGTCAAAAAAAAAAAAAAGTGGCCGCACTCGTGAACAGCGAATATTTTCAAAGTCCACTTCGGGTCGCGGCGATGTTACACGATGCATGTGCTTGTACAAGCAGTTCCCGAACTATGAAAGTGTTCCATGTCTGCGCCTCGTAGGCCAGCAATAGAGTGCTTCTTTAATGATTCAAAGGTTGTGGGTTCGGGCCTTCTTCAACTTTTCATTTTATTTTTTAATCGTTCTTTAGCGATGTAAAGGCTATTCAAATTATCATTTATATTCAGTTATCGTTCTTTATGGATATCACGTTATTTATATTTTGTTATCGTTCTTTAGAGATATGAATAAAATTCAAGTCATCATTTGTATTTTGTTATCGTTTTATAACGATATGAATAACACTTATTATTATCGTATCTCCAATGGTGGTTAGCCCTATTTTACATATGTATGTTAGGGCTATAGTTTCATACACAAAAAAGATAAGCATAAAGAGAAATAGAAAAGAAAATTAAATTAGCTTACGCGATGTAAACAAAACATAAACAAACCGTAAATTAGGCATTGCGATTGCAAAATAAATATCAGGTATCAATTTGAAACATACAAAAACATTAACAACACATATACGTAACACTTCTATAACACAAATACGCAGCCTTCCGTACCATACATCATAAATTAATACACAATAGTCATACAAACACAATCAAACTATAATTACGACATTGCGACGACATCAAGCATCACATAACTGACTCACATACATAACAAATCAAGCATCCGTTACAACACATACACTTCAACATAGTAACCACACTTTTAAAAGTTACAAATTTGGCTCCAAGTAAAATAAAAAGGACACTGTTACTAATTACTATTCTTCTACAATTTCTTAAATACATCTATAATAACTCTGTGAAATTCCGATATGAATAATATTCACATTTTTTATATTGTTATCGTTCTTTACCGATATAGATAATATTCAAGTTATCATTTATATTCTGTTTTCCTTCATTAGCATTATAAAATAATATTCAAGTTATTTATATTGTTGTTGTTCTTTCGCAATATAAATAATCTGTATTTGATGTAAGTAATTATTATAACACAAATAACCATCTTTCTTTGTAAAATAGGTTATTTTATTTAGATAATTAAATAAGTATTATATAATATCTTATATTAATTAAACAAGCCGATATTTATCATTTATATTCTGTTATCGTTCTTTAGTGATACTGTATAAATAATATTCAAGTTATTTATATTGCAATCGTTCTTTAGCGATATAAATAACATAAATTTAATATCAGGTTTGGAAAAATCCAGTTGCATAATACTGGTATTAGTTTTTCTTCTTGTATTGTTACATTATACTATCTTGAACCACAATAAAATGAAAATGAGTAACGAGGAATTGAACCTGAGACGTTGACATCTAAATTTCGACGTTCGTCCGCTGAGCTACGAGGGCAAAAGTGTGGAAACATTTTCGGAAAAATTGGCCCAATCACACTCTAAGATTTTCTGATGATTCGTAGAAGCTAGTCCAGGATGCGGGGGCAAAGGCTAATTGAGATTTCCCGGTCTCTGATCGGGTCAAACATCCTGATAGAATTAATATTTAACCCTTGCCGTAACTTTCGGTGAAGTCCGGAGGGCCCAATTAGTCAAATCCACTCTCCTCATCTCCATGTTTGGGTCCCCTGGAATTTAATAAGATGCGAAAGAGATAGTGGTGTGCGGAAAGCAACGGGATGTTACCGCATTTAGGCCTATCCTTCCCAAGAAAAGCTGCAAACATGAACAAAGGAAGCTTTTAATAGAAGAAGAAGGATCTTCTGCGGACCTCTGGAAAAAGAACTAAGGAAGAGACTAGTGAAGTGCTTTGTGTGGAGTGTGGCATTGTATGGGAAGGAACATGGACATTACGACGAAATGAAGAGAAACGAATTGAAGCATTTGAAATGTGGCTGTGGTGAAGAACGGTGCGTGTGAAGTGGACAGACAGAATAAGAGATAAAATTGTGTTTGAAAAAGTGAGTGAAAAAAGAATGATGCTGAAACTGATTAGAAAGAGAAAAAGGAATTGGTTGGGTCTATGGTTGAAAAGAATAATAGAAGACATTAGGATATGTGGATCATATGCGGAGACTAAGAGGAAGGCAGAAAATAGGAAAGATTGGAGATTGCTAGGTTTGCAATGAAAGACCTGCCCATGGACAGAACACTTATGTATGTGGGTATGTTCAGAATGCCTGGAATATCGTGTCTAAGAACAGTCGCTATTTGCAAAGACTAGTTGATTCCATGCCCACTCGACTGCAAGATGATCGAGATAAGAGGAAGATAGACTAAATATTGAATTGTGGCTTTTTGTTTTGTTTTTTGAACGCTTAATTGTTTGAATGTTTTAAGGCCGACGCCAGTAAATTTGTTTTGTTTATGCCACGAAAGATATTTTTATTGAGAATAAAATCTTTTTTCTTTCCATTTGCAGCCACAATATCATAATGATAAAGTCATGGCATAATATATTAATGAACCTGATGTTATTTACTAAAATAATCGTAAAAGAAAAAGGAGCCATTATGTATAGTTTGTCTCTCTCAAAAACATAACAAAAAAGAACATAAAAAGCACGAGGTTGTAGTCGAACGCAGGACCTCATGAATAAGAGGCCTGAACGCTACCATTACGCTATCGAATCACAGAGAGAATACTTCAATTATAACTGTAGATATCAGGCAACGTGGTCCAACAACATGTAACATCGCCTGTCTCCGAATTATAGCGAAGATACCCGAAGGGAACTTTGTTCCAGGAGAGCGGCCACTTTTTCTTTTGACAGCTGTACAGTGACATCATTTTATTTTTACTAACATTTTTAATATTAACCTGTCTATACCTTTAGAGAAACGGAAACACCGCTTGATCCCCCCTCCAAGACTGGAGTTCGATGATACTGGCGTAAAACACAAATCACTCTACTAGGTATAGGAAGGAAGAAAAGTAGTTCATCCATTTACGTAAACTAAGAAATATCGCGATTTTGAGTTTGATCATTTTCATTAGGTTTTTCTTTAATCAAAGTACAGTACTGTATTAAGAATAAGTGTTTTTACTCACGAAGTGAGTTATCCATGCGAACGTATTCATTATGCGGTGTATATTATACTGTCTACAGCACATTAGCGTACAATATAGAGAAACAAGTTAAATTGAAAAATAATCATAATATGAATATTTAAATAATTTTGAAAATGGTGGCCGTTCATTTCGATACAGGCTTCAGTTCTTTTGTGCATATTATCGCACTATAGACTATTGCATCTAATTCCAATTGCCAGTTTCGTCCTTCGTACTAGTAACTCATGTTGAAATAATTCTGTACCTACTCTACGTACTGTAAATTCAATCTTCACTTCGGCCCGACCCGAAAATATAAAATTACTCAGACATGCTATCTACTGTCCGTCCAAGTGGTTATGCCGTAGGATTGTAGAAAGGGAGGAAATCACGTGACAGTTAATTACTTAACGAGGCCCTTTTATATAAGTTATTTTAAACAGTTGTATAATATTACGTAAACGTCCAATTCCTAACAGAAAATTAATGTTTTCAGAAAAGAGCTAAGACAGCCCAGCTGTTACAGAGGGGCGAGCAGAAGCAGATGGGGGAAATCAGGATGCGACGTAGGCAAACGGACAGTACCTGTGCGAAAATATGATTCAATATTGAAAGCTCTTTCGTCACTGGAAACCGCGAACATATTTCTGGAACGTACTATACTCAGTAACTCAGTACTGCTTACTATCTGCGGTCTTGGTTCTGTGTGGAGTTGGAACTTCATTAGTAGAAGGGGTGGGAGTGAAGTACATTAAAAACTCGGGTACAATAAAAATTGAAGTAAAAATAAAATGATGTCCCTGTATAACACATTTATATATAGTTTTATTGAAACAAACGATTGTGCATTCTTATGGCAGAGCTGTCTTCACTACTACAGTGTTGCTTTAACGATTATAATCCCCAATTTACAATGGAATTTCGCCTAATAAATATCTCCAATAACATATTTAATATAGCAGCAAGTTATGTTTCTAACATTATTGGAGTTCACATAGCCGTAGAATAGAGTACAGGGACATCATTTTATTTTTACTAACATTTTTAATATTAACCTGGATATACCTTTAGAGAACCGGAAACACAGTTTGTACCCCCTTCCACGACTGGAGTTCGATGATACTGCCGTAAAACACAAACAAATGACTTTACTAGATATAAGAGGGAAGAAAAGTAGTTCATCCATTTACGTAAACTAGGAAATATCGCGATTTTGAGTTCGATAATTGTCATTAGGTTCTTGTTTAAACAAAATACAGTACTGTATTAAGAATAAGTGTTTTTACTCACGAACTGAGTTATCCATGCGAAACGTATTCATTATGCAGGGTATACTATACTGTCTACAGCACATTAGCGTACAATATAGAGAAAGAAGTTAACTTGAAAAATGATCATAATATGGTTCATACCCCATTTATAGAGGAAATCCTCACTTCTCTAATAACCAACAATTCAACAAAAATCCGTATCATACATAATAATTGCAATAGTTTTCAATAAATATATTAACCGATTCCTATTGAAAGGTCCAATAATTGAACTAGCATGAACAATTGCTCCTGCAGTAATTCTAGTTTTTATTGCAGAATAATTTTTTTTAACATTTTCTGTTTGTGAAGGTGCTTTGGGTTTATTTAAATACATTATTGAAAATGGTGGCCGTTCATTTAGATACAGGCTTCAGTTCTTTTGTGCATATTATCGCACTATGAACTATTGCATATAATTCCAATTACCAGTTTCGTCCTTCGTACTAGTAACTCATGTTGAAATAATTGAATCGGTTATTGTTGAAAGGAACTAAGTCAACTTTTTAAATCATGAGATAATCGAAAAATACTGTTTTGTGGATAATCTATCGAAGATTAAACAACATATATTGTACACATATTTTATGTGTACAATATATGTTGGTTTAATCTGCGATAGATTATCCACAAAACAGTATTTTTCGATTATCTAATAACTTTAAAAAGTTGACTTAGTTCCTTTCAACAATAACCGATTCAATTATATACCTATTATATAAAAGAGTACCTTACGTTCTGTAAATTCAATCTTCACTTTGCCCGACCCGCACAGATAAAATTACTCAGACATGCTATCTACTGTCCGTCCAAGTGGTTATGCCGCAGTATTGTAGAAAGGGGGGAAATCACGTGACAGTTAATTACTTAAAGAGCCCCTTTTATGTAAGTTATTTTAAACAGTTGTATAATATTACGTAAACGTCCAATTCCTAACAGAAAATTAATGCTTTCAGAAAAGAGCTAAGACAGCCCAGCTGTTACAGAGGGGCGAGCAGAAGCAGGTGGGGGAAATCGGGATGCGACGTAGGCAGACGTACAGTACCTGTGCGAAAATATGATTCAATATTAAAAGCTCTTTCGTCACTGGAAACCGCGAACATATTTCTGGAACGTACTATACTCACTAACTCTGTGCTGTTTACTATATGCGGCCTTGGTTCTGTGTGGAGGACAGTTGGAACTTCATTAGTAGAAGGGGTGGGAGTGAAGTACATAAAAAACTCAAGTACAATAAAGATTGAAGTAGAAATAAAATGATTCCCTGTATAAACATTGAACGACTACAAAACAACGTTAACCTGTACGTACTGCTGTTGTACCAGAGGCGGTACAGCCCCGAGTCAGTTTGTGACATATGACTTCACGCATAACAATTGCGTCGACGGTAACTTGATTTATTCTTCAGTGGATACATGCCTAGCCAGCCCGGGCCTAGCCTAATAATTACGCTGTCGAACTCAAATTACTCTGCTTGAAGGTGAAAGGTTGGTTGTCTCCTTGCAGAACGGAAATCCATAACCCTCGTGATGAAAGCACAGGTGGTGTTAGAACACAAAACGGATCCTGGACCGGGCTGTTCGGGATGCTGCAGAGAAGAGAAGTGGACGTTACCAACGACGTGTTTCAAATGACATCAAAGAGGTTGGAAATCATAGATAACACCGTACCCGTGATAGGTACTAAGTAAGTGGAAGTTGCGTAAGTTTGATCCGTTGCATTGGAAATGTTCCATAAAAACTTACTGTATTTTCCTAAAATAACATCGTCAGTCAAACAGAGCCCCTTCACCCCCTCTCCATATATCCTCCCCTTCCATTCCTCCCCCTCTCTCTCTCTCTGTCTTTCGCTTTCTCTTTTTCATCTCTCTCAGCCTTTTGTTTCAGAGTAACAGATGAGAAACTTTATATATTATTTATCTATTTCGTCTTTATTAATAATGTTATAATTCTATTGTACAAAAATAATTAGAGTATAAAATTAAATTATACTGTTATACAGGGTGATTCACGAGGATTTACCGTCACTCACGGAGCTTATTTTTGAAGACATTCTTAGCAAAATATGTAATATAAACATTTGCTCTAATCTCAATATGTTCAGTTACATTAAATGAAGTTGTTAGTAAAATATTTTTTCTTCAGTTTTAACGGTAAAAACATATTACAAATAGACAATAAACTTTTCAGAATATCATTTCTTTAATTGGCCAGTATTCTGAAGCTAAAAATGTGTTGTTAATCGCGTTGTACAAATTTCATTTTTCAATTTTTAACTAAAAATGACATCATTCTTACGTACATTCTCGCAAAAATTGTTACAAATCATACGACTTCAGGAACTTAATTTTTTACAGTTTAATTATGCATTCTAATGTACAGTCTTAAAGAATTTACAAGAGTGGCGTGATTTGTAACTATTGTTGTGATAAATGCGTAAGAAAAATGTAATTTTGTAGTTAAAAATCGAAAAAAAAATTATTTACGAAGCAACTATGGAATTCACAATACATTGTTAGCTTCATAATAGTAGCTAATTAAAGAAATGATACTCCTGAATAGTTCATTCTTTATCTGTAATATTCTTTTACCCTTAAAACTCAAGAATAATGGTGTTTTACAAACAACTTCAAATTAGTGTAACTCTGAAAATATTGAGATTAGGACAAATGTTTATATGACTTTTTTGCTCAGAATGTCTTCGGAAATAAGCTCCGTAAGGGACGATAAATCATCGTGAATCACCCTGTATAGTTATTGTACTCCTGAATATTAACTCACGAAATACAGTACAGTAGTGGCAAAAAAACCGGACCGATCCTTGTAGCTGATTTCAGAGTCTTGTTCACTCAGAGCGCGATAGACTGGTAACTAAGACTTTCGTGGTTCGAATCCTGCCTGGGAAGAAAATTTATTTGTTTATTTATTTATTTATTTATTTATTTATTTATTTATTTATTTATCTATCTATTTATTTATTTACCTATCTATCTATCTATCTATCTATCTATCTATCTATCTATCTATCTATCTATCTATCTATCTATCTATCTATCTATCTGTCTGTCTGTCTGTCTGTCTGTCTGTCTGTCTGTCTGTCTGTCTGTCTGTCTGTCTGTCTGTCTGTCTGTCTGTCTGTCTGTCTGCCTGCCTGCCTGCCTGCCTGCCTGCCTGCCTGCCTGCCTGCCTGCCTGCCTGCCTGCCTGCCTGCCTGCCTGCCTGCCTGCCTGCCTGCCTGCCTGCCTGCCTGCCTGCCTATCTATCTATCTATCTATCTATCTATCTATCTATCTATCTATCTATCTATCTATCTATCTATCTATCTATCTATCTATCTATCTATCTATCTATCTATCTATCTATCTATCTATCTATCTATCTATCTATTTATTTATCTATCTATTTAAGCTGGTAGAGATAAGGCCATCAGGACTTCTCTTCCCTTCTACCAAGGGATTACAACTACAATATTAAGAATAAAAAAAAATTTTCTTCCTTATTCAAATTTATTCCCAATACTTTTCGATTGCAGCGATATTTTACTACTTAATTAACTTATTATTCCCAGAACATGAATTTTACCAGCAATCGAAGAGTATTGGGAATAAATTTGAATAAGGAACAAAAAAAAGTTTCCTTCCCAGACAGGATTCGAACCACGAAAGTCTTAGTTACCATTCTATCGTGCTTTGGAGTGAACAAGGCTCTGAAATCAGGTACAAGGGTCGGTCCAGGTTTTTGCCACTACTTTAGACCATTACAAACTGATTTCACAATGTAAAGTAACATTGTGAGTGTTTCTTCATAGAACGTGCATGGTCATCAAGAGACCCACCTCGTACGACTTGCAATGGGATATGTTCCAGTCGTTTTCGCGTCCTCTTTGGATCTCGGTTGCTTGTGCCATGTTGCTCCTGATCTTGGTGACGTACATACAGATTTGTGTTGAAGATAAGAGTTGCAGTATTTTAACTGCAATACTTCTTGTCATCGGCGCTTATTGCCAGAAAGGTACGTTGATTACATAAAATCTTTTAATACTATCATAGGCTACATGATGTTAGTCTAAACTTCAAACTTGGGTAGAGCCCCGTTAATTTTGTACACAGTTTAGTGAAAAGTAAATATTTCTATGACTGAAGTTACTACCTGTTCCACTTCACGTTACCTCTCGGAGTGATGTCGCTACCGTCTCTGTTTACATCAGAACTACGGTGACTGCGGGGGGCAAGCGGAGTTGCGGGGGTAGGAAATATGGTACAGTACGTGTTGCAATGTTATAGACAGTATGTAGGTTCTCGCATACCATGCAACACTAGAATGGAAGCGATCATAGTATAACAGGATTCCTTGACGTCTGTAGTACCTGACAATGAACAGTATTATATTAGGTTAATATTATACAGTTAATAATTATAATAGTTCATAAATTATTTAGGTTCGGTCTACAGTAGCGTGCAAATTAATCCGAACACGACATATTTTCACATTTTCTGTCATTGTTGGCCTCACAGCTGCTCATACCGCTTTAATTGACATCTGTAGTACGTGTAATTCCATTTTGAAGGTCTGTCATTATTTTTTTTATAATATGTGACATTTTGCCTGCCGTTTTGTACTTACAAGCATTTCAGTTGTGTTGAAGACCTAATACTGCAATCCTGTGTACATTCTGTCGTCTTCACAAATTGATACAACTCCACGAAAACGGTCTAAAATTATAACATTAGCAGAGCATTCTTCTATGACACGGAGGCAAATTGCTGCAGAATGTCACATCGGTTTGGCTACTGTTAATTCGATCACAAAACGATACAGGGAGACTGGATCCATCACACCCCAGAAAAAAGGAAACTGTGGCCGGAAAAGGAAGACTTCACCTGCAGATGATCGTTTAATTGTCAGGAAAAGTAAATTAAATCCTAGACTAACTGCTGTCGACTTAACCCGCGAGTTAATGCTACCACTGGGGCGAATAATCATGTCACAACAGTGCGGCGTAGGCTTTTGGAAGCTGGACGAAGGGCTCGTAAGCCTATTAAGAAGCAACTGCTAACCCCTGTTTTGTGCAAAAAACGCTTAATGTGGGCAAAATTACATCAACACTGGACAGTGAATGACTGGAAGAATGTACTTTTTCCGATGAGTCTCATTTCGAGGTCCACGGCCACCGTGTTTCTTACGTACGGAAAGGATCCGAAAAAGTAACAGCAGCTCATCTCCAACAAGCACCCAAATACCCCCCCCCCTAAAGTAATGTTCTGGGGTTGTTTTACACATGAAGGGCGTGGAGCATTAATACCTATCAAGGGAATGATGAATTGTGACAAATATATTCACTTATTGGAAACCAGAATCGTACCCCAGCTGCAAAAATCATTTCCGGTTGGCAGAGGTGTGTTCCAACAAGACCTGGCACCATGCCATACGTCTCGAAAAACTACAGAATTCTTCAACAAGAAGAATATTCAGGTACTCCCCTGGCCAGGCAACTCACCCGACATCAACCCCATTGAGAACTTGTGGTCAATTTGCAAAAGAAGAAGGCAAAAAATGGATTGTTCTACAAAGGAGAAGATGATTTCTGCCCTCATTGGTGTATGGTTTCGCGATGAAGAAATGAAGACTATTTGTGGGAAATTAGTGGAATCCATGCCAAATCGTCTCAGAGCTGTTATTAGGAACAAGGGAGGCCACATAGATTACTGAGGTATGTCTTAGATCCTTTTTTTTTATCCCGTTTGAGTGTTTTTGCATAAGTAATTACGTTATTCGGATTAATTTGCACGCTACTGTAGATAAGGTACTGTATTATAAATTACAATATTGTTCTTGTGTTTATGGTATATGGTAACATTTAAAAAGAAACTTACTGTGTTATTGATAATGCTGTAAAAACGCTTCCATCATTTATTCTGCTTCGCTTGCCGTTTCTGATGAACTCCCTGCTGTATCAGTGGTACTGCCACCTTCAGATTCATTGCATGAGGCCTCACAGCTATTACCGTCTCCTTCATCATCGCTTGTGCTCAGACCTACATTAATTGTAATTTGCTCAATTTCTTGTTCCCTTAAAGCATCACGTCGCCAATAATCCTCCTCAATCGTTTTGACTTTATCGCACACCTTTTGCCAGTCCTCAACATCGATATTGTGAATGCACTCGCTAGTTAATTGTTTAAGATTCGTTAGGGAACACGGTTTTACATTTTTTTCTGCTATTTTGTGTTTCATCACATTCCATTTTCATTCAATACACAGCATATTAAAAGATATTACAACTAAATGAATCACAAATGCAGTATTAAAATGCTTCAGTGGAGTATAAATACTTATCGTTCGATTCAGTGCACAGTATATTCAATGATAACACAACTAAATAATTCACTAATGCCGTATTAAAATGCTTCAGTGGAGTATAAATACGTATCGTTCGATTCAATGCACAGTATATTCAATAATAATACAACTAAATAATTCACTAATGCAGTATTAAAATGCTTTAGTGGAGTATAAATACGTATCGTTCGATTCAATGCACTGATATTCAATGATAATACAACTAAATAATTCACGTAACGGATGGTTCAGTATTAGACGCCGCTGGTAACGTGAGCTGAAACGGGTATATATGAATTTTAGAACGGGATCACAATAATTAATGATTAATAATTTGTCCTGTAAAAATGCTTTTGGAGTATAAATACGTATCGTTCGATTCAATGCACAGTATATTCAATGATAATACAAATTTATTTTCATTAATGCATTTTTGAAATGCTTTTTGGAGAAAATACGTATTTCGATTCAATGCACAATATTCAATGATAATGACAACTAAATAATTCACTAATGCATATTAAAATGCTTCAGTGGAGTATAAATACGTATCGTTCGATTCAGTGCACAGTATATTCAATGATAATACAACTAAATAATTCACTAATGCATTATTTTTTATGCTTCAGTGGAGTATAAATACGTATCGTTCGATTCAATGCACAGTATATTCAATGATAATTCAACTAAATAATTCACTAATGCAGTATTGAAATGCTTTAGGCCGGATATAAATACGTATCGTTCGATTCAATGAAATATATTCAATTTAATACAACTAAATAATTCACTAATGCAGTATTGAAATGTTTACTGGTTTATTGTACGTCGATTCATCCCAGTATATTCAATGATAATACCTCTGTATAATTCACTAATGCAGTATTAAAATGCTTCAGTGGAGTATAAATACGTATCGTTCGATTCAATGCACAGTATATTCAATGATAATACAACTAAATAATTCACTAATGCAGTATTGAAATGCTTTAGTGGATATAAATACGTATCGTTCGATTCATGCACATATTCTTCAATGATAATCAACTAAATAATTTTACTAATGCAGTATTGAATATGCTTTAGTGGACGTATAAATACTCCTTTATCGTTCGATTCAATGCACAGTATATTCAATGAGTAACTAGTACTAAATAATTCACTAATGCAGTATTGAAATGTCTTTAGTGGAGTATAAATACGTATCGTTCGATTCAAAATGCACAGTATATTCAATGATAATATTATGATTATTTTTCAATTTAATTCATTCTAATGCAGTATTGTAAATGTGCTGTAGACAGTATAAATACATCGTTCGATAATCAATACGTATATTCAATGATAATGGATAGTATTAAACTTCAGTGATGAGTATAAATACGTATTGCATTTTGTTCAATGCCTAAATTCAAATAATACAACTAAAAATTCACTAATGCAAAAATGCTTTATTTCCTAAATACGTATCGTTCGATTCAATGCACTTTTATTCAATGATAATACAACTAAATAATTTGTAATTTACGCCAGTATTGAAATGCTTTAAGGGGTATAAATACGTTTCGTTCGGTCATAGCCAGTAATTTAAAAATGATAATAAAAATAAATATGTCCCTAATGCAGTATAAATGTCCACCGCTGTGGAGTAGGCTAACAGTTATCAAAGAATAATGATATTTCATAATGAAAGACAATAATATTGAAGAGTCCACTGCAAGAATGATGGATGTCACTATCTTGACGAAATGGTTCACCAAGACTGCTCAATAACATGAGCTGAAGACATATATAATTTTAGAACAGAGTTATATGGCGTTAACATTGATAGTCATTGTCCAGTAATGATCGGTTTTGGTTTTGAATCACATTTATACACTTTCGACACGGAAGGTAAAGGACAAACTTGTCTATTTTCACTGAAATTTATTTTATTTTATTTTTTGCGCTCTTTTCTTGATGTGGACTCTTTCAATTGATTACCGTAAAAATAAAAACCACATTGACACTGGGAAAGGCAGTATTTGAAGAAATCATGGTATTCGAGGTAATGGGAACCTTCATTTAGCAATCTCCTCTAAATCTAATATCTGTACCTCCGGCGTACAAAGATTCTTTTGCTACTGAAGAATCGATTTAAAATAACTAGTGAATTATTTTTGTTATTTCAATAAAGGCTGCATCATAAAGAACGGATGGATTTCAAACTATTTCGATACGCAACGAGGAGAGAGATATAGTGAAAGGACCACGACTTTTGGGTCAGCCAGAAATGCAGTTTTTGAGAATATGGTGTTGGTCTGGTGTACAAAGCCCGCTTGGTCCCTATCCTGTGCAAGATTAAAAATCCAGTCTCTCATCATCAGGACCCCATCTCCTCATCAACATCGGATTTCAATAGGATTCCAACTCGGAATACAATTTTGCGGTCCCTGGCTTTTTTCGTATCACAGGTTCAACATTAAAAAGAAATCACCTGGACGAAATTCTATTGCTGAGATTGTCCGAGGCTACGGTAAGATCTCGCGCCCTGCGAACTTTCTTTGGGACCATTTGAAGGCGTAATTTGTAAACATCGATCAATACACTGGACGAACTGAAGACAGCGATTCGTGAAGAAATCGTGGCAATTCACCAGCTATGACTGTGAAAGTGATGGCGAACATCAGAAAACGCCTCGATGCCTGTATTGAGACGAAGGACATCATATGGATAATGTTGTTTTTGATAAATAAACTGCATGTATTGGTGAATATGTTGATAACAATAAATTTTTGATTTGATGAATCTTTACAATTTTCTTGCCATGTTGAAATCCATCCGTTCTTTCTGCATTGAAATAGACAATAAATGTCCACCGCTGTGATATCTAACTGTTATAAAATACTAATGAATTTCATAATGAAAGACAATAATATTGAAGAGTCCACTGCAAGAATGATGGATGTCACTTTCTTGTCGAAAATGAACCAAGACTGTCAATGCATAGCTTAAGACATATAGAATGTACATAGAGAGTTATATTCATTAACAAAGATAGTCATTGTCCAGTAATGATCGGAAAATCACAGTTAAGCTTTGAGCGCTAAGCATTTCAAACTTTCAATTGCTTCTCCGGCAAAATGTATTCCAAATAACATCCATCATTCTTGCAGTGGAAATTGATATATTAAAAATAAAAACCACATTCCACTAAAGTTATATTTGAAGAAAGATCATATTCTAGAGATGAAATGCAGTCTTTTTGACAATCGGCCTTTGAAAGTAGTCAATTTTTGAAGCTCTTTCATGCATTATTTACAAAATAAGTAGGCTATAGTATTATGAAATAAAATACTTTGCATTACAATACACAACCTGTACATAATAGTGTAAATAATGATTTCTCAATGTATATCTATACTTTTTATCACATCGTAAATAGTGAAAGTAGCGTACTCTAGTGTACATAATGTAAATTGAACCTCCGGCTTTCTTAAAAGCCAGTAAGTAAGTAAGTAACTTAAAGTGGTCTATGGTTTGTTCTGCCCAACTTGACCAAACAGAAGTCGCGTGAGCAGACAGAAGTACTTCGATGCTACATGCACGCACTCAACTGTTACATTGAAAACTCCAGTACGGTCAAAGTACGGTCCTTACTGATTACAATTCATGTGAAATATTTCGGTGGAACTGACTATTACATAAAGATTGTAAAAAATGTATGCTCAACAGTTCAAAATAGAAAGCCAAAAAAAACACTTTCTCGATTTCAAAAAAGCTATGTATTTCTATGAAAATCTCGACATAGGATCTTTCACAATGCGATTAATGTTTCTTGATAGTTTTATGAAATATTTAGAATCAGAGAAATTGAGTTCAGCTGTCCTCGTGCTTCCAGGGGACAGTGATAAGCCCCGCACCACCTCTGCAAGAGTCACCCGCCTCACGTTATATCTGTCCTCGTTGGTGATATTTTCCTTGTACTCCGCGGCTTTCACCAGCGATCTGACTCTTCAGGAACCAGCGATGCCTTTCCACAGCTTCGAGGAGTTCCTAGCAGACGGTTCCTACACGATAGGCATGATGCCCCAGAGCGCACACATTGAATACTTCAAAGTGAGTCAATTTCCACTTCGCTCTAAATCATGTTAACAATTGTGTATTCAACACGGAAATGGGTGAAAATTAAACAAAAGTTCGATTCTATGTATAACATCATTTTGGCAAAATGCCGCATCCTACACCAGTCCTGGGCATAAATGGAAAGAGAAAAGGGAAGAAGATACCTCCACCCATGTCCTTTTCGCTTTAATGCCTTAGGGTACGTACACGTTGGCGCAACGATAAACGATAAGAGAAATGATTTAGCGACGCTTTGGTATTATCAAAGAATCAAGTGTTCATATCGGAGCAACGAGGTCGGCGGAAGCGAACATTTTGTTTTATCAGTAGAAGATATTCTATGCATCCACTTACTGAAAGAAGATATATAGGAAATATCAGATGCTAAGTTCAAGGTTAATGTAACTTAAATACGTACAAAATTCAACCCGTTTCTCATCCCGAAGATAGTATAAATTCATTATGTTGTGATTGGTTCTTGTGATCACATAACATATGACGAATAAATACACAACTGATCAATTTGTCAATATCTACAATAATTAATTTAATAAGCCGAAATAATAATAAATCGATTAATATTCGGGTATATTGATAACCACCGGTAATTATACAGGTTAATATTATCTTAATCAGAGATCATATGAACGACAAGAGCGAAGAAAATGGAACTTTGGTTTTTCGTCGCTTTTATCGTGCATCTTCGCTTTTATCGTTACTCCAATATGCACACCTCAATGACAATGCATGCTTCAATTCTCTCTGATATAGCATCGCTGCTTCTTTTATCGTTTATCGTCGCTCCAACGTGTACGTAGCCTAAGAAACGAATACACAGCAAAGCACTGTGCATCAGTGGTGGAGTTTAGACGACCTGCGAGAGCTGAAAGCTATAATCCATGCTTTATTTAATCCGTCACTCAGCAATGCTTGCCATGCTGTGTACACGTATCAGTCCGGAGAAGGTGGAGTGGGGAGTTTAAGGGGTAGTCTGCAGAGACTCAATCGAGTTATTTACGTCCAGGCCTGCCTTACAATATTAACATAAATTACAGAAAATAAAAGATATATATTTCAAATCTTGGCTGATTTTGATGTTCTTATAAAATGTTTGCATCCGAATCGTAGCCATGTGATGCCTATTACAGATGTCAAGTTTCTTCCAAGTTCTGTCGAGATTCTTGATGTTATTAATACAATCATAATTAAGACAGTACTACATTTGCCGATCTCTGCTTTACGATTTCAGAATTCCACGCAGAAACTCTACAAGGATATCTACTTCAGGATAATTGCTCCCTACGAGGCGACTATGGACAAAAATGACGTCGTAGGGTTGCGGCGCCTCTGTCACGTGAAGAACTACGCGCATTTCACGTCTACGTACAACCTCATGAAGAAGGGCTACCTTCCCAACTGCAGCTTGTCGCTTATACCTCAGGCCTGCTTTCCTGGACACATAGCCATCGCGATTACGAAGAAAAGTCCTTATCTGGGGCTGTTTAATTATGAGTAAGTTCGGAATCGCCTCACTGATATTTTTGAAATGTCCGGTAAATTGTGCTTGTTGTCTTTCAGTCAGAGACAGAATTCTTTAACTCACAAAAATTTATGAAATGAAGGCCAATGGTTTACCTCCCTTTTCAATGGACCTATACAAAAATAACGAATTTTTCTGTAATTTGCATCTGCGACACTGAACAGAATTTTTTGCACGACCGTATTCCAATATACTATTAGATGGTTGCACTGAGAATTCACCGATTCTACTCTTAGTAAGGTTAAAACTACACTTCAACTACTCTATTAACTATAGGCCTAGTGTAAATTAAAATCGGAATATGTATTATATGTCTTTCTCGTGTTAAATTCTATAGTACCTGGTTAACATGTTTCGGCCTGTTATTGGCCTTCTTCAGAACTGGTTGTTGCTGGTGTTAGCGCCTTTTGTTTTGTTTCCTGTGGGGGTGTGTTTGTGTAGTGGTAGTGTAATGTGGAGTCAAAAAGTGTGTGTGTTCTGAAATTGAGTTGTGTGTTGAGAATTTCATTTGGATGTGGTTTTGTGTGTCTGTATATTTCATATTGTTCTAGTGTGTTTAGTTTCTGGCTTTTGGTTGGATGCGTAGAATTTCCATGTCTGTGTTGATGTCTCTGTATGTGTGATTAGCATTTATGATGTGTTCTGCATATGTGGAGGTGTTTTGTAATTTTGTTATGGCTGTGATGTGTTCTTTGTAATGTATTTGAAACGATCTGCCTGTCTGTCCTATGTAGAATTGTTGTATTACTGTAATAGAATATTCGTGAAACTATTGTTAGTTTGTTGCAGGTGTTACATTTGAGTTTGTATACGCATGTGTGGTTGTATTTGTTTGTTTGTGTTGTTTGTGTGTTGAGATGTTTTTGTAGAGTGTTATTTGTTCTGTATGCGATGTTGTAATTTAATTTCTTGAATGGGGTTGCAATCTTGTGTGTGTGTTTTTGTTTTCGTATGTTAACCAGGTGCGATAGAATTTAACATGAGAAAAACATATAATACATATTCCGAAAAGTTGTGTAATCAAGATGTATAAATTAAAATATTTAATTCGTTAATAGTTCCTAGTGGTCGGAAGAAGATAGGGGTTGACATAGCTACTTTCATGTGTCTTGGAGGTATTATTTCATTGTGCAGATTTATGCAGTACATACTTAAAATTATTTCAACAGCTGAATTGTTGTTCGTATCACCATTAACGGATTAAATCTGTGGTGTTCGGGTAAAGGGGTACAAGTCATTTTTTTGTCCAGGTGGAATTTTGTTCCCCAGATGAACACACAAGTTAAATTATACAAGTGAGTGTGCAAAAATCAAAGAATACAAGTAGTTGATGTGTTTTGTTTGTGTAGAAAATTATTTGTAATAAGGCTTCCAAGTTTAATTTTCATTTATTTCCGAACTCATTTTTATGACTTATCTCCCTTTACCCAAACACCACAGAAATATTTTAATTTACACAATAGCTAATAGAGTAGTTGAAGTATAGTTTTAACCTTACCATCAGTAGAATCGGTAAATTCTCAGTGCAACCATCTAATAGTATATTGGAATACAAGGGTGATACGAACAACAATTCAGCTGTTAAAATAATTTTAAGCATGTACTGCATAAATCTGCACAATATAATAATACCTCCAAGACACGTGAAAGTAACTACGTCAATTCCTATCTTCTTCCGATCACTAGGAATGCTGATTCTTGTCACACATAGTTTTTTCAAAGTCCAGGTCAGGCTGAAAAATGTCTTTCGGCTGTAATGCGTCTGTTGTACACCTGTCCGTAAAAAAATCCAATAAAGTAAGAACTCCGCTCAGACTTTACTTGTGAATGGCGATAACTTTCATTTCCGAGAATATCTGGAAATATATTTTTCACGGCATTAGAAATACAGAGTGTGCATGAATAATGTCGCAATATTTTCACTGAGCATAGAAGGGTCCTAGACAAGCGGCAGAAGTCATGATATTATAGGCATCCGACAAGGAAAACTCGGTGCGCAGAAACCAGCGGGCGTGACTGTCTCGTGCAGATGACGTATGCTCTTTTTCCCAGCATGCTCCCCGTCTCCAATCACATCACTGACACTTTGCGCATGCGCACCCGCACGTACAGTACATGATATCTTCTTGTGCTGAACTGAACACGTGTTATTGATACAGAGTCAAGGAGTCACATAGTGTTTTATATTAAATATTATTTAATTTAATTTAAATATTTAAAATTTAAATATGAGAACAGTTCCAGTTATGAAGATACCAATTGTGACTTACAAAGAGACGATGTTGACATCTTGTAATGTTATATTCACTTAATTGGTTATTGTTACAGCTGCTCTTCGAGTGCACATGTCCGCAACCGTAGCCTTTATAGCTATACCAGTAGCCGCTTATCAAAGAACTCGCCTACTGCAGGGGGTAAGAGGGGTATAGCATGCGCGGCGCGAGGAGTCCGAGCTGAGTTTTCCTTGTAGTATACCTATAGTGTCGAGTGAAAAATAATGTCTCTCCTTCGAGTCTCGTTAATGACTTTTTAAATTATATCTATTACAATTCATGATTACTAGTACATTATGCAACGAGCCTATAATGAAGGTAATTAAGAAGCGAGTATGGATATTTATGAAACGAGCGCAAGCGAGTTTCATAATTTTCATACGAGCTTCTTAATTACCATTATAGGCGAGTTTCATACGACTTTTTATGCTCGACCATATTTCTAACTTGATATTATTAATTTTCTTTGTATCTGACCTTGACCAATGTCCCGTATGTTGTGAGATGTTGGCAGACGCGAAACTATTGATTTTTTCCGAGGAACAGATGTTCACATTGACCTTGTTAGGCCATAAGAACCTACAGATATAACATTAAAATTAAATTAG
The DNA here is from genome assembly GCA_025594305.2 of Periplaneta americana. Taxonomy (NCBI): domain Eukaryota; kingdom Metazoa; phylum Arthropoda; class Insecta; order Blattodea; family Blattidae; genus Periplaneta; species Periplaneta americana. Next base: position 82,743,443 of record JAJSOF020000027.1, read on the forward strand.
ACATTGAAAAACGAGATGACAAATTGAATTTATTTGAATATTATTTACAATTAACGCTAATTATTATAGTAACAGAACATAACCTTCTGTGACAGTATTGGATTTCCAGCCTCTGTGACTTTTCGCTAATTCTCTTTCGATTGCATATCCGAGAATAATCGATACTTGCGGTTTTATAACGGTAGAAAGCTGACCTGCCATTGGCTGAACAGTTGTAACCTGAGTCGTCATTGGCTGAAAGACCTGTACTTTAATGAGTAGGTGTACTTTAATGACATGTATTAAAGGTCTGCTACCAGGTGTATATTATACTACATTTCGGCATGGTCGAGCATAAAATAATTAAATGCAGTTCTACTCGTTCCATTTCTCGCACCAGCCATACGTAGTTCTACGTAAAGATATGAAGAACAAAAAAACCATGCCCCTGTAGACAGGTGATTGTACACACACGTAGTTCTACGTAAAGACATCCCGCATAGTAAAGCTATGCACTTGTAGAATTTTTACGAAACATCTTAGAATTGAACCTGTTTAAGTAAATTGTATCCTCAGCACATTTCGTCTTTGTTCCAGGCTTCAAACTATGCGTCGTGTCGGCATTCTAAGCAGACTGCGCAGTCGGTTCACCAAATTGTCTCGCCACAGCGAGGAAGAAGACAGGAAGCTCTCCGTGGAACTCAGAGACACGGCTCCTACTTTAATCATATTGGCTTCTGGATTAGGGCTCTCTTTACTTATCGGTGTCGTGGAGATGTTCCTTCCAGAATGAGTGTCACCTCTCGCTAACGAGTGTAACAAGTATGCTCGTAATTCTTGCTTGCTAGTGAAGATGTTCGGCCAGGCACCTCAGTTAGCACAGAAACTGGCTACGAACCAAAGGTTCCGTTTTCAATCCCAGATAGTCGCGTGATTTTTTTTTATGAAAACTTCCGGAACTACCATGTGATTTATTCAGCCTCTTGCCAAATTGAGTACGTACCAGGTTTTTCCTGAAATAAAAGGCTGTTGAAATATGACGACACTACTCCAACTCATTGTAGTGCTGAGATAGTGAAAACACGGAATCTTATCCTTCATTTCGCCATGCTGCCTTCGCAGCATATGAAACGACACCGAGCACAGATGCAAAGACGTTAAATTGGATACGCTTTAAGAGAAATATCGAATAATAATATCAACAAAGCCAGACTGCACATCCATTTCTCAATATTCGTATAATATAATCTGCGTGTGTGTATGTGTGTCTGTATATACAGTGTGTAACAGTGTTAATTGTACACTTCATATATTATTGAACTAACTTTTTTAATCACCTTAAAATTCAAAATATGTCAATAAAACCAAATTAATTATGTTTCATGAGTTAAACACGAACACAGTGACATGAATAAAATTAATTTACATACACCTGTTACTTACATACAAATTTAAAACTACATATTCCGTGAAATCCATGTAACACTGTTGTTTGTACACTTACTCCATTGACAGAGGGTAGTTGCGTTTAGATGCATAATAAACAAGCATGCAGTGTGCACAGGGTTGTCTTTCAGTGGAGGTCACTTGCTGTTGCCCTAGAGCAGGCCTGCACAAGGTTTGCGCTCTCCGAGCCGGCTCACAGCTCATGAGCGGAATGCAGATATTAGCTGCGCTCTGTATAAGGGTGGACTGGAAGAAGGGGTGATCTCGTACAAAATAAACACAAAAGGAAGTACTATTACGAGTGCTTATGAAATGAATTCCCGTTCAGTGTTTGCAAAACTATCTTGTACTATTATTAATTAATAAAGAAATATTTATTTTACAGAAGTAATAGAAATTCTATAACTACTTAAATATGCAATATCATTTTGTTATATTTTTATTTATCAGTACATGAAAACGAGGTTTTATGCTGTTGGCAGCTGAAAGGAACAGTAGCCTACTGATCATAATGAAACATCAGTTACAGATGTTCGATGTCTGCCTTTATTAAAGTTGATTATAGAAAAGAGTTGCTCACAAATATAAATGTTGAGTCAAACATAGCAATCATTTTCACAGGCAGCCTGTGTAGTCGTGGATATTATTGCTAATGTTTAGTCTTGTAAAACTCAACCAGGCTAGTAGTATTATTCAAACGATCTTTAGCCCTTAGGGCACATTGAAGATCAATAAGCTCGAGCTGTAAATCGTTAAATGTTAAATGTTACGTTCCGTCTTTTAGATTCCTCCATACTGTACTGTAGCAGTAGGTAGGCAACGTGAAACAGTTACTGAGAATAGGCCTACACACTGCACTCCACTAGATAGCTGAGTGGTCGTTTCCCTCTCCTCTACCTATAGCAAGTCTATGTCATTCTGACGTATCTTCCTTTCGTTTCGGCGAGCGGTAAACACCGCTCTCCCGCTCCGAAGGAGCGCGCGCGCTCGTTGAGCGCTGTTTGTGCAGGCCTGGCCTAGATCATATATACCCAGATTGCTCGGCCTTATAGGCTTTGACAGTAACAACTTTTGTCAGGTTTACTATGCTGCCATCTAGTTGTTACATAAGGAGTCACGTCATAACTCCCATTTGAATTGCATTAGCGACTGTACTGCCATCTCGTGTTCGTTTACGGTGGACGGGTGGCAATCCTGGCGGTTGTTCTCTTCAAAGTACAACTGATTTTAACATAGGAATGAGCAATCTATATGTGATCTGGGTTGTTAGTCTCTCATTGAGGACTGTGTACAAAGGAGCGTTGTAAGAAGCTCAATTCCAATTTAAAGAAAGTTATTGTTCGCCTGGTTCTGAAAGACTATTCTTATAGAAAAATAGGTAAAGAAGTGCATAAACACATCTACAGTACAACACATTGTAGAAAAATTTCTAAATCATGGAACTTGGAATAACTTGGCAAGAAAACCAAGCAAAAATTGCTAAATGCACGTGACGAGAGATTCATACTTCAAGTTGTCAAAAATCCAAGATTAAGTGTTCCACAAATTCGAGTCATAATTGAAGAGTCTTCAAACATGAAAATCAGTAATCAAACTATCCGGCTTGTGCTGTGGAAAAATTATTGCCATGGCAGAAGGCCACGAAAACGCCGTACTTTAGTGAGAAAAATCGAACTCGATAAAGAACATGTTGGTAAGGTTGAAATGATATGAACACGACTGTAATTCAGACTCACTGGGTGCATATGTTTTCTGTAAGCCTGTATCTCAGCCACACGCACGCGAGAGGAGATTAGAGCTTCGAGCTTTGTTATGAGTGTGCTCGTTCGTACCACACATCAATGAGGACTATAGGTATCCTACAAACAAAACTCAGCTCGAGCTCCTCGCGCCGCGCATGCTATAGTGAGGATCACGTAAGAGTAGTTCCTAAATGTCTATTTTGGCCGTCTCTTCAGTGTTGCCGACTAATACCAGATATCACCAAAGAGGGTAAAATCACAATGGTACATACTGAAATAATAATAATTAGACTTCGTTGAATTGCCACACGCAGCATGCAATCAGGTTGCCGATGTACGGTAGTATAGAGGAGATGGGCGGCCGCCCGGTCTCGTACTATAAGCAGTTCATGTTAAGAGTTGTGACCGGTACAAATAATAGAGCAGCTACAGCTAATGTATACCTAAGTAAGCACTTGTTTTTGCATTACTGTGGTTGGTATAGTCAAAGCTTAACATCTGTTCAGTGCAGACAAGAATTCAATCAAACATACTACAATGAGAGTGTTGCTGTTCCAAACAATTGCCACTGGAATACCCTTACCCCCGCAGCCAGTCTTGACCCGTTGGAAAACGTGGTTGGATGCTGTTATTATTATGCAGAACATTACGGCAAAATAATGGAGGTAATTGATGTATTGGATAGCACAGACAGTTCCGCTATTGCAGCTGTAAAATCATTGCCTTCTGAACAGCTATTGGAAGATATTCTGTTCATTGATTCTAATTTTAAAATCGTGTCCAAAAGCATCACCCTGTTAGAATCGTCTAAACTAAAACTCTCAGAAGCCCTTAATATAGTGGATAAAGTATCACAAACCGTTATCCAAAATAACAATTCACTAATTTCAGAAAAAGTGAAATGCAAGTTGAGAAACATTATTGCTAAAAATTCTGCCTATTCACAACTTCGTATTATAAATGATATACTATCAGGTCACGACAAGACGTCTGAAGTTGGTGTACTAAAAAGTAGTGACTTCCCGTTCTTAAAATATGCACCTATTACATTTTACCAATATAAAAACTGTTTGAGTGACCATCGGAGGAGGTTCACTTTGCAGTCGCTCAAAATGTACGTAATTCTTCACTGCAATGCACATATTCAAGGATGATGTGAGTATCTTACATTAAATTTTAAGAGTTAATATATCTCACTATAAAATAATTGCGTATTTACATGTTTAGACATTTCTACTTCAATGATCATTCATTATATTTCTTGAATGCAGGATACAGGTTTTACTGTAACCGCAGTATACTGCTCAGTGTTTACATCAGAGGCATACTCCATCCGTTGCACGCACCCTTCTCATACAGTCTATACCGCGTGCGTAGTAAACCTTACGATTCTCGTGGCAATTCCACGAAGTCTAATAATAATAATAATAATAATAATAATAATAATAATAATAATAATAATAATAATAGTGTTAACAATAACAATGTCTTGCTTATTTACCACATCTCATCTTTATGTTGCGAGGTGTTTCCTAAATGGTTCAATAATATATTTATGAGATAGCATATTTTCCTCCAGGACTTCTCGCACATTATGTTGGTAATTAGGATTAGCATGATCTAATATTACAATTTATTTTGTCAGGCAACATGAAATTTAGTGCTTTGAGTAAAGAGTTTACGATTCATGAGACCTAACCTAAAAATGTATTTACTTACTTACATTTTCATCAGTTTTCTTTACTGTAAACCGAAATCATTGCTGCCAACATAACAGTTAGAAAATAACTGCCAGTTGTAGTATTTGTCAGTATCCAAAATTCGAAACGAAGTTGGTAAAAGAAAATTCAACCTGAGAGCTATAAAATAACTATAATCCACTAGCATATTTAGTAATAGTGGTAAATCGTTAGGGTATTAAGTAAGCTGATCCGGACTATATACCACTCTTACTCCCCTGCAGTAGGCTTGAGAGCATGCTGGGAACGGGAGCATACGTCATCTGCGCGAGACAGTCACGCCCGTTGGTTTCTGCGCACTGAGTTTTGTTTGTTGGATGCCTATAGCAGCACTTGTTCAAGGCATATCAAGTCACAGTAACAAAGACGAAAAGAAATGAGCCCTTCTTAGCAGACTTACAGGAATCTGTACTAGGCGACACTGCGAACTGAGGCAGTGTTGTGATTGGATAAAGCTTCCCGCCGTAACTTTCCCTTAGTGACCTTGATATTCCACTAAATGGTGTGTCTACTATAGAGCCCTCTGTCTCATATCAACATTTAGCCTTAGTTAAATTAAAATTTTCTATTATATCATGTAGGCCTATATTCTTTCGATATTAATTACGTTTATGATTTATACGTAAAGTATTTGATCATTATAAATATGAAATGGAGAACTGGAATACTACAAGAGTATGTTGTGTACAATACAAGATAAATGTAAACGATGTTTTCGTGATCGGAGGTAACAAACAAAGGACAATCGATAATGTTTTGTTGTTCTTTTCTTGCCGAAGTATTCAAAGCAAGATCAACTTGTTTTCATCCAGTGCTGAGTATTACAATGACCACGGTCACCGTACATATTTCTCATGGCAATCTTCGTCATGAAACTTGTGGTATTTGTTCTCGTAACTGCGTGCATCGCAACAAGATCAGAAGTCGTCGATGTTATTATATCCATTCAGAGACACTTTCGCTCCGGATGTGTTTACCTAATTTATGAACCCAGACCAAGTAGGTACAAATTAGTTAACATTAGACTTATACATCTCTGGGAACATACAAGAATTTCTTGCTGGTTCTATTTCTTTAAGTAGGGTCAAGTAGGGATAATCTGAGCTGTTCAGAGCAAAAGTGGTGTAAGTCAAAATTGAGTAATGAGGTTTAAAGTAAAAATTCTGTAAAATACAGCGCAAAGTAGCAATTAATATGTTCTTCTTGCTATCCATTGGCTACTAATAGTTTAAATAAATTGAATATTAATTGCTACTTTCCGCTGTATTTTACAGAATGTTTACTTTAACCCTCATTACCCATTTTTACTTATACCACTTTTGCTCTAAAGGGCTAATTATGATACGGTAAAACAAAAATTGGGCTAATTTGATACAGACTTCAAAATCTATCAAAGGCACAGTTCGAAAATGTTTAAAACTGAGATTATGGAAGTACATTTTATGCACTTTAAGAAGCACTATTGAACAAAATATATACAAATTATTATCAGCCTCATAAATGTATTAAAAGAAAAGGCAATTTTGTTTCTTGGAAAAAACTTTTATGTGATACTTGCTTACTTTTGTTATTACCAGGGAACGGATTTATATGGACTAAAAATATATGATATATGTAAATATATATGTAGTTATTTTTACCAAAATATGGAATTAAATATGGATTTTTACCAAAATATGGAATTAAATATGGACTTAAAATTATAAAAAAATGACTATGTACGTTAAATATTGGTACATTTTAATCAAACTAAACAAAAATATAATGGACGTACCTTATCTTCCAATGTAGTTTCAACAAAACACAATTTTTATTGTCTGTTACCATAACAATAGGTTACAAACATTTCTTTCAAGTGCTGAAAAGTGAATCTTCTTCTATTGTCTCTGAGGATAGATTTATACTGACTAAAAGAGCGTTCGACGTCACAAGAAGTAACTGGTACATAATTCAATTTCACAATGTCTGCTGGGGATAAATCCAAGTTAATCTTCACTGTTGATTCACCACTCATCACAGCAACAACCTTTTGTAGTTCTTCATATCCAGGGTTTTTGAAAGTACAGTGTCCACCTTAGCTCTTACTGCATCTGCAACTTTACCTCTACCACGATTCAGTTGTTCCACAGTACTATTTATAATTTCAAAACTTTCAGATAGTGAAAGGTGCCTATTTTGGAGACTTTTGAGCGTTTTTATGATGCATGAAAATGTATGCTGAATGTGAGCTAAGTCATTCTTCACACTTATGTCACAGGTAACTGTTTTCGCAGTATCAATTGAGACTGCATCTTCAGAGTCCAATGCAAGGAGAACATTGTTAATAGAGTCTATATGTTCGGCATAATATTCAACTGCTTCTAGCCATGTACCCCATCTAGTTAAAATTGGCTTTGGTGGCAATGGAATTTCAGGGTACATTTCTTTCAACACGTTAACTCTACTGGGAGCTTTGAGAAATACTTTTTCACTGATGAAATCAACAAATCTACTTTAGGGAAATTGTCTCTGACCACTTCTGCCACACGATGAAATGCATGCGCCACACAAGTAAAATGAGTCAATTTAGGATATACAACAGATAATGCTTGTCCAGCTTTGACCATATAAGGGGCAGCATCGCTAATAAAGAATAACACATTATCGTACATAATACCCTTTGGCCACAGGATACCCATAGCTTCGTTGAACAGTTTAACTATAGTTTTGTTATTGCACTTTTCTAGAACATCACAATGTAAAAGAATTCGTTCAGAATATTGTTCACTTAACAAACCGATAACTACATTACCAACAAGTCTACCTTCTTTGTCGGGAGTCTCATCAATGGAAACCCAAATTGAACTATCTTTAATTTCATCTCTTATCTTCTGTATTGTCTCATCGTAGATGGATGGAGCATACGTCTTCCTAAGTGTTGACTCATCCGGGATTGTATGTTGAGTATATTTTTCAAGGAATTCCCTGAAGACCTTATTCTTTAGTTTGTAGAGAGGAATATCAGCAGAGATGAGAGAACGGCACAGGTCGATGTTAAACTCAGATCTTACATTCGATGTTGTTGGTTGTGTTAAAAACAATTGTCTCTGCTTGGAATTTAGTTGTTTGTTGGCCTGATGTTTACTAGTTGTAATGTGTTGTTGCACCAGGAACTTTTGTGTAGATGATACTGCACACTGACACAAATTACAAAATAATATTTTATTGTCAGTTGATAAACCATCGTCTTTAAATTCTGAAATGTAACTTGTTAGTTTTGATTTTAAATTGACTGAATGACGTACTTTTGGCATATTCACCGTCTTTATAGTATGATTTACAAAACTGAACCTATGTGTACTCTGACTGGCATTTAACTGTTGAGCTGCACAACTGAAGTATGTTAAAAATTTTAAATTAAATTAATACAGTTTTGTAACTTACTTTCCCATTGTTGATAGGACTGCTAATTTTCAAATAACTCTGATGTTAAAGGGATTACTGAACATGTGTTTAAATCTCTATTGTTGAAATGTATTTTTAAAAGTTAATGGAATTTTGTTTTGTTTTATTGTTAAACCTAATATAATATGGACTGTTTTATATGAAATATGGAAAATATATGGAAATTAACGAAAATATGTACTAAACTCTAAAATATGGAAAAATATGGAAAATAAAAGTAGGATTTTTCAACCCTACACATTGTGAAACATAAAGATAATGCAAAATATAAATTATATTAGCTTTATAAGTAAATATGTATTTACATATAAATCCTTTCCCTGGTTATTACTCTTGAGTGAACTAAGATAGAATAATATTTAAATGTTTCTTTTACTCAGAATAATGTCAGCTTCATTTTTCTCTAAAGGAAAGCTGTGAATGTTGAGCAGATTTTCAATAATTAGTGTGTGGATTAGAAGGGCTATTATGATACAATATTAGGGCTATTATGATATACATTTTAGGGTTTTTATGATAAGCTAGAAGGGCTATTATGTAAGTTTACTATGAAAGAAATTGACCAAGTTTATCAATTTTCTAATTTGAAGTACTTTCTTACCTCTTGAGGAGTATTTCATAATTTCTCAGCTCTTAAGGAATGTTTAATTACATGTTGGAATCTGAAATAGTATAAGTTAAAAACTTGCGCATATAATAGTACATTATGCAACGAGCCTATAATGAAGGTAATTAGGAAGTGAGTATGGACATTCATGAAACGAGCGCAAGCGAGTTTCATAATTTTCATACGAGCTTCTTAATTACCATTATAGGCGAGTTTCATACGACTCTTTATGCTCGACCATATTTCTAACTTGGTATTATTAATTTTTGAGCAATGTCCCGTATGTTGTGAGATGTGCGCAGACGCGAAAGTATTGATTTTTTCCGAGGAAAAGATGTCCAGATTGACCTTGCTAGGCCATAAGAACCTACAGAGATAACATTGACATTAAATTAGACATTGAAAAACGAGATGACAAATTGAATTTATTTGAATATTATTTACAATTAACGCTCATTATTATAGTAACACAACATAACCTTCTGCGACAGTATTGGATTTCCAGCCTCCGTGACTTTTCGCTAATTATCTTTCGATTGCATATCCGAGAATAATCGATACTTGCGGTTTTATAACGGTAGAAAGCTGACCTGTCATTGGCTGAACAGTTATAACCTGAGTCGTCATTGGCTGAAAGACCTGACCTTTAATGAGTAGGTGTACTTTAATGACACGCATTGAAGGTCTGCTACCAGGTGTATAATTACTACATTTAGGCATGGTCGAGCATAAATTTATTTTAACTTATTTACCTAACAATTTTAGCTCAATAGTCATTCTTTTTACTGCTGAAATTGAATACAACTTTATTATAATTATTTAAAAACGTATTTTAATTTATTTTAATAATACAAACTGTATCATAATTTTCCAAATCTATTTCCTTACACGCAAAAAGTGATTTGGCATACAGCAATGTTCTAGCATTGGTAGTAAGATACTAAAGTTTCAGTAAATTGTATAAATTTTAATGGGAAAAGGAGGTCATTACAAAAGTTGCTAAATCTTAGTCAACTTCAACCAAACTTTGACATGTTTTACATTATCACAACAGCCTTAGATCATTCCTCTGTATAATTTGACCAGTTCTATAACACTTTATCAGAATAATCCTCTAGGTATATTATCACAATGGCTATTATGATACATTGCTTTTATTTTAATATTGTATCCATTATTACAAATAAAAGATAAATTTAACTCCAAATCATTCTGTATGTCTAAAGTAGCACATGACTTAATTCTTTTTTTCAAATCTCTATATGCTTTGATAGAAAAATTACAGCAAAATAGTGATTTTTTGTATCATAATAGCTCTACTTGACCTATTAGGGGATTTCACGTTAAGAAAAAAGCATAGAGCATATGGGGCTATTCCATCAAGTGACCAGTTGCCTACCAATAGGTTGTACAGGGACATCATTTTATTTTTACTAACATTTTTAATATTAACCTGGATATAGGTTTAGAGAACAGGAAACACAGTTTTCTATCCCCTTCCACGACTGTAGTTCGATGATACTGGCGTAACACACAAACAAATCACTCTACTAGGTATAGGAGGGAAGAAAAGTAGTTCATCCATTTACGTAAACTAGGAAATATCGCGATTTTGAGTTCGATAATTTTCATTGGGTTTTTGTTTAATCAAAATACAGTAATGTATTAAGAATAAGTGTTTTTACTCACGAACTGAGTTATCCATGCGAACGTATTCATTATGCAGTGTATATTATACTGTCTACAGCACATTAGCGTACAATATAGAGAAAGAAGTTAAATTGAAAAATAATCATAATATGAATATTTAAACACATTTTTGAAAATAGTGGCCGTTCATTTCGATACAGGCTTCAGTTCTTTTGTGCATATTATCGCAATACAGACTATTGCATCTAATTCCAATTCCCAGTTTCGTCCTTCCTAATAGTAACTCATGTTGAAATAATTCTGTACCTACTCTATAAAAGAGAACCTTACGTACTGTAAATTCAATCTTCACTTCTGCCCGATCCGAAAAGATAAAATTACTCAGACATGCTATCTACTGTCTGTCCAAGTGGTTATGCCGCAGGATTGTAGAAAGGGAGGAAATCACGTGACAGTTAATTACTTAACGAGGCCCTTTTATTTAAGTTATTTTCAACAGTTGTTTAATATTACGTAAACGTCAATTTCTAACAGAAATTAATGTTTTCAGAAAAGATCTAAGACAACCCAGCTTTTACAGAGGGGCGAACAGAAGCATGTGGGGGAAATCGGGACGCGACGTAGGCAAACAGACAGTACCTGTGCGAAAATGTGATTCATTATTGAAAGCTCTTTCGTCACGCGAACATATTTCTGGAACGTACTATACTCACTAACTCAGTGCCGTTTACTATATGCGGCCTTGATTCTGTGTGGAGGATAGTCGGAACTTCATTAGTAGAAGGGGTGGGAGTGAAGTACATTAAAAAACTCAGGTACAATAAAAATTGAAGTAAAAATAAAATGATGTCCCTGTACAATGTATTAGGCAAGGACCATAAACCAATGCTCTTTTCTTAACGTGGAATTCTCACAGGAACTGGACTAACCAATTCGAATTCAAAAAAGTTAATGATATATATTTATTTCAGTTCTAAAGACATGATATTAAAGAACATGAAACTTAGATCAATAAAGAATTCCACATTTATTAAATTATAATGTACTGTTTATAAAGGGTTATTCTTCACAGAGCTAACATCTGACACGTTTTACAAAGACACTGCCCGTCAACTCATGAACAGAAATGTGCCGGTGGCTGCTGTATACCCGTCTGCACTTACAGGCTCGTTTTCTTGCGGACGGAACAAGCCGCTGTACGTGATTCCTACCAGTGAACAGTTCACCAACGATTCTTTACACAAGGTAAAAGACATTCCATAATCATCACGAAACAATATTTCAGTATAATAATATAAGTGCTGGTTTACTAGACTAGACAACGGGACAATTTTCAAGTATGGAAACCCTGGTAGACAGATAGATCACTGAGTTGAATTCCCATTCCTTCTATCGTAATTCAACCGAGCGAGGTGGTTCATGCGTTCCGTATGGGACTCGCATTCCGGAGGTCCGTGATTCGATTCCCGGACCGACCAACATGACTGTAGTTTTCCGTGGTTTTCCACAGTTACTCAGCAAATGCCGGGTTGCAATTTTCATTGCCACGGTCCATTTCCTTCCCCTCCCGTGTAGAAAAAGAATTTAGATTTCATATAATTCATCTTCATCTCATTTCATAGACATATTTGTCTTTGTCCGCTTAAGGGACAAGGGCGTCTTCTCCGCAACCGTTCCTAGGTTCCCAACCTTTCGCAATATATCTGTCAGGATTCATTCCTTAAGAGCATTTCCAAGGCCGCTTCGACACCTTGGAAGGGTCGTTGGAATGGATCCTGTGCTGCTTGGTCTCCTTGGCGGTGTGAACTTAGGACGGGGGGTTAGGAGGCCCCATTGGGTGAGCGAGTGAGGGGTCACATGCGGCCGGTGGGCTGGTACACCTCATCCTCATTCATCCCATAAATTCGGGGTGCACAATAGGCCTCAGTATGGCTGATGTGCAAATGACCGTCCCTAACCCCTCACCGTTACTTAATCTAACCTATCGTAATTCAGTCAATAAATAATCCATCTACGTAAAGATTGATTTTTTTGGTCCTACAGAATACGTCTGGTACGGTAACAATTAATATTAAAGGAGAAAAATTCTCCCCGGGGCCGGGGATCGAATCCGGGTCCTTGATTCCACGTACCAAGCGCTCTGACCATTGAGCTACGCCGAAGTTCAATCCACAGCACCGGATCGAATCCCTCTCCTACAGTGTTTTTCCCTTTGTGGCCTGACTCCAAGTTCGACATGTATGTTGACATTTTATATTAAGTCAACTGTCATTATACAAGGAGCGCACTCAGTTGAGTTACTTGGTGGCCGGGATTCCACATTAATATGCACTGTTTCTCGAAGAATCTACGTAAAGATTAATTTGTTTGGTCCTACAGAATACGTCTGGTACGGTAACAATTAATATTAGAGGAGCCTGTGACACTCAAAAGGTTGGAAACCCTGCCTTACTCTGTAAATGTGCAGTACCTATATCGATTTCCGGGAATGTTCTATGAAGGATTTGTTCATGCTGAGACGACAGAATATTTAAAAAACTTTCAAACCACAGCCAACCACATATGAAGCACACAATATCACATGGCACGTTTGGATATCAGTGAAACGGAACTTATTTATGAACTGTCTTTCAGAATATAAAAATATTCGTGTCCATAATTATTTCAGAAGGATATGTGTTTGACAATTACAATAACTTTAAAAGGAAACATTGTGGTAAATTTTCTTCTCAATTTATTTATTGTTTGTAATAAGTAACATGAATTTGTAATAAGTAGCTAAATACCAAACTACAGTCACTCTAATATTTAATTGAAATTGCAGATCTCTTTTGCTCATTAACTACTAATTATATTTGTCCAATAAATAGATTTATAATAAACAATCAAAACATGCAGCCGACATTGACGTAAAATGTTTACAACAGAAATCAGCATATTGAGCGCTTCTACTCAGTTAATACCTCTTTATTAGGTTCTTGAACATGACCACGCTTAGAATAGAGAGGATCGGGGGAAGGTGCCTAACTTTTTCTTTGATTGAAAATTTAAGATCCTGTTCATTTAGTTTTGAATTTCATATTGAAATATCAAAGTATGGAAAGTATTTTGAAACTATATTTTCAGTACAAAACAGGAAGCATTAATTTCCTCATTTATAGATACAGGTTTCCTTCTTACCTGCACTGTAAGCATCTTTCCCCGATAGTCGGGGTAAGATGGCAACTGCAATTAACACATTTACTGATATATGTATTTTACCTGATCTTGGTTTGATACATGTATATAACAAAAATGACTTCAGCTAAAGCTAATGGACACTTTCTCACTCGTTTATCACTACTTAGCAACACAGTCATTGCACAGATTTTATTGCCGTATGCAAGCAAGACTCACTTCTTGCACACAATGAATTCAATCCAGTACATTTTTGTCATCATTCTTTTTAGGCGGCGTTTAAGGGTACGGTAAGGAATCCCGTATGCTTGCAATGCTCTAAAACTTTTTATATCCCCTGTTCTAACATGATCCACGGCAAGTTTAAGACTGTCCTGAATGCATTGTCCTCTATCAGAGGACCTTATGTAATGTCTACGCATTCCCTACAATAAAACAGAAAAGCAAAACTCTTGCAACAAGTTGTCATTTTACTCAGAAAAAATTGAGCATCTTGTCCAAGTATCGGGGTAAGATGCCTAGTGCTGTGACGTAACCTAACATGGCGGAACAAGGTCGTTGGTTGTTAACAATACAAACTTTAGAACCTTAACTACAATATTCATTACAAAGTTTTGACAGTTATTACAAATTCAAGAATGTATTAAAATTGTAATATAGAATTGCAATTATTTTATAGCAGAAAAAAGAGCAGTTTTCTTGCTTTTTGCTTTTCACAACAATAACACGTGACAAAATGAGTTAGCTTCCACTCTCCTGACCTTCAGCTGTCTCAGTGATCATAAAGACATGCGCGTGGCGTTCTTTTTTTGGAAGAATATGAAACTACAAAGATATAAGCAACTTCTCCCGATAGTCATCTCCCCCCGATACACTCTACGATACGTATGTATTACAATAGTGATTGTATGTGACAAATACCTTGAAATTGGTTCACTTGAGAAAAAGAAAGAAAGAAAGAAAGAAAGATAGCTGACGGGGAATATTCTCCACTCCACAGATAACTACACGGACGCACATGTCGGACGCTGTCTGGTTGCTCTTCCTCAACTTGGATCTTCATCTGGATGAATTATTTGTTGGAGTAAACATTCCTTTCGACTGCGAGTTCCTGGTGGTTCATAGGAAGTTCCACTCCAGCGTGGTACTAACAGAAGTTTACAGATTAAATTCGACGCTACCACTGAAGACGTATACTTTCGGGAACTGGACTGATGGAAGAGGATTTAGCTTTTCTACATTCTCCTTTTATCAAAGGAGAAGCAATCTGGAAGGGATTCCACTCAAGACAGGATCTATACAATTGGTAAGAACGTGCTTCATATACTAGCGATAAAAATATATAAAAATAGGCCGTGACGCTACTGCCCTGTTAAGAGCCCAGATACTACCAGCCGGCAGCTGGCCTCACGTTCACATGCCGAAGTAGAGATGGACGATCATCCAACCAGAATGGAGGTATCGTGTGGTTAGCACGATGATCCTTCTAGCCATTATAGCTGGCTTATCCAACCGAATTTCGCTACCTATCATAGCTCCCCAAGTGCACGATGCTGGGTAGGCACCGGATCCATACGCTGGCCGAAATTTCATGAGAAAATTTCTTCCCCCATGAGGACTCGAACCAGCGCGCATTCCGTAACGTGAATCTCAGGCAAGATGCCTTAGGTGCCGGCGCGAGATATGTACAGGGACATCATTTTATTTTTACTAACATTTCTAATATTAACCTGGATATAACTTTGAATTAACGGTAGAAAACAGGAAACACGGTTTGCTACCCCTTTCCACGACTGGAGTTCGATGATAATGGCGTAAAATACCAACAAATCACTTTACTAGGTATAGGAGGGAAGAAAAGTAGTTCATCCATTTACGTAAAGTAGGAAATATCGCGATTTTAAGTTTGATAATTTTCATTAGGTTTTTCTTTAATCAAAATACAGTACTGTATTAACAATAAGTGTTTTTACTCACGAATTGAACTATCCATTTAGGACGTATTCATTATGCAGTGTATATTATACTGTCTACAGCACATTAGCGTACACTATAGAGAATGAAGTTAAATTGAAAAATAATCATAATATGGAAATTTAAACACAATTTTGAAAATGGTGGCCGTTTATTTCGATACAGGCTTCAGTTCTTTTGTGCATATTATCACACTACAGACTATTGTACCTAATTCCAGTTTCGTCCTTCGTACTAGTAACTCATGTTGAAATAATTCTGTACCTACTCTATAAAAGATTACCTTACGTACTGTAAATTCAGTATTCATTTCTGCCCGATCCGAAGAGATAAAATTACTCAGGCATGCTATCTACTGTTCGTCCAAATGGTTTTATCGCAGGGTTGTAAAAGGGGGAACTCACGTGACAGTTAATTACTTAACGAGGCCCTTTTTATTTCAGTTATTTTAAACAGTTGTATAATATTACGTAGACGTCCAATTCCTAACAGAAATTAATGTTTTCAGAAAAGAGCTAAGACAGCCCAGCTACTAGCCTTTACAGCGAAGCGATCAGAAGCAGGTGGGGGAAACCGGGATGCGACGTAGGCAAACGGACAGTACCTGTGCGAAAATATGAATCAATATTGAAAGCTCTTTCGTCACTCGAAAACGCGAACATATTTCTGGAACGTACTATACTCACTAACTCAGTACTGTTTTCTAAGACCGTAAGGCGACTTTGACTGCATACGCGGCCTTGGTTCTGTGTGAAGGACGATTGGAAGTTTATTAGTATAGGGGGTGGGAGTGAAGTACATTAAAAAACTCAGGTACAATAAAATTGAAGTAAAAATAAAATGATGTCCCTGTACTAGCGATAGCATAACACTATAGAAGAGACAACAGCGAAATATCTCAGACATTGATTCTACATTACTATGCTAGCCGTAAAAAATAACTTAGAATATAGATCATAACTATAACTCACGCGACCAATAACATTGCATTTGAGCGCGCGACTACTGGAGGGTAAATGAGTGACAAAATTTGTACAAATATCGAAAGACTCATGTCAAAAATATAAACGAAGTTCGCATTAATTCGTGAAACGTAGGGCATGTTGACGCATGCGAGATATATTACCTAGATTTTTATTAATATACACAACTCAAAGGACGAAGCATTGAACATTAATTAAAGAAATCGTCTTAGCACATAAGCCTTCTACATGTAGGCCTACATTAGAACCATCATTAGTTAAATACACTAACTCAAATTTAGACTATGACACAACAAATTGTACTCGTAATGGAAGATGACACTATGATTTATGATTATACACAGAGTGTTAAAAAAGTATCCAATATTTTAGGAGGTGATAGTATACATCAAAACAAGAAAAAAAAAGTCTAATAAACATGGATCCTACAACACATACCTTCTGAGATCTGAACACTTGTTCATAGGAGGTGCTCAATGTGACGTCCATTCATGACAATGCATTTTTCTACTCTAGAATACAGCAGACTACTAGATAATCATACCGTAGTTGACACCCCTGGCATGGAATACTGATACGTCGCAAAGAATACTGAAAACAAAAGTCTGATTGCAGATATGAGCGGGGTTCAGCGGAGATGGTGTTGTGAATTTTCGTAATCAACATGTGTGGGCTGATGAAAATCCCCATGCAGTTGAAGAAACAAGACATCAGCACCGATTCTCAATCAACGTTTGGACAGACGTTCTTGGCGATAGATCAAGGGCCATACGTGCTACCACAGAGATTAACTGGGACTCGTTATCAGGACTTTCGTATTAATGTATTTCCTACCTTGCTGGAGAATGTGCCATGTCAGCAAAGACTACAGATGGGTTCATGCATGATGGCACACCAGCACGTTTTCTTCGCAGTAAGCGTGAACACCTGACGCTGACATTTCAGGATCGCTGGATTGATTGGGGAGGTCCCAAACCTTGGCCTGCTCGTTCCTCAAACCTAAATCCCCTAGACTTTTGGTTATCAAGAGCAACTAGGTCAATTTCAAAGAGTGCGTGATTCCTTACGCCAAAGGGCAGAGGAATGCATTGTCATGAATGTACACCACATTGAGCACCTCCTATGAACAAGAGTTCAGATCTCAGAAAGTATGTGTTGTAGGACCCGTGTTTATTAGATATTTTTTTCTTGTTTTGATGCATACTAGCACCTCCTAAAATATTGGATACTTTTTTAACACCCTGTATACTATTATCATTCTACTTTCTAATTGGTACTTATCTTATTTTACTTTCAGCCGGCAAAATATATTTCATCTCAAGCAGACGAGAGAGAGATTGGGTACATGGATAATGTGTGGAAAACACTGGAAACGCACCTTAATTTCACGTATGTAGCCTGGTTAATGTTAGTGAGAACAGGTTTATAAAAGAGTGGCTTCTCCGTATTATGAAGTGACTCAAATTTTACTTGACTACTGTAGTTCCTGTAGTTACAATAAGTTGTAGGCATGTATGATGCGGATATTTTCAACTTATCACACGAAAAGCAATGGTACAAAATTCCGACCTCATTCCTCATTACATTTATATATTTTTCTTACATAGTAACCGTGCTTATGTAACGATTTTACACTTGTCTTCATTTTCATCAGTCTCTCCAATTTCAATTGGGAATTAAATCAATGAATTTCCCAAAACACGTTACAAAATGTTTTACATTAAAAAATATTGTCTCGAAAAAGACGCAAAAAACGAGAAAAATTTTTCTTTCAAATATCTCAAAGAATAACTCCATGAAATTAATGACATTACCTTTCTTTTCGCGAATTCACAAACCTCATCACTGTTACACCAAAATGGTATTAGCTCATATCATAAAACTAAACGTTTTACACGCGTCGCAATAACTTATTACCTTCATCAATTCGAAAATAACGTTCTGCTTCTTAAGCGCTACATCTTCATCTAGAATCTACAATGCATACATTTTATCTTTCCACGCAAGCAGGAGTAGAGTGGAAGCGGCAGTGCATAGCGCAGCTGCCCACACGCAGCCCGCTGAGTTCTTGGTTATGATGTCTAGAACACGCGAGATAAACCGTACAAAGGACATTTTTACAGTTTGAAACTGTTAAAGTTATAAAAAAATGCTTGCTTTTTTAAGATGCGGTTTTTTTTAATTGGTTATAAGACGATGTTAAAAATGTTCATCATTTTCAAAGCTGACGTTGTTGCGTCTAAACTGATTTTGATTCACAAATTGCAGCTCTCCTTACGAAATTTTGACTGTTTCTTCTCGTTTTTAGTAATTTTGTATAGCATTATGTGCTGATGTACTGCTAGTCTTCACTTGTGCTAACTTCGTGGGAGATTTTCGAGGCGACTGCTCTAATCGAGTACCGATATCATGTAACCTTTTCTCTGTTAAAACCTGACGCCTTCGTCTTCTTTTCTTGTCCAATACTGATCTCGTAGGGTACGAGTTTTAAATGTTATCACTATTTTACGAACTGTACTTCTTTCCGGTGGATCAACACCAGGAAAACATTAATGAAATTCTCTACGGCAGTGAGCGTGTGATTTTTCTTAAAGTTGCAGCAAATGGAAATTGTTTGTTCTGTATTAAATCTCTAAACCATGACTCAAGCAACAGAGAAATGAAACAACACTGCATACAATAACAGATGTACTCCTCAGAAACTCAACTCTATACTGCACACAGATAACCATATTACCAGAGACTATGCGTGTCCTTGAATGGCAATGCGCGCAGCTACTTACTACCATCTCTGGTCCCGTAAGCGAACGTCGAAATATAAAATGTATGGAATGTAGATGTTTTGGCAGGGAATCGAGTCACGGACCTTAGATACAATATTACACTTTACAAATTATTTTGTGCGAGATCGTGCGTATTTGCTTGGTTTCCGCACAAAACCAACCCGCGGTAAGTCTAAAATTCCACATTCAGTATTCCAAACCTAACACACATAACAATTTTCCTCTTCTTACCGCTTAAGTGACATATTGATTTTACTGCTTTAGACTTTTAACATATTATTTTTAGAGACGTTCAATATAGTAATAATTATAAATTGGAAACTTACCACTGCAATTTCACCTAAATTGCACTGTTAATTATTGTTTTTAAATATTTGCAAAAATTAAGTAAACTCTACAACTCCACTAAAGTTACTGCATTTCGTGATGCATGTAACATTAAGGAAGCCGTTTGTTTTAAGTTCGCATTTATAGACGGGGGGAAGACAGACGTATATCATGGCCTGCTGGAGTATAGTAAACACAGAAAACATTTTAAAGCAACAATGTTGAAGATAGATATTTTTGTTTTCCAAAATTGCCGTCATTGAACAGAAACCAATATGGAGATTTCATTGCAACTAATTAGAAATTCCTCTTTCAGGTATGTAATAAACGATCTTCGCACAAAATAATGTACGATACACGAGCGGTATGTTTCTTTCAATTCTCGGAATTTAAAAAGCTCAACTACGTTTCGCTTTTTCAAACTTTTCCTCGAACATGAAAACTTCAACATACCGCTCTTGTAACGCATATTACTATTATTCAACTATTGCCAGCGACTTAACTAAAAAGGTAGTGAGTTGGACTCATAATCTGAACCAGAGTTCAGACTTGGGTTCGAATACTGTTGGTTGACATTCATGAAGTGGTAATAGAGACTAAGTGGAATACAATCAATTAGAAAAAAGGATCGTTTAACGATCGGTTGTCTCCTTGCAGGACGGAAATCCATAACCCTAGGGATGAGCGAAGAGGCGGTACTAGAAGAGAAAACGGGTCCTGGACCGGAGTTTTTGGGACGCTGCAGAGAAGGGAAGTGGACATCACCAATGTCGTGTTGCAAATGACGGCAATAAGGCTGGATATCATGGATTACACCGTACCCGCAATAGATGTTAAGTAAGAGGAAGTTCTATAAAAGCTTGTATTCCATTATTCTGTTTGCACTATAATTTCACAAAGTCGCCAGAGTAATAAATTATTCTTTATTAGATTTTATGTTGATATGGACAAAAGTCAACGCGGAAATTCTAGTTGAAGCAAGTAAAGCGATAGGGTTGGAAGTAAATCCTGAAAAGACTAAGTATATGATTATGTCTCGTGACCAGAATATTGTATGAAATGGAAATATAAATATTGGAGATTTATCTTTCGAAGAGGTGGGAAAATTCAAATATCTTGGAGCAACAGTAACAAACATAAATGACACTCGGGAGGAAATTAAACACGGAATAAATATGGGAAATGCGTGTTATTATTCGGTTGAGAAGCTTTTGTCATCTAGTCTGCTGTCAAAAAATCTCAAAGTTAGGATTTATAAAACAGTTATATTACCGGTTGTTCTGTATGGTTGTGAAACTTGGACTCTCACTTTGAGAGAGGAACAGAGATTAAGTGTGTTTGAGAATAAGGTTCTTAGGAAAATATCTGGGGCTAAGAGGGATGAAGTTACAGGAGAATGGAGAAGGTTACACAACGCAGAGCTGCACGCATTGTATTCTTCACCTGACATAATTAGGAACATAAAATCCAGACGTTTGAGATGGGCAGGACATGTAGCACGTATGGGCGAATCCAGAAATGCATATAGAGTGTTAGTTGGGAGGCCGGAGGGAAAAAAACCTTTGGGGAGGCCGAGACGTAGGTGGGAAGATAATATTAAAATGGATCTGAGGGAGGTGGAATATGATGGTAGAGACTGGATTAATCTTGCTCAGGATAGGGACCAATGGCGGGCTTATGTGAGGGCGGCAATGAACCTCCGCGTTCCTTAACAGCCAGTAAGTAAGTAAGTAAGTAAGTATGTACAGAAGTCATGATCCTGCATACCGAATAAGAGGGTGTTAAACATTTGAGAAAAAAAAAAAAAAACTTTTTTTTTTTCTGAGGAAACTATGAACTTTCCACCAGTATGGTATTGCACTTTTTGTTACATACAAGTCCACACCTGTGGAGTAACGGTCAGCGTGTCTGGCCGCGAAACCAGGTGGCCCGGGTTCGATTCCCGGTCGGGGCAAGTTACCTGGTTGAGGTTTTTTCCGGGGTTTTCCCTCAACTCAATATGTATGTGTATGTATGTATTTATTAACACTACAAATGGGTATACACCCGGTGGCAGTGATATATAATATACAATAATTACAATTACATGAAATAAAATAAATAAACGTAAATGAAATAAAATAAAATAAACGTAAATCTATAAATAGTAAATGCAATAAACCTAGGACTATAAATAAAAACTATTCTATAATAACGCCTAACGATAAGGAAAAGTAAATCTAACTTATAAGTACTTCTATTTCACCCAACTATTACCAATTTATATAATTACATATCATATTAATTAATTACATATCAAATTAATTAAGTACATATCTCCTTAATTTATTTACATATCAACTAAATTATATATCAATCAACTTAATTAATTACATATCAACTCAATTAGTTACATGACAGAACTTAAATAATTACACTGCACCTCCAATTACATTTTCAGTCTAATCTTCTCAACCTTTCCTTAAATGTATTGATTTTAAGAGGACCACCCTGAAAGATTGCCGCAGGTAAGCTGTTCCAGTCTACTATTGTGCGGTTAACAAAGGAAAATTTTGCCACGTCCGTTCTTTGTTTTCTACATTCAAACTTCCTAATATGCTAATATGAGCAAATACTGGGTAACTTTCGGTGCTGGATCCCGGACTCATTTCACCGGCATTATCACCTTCATCTCATTCAGAAGCTAAATAACCGAAGATGTTGATACAGCGTCGTAAAATAACCAACTTAAGAAAATGTTACATACAATATGAGCTATTCGCTCTGAAAGTCTGCAGGGTTATTTCACATACGTGTTCACGCGCACGCACACACACATAATGTTCTGCCAAATGGCAGGTCTTTCACTGCAAACCCAGCATTCTCCAATCTTTCCTTTTTCTGTCCCTCTCTTAGTCTCCGCATATGATCCATATACCTTTATGTCGTGTATCATCTGATATCTTCTTCTGCCCCAAACTTTTTCCAGTGCATTCTTCATAGGCAGTTTCTTCTCAGCAAGTGACCCAACCAAATCTTTCTTCTCTTTCTGATCAGTTTCAGCATCATTCTTTCTTCACCCACTCTTTCCAACAGAAGCTCAAAATACAGACGTTTTATGAATGATTTTATCGAGACATTACCGTCTCTTGTCTGTCATTTCGTTATTTCTCTTTAATTCACAAACTTTCGTAACCCTGGCAAACAAAGTAAGGACCCAGAAGAACAACTCGATAATATTTTTAAGGAGCGAATGAGCATAAAATCGTATGGAGCTGTTGTCGAGATCAGAATCATCAAACATGCCACACTGAGACCGATAAGTTCGTTAGGTAACGACAAGTTATTTTACATTGTAAATGTTTCTTTCTAGGACGTGCATGATCATCAAGAGACCCAACTCGTACGACTTGCAGTGGGATATGTTCCAGTCGTTTTCGCGTCCTCTTTGGATCTCGGTTGCTTGTGCCATGTTACTCCTGATCTTGGTGACGTACATACATAGTTGGTTTCAAGATAAGAGTTGCAGTATTTTAACGGCAATGCTTCTTGTCATCGGCGCTTATTGCCAGCAAGGTAGGTTATATTAAATCTCTTAATATTATCAGTAATATCAGTATTAATGTTACGGTATCAGCTTCTTGTCTATGCGGATGACGTGAATATGTTAGGAGAAAATCCACAAAAGATTAGGGAAAACGCGGAAATTCTACTTGAAGCAAGTAAAGAAATAGGGTTGGAAGTAAATCCCGAAAAGACTAAGTATATGATTATGTCTCGTGATCAGAATATTGCACGAAGTAGAACTATAAAAGTTGGAGATTTATCTTTCGAAGAGGTGGAAAAATTCAAATATCTTGGAGCAACAGTAACAAATATAAATGACACTCGGGAGGAAATTAAACGCAGAATAAATATGGGAAATGCCTGTTATTATTCGGTTGAGAAGCTTTTGTCATATAGTCTGCTGTCAAAAAATCTGAAAGCTAGAATTTATAAAACAGTAATATTACCGGTTGTTCTTTATGGCTGTGAAACTTGGACTCTCACTTTGAGAGAGGAACAGAGATTAAGGGTTTTCGAGAATAAGGTTCTTAGGAAAATATTTGGGGCTAAGAGGCTTGAAGTTACAGGAGAATGGAGAAAGTTACACAACGCAGAGCTGCACGCATTGTATTCTTCACCTGACATAATTAGGAACATTAAATCCAGACGTTTGAGATGGGCAGGGCATGTAGCACGTATGGGAGAATCCAGAAATGCGTATAGAGTGTTAGTTAAGAGGCCGGAGGGAAAAGACCTTTGGGGAGGCCGAGACGTAGATGGGAAAATAATATTAAAATGGATTTAAGGGAGGTGGGATATGATGGTAGAGACTGGATTCATCTTGCTCAGGGTAGGGACCAATGGCGGGCTTATGTGAGGGCGGCAATGAACCTCCGGGTTCCTTAAAAGCCAGTAAGTAAGTAAGTAATATTACGGTACATGTTAGTCTAAATCTTGGATGGATTACGTTAGCCTTTGCTGTGTATTTCCATGAAAATCTCGCCATCGGATGCTTCAGAATTCATATAATTTCTCTGTATACATAGTTTTATGAAATATTAAAAAACGGTAAACAGTTTAGCTGTCCTCGTGTTTCCAGGAGACAGCGATAAGTCCCGCACTATCTCTGCAAGAGTCACCCGCCTTACGTTATATCTGTCCTCGTTGGTGATATTTTCCTTGTACTCCGCGGCTTTCACCAGTGATCTGACTCTTCAGGAACCAGTGATGCCATTCAACAGTTTCGAGGAGTTCCTAGCAGACGGTTCCTACAAGCTAGGCATGATGCCCCAGAGCGCACACATTGAATACTTCAAAGTGAGTCAATTTCCACTTCTCTCTAAATCATGTTAAAATCGTGCATTGTACACAGAAATGAGTGAAAATGGAACAAAATTTCGATTGTGTGCATAATATCTTTTTGATATGTCACGTCTTATAATAATATCACAAATTGAGGACCTAACATTCTAAATGTGCTAAGTGCCAAAAACAAGTCTCTGAGATATTTATGAAAAACACACTGCGAAATGCATGTTAAGATACCTACAACACCGTCTTTTGGCGCACGAATGAGTCACTACAGTTGAGCTACGACAAAAACAAATTTTACCGTTAAATTGGCAAAACTTCATTTCTCACACTAGTTTATTAATCCGTGTCGGACTGTAAAGAAAACAACTATCGGAATGTCCATATTTCTGTTGTTGTTGGTGTTGTTTTCTAATGCCAGGCGTTTGACAATAAAGTCATTTGACCTCTTGCACTCCAATATTTTTCAAAGATATTATCATGGTCATCCACTGAAGTACAGATATTGAGGTGTTCCGAATCCATTTCTTGGTTTGAGTTTCTGTGGTTTTGGGTAAAGGGGGATAAGTCATTTTTTTGTGCAGCTGAAATTTTGTTCCCCGGATGAATACAAATTTAAATTATACAAGTGAGTGTGTAAAAATCAAAAGAGTACTAGCAGTTGATGTGCTTTATTTGTGTAGAAAATTATTTGCAGTAACGATTCCAAGTTTAATTTTCATTTATCTACAAACTCATTTTTATGACTTATCTCCCTTTACTCAAACAGCACAGATTCAATATATTGTACAGTATTATAGTATTGTGAAATTTTGATTAAATTTAATTTTCCTATCAACTTTTTTTATTGTTCTATTAAAATTATAGCATATAGCCTATTAATCTGTTGTATCCTTTAGGATACTTTGTGAATTTAAGGGTTAATATGGTATTCTCATACGGATGTTCCATTGTTCCTCCATTAGATTGAATAAAATTACATTTTAAAAATTGGCACTTAGCACATTTATTGAAAAAGTAGAAATTATGTTTAATGTTTTGGCTCATTTTGATCATATCTGAAAATGTCCTTATAAAATGTTTGTACCCGAATTGTAGCCATGTGATGCCCTTTACAGGTGTCAAGTTTCCTTTACGTTCGATAGAAATTCTTGGAGGTCATTTACATGAGCATAATTAAGACCGCAACTTCTCAAAGTGTTAAATTTCAAGTCCGCACGAAAACATAGAGTTCAGTAACTGAGTGTTAGTCGTTACACTCAATCGGTTTTAAAGGATGCTTTTATGAACGAGTGTAAATTGTAGGCAATCTTGTTAGGCTACAAGGCCTTATAGCAGTTACTTTTTAATTTCAGAATTCTACACAGAAGCTCTATATGGATATCTACTCCAGAATGATAGCTCCCCACGAGAGGACTCTGAACAAAAATGACGTCGTAGGGTTGCGGCGCCTCTGTCACGTGAAGAACTACGCATATTTCACGTCTACGTACAACCTCATGAAGAAGGGCTACCTCCCTAATTGCAAGATATCGCTTATACGCCAAGCCTGCTTCCCAGGACACATAGCAATCGCGATTGCGAAGGGAAGTCCTTATCTGGGACTGTTTAATTATAAGTAAGTGGGTTGCAATCGCCTCACTGACTGACGAGATGAAGACTAGGAGATATATTATGTGAAATGTACTTGTTTCCTTCCAGACAAGTGGACCTATACAAAAATAACGAATTTGTCTGCAAATTATCTGTCTTCTTGCAAAGAAATTGTTGTACTGTCATATTTTTGGAAATATAGAGTGATTTATATAGAACCAGCACATTTCTTTCTTTCTTGATTTGAAAACGAATGATGCTAGCCACATTTGTTATATCTCAATAATATTTATTCGGCTGGAAATTCACTTAAGGACTAGTTTTTAACATCAAATTAAGCAGGAGTCTTGGTTCCCTGTCACATGAGATGCGCAGATGTTTATTCTTTATTTCTTATTGTTGGCAGCTGTTTTCGACATTTTGTTTTAGACACTGAAAATGCAGTACACATTAAATCAACGGGTCTTCCTTGTGAAGCAATACTCTTATCTTTGGGATTTACTAACCTCTATAGCAAATGTTGAAAATGTTCTCCATCCTGCACATTACTGAACACGTCGTTCCACAACAACCGTGGGCAGCCTAGATCAGCCGTGGCGAAAATGTAATCGTGAGCCGAGCCACTGTGTAACCTGTAACGTGCATAGCACCTATGGGGGGAGGTGGACACTCGAAGGGGAAGTGAAGCAACTGTCTGACTTATTATCGGATTTTCATTTTCCTTACGTCAAGCACTTAAATATAATTTTATACATTATAAGGTTACAAACTAATGTTTAGTACGTGTAACGAAGAAAGAAATGAACAAGAAAACATAGGACGCATTATCACAACCTATTAACTGTCTTCAGAATGTCTCTGCGACAGAGTTTGAAAATCAGGAATTATGTCACTTACTGCCAGTCGTAGTTGATCACGAAGGTATTTGTCTGTCAGTCGTTTTCTAAATTTGGTTTTTACTATTTTCATTGTTGAAAATAATTTTTCACAAACGTAAGTTGTAGCGAACATGGCTTCAAAAGAGCAAGCGAAAAAACGAAGCTTCGGATATTTATTTTTTGGTAAAGATTTGAAAAATTCAACGTTTGTCAAGTCCTTACATTGAGCTTTCATTTAACATCACATTGTAAATCTGTGAGTTTAAATTGAAGATCTAACCGCATTATTCTTACATCTGCTGAAAAAGGATCGACGTACAGAGATAATAATAATAATAATAATAATAATAATAATAATAATAATGATAATAATAATAACACTTTACCTTTTAATGTTTCATGAGTGACATGTAGTATAATGCGGTTTTATGTTATACAACCGTTTTCCTCGTAATACTTGTGAACAAGTCATACATTTAATATTCTCATCATATTGGCAGCAAAAAAATGCGTCCTCCCATCCTACTTGAAACTTTCGTTTTTGTAGAAGTATATGGCTTCGAGAGAGACATTACTACGACGCCACTCGCAGGTCAAAGACAAATAAAAATGGAACGGAGTTTGACATCAGTGAGTGAGAGGGTGGGGGTTGGGGGAGGTAGGAAGCAAGAGAAATGCATAGCTATCATTGCGAGCCACAATGTGCTCGTGAGTCACATTTTCGCCACGGCTGGCCTAGATGAACGATGTTTGTCTTTTCACTCACCAGAGATCCAGTTGTTTCCAATTTGTTTACCAGTCCCAGCATTGCGTTTCTTTGAGGGAGATTACGAACATCAAATTCTCTCTGGTATGCCCTTTGAGTAGCTGTAATTGAATTCGTAATCCAGTATTGCTTCACAAGGAATAGCCGTTGATTTAATGTGTATTGCATTTTCAGTGCCTAAAACAAAAGATCTAAAATAGCTGCCAACAATAAGGAATAAAGAATAAACATCTGCGCATCTCGTGACAGGGAACCAAAACTCCTGCTTAATATGACGTTAAAAACTGGTCCTTAGGTGAATTTTCAGTGAATAAATAAAGAATTTTCAACATTTGCTATAGAGGTTAGTAATCTCTCAAAGATACTCTGTATTTGAGGTATAACAAATTGTGGCTAGCATCATTCGTTTTGAAATAAATAAAGAAATGTGTTAGTCCTATATAAATCACTCTGTATTAACCGCTATTGTTAACAGGCTTTGTAAGCTCGATTTACAGCACTTGGACTGGTTTTTAGAGAAACGTATTACTGTTACAACTCAAAACATAACAGTGCAGGTCAGATTTTTCAGTTACTATTATCTGTCCAAGCCTAGAACCATACTAATGTATCACTACGCCGCCGTGGTAAACACAAAAGATCAAGTACCGGTACACATTACGAGTGATGTATAGGTACATGAGGTCTCTTTTAATCTAGCATAATGGTTAATTACAATGCTCTGATTTGAATTGACATAATATGTGTAAAAACGTTACTTATAATGAAATATTTACTGGACTATATTTCATAGCGTATCTTGACTTTGGCTTTCAATCAATCGTAGACAAGTCAGTGACGTCATATTGTTTTGGTGTAGTACAGTTCTTGACTTGTATAGACTTTATCTATTAGCTGCCCCTTTGGAGGAAGGCACGGACTAGGACTGTCCTCACACGCCGGACGCTCGAGTGGGCCCATTGTACTGCCCAGGATGGAATGATGTGCATGTCCTAAGGATCCCTTTGCTACAAATCCCTCTGCGCGCCTTCTCCGAAGTCTTCTACAGCCTACCTTTACCTTTTCACGTAGACCACACCGCGGTCCCTCAATCCCCATCCCACGAGTTACAAAGAGTCTAGTGGCTCCTTCTCTCTCCTTTTCTTCATCGCCTTCGCCTTGTTCCCATTGTCTTCAGCTCGTCCCCAATGTCTTCGCCTTGTTCTCCTTACATTCTTCTTGTTTTCCTTACATTCTCCAGTTCTTCTTCCATTCCTCATCTTCTCCTTGTGTTCCTTCGCTTTCACAAGGACCTTCGCTTTGTTCTCCTCCTATTCTCCTTATTATCTTCATCTTCTCCTTGTTCTGATTGCCTTTCCCTTGCTCTCCTTACCTTCTCCTTGTTTTCCTTATCTTCCTATATTTTGCTTGCCTTCCTCTTATTTTCCTTGCCTTCCTTTTGCCTTCCTTAACTTCTACTTGCCTTTCCCATGTTCTTCTATTCTCTTTGCTATACTTGTCTTGCTGTTATCCTTATAGACTATTCTTCTTGTTCTCCTTGTTTTATTTCTTGCGTCATCCACGAGTAGTTCTACGTAAAGATCTGCAGCACAGTAAAGCAATGCCCATGTAGACAAATGATTGCACTCACACGTAGTTCTACATAAAGATCTGCACCACAGTAAAGCAGTGCCACTATAGACAAATGTTCGCACTCACACGTAGTTCTACGTAAAGATCTGCACCACAGTAAAGCAATGCCCCTGTAGACAGATGATCACACTCATATGTAGTTCTACGTAAAGATATGCACCACAGTAAAGCAATGCCCCTGTAGACAGATGATCACACTCACATGTAGTTCTACGTATAGATATGCACCACAGTAAAGCAATGCCCCTGTAGACAGATGATCACACCCACATGTAGTTCTACGTAAAGATATGCACCACAGTAAAGCAATGCCCCTGTAGACAGATGATCACACTCACATGTAGTTCTACGTAAAGATCTGCACCACAGTAAAGCAATGCCCCTGTAGACAGATCATCACACTCACATGTAGTTCTACGTAAAGATATGCACCACAGTAAAGCAATGCCCCTGTAGACAGATCATCACACTCACATGTAGTTCTACGTAAAGATATGCACCACAGTAAAGCAATGCCCCTGTAGACAGATGATCACACTCACACGTAGTTCTACGTAAAGATATGCACCACAGTAAAGCAATGCCCCTGTAGACAGATGATCACACTCACATGTAGTTCTACGAAAAGAACTACACCACAGTAAAGCAATGCCCCTGTAGACAGATGATCACACTCACATGTAGTTCTACGTAAAGATATGCACTACAGTAAAGCAATGCCCCTGTAGACAGATGATCACACTCACACGTGGTTCTACATAGAGATCTGCACCAAAGTAAAGCAATGCCCCTGTAGACAGATGATCACACTCACACGTGGTTCTACATAGAGATCTGCACCAAAGTAAAGCAATGCCACTGTAGACAGATGATCACACTCACATGTAGTTCTACGTAAAGATATGCACCACAGTAAAGCAATGCCCCTGTAGACAGATGATCACACTCACATGTAGTTCTACGTAAAGATCTGCACCACAGTAAAGCAATGCCCCTGTAGACAGATGATCACACTCACATGTAGTTCTACGTAAAGATCTGCACCACAGTAAAGCAATGCCCCTGTAGACAGATGATCACACTCACATGTAGTTCTACGTAAAGATATGCACCGCAGTAAAGCAAACCCACTGTAGACAGATGATCACACTCACACGTAGTTCTACGTACAGATATGCACCACAGTAAAGTAATGCCCCTGTAGACAGATGATCACACTCACACGTAGTTCTACGTACAGATATGCACCACAGTAAAGCAATGCCCATGTAGACAAATGATAGCACTCACACGTAGTTCTACGTAAAGATATGCACCACAGTAAAGCAATGCCCCTGTAGACAGATGATCACACTCACATGTAGTTCTACGTAAAGATATGCACCGCAGTAAAGCAATGCCTATGTAGACAGATGATCACACTCACACGTGGTTCTACATAGAGATCTGCACCAAAGTAAAGCAATGCCACTGTAGACAGATGATCACACTCACACGTAGTTGTACGTACAGATATGCACCACAGTAAAGCAATGCACCTGTAGACAGATGATCACACTCACACGTAGTTCTACGTACAGATATGCACCACAGTAAAGCAATGCCCATGTAGACATATGATAGCACTCACACGTAGTTCTACATAAAGATCTGCAGCACAGTAAAGCAATGCCACTATAGACAGATAATCGCACTCACACGTAGTTCTACGTAAATATATGCACCATAGTAAAGCTGTGTACTTGTAGAATTGTTAATTACTCACAAATGGCTTTTAGAGAACCCGGAGATTTATTACCGGTCTCACTTACGCCTGCCATCGGCCCCTATCCTGAGCAAGATTAATTCAGTCTCTAGCGTCATAACCCACCTCTCTAAAATCCGTTTCAATAACCTGTATTATTATTACGAAACGAATCTTGAATTGAACCAATTCAAGTGAATTGTATCCTCAGCACATTTTGTCTTTGTTTCAGGCTGCAAACAATGCGTCGTGTCGGCATTCTAAGCAGACTGCGCAGTCGGTTCTCCCAGATGTCTCCCTACACTGAAGAAGAAACCAGGAAGCTCTCCGTGGAACTCCGAGACACGGCTCCTACGTTAATCATCCTGGCTTCTGGATTAGGGCTCTCGTTATTCATCGGGGTCGTGGAGATGTTCCTTCCTGAATGAGTTCCACCTCTGCTAACGGATGTGACACATATGCTTCTAACTCTTGCCTGCTTAATGACGATGTCCGGCCAGGTGGCTTAGTTGGTACAGCAACTGGTTACGGACTGGAAGGTCCCGGTTTCAATCAAAGGAAGTGGCGGGATTTTTTCTCTTTGCCAAAACTCCCAGAACTATCCCAGGCTCCATTCAGCTTCCTGTAAAGTTGACTACCGGGTCTTTCGTGGAGTAAAAGGCTGTCAGGACATGATGACACTACACCACTTCATTCTAGTGTCGAAGTCTTGAAAGCATGGGCTGTTATCCTCATTTCGGCTTGCGCCTTCATGGTATATAAAGGGAATATCTTCGCAGCATTTATGAAATGGCATCAATCACAGAAGCAAAGACACTTTAAGAGGATATATAATTATAATATCAATAAGGATTAGGATTCAGAGTATGATGAAACCATATAGAAACTAGTAAGTCAGGCAACTTACCACCAGAATTTATCATAACGAAGTAGTCATTACTTGTACAGGGACATCACTTTATTTTTACCAACCTTTTTAACATTAACCTGGCTATACTCGGAAACACTGTTGCCCCCTTCCATTACAGGAGTTTGATGTTACTAATGCAATATGTAAACAAATCATTTTACTAGGTATAGGAGGAGAGAAAAGTAGTGTATCCATTTATGTTGTAGGAAAATACGATATTACGATTTTCAGTCTGATCATCACTTTTACGGAATTTATCAAAATACAGTAGAGTAGTAACATTTTTTTTCCAAAAACTCAACTTTTCAGCGGCTATGTTCGTTATGTAATGTCTACTTTATTTAGCATATTAATAATTATTAATGTTATCATACAATATAGAGAGTGCATTTAAATTGAGGGGATCATAAGTAAAGGGCTGTAAGTGCACTTAAATTACTTTTGAAAAAATGGGGTTTAAATATTTAAGCTTTCGTAAAATCGGTGAAATTTTTTATTTAAATTTTAATGTGTGACGCGATTAAAATATCCCTTTGCCACTAAAATTTTAGATACTTTTGCTTACACTGGATGCACTTAACTTATCTTATTACAAATGTCACTAGCATTCCTTTGCTTCTAGCCACCTCAATTCAAAAAAGCTAATCTGAATTTTTAAACAAGTTGCTGAAAATGGTTGCCGTTCATTACAATGCAGGCTTCAATTCAGTACGCATATTATTAAAAACATTTTGAAGCATATTCTCTGAAATTGAATTTATCGTTTCTTGAATATAATTTTTAGTACGATATTATTAATATAGGTTCTTTCTTCTATAGAAAATGCAATCATATTTATGAAACACACTGTACACTGCAGTGTTTACTTCACTGCTTGAAGACTTCGAATGCAACAGCGGCCGTAAGTTTGTGTGTCTGACGGGAGCAAGGACATTAGTGAAGGGGTGAGAGTGAAGTACATTCAGAAATGCAGGTACAATAAAAATGCAAGTAAAAATAAAATGATGTCCCTGTATAATAAGTAGACAGCGGAAAAAAAAAGTCATTCGGATGTGAAGGTAACTACAACGCGAGTAGTTTGTGTCGTCAGAGGGTTGTTGTTTACGTAAGCACAGCAGGCATACTAAAGGCGCGTGGAGGTAAGAACTGTTTTCGAATCGATGATTCAGAAGATGCCTGATATTTTGTGTACTTTTCTATAAACCCTTTAAAGTGAGGATTGTCCAACGTTTTGAATGGAATATTGCAACTTATCATCATTCGACACAAATTCTGGCAAAAGTCATATTTCATATTTGAGGCGGAATTTGAACTTGAACCCTTATTTTCTTCTAACATAGAGCAAAATTTTTCATGTTTTTCTGTGTATTACATTGATGTTCTAACGACTGTTTTGTTACCTTTTTAATGCACACATACATAACCCACATTTAATTCTTTCACCAGTATCACTACTAAAAATGTCGACACCATATTCTTGTACTAAAAAATACGACCTATGTTTTTAACATCTGTCTTCGACATTATGATCACTTAACTGAACACAAATGAATAATATGTTTCCGTATCTCAATGTTCTCTGTTCACGTACGGACGAGGACTGACTGAGAACGCAGAGTGGCAGTTGTTTTCGGTGTTCGCGTGGTGCTCTCTGCGGACGGTACCCTGTTGTAGCTACCTACTTGGGATGCGTGCACACCTCATGCCATAGTCTATGCGTACAGTACTTGCAAACCGTAAACATGACTTTTATTTTACTTTTTTTCCGCTATCTAAATTTACCCACAGAGGCTACAAGGTTAGGTATGCATAGAGTGTTCGTTGTTGAGAGCGTAAATAGCAATGCAGGTACATTTTAGGGAACTCCGCCGTGGTATAAGCAGGGTGAGATTGTATCTTTATGTAGTTAACCAATCAACGAATCGCAGTACAATGTAAACAAACAAATTGCCGGAGCACAACGCTAAACCCCATTTTTTTACAAACATGAAAGTACATAAATAAATTGTATAATATGTGTACAACATAAAGTAACAATATTATACATATATGAGCAGTCTGTTCGTCCACCTGTTAAAGCCTTACGTACGTTTGGAAATATGATCAGGTACTGGCTACTGCTTTTCTTTACTAGTAAAGTTACAATTTAATTTGTACAGTAGTATAAAAATAACTAAACATAACAAAAAATAGTTCTCCACACGCACGCACATATTCACAATTTTCAACACATTCATTAATTTGTCAAACGTATTGTGTTCCTACGAAACAAAAATAATTATCATTCGGGATCTATTTTTTTGAAAGAGCAATTTTTTTAATGAAATACACTTATATATTATATAAATGTTGTACTAGTCATTTGGTCCCTGACTTCAAAATATACATAATATTTATACATAAATTAAAATGCACTTCTATATAATTTAACAACACTGATTCAATTGCTACGATACACAACACATTTCAGTTGTAACCTGGCCATTCCTCAGGCTTCATGTCATGCATGACGTAACGACAATCTAAGCACAAGTAACCTAGTATCCTCATGTTGTGGTATAAATTCCTACCTTTAATAATAATGTTCATCACTGATTATTTAAGTGTTGAAACAGTGTATCCAAGAATGAATATTATTAATAAATCCGAGACTTACTATATGTATGTATGTGTGTGAGGGGGAAATTACCTATTTTCCCAGGAGCAAATAAAGAGTTTTCTAACAAAAAAATCAATAAAAATATTTATAAAAATTGGAAAAATTAAATTTTCTCCAAAACATTCTAGTCCAGGCTAAACTTAGTTGAAGTGTAACGTCAACCTCGCTCCAAAACTTTTACACACGATTGACGTTCCTGGGGCCTGTTTCTCAAAAATACTAATTTAGTAGTTCACCAGTTACTAGTTGCCCGAATACATTTCACCAGCTCTAGTAGATTCTGCTTCTCAAACTATTTTACCAGTATCGTAACTTGTGACAATTGACCACTAGTCACATGTTCTCTTTTACAAGTCGTTTCAGTTCATTTGTTTATAGTCATCGGTAGGCATTGTTATTTGAGGTTAGAAGGCTTGCTTTTTCTCTTTTCCTGAAATGCCACCAATTTATTTATTTATTTATTTATTTATTTATTTATTTATTTATTTATTTATTCATTTATTCATTTATTCATTTATTCATTTATTCATTTATTCATTTATTCATTTATTCATTGATTGATTGATTCATTCATTCATTCATTCATTCATTCATTCATTCATTCATTTTTTTATTCATTCATTTATTCATTTATTCATTCATTTTTTTATTCATTTATTCATTCATTTTTTTATTCATTTATTCATTCATTCATTTATTTATTTATTCATTCATTTATTCATTTATTTATTTATTTATTTATTTATTTATTTATTTATTTATTTATTTATTTATTTATTTACTTTACTTACTTACTTACTTATTTTTATTTATTTATTTATTTATTTATTTATTTATTTATTTATTTATTTATTTGAAAGTAAATCAACTGTACGTACTCAATATGATTAATGAATCAAAATCTATATAATATTATTCGGTGCTTTTTTCAAGCACATTAATAAAAAATGATAAAGTAAAAGACTGGACAAAAATTTTTGTAATGTGTGAGGCTATGGCACTGATAACTCAGAACAAAAATTATGCATACGTTAGGGACATTCACTGGCCCAACATTAAGAAAGCAACTTGGTAAGTACTATTTCAAGTTTACAGTTAGTATCATAATGTGAACATGTGATGTAGCCTAGTGGATCTACTGCCGAAATGAATGCCACTTATGACTTGATAAAAAAATTGGCTAATTTTTTGTTTCAATTTTACATTTCATCTATTCACAAATTAGTTTAGTTTTATATTTAATTTGTAGGCCAAAGTTGACAATGCCAGAAGAACTGGCAGTGGAGGAGGAAAGCCAGCAAAATTCACTGCAGTTGATGAATTCGTATTAGACTGAACTGCGCCCGAGCACGAGCTTCTGCTCTTTCAGGCTGCAATGCCTAATGTAGTGTAAACCTTGTGTATTAAATAAATAAATAAATGAATGAATGAATGAATGAATGAATGAATGAATGAATGAATGAATGAATGAAAAAATATGTTAGGAAAAAATTCTGCAAGTGTTAATAGTCTAGAACAGAAAGATCTGACGGCATTGGAAAATAATCAGCATCCCACTTCAGTATTCGAGAAAAAAGTAGAAGAGACAGGAGATGCAGGAGACCGAAGGGAAATGGATGGAGACCAAATGGACATCATGGATCCGGATGAGAGGTTCAATGCTAGTCGTGGAAAATGGTTTTTAAAGAGAGATAAAGTCCTTGGTGTGGCTTTCTGGGAGAGTAAATAAAGCCGTGAAGCCCGTGTAAAATATGTAAAAGAAATTTGTTTGTGTGTAAGACTCCAAGTAAAATTAGTTGCTTATTTCTAGTACACGTTGAATGTCAATGCTGTAAAACGTTTGCAGTTTCAATGTCATTAAATAATTTGTCTGTGATAGAGACTCCAAGTAAAATCAGTTGGTTATTTCTGAGCCACGCTGAATTTCAATTCTACAGTTTAAATCTTGTTAAATAATTTGTCTGTGAATGAGAGTTCCAAGTAAAATTATGTAGTTAGTTATTTTTAGCCACATTGAATTTCAATGCTATAAAATGTTTGCACTTTGAAGCTCGTAAATAATTTGTCCGTGACAGAGGGAATCCAAGTAATATTAGTTGATTATTTCTGGCCCAAGTTGAATTTTAAATCTGTAAAACTTTTGCAGTTTGGAGCTCGTAAAATAATTTATTTGTGACAATGGGATCCAAGTGAAAACGGTTGTTTATTTCTATCCCACGTTGAATTTCAATCCTGCAAATCGTCTGCAGTTTAAATTTTGTTAAATAATTTGTCTGTGATTCAGGGCTCCACGTAAAATTAGTTGATTATTTCTAGCCCAAGTTGAATTTTAAATCTGTAAAACTTTTGCAGCTTGTAGCTCGTAAAATAATTTATCCGTGACAGAGGTTTGTCACAAGTAAAATTAGTTGGTTATTTCTGACCTTTGAATTTTAAATGTGTAAAACTTTTGCAGCTTGAAGCTCGTAAAATAATTTATCCGTGACAGAGGGATCCAAGTATAATTGGTTGATTATTTCTAGCCCAAGTTGAATTTTAAATCTGTAAAACTTTTGCAGCTTGAAGCTCGTAAAATAATTTGTCCGTGACAGAGGGATCCAAGTAAAATTAGTTGGTTATTTCTAGCCCAAGTTGAATTTTAAATCTGTAAAACTTTTGCAGCTTGAAGCTCGTAAAACAATTTATCCGTGACAGAGGGATTATTTAAAATTAGTTGGTTAATTATAGTCCAAGTTGCAGCTTGAAGCTCGTAAAATAATTTGTCCGTGACAGAGGGATCCAAGTAAAATTAGTTGATTATTTCTGGCCCAAGTTGAATTTTAAATCTGTATCACTTTTGCAGCTTGAAGCTCGTAAAATAATGTTTCCGTGACAGAGGGATCCAAGTAAAATTAGTTGATTATTTCTAGCCCAAGTTGCATTTTAAATGTGTAAAACTTTTGCAGCTTGAAGCTCGTAAAATAATTTATCCGTGACAGAGGGATCCAAGTAAAATTAGTTGATTATTTCTAGCCCAAGTTGCATTTTAAATGTGTAAAACTTTTGCAGCTTGAAGCTCGTAAAATAATTTATCCGTGACAGAGGGATCCAAGTAAAATTAGTTTTTATTTCTAGCCCAAGTTGAATTTTAAATCTGTAAAACTTTTGAAGCTTGAAGCTCGTAAAATAATTTATTCTTGACAGAGGGATCCAAGTAAAATTAGTTGGTTATTTCTGGACCAAGTTGAATTTTAAATCTGTAAAACTTTTGCAGCTTGAAGCTCGTAAATTAATTTATCCGTGACAGAGGGATCCAAGTAAAATTAGTTGATTATTTCTAGCCCAAGATGAATTTTAAATCTGTAAAACTTTTGCAGCTTGAAGCTCGTAAAATAATTTATCCGTGTCAGAGGGATCCAAGTAAAATTAGTTGGTTATTTCTAGCCCAAGTTGAATTTTAAATGTGTAAAACTTTTGCAGCTTGAAGCTCGTAAAATAATTTATCCGTGACAGAGGGATCCAAGTAAAATTAGTTGATTATTTCTAGCCCAACATGAATTTTAAATCTGTAAAACTTTTGCAGCTTGAAGCTCGTAAAATAATTTATCCGTGACAGAGGGATCCAAGTAAAATTAGTTGATTATTTGTAGCCCACATTGAATTTCAAATCTGTAAAATTTTTGCAGCTTGAAGTTCATAAAATAATTTGTCCGTGACAGAGCGATCCAAGTAAAATTTTAGTTGGTCATTTCTAGCCCACCTTGAATTTTAATGCTGTAAAGAGATTTGCAATTTAAAATTCGTTCAATAAAATACTACTCTCTCACTTAGCAAGTTCAGTATTGATGAATGTCAGCCAGTTGCTTCAACTCGAATAATTGTCGTTTTTCACATTATTCCAACCAGATTTAAATGTACAACATCATAAACATCGTTGTCTCTATCGTTCTTTTCTGAGAACTGCGGAAAAACATTGGCTGATTACAATTTTTTTACCAACAAACAGAGGATAAACGTTCAGAATGCTTACACAGACAATCTAAATAATGGGAAGGGATTACCCTTGACGAAATAAACACGTTCTAATGTCGCCAGTGGCATGAAGACATGTAGACATTGCCGAAATATCCACGTTACTAAGAAATTAAATACTTAATGCTGATTTATCAAACCGGCAGCCCAATCGACATGCTCGGCATAAACCACCTCGCCTATTGCCACACTAACTCAGTGTTGCCAACCAAAGAACAATAAATCCCCCTATATCATATTAAAAATCTCCCTAAAATTCTGACAGACCCCCTACATTTTTTACTTTGTACTTAGAAAAACACAACATAAAAATTAGCAAATACATACACAATTGAAAAGAAAAAAATATTCACACATCATGCACACTGACAAGAATAGGATAGAATACTCTTTGGATTTCTCATAATTCGTCCTCTCAGTACGATAGTACGATCTGGTTGGCTCCTGATGCATCGGGACAACAATGTGCTGTATTTTATAAAATACAAGTATTGCCACAGTACACTGAAAGTCCATAACACTTGCATCTTGCTGGGTACCGACTTTTACTCGGGCAAGCAGACAATTAGTTTCAAACTAAAAATGTTTTTCATAGCTCAAGTGACTGGCGTTTGTTGAGTATAATATTTAGTACAGACCAGCCTCATGGCCTAGTGGTCAGAGCTTCTGGCTATAGTTCATGAGGTCCCGGGTTCGATTCCCGGTTAGAGCACAGGAATTTTTCCTTAAAGGGGATTCTTCCTGTGTTCGTCCATGGTCTGGAATTTAGGTTAAGTTTAGATTTAAGACTCTCCTGGCACTACATTATCATAATCATCCTATCACATCATCGGGGTAATGTAACTCCGCCTTCCAGGCGCCCCAACCTCAGAAGTGGGTTACAACTAAGCCACAGCCAGGAGAGAAGACCAGAAATGTCGAAAGACAACCTGGTGGCATTAGATAAAAAAATATTTAGTATCAAATGAAATCCAATTAAAAACATATACTTTGTGCGAGATCGTGTGTATTTGCTTGCTTTCCGCACAAAACCAATACGCGGTAAGTGTGAAATACCACATTCAGTATTCCCAACGTAACACACATAACAATTCCTCTTCTTACCGAATAAGCGCACATTCATTTTACTGCTTTAGGCTTTTAACATATTATTTTTAGAGACGTTTAACATAGTAATAAATTATAAAAGGAAACTTACCAGATGCAATTTCACCTAAATTGCACTGTTAATTCATTGTTTTTAAATATTTGCAAAAATTAAGTAAACTCTACTACTCCACTAAAGTTAAATGCATTCGTTGCAAAACATTAAATGGAAGCCGTGAAAAAATCAACAAGATTCCAGATGCCGATGTTATTACTGCAATATGTTATATAAATAATATTGTTAAAATATTAAAATGAAAAATAAATCATTACATAACCTTACCGTTTGTTTTAAGTTCGCATTTATAGACTGGGGAAAAAAATCAGACGTATATCACGGCCTTTGCAATATAGTAAACACAGAAAACATTTTATAGCAACAATGTTGAAGAGAGATATTTTTGTTTTCCAAACTTGCCATCATTGAACAGAAACCAAGATGGAGATTTCATTGCAACTAATTAGAAATTCCTCTTTCAGGTATGTAATAAACGATCTTCACACAAAATAATGTACGATAAACGAGCGGTATGTTTGTTTTCATGTTCTCTAAATTAAAAAGCTCAACTACGTTTCGCTTTTTCAATCTTTCCTCGAACATGAAAACATCAACATACCGCTCTTGTAACGTATATTACTATTATGTAGAATATAAAAGAAATGAAAATCAGTTGTATCAAAAGCATAAATTTAGATTGGGGAAATTGTTAACTGCATATTACTGCAGATACTATTGTTGTGTAGGCCATGACTTAAGCAAGACAAGGTGAATACGGGCGCAACGCGACGGCGGGAGGGAGAGAGCGTCACAATAATATAATACGAGTAACAAAGAAAGCAACTGAGGAAAGGAAATATGCTTGCAAGATGCGATACCAATTTTGAAAAGAGGATTCATTATCATGATATGCATTGTTCAATTACACAACACAGTAGTTTCACTGTAATTAATTTTAAAAATAAATCCTAATGACGTAGTTTAGAAAAACACACCAAAAAAACCCTCTAAAATTTATCTTTCCCCTGAAAATCCCCCTAACATTTTTATTCTTCCAAACCTAACCCCCCAAATTCGGGGGGGAAACCCCCAAGTTGGCAACACTGCACTAACTCTTCTATAGCCAAGTTTCAAGCGAGTAGCTACATGCAGGGTTGCCAGATTGGGCTACTTAAAATTTTAATTGGCTATTGATTTTTACCATTGGGCTACTTGCGACTTTTTGGGCTACTCAAAAATTTTCGGGGCTATTTTTTTCTGATTTGAATTTGTGGAAAATTAATAATAATAGGTGTAGTAACGGTCTTCCTCTCCGTGAAAAAACCTGTTACAGTGTCTCGCTTTATTCCACCACCACCTTAACCACGAGAAACGACGTACCTATGCGAAATATATATTTATTGTACATGTCACATGACCAAGCCAGTGTAAGGGGATTTTCTCGTTTTACCATGACCTGTGCCAGCAGAAATGCAGTGGCGAAGTGCGGCCTGCAGGCACATAATAATCAGTTGCTGTTTTTCCTCCAATTCAAGCGTTAGTATTTTTGTGAATGCCGTTATAGTTTATTACAATAATCTTAAATTAGGAACTAGGATCTTTTGTAAAAGTGATATACAGTTTTTAAGTTATATTAGAGAATTATTTTTTTTTTTTTTACTTTTTTGTATCCTAATTATAATGTAGGCTAATTATTCAATTCTGAGTCCTATACTGAAATAATTTTAAGAGAGAACTGTGTTTGTTATAGAAGTGATATACAGTAACATTTTGAAATTGTGATAGTGAATAACTTTTTTATACATTTATTTTGTTTTGTGATTATACTGAAAATGGAAATATTTATTATTTCGTTTTGTAATGCTGAAAATGGGAAAGTGGGAGAAGTATCCAAAACGTTTAGTAGGCAGTGATTAAATGGTAGGCCTACTTCATTCTCAAGCTGGCTTCAGGATGTGAAAGATGAAAGCAGTAAAGCAGATTGTAAAGTTTATGAAGTTCAAATGAGTGCTCATGAAGGAACTTGAAAAAAAAAAAAACATTCCGAATCAGTTAAACATATATAATCCGCGAAATATAAATTTGCCATTTATATTGGGCTACTTTTTCTGAATTTTGGCTACTTTTCCAGCGAGCTTCCGCTACTTTTAGTTATACCAATCTGGCAACCCTGGCTACATGTTCAATCGTGATATCGCATGTCCCACAGTGTGCTTGTTTCATGCTACATATAAAATGAGGACCAGAACCCGTGTCTCATATCTCATGAATATTTTAGCTTCAAAATTAATCTTAGTCCTGAAATGTGGCACGTGTGGCCTCTCCCATTCATTTTTACGATCAAACTGCGTAAATTATTCACTCTCCGTATAGTTTTCGTGATCGAAATAACAAACAAAAGATAACTGATAGTGTTTTGTTGTTTTTGCTTGCAGAAATATTAAAGCATGATCAACGCGTTTTCATCCATTCCTCGACATTACAATGACCACCGTTCACATTTCACATGGCAGTCTTCGTTATAAAACTTGTGGCATTTGTCCTCGTGAATACCTGTATCGCACCAAGAGCAGAAGTCGTCGACATTATCGTATCCATCCAGAAGCACTTTCGCTCTGGATGTGTTTTCTTGATATATGAACCCAAATCAGGTAAGTAGCAATTACAAATAATTATACATTTCTGAAAACAAGCGCTGCTTCATTAAATATCTCTCTTCCGGTGGTCGAAATCCTCGGTGAGGCCAGATGCAACTAGTTTAAGTGCTTCCGATAGGAAATGTTTATGATATTAATTATTATTGTTATTATATTATTAAGATCATTATTACCGAGCGGGCTAGCGGCGTGGTAGAGGGCTGGCCTTGCATTCGGGAGGTCCGGGGTTCGATCCCAGGGGCCGGCAATCCTGAGGTTTTTCATGGTTTCCTCAGTTATTTCCAGGCAAATGCCGGGATTGTACCTCTTGAAGGTCCGGCCATGGACGGCGATCCTTCCCTTAATCCTTTCATATGTGTGAGTGAATGCTGTGTAATGTCTTAAATGTTTGTGTTGTATCGGAGGTGGCCCTGGCATTGAGCTAATCCCTCGTCAAAAAAGTATGTATGTGATCCATAGATTAATTCCTCTCCCGACAGGTCGCGGCCCTGTAAGGCCCGTGTTGCGTGAGTCGTGTAAATGAACCTAAAAGAGAGAGGATAAACTAAGGGAAAGAAAAGAGAAAGATCATTATTATTATTATTATTATTATTATTATTATTATTATTATTATTATTATTATTATATTATTATTATTGTTATTATTATATTATTATTAGTCTATTATTATTAGCCTACTATTAACGAAAATAATAATTTCACTCACCAAATAAGCTGTTATGCTGTGAGTTTCAGTGATTGTTTCAGTGTGATGAAGCAACCCAGTAACGTATATGTTGAAAATCCCCTTTCTTTCTTTTATTTTTATTTTTTTCCAAAGCAACTTAACAAGGCCAAAGAAAGTTTATTTTACACCAGATTACCACTTAACCATTTATGTTGCCCATACCAGGATGCAATAGAAACTCGCGTTTTAAGATTATCTGTGAGAAAAATTGTCAGCGATGTCGTAGGTATCTCGGTAGACTTTCTTTTACTTAAAACTTCCTTCCTTTCAATATTATTTTCTTCTCGAAAAAGGACACTCTAACAATGAATTAACTGCACCAGCATTATTTCTCGCATTTGTTTCTGTTTATATTTTCTCGAAATACATAACAACATTGGCCCAGATTCACTATTATACTACAAAGTAAACAAAACCCTAGCTTAAGTCATTAACTAAGACATAAGGGGAGGGAATAGTGTGCCAAAGAGCTGGAATTTGTGCTATTTAGGAAGACAAGTCACATTGCTATTCCCACCCCACTCTACCCTTGAGGCCGGCCCATGGATGGGGGTCCACACCTGTGGAGTAACGGCTACGATTCTGGCTTCCTAAACCAGGTGGACAATTCCATTCCTGGTCCCCTCAAGTTAACTGGTTGAGGTTTTTTCACAGTTTTCCCCTCAACCCAATATGAGCAAATGCTGGGTAACTTTAGGTGCTGGACCCCGGACTCATTTCACCGGCATTATCACCTTCATCTCATTCAGACGCTAAATAACCTGAGATGTTGATGGGAGAAGTGAAAGCTGACCAGGCCACGAGACCAGACGAATTGTGCCTCAGCTACAGCGTTTTAAGCGCAAGCTCAAAGCCCGCGAAAATACAGAATATTCAGAAGCCAGACCCGGCACGAGCGGTTCTGGCCTCAGGAACAAATTTTACTGCAAAACAGGTCTATATACATCACAAAGTTTTCAAATATTTTTACAGCGATATATGCTTCATTCAAATAACTAATGCATTATATAAAAATACAAAATTTGATTTCAGTTAAGCCAAGTGACTGAGGCCCGGCCTCACTTGCCTCAGTCAATCAGCCGCCACTGCTTCAAGTACCTATAGAGAGTATGCTAGCACGGTGATATGAAGACTGGATGGTAATGGAACAAGGGTGAAGCGATATTTGAGTCATATAGTTCCAAAACGTGTCTTATCCCAAAAAATCTAAAATTCAGATAAGTACACTACTGCATTCTATTATCAACACACAATACACAATATACCGTCACAAAATGGTGTTCGAAAAAAATTCTTCTCCCACTCAATTTAATAGGAGAAATATGGTTGATACTTGGGATGTACTATACGCAGTGCAGGCTGCAGCCAGGAAGTCAAAAGGAGGATAGCAATGGCAAAGGAAGCTTTTAATAGAAAAAGGAGCATCTTCTGTGGATCTCTGAAAAAGAACTACGGAAGAGACTAGTGAAATGCTTTGTGTGGAGTGTGGCATTGTATGGGGCAAAAACAT
The DNA here is from genome assembly GCA_025594305.2 of Periplaneta americana. Classification (NCBI taxonomy): domain Eukaryota; kingdom Metazoa; phylum Arthropoda; class Insecta; order Blattodea; family Blattidae; genus Periplaneta; species Periplaneta americana. The sequence goes on from JAJSOF020000027.1 coordinate 82,788,361, forward strand.
GGACATTACGACGAAATGAAGAGAAACAAATAGAAGCATTTGAAATGTGGATATGGAGAATTTATTATGTTCACAGATACATATGTACCAAGTGTTCCCAAAGTCTGAGACAATATTGTTAAATTGCATTTTCAAAAGTATCCGTCTTTTATGCAATATGTTTTTGCTCCTGAGTGTAATTGCGTGCTCTATTTCAGCATGTCCTGTCTCTTATGCGTGCTGCCTTGTTATGAATGCGAGTTTCTTGTTTTCCACTTCTGTTTGATACCTCAGACAAATAACATTCGATCAAAGTCGTGACACAAAAATCATAAGGTGATGTTGATTCATAGTGATGTGTTTACTAGTACCAAGTAAACAGACAGAACTTCTCAATCACTCGAACTGCAAGAACTAGTCTTTGTATTGGATACGGTATGTTGCCAACAGGTCTGTAATGAATGATGTTCAAAAAAGGTGTTACAAATTAATGATGTTCAAAAAACATAGAGCGTATTCCAAATCAATCGAACTAATGGGACAACGTCACGTTGCATCGAAAAAATAACGACGCTCGCAACTGTAGAGCAGCGTATTCCGGAATCAGGAGTTCTTTTATAGAAACTGATGGCCTGACATCATCGACCTGAGATCGAAGCCGCAACCTCACCAGTTGCATCGAAATAGGAACAAAACTGTTTTCGGTTCAAGGGCTATCATGGCGGGTGTGGGAGTATCTGTATGTATTACGCTAGCAAGATTTTGCGAAATTTTGAGTCACCTCGCTGAAATGAAAGAGAGCACAAACACATTTTTCCTTGATCCAATAGTAATAACTAGAGGGCGGTGTTGATGAAAAGTCATCTTTTATTTTTCACATTAGGACGATTCCTATTAATATAGAAATCCTTTCTATGTTTATATCAACGTAAAAACGTAATTTCTTGTATTGCATTTTTGTTAACTCTTGGCGTTTTTGAACTAATAGGTCATTTTTATATTTTTTCGGCATTTTTGGTCATTTTTAATACTTTGAAGAACTTTTAGATCATTTGGAATGTATTTTACTTTCTTCTTTACCAAATAGGTCAGTACTAATTACCTACTGAATAAGTGAATAACAGTGAAGTTTGAGTTTTATAGTTTGGAACAGACTCTAAAGTCCATCCCTCATTCCACTGAAGGCTTCACTTCACACAACGGAATTAATATAAAATGCTTGACAGTAGCTTAGTTTAAGTGAGGACTTTGACCGTTTCTGTTCTTTTGTCGATACAAGGATGACTTTAGAATTTATGTTTGGAAGGGGGGAAACTTTCACTATGTCCTGGACAGGACGTTGTGTCCTCAACATGGTTCGGAATGGATGTCTACTATAGTAGACAGTATTTTTAACAAAAAATTGCAAGAATGCATGGTGCGCTCAATTTGTTTTTGTCATTCACACTCACTCATCTGGAAGATCTGGTAACAAAAGTGAAGAGCGGAAAGAGGAGGAGACGGAGAATGAAGGCACTGACATGGACCACCCCTGATTGAAGCTCAGTGTAAACCCTCTATAGTTTTCCCTTAAAATCTTCATTTTGTTGCATGTTCTTTTCCTTTATCTTACCCAAATTCCAGGAAGTTGCCTTCTCTCTCCGAGATTTGCAGAGCAGTCATTGAAACAAGGTGACTAATTTTTAAGAAGTTGTGGTACGAGTAAGGTGAATAATATTTAAATGTCACTTTCTTTGAATTTCATGTCATTTTTCCATTAGTTTAAGGGCATTTTAATGATCATTTTAAGTAGATTTTTAGGTCATCAACATCCGCCCCCTAGACTAATAACTGATCCGTTGACATGTTCGTTCATAAACCATTAACTTTTTTATTTCTTTTTCCCATGGTGCTCATTACAAACAACACAGTAGAACACACCACCGTGACGTAACAGTCCACGATGTCATTGGTCAGCTAATTTTCCATTTCTTACTATGGAGATAAGAGCCCCATTATAATATTCGACGATTTAAATTAATATTGGTACGAAATTGGTAAGTTTCGAAACAAGCCATTATTTCAATAATTTTAATACGTAGGCATATCAGTTGCTGAAATTTTGTGTAAACCGTTATTAGGAATATTCTACATGAATTAACAAATGTTAAAGTATTTTTATCAAGCCATGCCTTGTGAAAATAATGTTATTACACACTTTTGCATCCTCTCAACTCGTAAGAGTCCACAATATTTACTTACTTACTTACTGGCTTTTAAGGAACCCGGAGGTTCATTGCCGCCCTCACATAGGCCCGCCATTGGTCCCTATCCTGAGCAAGATTAATCCAGTCTCTACCATCATATCCCTCCTCCCTCAATTCCATTTTAATATTATCTTCCTATCTACGTCTCGGCCTCCCTAAAGGTATTTTTCCCTCCGGCCTCCCAACTAACACTCTACATGCATTTCTGGATTCGCCCATACGAGCTAAATGCTCTGCCCATCTCAAACGTCTGGATTTAATGTTCCTAATTATGTTAGGTGAAGAATAAAATGCGTGCAGTTCTGTGTTGTGTAACTTTCTCCATTCTCCTGTAACTTCATCCCTCTTAGCCCCAAATATTTTTCTAAGCACCTTATTCCCAAACATCCTTAGCCTATGTTCCTCTCTCAAAGTCAGAGTCCAAGTTTCACAACCATAAATAACAACCGGTAATATAATTGTTTTATAAATTCTAACTTTCAGATTTTTTGACAACAAACTGGATGATAAAAGCTTTTTAACCGACTAATAACAGGCATTTCTCATATTTATTCTGTGTTTAATTTCCTCCCGAGTGTCATTTATATTTGTTACTGTTGCTCCCAGGTATTTGAATTTTTCCATCTCTTCAAAGGATAAATTTCCAATTTTTATATTTCCATTTCGTACAATATTCCCGTCACGAGACATAATCATATACTTTGTCTTTTCATGATTTACTTCCAAACCTATCTCTTTACTTGCTTCAAGTAAAATTTCCGTATTTTCCCTAATCGTTTGTAGATTTTCTCCTAACATATTCACTTGATCCGCATAGACAAGAAGTAGAATTTTGTATTACATTACTAAAATTATAACATGTTTATAATATAAAGTATTCCTGTGTTCACAGAGCTGATATCTGATATGATTCACAAAGAGATTGCCCATCGGCTGATGAGAAGCAATGTATTGGTGGCTGCCGTATACACATCTGCGTTACCAATTACGTTATACTGCGGAAGAAACAAGCCATTGTACGTGATTCCTCTCGGTGAACAGTTCACCAACGGTGCTTTACATAAGGTAAAACAACAATTTAATGTCACGAAAGAATATTTCAGTAGAATAGCAAAAGCAAATAGAATAGCAAATAAAATTTCACAACCAGACGATTCGTGTTTGAGCAAACATAGCGCGAAGGTAAACTTTCATCTGTTCTGTCGTAATTGAACTCATGTTCTTCTATAAGAAAATATAATAATTCATGTCCTCAAACCCGAGTGAAATTCTAGAATTGTAATAATACAAGACACGAACAGAAGACATTAATATTTTTTAACAAAAGATTTAATTTGTCACTAAAATATCTGTAAATGATAAAAAAATCAACAATAAATAAGACACACCAGCCCAGTCTTGTACGAGTTTTCGTACTGTTCAAACTCGATTAATCTTGTTGAAGTTTTTATGGCACTCTAATTGAAATAAGACAAAGAGGCCCAGAAAGGACAAATGGCTACGTCAAAAATGAAGTAAATTTTGTGTTGAACGACAGCATATACCTCATAAGCAGGGAGCGAAACTTGTTGCCCGGTGAAATAGGTTTTCTGTTCCTTGACTATAGATACGGGTTTGTTTATTTGCGCATGAGTAGGCGAGTCATGGTCAGCGGTGGAGAAGGATGGGTAGAGACCACAGATTTCCGCATAATGACATGAAGCGTAGAATGACTATAGTAATTTCTAATAATATAGGGGAGTCAGTAGGCAAATTAATTAATCATTTCAGTATGGACTTGGAGACCTTTGGGGAGGCCAAGCCGTAGGTGAGAGGATAATATTAAAATAGAGTTGAGGGAGGTGGGATATGATGGTAGGGACTGGATTAATCTTGCTCAGGATAGGTATCGATGGCGGACTTATATGAGGGCGGCAATAAACCTGCGGGTACCTTAAAAGCTATTTGTAACTAAGTAAGTACTACCATTCTTAAAAACACATTATTTTACAAATTAAAATTTTGGCAGATTATATAGTTTACACACTAAATAAGTCACGTGATTTTATTTCGGCAAACTGACATGCTGAATTACTACTGAGCGAGCTGTTACTTGTCTAACCCTTTTCCAGAAGTACTACACCCGTTTTATATACAGGGTGATTCACGAATATTTATCATCATTTATGGAGCTTATTTCCGAAGACATTATTTTCAGATTTACACTAATTTGAAGTTGTAAATTGTAAGTAAAATACTTTTTTCTTTAGTTTTAAGAGTAAAACAATATTACAAATAGAAATAAACTATTCATAAATATCATTTATTTAATTGCTCAGTGTTCTGAAGCTAAAAATGTGTTGTTAATTCCTTTGTACAGACTTTGTTTTTCAATTTAATTAAATTACTCTTACGTACTTATCACAAAAATTGTTACAAATCATACGACTTTAGAAATTTGATTCTTTACAGTTTAATTATGCATCCTAATGTACAGTCTTGAATAATTTACAAGAGTAGCGTGATTTGTAACAATTGTTGTGGTAAATGCGTAAGAAAATGCAATTTTGTAGTTAAAAATCGAAAAAAGAAATCTCTACGAAGCAACTATGGAATTCACGACACATTTTTAGCTTCAGAATACTAGCTAATTAAAGAAATGATACTCCTGAATAGTTCGTTCTTTATCTGTAATATTCTTTTACCCTTAAAACTAAAGAATAATGGTATTTTACTAACAACTTCAAATTAATGTAACTCTAAAAATATTGAGATTGGGACAAATGTTTATATGATATTTTTTGCTCAGAATATCTTCGGAAATAAGCTCCGTAAGTGACGGTAAATTTTCGTGACTCACCCTGTATAAATTACCGAATAAAATATCTAACATCATGATGGCCTCAGAAAACTAAGCTATCACAATACAAGTAAGAGGTATACTCAAATATTTGCGGAATAATATGCTTAAAATATCGTAACATGTAAGATACAATTTAATTGTTATTTACTTAATTATTTACCTTATAAAACTCATGAAACAAAGGCGTTTCTTTTCACGATCTTACGAGGAACGTAACCAAGCAACTGTGGTATTCTGCTTTTTACTGTATCTTCTACTACACTGGGGGCAAAAATAAACATATTTCATAAGATTTTTTTTTTTTTCCGTTGCACAGGTAACTACACGGACGCAAATGTCAGAAGCTGTTTGGTTGCTCTTCCATAACTTGGATCTTCGTCTGGATGAATTCTTTCTTGGTGTAAACATTCCGTTTGACTGCGAATTCCTGGTGGCTCACAAAAGTAAATTCCACGACAATGTAGTATTAACGGAAGTTTACAGAATAAATTCGACTCTGCCGTTGAAGACGTCTTGTTTCGGGAACTGGACTGATGGAAGAGGCATTAGCGTGTCTTCACTCACCCTCTATCAAAGGAGGAATAATTTGGAAGGGCTTCCACTTAAGACAGGAACTATGCAATTGGTGAGAACGAGGGAGATAATATTTTTTTTTAGATTGTTGCATAAGTTTATTAAACATATCAGATACATATAAGAGACAAATTAATCATCAACAATATATTCTACTTCACTATTTACAACAGCTGCCAACGCTGGAGTAGTTTTCGATTTATTTTTTTTTATTTTAGTGGGTTATTTTACAACGCTTTATCAACCGTTCAGGTTATTTAGCGTCTGAATGAGATGAAGGTGATAATGCCGGTGAAATGAATCTGGGGTCCAGCACCGAAAGTTACCCAGCATTTGCTCATATTGGATTGAGGGAAAACCCCGGAAAAAACCTCAACCAGGTAACTTGCCCCGACCGGGAATCGAACCCGGGCCACCTGGTTTCGCGGCCAAACGCGCTGACCGTTACTCCACAGGTGTGGACTAGTTTTTCGATTCCACGTCTGTAGAAATCGCGTGGTTTTGAGCTAAAGAAATCGTCAAGCTATATTCGGAGCGCATTTTCATCCGGAAAGGAAGTTCCTTGAAGGTTATTCGATAGAGAGCGGAAAAGGTGAAAATCTGAGGCCGCAAGATCAGGTGAATAAGGTGGGTGCGGAATGAATTCCCAACCCGACTCCTGGATAGTGTTTTATGTCAGGTTAGAAGAGTGCGGACGGGCGTTATCGTGGAGTAGCATCACTTCACGCAGTCTTGTTGGTCGTTTTTCTTGGATTGCGTGTGCAAGACGTCTCAGTTGGTGGCAATAAATTTTTATTTTTTTTTTAAGTTTTAGTTGGTTATTTAACGACGCTGTATCAACTACTAGGTTATTTAGCGTCGATGAGATTGGTGATAGCGAGATGATATTTGGCGAGATGAGGCCGAGGATTCGCCATAGATTACCTTGCATTCACATTACGGTTGGGGAAAACCTCGGAAAAAAACCCAACCAGGTAATCAGCCCAAGCCGGGGTTCAGTCTCGACAAATGTATTATTAACCACTTAACTTAAAATGGAATTACATTAAAATTTGTTCATCTTGCAATTTCCTTGTGAAAACGTCCCGTAACCTAAATCTTGTCCATAAGTGAGACGCACATATTAAACAAAAATTATTTTCTTTAGGCCAAATACTTCTTCGAAAAGCAAAAATAGTTTTAGTTTTGTTACTCATACCCTAAAGAATCAGGTCTTAAAATTAATGCAGTCATACTTATTTCACTCTGTATAAAAGAAAAATTTTTGTTACTATAAAATATTTCAGAAACATGTGGACCTTCGTGAAATATTGATGAAATTCGTGTTAGTATAAAATACTCCAGAAACATGGGGCGTGCGTGAAATATTAACGTAACTCTGTTAGTATAAAATACTCAAGTCTAGACGGGTAGCAGTTGGCGGAAAGCGAATGCTCCTTATATATGGGGTGTAGTTGCAAATACACTGCTCCGTGAATAGCCTACAGCTAGGAGAAAGCCAATGTTTACCTACTTAGATAAAACACGCGGAAAATCCCCTGCAATCCACAAGCATCATGTTTAGGTAGAGCATGAAAACCTAGAAAAAAATTATCTTGGATGAGCGAGATAAATGGGATAAATGGGCTTAAGAAATTAAAATCCCTGTTAGTACTTTAGAGCTTATGAAGTATATTATTTAAATTTTTATTAGTGCATAAAAATCAAAGCGCTTCTTGGGTTCGTGTCGTCCATACATACAGTATCATATTTATTAATTAAATATACTTTATCGCAGAAATTTACGGGTTAACAAATAATAATTGAAGATGAGACTTTAGATTACTAATTTTGTTTCCTACTTCCTAATAGGCATTTATGTATTATTTTCAGATTCCAAAAAAGGCTTCAGCTAAGAAAAAAAAGAAAGAGATGACTGGATATGTAGGGTCTGTATGGAAGACACTGGAAACGCAACTTAATTTCACGTATGTAAACCGATTAAATATTGATAGATATGTTTATAAAACTGCGGCATCTCCGAATTACGACAACATAACCCAAATTTTACTTAGTTACTGAATATTATTGCAATGAGATGTAATTTTATAGATACTGATATTTTTAATCTAAGTCACCCAAATAAAATTTCACACAATTTCGAATTCATTTATCATTATACATTAGATAACATTCTTTTGGATTTTATGCGAATACCAATTCGTTCCTTCATACTAGTAACTATATACAAAAAAAATCTCCGCATTATCTTGTGCGAAGATGTTCTGCACAATTATCGATTTTTAGTAATTAAATAGAACATTACAAGTATATAAACATTTTAACTTGGGGACTTGAATTCTTTCTTGCTCTAACTTAATAATACGGAAGTGGACACACTGTTACGTAGCACCGAGCGATGCAAATGTTTCTCCCTATAAATTCGTCACAAACATCTTCTAAATCTAACTTTTCAGCACTGTCCTTGTGTGGCACTAGGAGAGATGAATAAACCGCACACCACAGTCTGCTATACACAGTTACGAAGCTTGAGTTTTGAGGGTGCTAGAAACAATAGACTGTGACGGTACTATTTTGCATTGCCTGTAATGAGGCGATATTAGCGATCCTAGTGGTGAGCAACTATCTAATGTTTGCATATTTACTACGTATTGAGCTTCGCGACTGTATGTACTGACTGTGCCGCACACCAACAATGCGTCCATACTTATTGCAATTTTATTTACTGTAATTTAATGATTTCAATAAGCAACCATCACATATTATCATGTTCTTGTTTAGTCAACTGTCCGAAGACAGGTTTGTACCTCATAAAGGACACCAGTAAGGCATCACTCATGAGACAACTAAGCCAGGAAAGAATGGAAAAGGAAATGATGATGATGATGATGATGGATGATGATGATGATAATAATAATAATAATAATAATAATAATAATAATAATAATAGTCCAGACCTGTGGAGTAACGGTTAGCGCGTCTAGCCGCGAAACCAGGTGGCCCGGGTTCGATTTCCGGTCGGGGCAAGTTACCTGGTTGAGGTTTTTCCGGGGTTTTCCTCAACCCAATATGGGCAAATGCTGGGTAACTTTCGGTGTTGGACCCCGGACTCATTCCACCGGCATTATCACCTTCATCTCATTCAGATGCCAAATAACCTAAGATGTTGATAAAGCGACGTAAAATAAAATACTAAAAATAATAATAATAATAATAATAATAATAATAATAATAATAATAATAGTCCAGACCTGTGGAGTAACGGTTAGCGCGTCTAGCCGCGAAACCAGGTGGCCCGGGTTCGATTTCCGGTCGGGGCAAGTTACCTGGTTGAGGTTTTTTCCGGGGTTTTCCTCAACCCAATATGGGCAAATGCTGGGTAACTTTCGGTGTTGGACCCCGGACTCATTCCACCGGCATTATCACCTTCATCTCATTCAGACGCCAAATAACCTAAGATGTTGATAAAGCGTCGTAAAATAACCTACTAAAAATAATAATAATAATAATAATAATAATAATAATAATAATAATAATAATAATAATAATAATAATAATAATAGTCCAGACCTGTGGAGTAACGGTTAGCGCGTCTAGCCGCGAAACCAGGTGGCCCGGGTTCGATTTCCGGTCGGAGCAAGTTACCTGGTTGAGGTTTTTTCCGGGGTTTTCCCTCAACCCAATATGGGCAAATGCTGGGTAACTTTCGGTGTTGAACCTAGCGGACTCATTCCACCGGCATTATCACCTTCATCTCATTCAGACGCCAAATAACCTAAGATGTTGATACAGCGTCGTAAAATAACCTACTAATAATAATAATAATAATAATAATAATAATAATAATAATAATAATAATAATAATAATTCGACAAATTATTGGGTGGGCTCAGACCCCATATAAGTTGGCGCTACTGAATACACATATGCGGATATGAATAAATACTTCCATTTTGAACAGGCGCTGCGAAATCGAAATCTTTGCGTGACATGCGATGTAGGTTAGAATGTTCTACATGCGAAAGCAAACGACTGTCCTCAGCACATAAATTAACTATATTATAAAGCAAAGCCTGCCAGCGGACATAGATCATTAACTATACTGCTTACGTATTCATCATACCACAAAAATCCACGAAACGTTTACTTTCAGTTGCTCGCAACGTAAATAAATGAGAAAATAATAGCATTACATCTAACTATTAACCAGGCCTAGTAACAAACGACGTGATTGCTAATAATATAAGAAGAAGACACGGTTATTCATTGAAATCAAATTTAATCCAATGGAATCCAATTCAATCTCATCCAATGAGTGATAAGGCCTGATGTATTCATGAAATAGTAACGGAGACTTAGGGCTGTATTTAAGAACGTCACTCCAACTTCACATCGTCTTGACTTCAAGTCAGACGCTAGGTAATATAAAGTGCCGCATTCATATTCAGAGACAATACTTACATTTCCCTTGACAAAGTCAAATCTAAGTAAAAAACAAGTGGACTTAGTGTTCCACGTCATCATACAATGACGTAGTACTTCCAGCTCATAGCTACTCATAACGAAAAGTTGGGCTGCATTTCGTATTATTTTTAAAAACATCCGGTGAAAGGGAAAGAACCGCAGATGAAGGTGTAGGCCTACATCAAAGAACTTGCTTTTAAATATGAAGACGTGGTGGGAAATAAGTCGGAAGTCGCGTGTATATAATATTTTTACACACTCTGTTATGTTATATAAATATTTACAGGTTAATCATTAAAATAGTACATTATGCAACGAGCCTATAATGGTACTAATTAAGACGCCAGTTTCATAATTTTCATACGAGCGTCTTAATTACCATTATAGGCAAGTTTCATACGACTTTTTATGCTCGACCGTATTTCTAACTTGAAATTATTCATAAATATTCATGTTATTCTTATCTGACTGGGGAGCGGAACTGACCTTGTGCAATATCTCGTAAATTGTGAGATGTGCGCAGACGCGAAAGTATTGATTTTTTCCGAGAAACAAATGTCATTGACCTTGATATAATCTAGAGAAGACCACACCTGTGGAGTAACGGTCAGCGCGTCTGGCCGCGAAACCAGGTGGCCCGGGTTCGATTCCCTGTCGGGGCAAGTTACCTGGTTGAGGTTTTTTCCGGGGTTTTCTCTTAACCCAATACGAGCAAATGCTGGGTAACTTTCGGTGCTGGACCCCGTACTCATTTCATTCAGACGCTAAATAACCTAGATGTTGATACAGCGTCGTAAAATAACCCAATAAAATAAACATATAAAATAATCTAGAGAGTAAAATAAACATTAATCTTGATATAACCTTGAAATTGATTCAGACATTGAAAAACGAGATAACAGATTGAATTTATTTGAATATTATTTACAATTAACGCTAATTATTATAGTAACAGAACATAACCTTCTGCGACAGTATTGGATTTCCAGCCTCCGTGACGTTTCGCTAGTTATCTTTCGATTGCATATCCGAGAATAATCGATACTTGCATTTTCATATTGTTACAATGGTGTTTTCTGATTGGTGGAACACTGAACTTTAATGAATAGGTGTACTTTAATGAGGTCTATTAAAGGGCTGCTACCAGGTGTATAATTACTACATTTCGGCATGGTCGAGCATAAAAAATCATATCTTCCTTCTCCATTGATTTTCAGTTGGATGATGATGATAATAATATTTATTTATTTATTTATTTATTTATTTATTTATTTATTTATTTATTTATTTATTTATTTATTTATTTAGAATATTAATATGCGAAACAACAGCACAAGGCCAATAATAATAATAATAATAATAATAATAATAATAATAATACAAATAATATGAGAAATTTAACATATTCTTTATAGCTAGCCCACATGACTTCAGAATAAACTGATTTTAAAATTGAAAATAAGATTGAGGTTATGATTACATCGGCATAACTTGAGAATAAAGAAGCAAATAATATGACACAGTGCAGTATTCATGAATTCCTGGAAATTGCCATCATCTAAATCTATTTCAGCTCTTAAACATAACTTTATCGTAGTAAAGAAATATCTCTTTAGTTGTTGTTTAGGCAAATTATAGCACTAAGTGAGGTAAAAGCATAGTCTAAGTCGCGAAGCTTGAATTGTAAGGGTGCTAGGAACAATAGACTGTGCCGGTACTATTTCGCATTGTCTGTAATGAGGCGATATTAGCGATACTAGTGGTTAGCAACTATCTATGGATGCACATTTACTATGTATTGAGGAGCTTCGTGACTGTATATACTAGACCAGGCCTGCACAAGTTTTGCGCTCTCCAAGCCGGCTCACAGCTCATGAGCGGAATGCAGATATTAGCTGCGCTCTGTATAAGGGTGGACTGGAAGAAGGGGTGATCTCGTACAAAATATACACAAAAGGAAGTACTATTACGAGTGTTTATGAAATGAATTCCCGTTCAGTGTTTGCAAAACTATCTTGGACTATTATTAATTAATAAAGAAATATTTATTTTACAAAAATAATATAAATTCTATAGCTACTTAAATGTACAATATCATTTTGTTATATTTTTATTTATCAGTACATCAACACGAGGTTTTATGCTGTTGGCAGCTGAAAGGAACAGTAGCCTACTGATCGTAATGAAACATCAGTTACAGATGTTCGATGTCTGCCTTTATTAACGTTGATAATAGAAAACAGTTGCTCACAAAATAATATAAATGTTGAGCCAAACATAGCAATCATTTTCACAGCCAGCCTGTGTAGCCGTGGATATTATTGCTAATGTTCAGTATTGTAAAACTCATCCAGGCTAATAGTATTATTCAAACGATCTTTAGCCCTTAGGTCACATTGAAGATCAATAAGTTCGAGCTGTAAATCGTTAAATGTTAAATGTTATGTTCCGTCTTTTAGATTCCTCCATACTGTACTGTAGCAGTAGGTAAGCAACGTGAAACAGTTACTGAGAATAGGCCTACACACTGCACTCCACTCCACTCCACTAGATAACAGAGTGGTCGTTTCCCTCATTCTGACGTATCTTCCTCTCCGTTTCGGCGAGCGGTAAATACGGTTCTCCCGCTCCAAAGGAGCGCGCGCGCTCGTTGAGCGCTGTTTGTGCAGGTATGTACTAGACTGTGGTATAAGGTTGGTCTTCACGTATCTTAAATCTTACTCGCTTTTGTCTAAGTTACGACTAAAATGTAAGCTAAGTTGTGACTCTGAATACAAATTCTGCGTTTTCTACCTGGAATGTAAGTGAAAGTGAAGTTCGAGTGACATTTCTGAATATAGCCCTTAGTTTCCTAGGCATTTAAATAATATAATTATAATTACATGATTAAACTCAAATTTGAAGGTGAAAGTTCGGTTGTATCCTTGCAGGACGGTACTTCTCAACCCCCGTGGCGATAGAACACGTGGTGTTAGGACGGAAAACGGGACCTGGACCGGGGTATTTGGGTTGCTGCAGAGAAGGGAAGTTGACATCACCAACGGCGTGTATACCATGATATCAATGAGGATGGAAATCTTAGATTACACTGTGCCCACAATAGATATTAAGTAAGTACAATTTCCTTCAGTCCTGTTGATTTTAAACTTTTCATGGAAAACATTTATCCCCTTTATATCTGTTTGCTAGCATTCTAACTTCACTATAAACATAAATTGTCCGTTTTAAAGCTCAATAATTATTATCGAACATAACTAGTTAATAATGTAATAAATATTAACAGTTTTTAAAATACAAATAATTTCCGTGAAACAGGAGTGTCATTACCAGGGCAAGGAATTTCATGCATTTGCATATATTATATATGCTATATCGGCACTAAATTACGCAATAAATGAAATAAACAATGATCTAAAATCAATTAATTCGTGGACGAAAAAGTTTGGACTGAAACTGAACTCAGAGAAATCACAGGTAATTATAATGTGACATCAACGACTTTTAAGTAAATTAAACACAGGTGACTTATCTCCTGTTAAAAGAATGAAACAATTATCTCTTACAGTAATAGAGTAAAAAATCTAGGAATTTATATGGACAAAAACTCAAGCTGAAATACTCAAATCACACACATATGTAAAATAATTTTTATGAAAATTCACACACTAAAAAGAATTCGAAATTTCCTTCCGTTGCTTCTCAAGAAGAATTTAATGCAGTCGCTCTTGATGCCTCATTTTGATTACTGTGACACTCTCTACACTGACCTTAACATGAGACTGACAGACAGACTACAGCGTGTTCATAATGCATGCGTTCGATTTATTTGCAACGTCCGTAGATCTGACCGTATCACACCTTCACTAAATATGCTGTGCTGGGTCCGTCTCAAAGAGCGAAGAACTATTCACTCTCTCACTTTACTCTTCAATATTCTTACACCTCTAACCCTAGCTACCTAGCTTCTCGTTTTCAACATTTGTCCTCATATCACGAAATAGATACTCGCTCACAACACCATGTCGCACTCTCCATTCCTAAACACAGAACATCCTTCTACTCTTCATCTCTGCAGCTCATCTCTGGAACTCTCTACCACAACATGTCAGAGACTGTCGGACATTGTCTAGTTTCAAAAATAAATTAAAATTGCACTTTTTGAATTAGATTCCTTTCAGTTATAAGCCCTTTTCTCTGCCATAGTTTTGTAAAAATATAGACTATATATTTCTTTTTCCATCTTTTCTCCTTTTTGTTCTCTTTATCATCCGATGAATTTATTATCATTACCTTTTTATCGTGAATTTTATTTAATTTTCGTATTTCTTTTCTTTTTTATTATTATTTTATTACATTCCATTTTGTTATAGTCTTCTTTACTTTTTTCCATATTAACGATTTGTACTAAATGAGTTGCTTTCACTATATTCCTATGTATTTTACTTTCTTTTTTTTCTATTATGGTATTATTTTCATGTTGTTTAGTGTCGATTTTATTCTGCTATTATTATTTTTTTTTTTAATATGTTAGTATTCTGTTCTTTAACATTTTGTTAAATTTTAACTGCTTGTATACTTTGTGACCTGGTAGAGTGTAAGAGAAAGCCCTATGGCCTTAACTCTGCCAGTATAAATAAAGAATTATTATTATTATTATTATTATTATTATTATTATTATTATTATTATTATTATTATTATTATTATTATTATTATATTTTTCCATTGGCTGTAATTAATTTATGATGAATTATCTTCACGAATCATCAACATTTAAGCTTATCAAACCAAATTTTATATTGCACATATTAGCATAATTTGGCTTTTTTATAAAAGCATAATACTTCATGATATTTATATTATTGTGGCATATTTTCGCGTGTGAGCTCATTTAAGCTCATTTTATGTAGCATAAAAATGCATAGTTTGAATTTTGAAAATGAAAGAATCATATTCTATTTTTGAAAACTGGTACTGATTGAAATAAAAATTATTATAATTATTTTTACGAGGAAAGTATTGAAAGTTTCGCGGCACGCCTAACGAATTTCACGGCAGAGTAG
The DNA here is from genome assembly GCA_025594305.2 of Periplaneta americana. NCBI lineage: Eukaryota > Metazoa > Arthropoda > Insecta > Blattodea > Blattidae > Periplaneta > Periplaneta americana. The sequence goes on from JAJSOF020000027.1 coordinate 82,803,526, forward strand.
TGTGCAGCGGCACATCGACTCGGAACCACTAATTCAGAGCGTGAGAATGTTTATCACGTTATCGCTCGGTTGGGGAAGGTCTGACAGCGATTCACATTTTCAACTTCTCAACAACAAATGTAAGTTTAATCTCATCTTAGTTTGACTTAGAATATTATTACATTTATTATTATTATTATTTATTATTATTATTATTATTATTATTATTATTATTATTATTATTTCTTACTTATTATTATTAAATTATTTTATTATTACCCGAAGGTTCATTGCCGCCCTATAAGCCCGCCATCGGTATATCCTGTGCAATATTAATTCAGTCTCTATCATCATATCCCACCTCCTCAAATCCATTATTATGGAAATTATAATTATTATTATTATTATTATTATTATTATTGAATTTGGAAAAATTCCCAAGAAACTAGGAGATTAATTAAAATGTGTCTTAGTAAACGTACAGCAGAGTTTAAACTGTCAGATGCGTTTAAATTCACTGTGTGCTAAAGCAAGGAGATGCACTATCAGTTTACTATGACTAGGAAATTTTAACCTTTGCTCTAGAGTATTATTCAATTGAGGAAAGTCCTGTCTGGTCATAAAAGGGTTTGAATTTATAAACAGTTATATTCAGGTTGTTCTGTATGTTGTGAAATGACTCTGAATATGTTAGAGAGGAAATCCACAAACGATTAGGGAAAATAAGGTTTTAGGAAAAAGTACTAAGAGATAAAGTTTGGAAGGAAATGGAGAAAGTTAACAACAAAGTATTGATTGTGTCACCTGACATAATATTGTCCAGACGTTTGAATGGAAATATATGGGGGAAATTGGAAATTTATCTTTTGAAGAAGGGAAAGTTTGGGGATCTTGGAGACAACAATAACAAGTATAAATGATTTGAGGGAGGAAATTAAACACAGAATAAATATGGGAAATGCGTGTTATTATTCCAATGTTGGGCTTATGTGAGGGCGGCAGAAACTTTTATCATCCTGTCTGCTGTAAGATATAATCTGAAATTAGAATTTTATTAGTGCATATATTACCATTGTTTGTAAGGTTTTAAAACTTGCATGCATATTTAGAGAGGAAAATAGGTTTAAGGGTGTTTGAAATAAGGTTCTTAGGAAAATATTTGGGACTAATCAGGTATTCGACTAGTTACAGGAGAATGGACAAACGTTACACAACGACAGAACTGCACAACTTGTATTCTTGACCTGACATAATTTTTTTCACATTCAAACAGATTTTAAAGAAGGCAGGATATGATTAAGGGAAAATATGACTAACATTTCATTTTCATTGGAGCCCGCCCGAGACGTCAAAGATAATACATTAAAATGGATTTCAGTTTGGATTGATAGAGACTGGATTAATCTTGCTCAGGATCCGGAAGGGGAATGTTGGGCTCTATGTAACGGACGAATTGACAATAAACCTCCGGGTTCTTAAAGGCCAGTAAAAGTTTACCGGTAATAAGATATATCAAGAAATATATAATTTTATTAGTGCATATTTACTGGCATATTTTAAGGTTTTTAAAAGCACACTTGCATGCATATTTAGTACGATTTTAGGGCATGAATTGCTGACTCTAGTCATAAACGACAAATATTCTAGCACTGAGATCGATGACTTTATAATACAAAACCAGCATCCCTTTATTTAATTGACCATTAGTTGAAAATTATAAAAACGACACTAAAATAACTGAAACATTCTCTTGCACATCTGTCTCTGTATTTTATATCCACATGGAGCATAATTTTTTTCACATTCAAACAGATTTTAAAGGAAGGCAGGAAAAGATTAATTCCTGAAAATATGTTCAAACATTTCATTGTCACGCTATTACCGCGCCGTAGCGTCGTCATAGTTTTAGACATGCCTAGTATTGGCGTTACGGAATGAACACTTGTTCGAGTTCTCACTGGAAATGAATTTTTTCCCTGAAATTTCATCCAATGTATGGGACCAGTGCGCACCGAGCATGGTGATGAATTTGGGGAGCTATGGTAGGTACGAAATCCGGTTATTGATCAGAACCATTTGCGGGATCATCGTGCTAACTACACGATACCTCCGTTCTCGTTGGATGATCGTTCACCTCTGCTGAAGCATGTGGACGTAAGACCAGCAGCGAGCTGGTCGGTCTTTGCCCTTCATGGGTTGTTGCGGCACGGATTTAATTTAATTATTGCCACATCGGGTTTTGAAGTGGTTTGCAGATGTAATAAAGGCACAGTATTTTAAAGGCTCGTTGCATAATGTACTATTATTTATTCAATCTTCCTCAACTTGGTGAGGTTGCCAAAGACAAAGAATGTTAAACAGTAACATTTAAGATGACATTAAAAATGTCTTACAAGAAATTTGTTTATGATAAACTACAGCAAAATTTACAGTAGATAATATTTCACATAATGAAAATATGCAGTAAAATAAAAAATACAAATAAAAAATAGAATGAGAAAATTCAATTTAAATTGAAATACAAGTGTCGCCGTAAAAATCTACAGAAAACTTTTCAAGGCTATCATAGAAATTTCCTTAATTGTTGTTGGGACTCCAAATTTATGACAGAATGACACGAATTGTTTTGTTATGGTCCCGCTAGCGCCCACCATTAATCCGATGACTTCTATATCCCTGAGTTTATGTGATGTTTTTGTAATAAGCGATTTTTGGTTCTAAATTGTCCTTTTCTTTGATTAACCTCCTTGAGGTTAATATCAAATCTGTACTGTTTAAAAGATAATTTTTTTCTAACATTATTATTATTATTATTATTATTATTATTATTATTATTATTATTTTATTATTATTATTATTATTATTCTAGCGTCTAATTAGAATATACAGTATTTTCTATAGTCATCTTGTTATATTTTATCTGTTACAGCTACGTATACTATTCTCAAAATTAATTTCCATTTAGGAATCCGTATAATGATAGTAATTAAGAATCGAGTATGGATATTTATGAAACGAGCGCTAGCGAGTTTCATAATTTTCATACGAGTTTCTTAATTACCATTATAGGCGAGTTTCATACGACTTTTTATGCTCGACCATATTTCTAACTTGAAATTACCGGTATTCAGATGTATACATTTTATTTGTATCTGACAAGATCGGAAGTGACCTTGTTCTAGGTCGTGAATTGTGAGATGTGCGCAGACGCGAAAGTATTAATTTTTTCCGAGGAACAATAATGTCATTGATCTTGACGTAGTCCCGTTAAACTTGATAATATTATAATATTATAACCTTGATTCTTGAATTCGACATTGAAAAACGAGATGACAAATTGAATTTATTTGAATATTATTTACAATTAACGCTAATTATTATAGTAACAGAACATAACCTTCTGCGACAGTATTGGATTTCCAGCCTCCGTGACTTTTCGCTAATTCTCTTTCAATTGCATATCCGAGAATAATCGATACTTGCGGTTTTATAACGGTAGAAAGCTGACCTGTCATTGGCTGAACAATTGTAACCTGAGACGTCATTGGCTGAAAGACCTGACATTTAATGAGTAGGTGTACTTTAATGACATGCATTAAAGATCTGCTACCAGGTGTACAATTACTACATTTCGGCATGGTCGAGCTTAAAATCTGTACAATTCTTTATAGCCCTAAGAAAATGTTATGTTTCTAAATCTGAGACACTATAATACATTACATTCCGACCAACATAATATTTACGTTTGTCCTTCAGGTGAAAGTTTATTTATTAACATATTTACTCGGCCTATATTGCGAAATTTCCAACGATGTATGACGGAAGAGGACTATCTCGGCAGCTGTTTTATCCTGTGTGCACTTAACTTCAGAGTTTATGTGCCTGAATTTCGAAGTCTGCTAATAAGTTAACTGCCCTGCCATTACACAATAAAAAAAAAAATAAGCGTTAAAATCGCATGAACCTGTCGTTGAGAAGAAAATCATCAAGCTTGGCATACTGAGACAGAAAGCTACATTTACTGAATAAGTAAAAAATGAGAAATTATTTTACACTGTGTTTTATTATAGGATGTGTATGGTCATCAAGAGACCCACCTCGTACGAAATGCAGTGGGATATGTTCCAGTCGTTTTCGCGTCCTCTTTGGATCTCGGTTGCTTGTGCCATGTTACTTCTGACCTTGGTGACGTACATACAGAGTTGGGTTGGAAATAAGGAACGCAGTATTTTAACAGCATTGTTTCTTGTCATCGGCGCTTATTGTCAGAAAGGTAAATCTCTTGACACTATCATACATGATTTTAATCTAAACTTCAGTACTGGATATGGTTAATTTTATGCAGCTATTACAGGACTTTATGTATCAATTTTATCCGCTCACGCAGTGTTTTCAGTTTCGGCTACTCGTCACGCCAGTCCCACAGTTCAACCACAGTCTAGTATACAGTCGCGAAGCTTGGGGTGATTTTTTTGCATTTCTCGCGATAGTTGCTAGCCGCTTGGAGCGCTGTGTGTACTAGGAACAATAGACTGTGTCACTGGCATCGTGATCTAATACAGGCCGTAAGGCAGACCATGTGACTCGCTTAACCCGATCATGAAGGGCGGCGTTTCAACCATATAAATTAATTGGAATGCATAAAAAGTAACATATATTTCTCTAAAATGTAGTGTAATTGCATTAATAAAATTTAAAACAATGATTAGGAGACACTTCAGACATAATTCCTTCCGAGTTAAGGTGTAATATTATTTTTGGTGTGAAAATTACGTTGTTTGTATGTGTAATAGACCTACCTGCCTTTATTTCGATTAAATATTGCGAAATTATTGTACATTCATTTATGCACGATTCAATAATTTTCAGTTGCACCGCACGAATATTTAGATATGTTGAAATTATAGGTTATGTTTACTGTCCCAGTTGCCCCTTTCTGTCTAATTTTAGTGGTCTCCAATGCCCTGCCATTCATATGGAAATATTATAGGTTATGTTTACTATATCTTATATTCCTAAATTCGCAATTATACATTATAATTAAGCATAATGTCATGATGTATGATACTCCGCACATTCAATTTGTGTGTATTTTAATACTACAATTGAGTATTGAATTATTGTATTTATCTACTATCTAAGAGACGAAATAACAATCGTACGTACACTAATTTCATAAGAGTGGTATGATAAATTTTCTGTCTTTATCAAGGAAGATAGATGTGCTATATTAAAATCACAATATAAATTCTTTTTTATTAAACCTCAAAATAGCTTCCATTCTAAACTTAAAATGTTGATGCGAAAAGATTATGTTAACATGTAAAATTCTCTTCACATTAAAATAACACAGTTTTGGAATTATTTCTGCAACATATTATGCAACAAGAAGTAAAGGGAACTTATGGATACATTACACTAAATAAAACTTAGCAATGATACGCAATAAAGTTATAATATAATATTTCACTGAGCTCCATACACTGAAATAGAAAACCCGAACATATATTACGGCCTGGTCTAGATCGAAAAGGCATTGACTGTGCCGTATTTCGCATTGTTGTGAAAAGTTGTGTAAACTGTGAAATGTTCGTTATCGGTTGTAATAACTGTAAATGGCCAAAATACAATAATCTGAGTAATAATATGGGACAAGGAGACGTTTGTTGCACTATAAATTCTAAGAAAAAGAGGTCAGAGTTATCCTTCCGAAAGATCCAGGAAGGTGAGTTTATGAAATATAATACTTTATGAAAATAATATATAAACCTTATGTATTTCGTATTTCAATAGTGAATGAAGGTGTTAATTTTTCAAAAGAACAGATATCAAAAGTACAATACATTTTATCGTCTGCTAGGGAAAGAGTCTGTGATAAGGCGATAGTAGCGATCCTGGTGGTGAGCAACTATCTATGGATGCATATTTCAACTGTCTATGTTTGCATATTTAGTAAGTATTGAGCTTCGCAACTGTATATACTAAACTGTGGTTCAACCTAGAATTGGGTCGATTCGTGAACGAATCGTTCATTCGAACGACTAATAATAAAGAATCGTAAGAATCGATTCGTGGTATCAACGAATCGCCGTTCAAAAGAATCGTAAAGAACCGTCGTTCAAAAGAATAGTAACGAATCGGCATGGTATCGTAACCCACGATTCTATTTACTTGTTTGATGTAACCTGTCAGCGGACATTTCCAACCGTGCCGATTGCTCCCGAGCGAGATTGGAATCAAAATACTGAATTTGTTAGGTGTGAAAAATAATGAACACGAATCCGAAATTTACATGGTTAAATAGAGATGTAATGCAAAAATGTACTTCATAATAAGGTTCAGTTGATAAATTATAATTAAGAAACACTATCTTGGATAATTTTGTAGGTCATTTTGGAGGTCATGATAAATCCAATGTCTCGCCTCTTATGCCATCTATACGAGAGATTTAGAACATGTTTGTTCTACCAGTGGTTTGCAAAGGAAAGTGTCCTGTGAGTCGTTCGTTGACGATTCAAAAGAATAGTTGGAATCGCAGACTGGGAAGAATCGTGAACGAATCGTTAGAATCGATTCGTAAGGTATGGTTGAATCGTTGGAATCGACTTCTGGGATAAATCGCAATATAGCGAACGCCAGTAGGGGAAGTTATCCCCACCCACATGAAATGTGCATTCGACACAACAGTCGCCTATCACGTAGAGTGTCTGGTGAGCTAGTAGGGGAAAAGTTGAAGGGGTCGTGGGCGGAGCTTCTACGTTCGCTATATTGCGATTTGCCCAACCTGTTCCCTGAAACGATCTCACGGCGATATACATTCATGGTTAGACAGCTGACTCTGGAGCAGTGGTTCCCAAGCTTTTTGAAGGCGCGATCCATGTTTGGACGAAACTTTAGTTTGCTACCTCCCAATAACATACCGGCACTTAACCCCGTTCCAAAAATATAAATTCCTGTAAAATCGAAAACAAAGATAATTTTACTTAAAACCAGTTAACATCATTCAAACTATCACCGCCGTGGCGCTGTGATAATCGAAAATGATAATCTCGCTATCTGTTACGCAACGAATTTATAAAGAAACTACATTTCTGATTCTCATTTTTATGTAGTAAACGTTATTTTAAATCAGACGAAGTAGCTTCATTATTTGTTTATATTTTATTGCTGATTGTAATAAATGAGTGAGTGATAAAATGCAGTGGTGTAGCATGAAATTTTGAGCAGGGGAAGCTAACTCAAGTTGTCTTTCATGCAATATGAGAAAATGTATTACAAAAATACAGTCTTAAAATAAATAGTAGTCAATGTCAAGTCAGCAGTCGAAGATTGGTTGAACATCGTAACACCAATAAGGCATGACCTCAAATGATACGTAGTAAAATACGATTTCACGGTTTACACATATCTCTTAACAAATAGACACGTATACGTATAACATTAGCTCACTCCCTGTCATACTTAGAGAAATCACAATATTAGTATCATTACGTAAGTATGCGTCTGTCTTTTGTTTGTGTCCTTCATTGACAGCAAGGGAGTCGGTCATTTGTTTTTTAAATCACACTTTTGTTCGTAAGTCAGTCTTGATCTTGATAATACAATTGTCCTAAAAATTCAAGTAAATTAGTGTCAGGAACTGTTATTTCACTCATTATTTATTATATCAGCCACAATGCACACTAACACTTCAACTGAATACAACTGACGAAAAGGGATAACTCGGAAACTACTTATTTTAAATGTTAAAGCTAGCTTCTTTTCGAGCCTTGCGACTAGGGTAGTTTAAAAGGGATGGAAAATCTGCGGGGTGGATTACACAGAAGAAACCAGTCTGCTTGGAAGCTAGTGTGTGCAGGCTTCTTATTTACTGCTGCATCACAAATAATCCTGAGCTGCCGCATCACAATATTTAAAGCGTAAATATAAATTCTATTAAAATTAATAAATCATTTTCTCCATAAACTGCAGGTTTATTATGTAATTATTATTCACTGGGGAAGCTAAGCTTTTTAGCTTACATTGACGCTACGCCACTGATAAAATGAAACTCCTAAATACCTAGGACATAAAGAAGTTCAGTTAAAATTTGAATTTTTAGAACGTTTTTATTTTCCACAACTTTGTAAAAGTGAGCTACTTCCTTTTTGCAGGGAGCCCTTCAATTGTTTATATAATCTGAATCTGATTAGTGTATTATGTACGCACTGGAGTGGGGAAAGGAACTGGCCACCTTATCCCATTATCTCCTGGCCTAGTTGCCTCATAAGTGGTGCCTTCTTGGTATCACTTGTGGGGTTCAGACCTGTCTTCGGACAGTTGACTAAACAAACATTTCCTATTGAACTGATTTCCATACAAGGAATAAGAACAAAATACGTCCAATAGCTCGGTGAAGCCATTAATAAACAAATAAACGGCAGGTTAAGAACTAAATTTCTTGTTTCAAAAATGGTTAAACGTGAATTTTCATGAAATTCTTGAAACAGAACTTTCAGCACCAACATTATTTTTATTTATGCTTCGTGTTAAATAGTAAAATTATGGAATATCAATAAGTTGGTTTTCCTTGTACTTCCAGGGTACAGCGATAATCCCTACACCATCCCTGCAAGAGTCACACGTCTCACGCTATACGTAACCACGTTCGCAGTATTTTCATTTTACTCCGCTGCTTTCACCAGTGATCTGACTCTTCAGGAACCAGCGATGCCTTTCCACAGCTTCGAGGAGTTCCTAGAAGACGGTTCCTACATGCTAGGCATGATGCCCGAGAGCGCACACATAGAATACTTCAGAGTGAGTCAATTTCTCTTTTTCTATAAATCATTTTATTATTATTTATGTTATTTAACGACTCTGTATGAACTACTAGCTTACTTAGCGTCGATAGAATTGATGATAGTGACATGGTATTTGGAGAGATGAGGCCGAGGATTCCCCATTAATTATACCTGACATTCACCTTACGGTTGGGAAAACACGGAAAATTTCCAACCAGGTAATCAGCTCAAGTGTGACTCGAATCATATCTTAGCACATTCCCTGATAAATCATGTTATAATCATATATTTACCTCTGATTGTGCTTCTTGCTGATATGTACAGAGTGTCAGAGTGCCGTTCATTTTTGTTTAGGCTGTACAAATATCAGCATAGATGTGTGGTTTCGCACGCGTAATCAGGATTTGTATTAGCGTCCATGTGAATATCTTCGTTTGATAATTTTATGTTAAACATGCCAAGTAAATTTGTTAATTATTTATTTTCTTTCAGCTTTCCAACGTTTCATATAGTCGTGTCTATCACTGGATAGTGTTTCATTGAGTCAACTGCTCTTCTTATAGTCCCGATATTATGTCTTAATGCGTAAGTTATCTCCAATCTCCAGATTAATTTGTTTTGTTTCATTCGAAATAACTAACGGACATAATACAAAAAGTACCTTTAAAGAACAGACAACGTAGAGTTTTAACACAATTTATGCATTAATTTAAATATGTTTTGAGTTTGTCACTCCTAGCGACATTATCACAAGAACGTCACAACCTGGGCAGGCCAATAAAAACGTTGGCTTCAGGCTATGACAGACCATTTGGTCTGCCAGTGGTATTCAATCCCCAGAGGTACGCGATGTTGTCTCAAGAGATACGCATTCCACTGACCCACTGACTGCGTATGTAAAAATGCTGACGTATTTTATTATATTTGTTGCTAATTATTTCAGTTTACATAATTATTTTCAGTGTTTTTTTTTATTTCTCATGTAATTATAGTGGAGTTTGGAGATGCGAAGGTAAAAGAAATCATTTTGGGGGTTCATTAGCAAAAAAGATTGAATACCACTGGTCTACGACATACCAGGTCGACGACAACCCGCATGTAGTTGGACCCCTTGCTGGGACATGTTATTTCAATTCTTCCCTCACTATCTTTCAATTTCAGAGATTCTAAACGTGAATGACGCGGTTGGAGCTACTTTGAAGTCAAGTTATGTAGCCTCCTTGAAAAGAGCACGACTTTCATGTGAACGTACGTTGTTAAATTTATACAAGAAGTCTGTGAAGTTGACGGACGTTTAAACTACTCGATTAGTATATTGTACATTCCCAGTACGTCAGTGCGACATTAAATAATAAAAACAGTCGTGTATTAACGAAAACAAGGTGTGTCACGTGCTACTGTGCTCTTATTGACGCACCGTCACTGGTACAAATTGATAGATATTATCAGGGTGCGAATTAAGATTTCTGATGAGGGGAGAATAGAATCCTAGATAGAGAATGCTATACATAAAATTATTATTATCCTCATTCGATACGGCTCAACGCTTGGTCGCACAGAGTTGCTTGTCTTACATCTTGATCAAAATAATAATTAGGGGAGAGTTGGGTAGTATCGGAAATCGGGTAATATCGGACAGTGAATTTCTTTCATCTACCACACGATGATAGTACCTGATTGACATGGTTACGTTTCTGTGATGTCGCATAGAGAAACGTAACCATGTCATTCAGGTATTACCATATGGTGGTAGATGAAAGAAACGCACTGTCCGATACTACCCGATGTCCGATACTACCCGATTCTCCCCTATATCCATGAGCAGGCTTAAGATAAGAAGTGTAATTCCTAAGTTATTGATTGCTGTCAACTTGCCGGTGATAATAATACATCAATATTATTTTCTTTGCTTACTTTATAAAGTATACTCGTATTAAAACGATTATATTTTGTGAGGGGGGATATAAGTTATCCCTGGCAGGGATGTTAATATTATGTTTTATTTAACGACGCTCGCAACTGCAGAGGTTATATCAGCGTCGCCGGATGTGCCGGAATTTTGTCCCGCAGGAGTTCTTTTACATGCCAGTAAATCTACTGACATGAGCCTGTCGCATTTAAGCACACTTAAATGCCATCGACCTGGCCCGGGATCGAACCCGCAACCTTGGGCATAGAAGGCCAGCACTATACCAACTTGCCAACCAGGGAGACGGCAGGGATGTTAATATGAATTATGAGATGGAGATGACTTTGTAAAAGGGACAACCCCCCCTCCATTCCTCCCCGTTAATTCGCACCCTAGATATTAGTGACCAATCAATCAATCTTCTTAATGTATCCAGCTTTTTGCTGACAACATAAAGTCCACTATAGTCCACTGTACTCTATTCAGTTGTTTTTCATGACAAATGAGGTGTATTTTGATCGGTGTTCATTACAGATGCCTGTTGCTAGTAGCCAGAGTTGGGGTGTAGTTACTATGTAGGCCTACTGCAGGGCTGTGTCTTCTGCAACTGGTACTGATGATTTTAATTTACTTCTTTTGTGGTTTATGGATGGACAGTAGGCCTATAGAAGAATGTGTTCCAGATCTTCGTCATGATTATTACACCACAGACAAGTAGGATTATCAGAAATGTGAAATCGGTGTAGGTAAAATTGTATGACATTGTGACCTGTTCTGGCTCTTGCTAAAAATGTTTGAACATGTCTGGGCAAGTTTTTGTACATTTCCAGGTCTTTTGGTTTCTTTTGTACAGACTGTAAATTTTTTCCTTTGTCAGAAGAGATCCATAGGTTTATAAAATGAGACTCCTGAAGCAAAAGCACTGGATAGAGATATCATTTGAAGAGGTCTTGATTGCAAATATGTTGCCTGTTTGGCAATATAATCGACTTTCTCGTTTCCAGGTATACCACAATGACTAGGTATCCATTGAAATGTTATTTCCTTTTGGAGTTTTTTTTTTTAGTTTATTTAGTTGTTTCTGAATTGGAATAATTCTATGTGCGTATAGGTTTGGTACATATTTAATTATATTAAATATGTATTTTCCCTATTAGGACATTTTTGTTTTATTTGGTCATTTTTGGGGCATTTTCGTTGAATTTTGGTCACAAATTCTCATTGAGGCCATTATTTCGCTTTTCATTTCCTTTGGTCAATAATATTTTACCTCCGGAGAATTTTAAAATATACCAATAATAATAAATATATTATATTATATTATATTATATTATATTATATTATATTATATTATATTATATTATATTATATTATATTATATTATATTATATTATATTATATTATATTATATTATATTATATATATATATTTTTATATTATATATTATATTTTAAAATTCTCCGGAGGTAAAATATTAGTGACCAAAAGAAATGAAAAGAGAAATAATGGCCTCAATGAGAATTTATGACCAAAATTCAACGAAAATGCCCCAAAAATTACCGAATAAAACAAAAATGCCCCTAATAGGGAAAATACAGAAAAAAAAACTGTCTCAAAACACTGCGTATAGATACTACTAAAATAGCCACATTTCTGGCTTTTAACAGAAAAAGAGCAGTATTAGTAGCAACAGTAGTAGTAATAGAGAAAATTTAAGACCGCATTTATGGAAATGTTAAGTCTGAATACCTGCACAAAAATATTTGTAATCCAGCAACCGAGTATTACATTTTAATAGTTCTCACACTCGTTGGATTTCAAGGAACGAATTTATATTAGAGTGTGAATTGTGAGCAGATTGGTTACAAGTACTAGCAGCAGTTACATAACGATTTCAGGACTCCACAGAGAAACTCTACAAGGACATCTACTCCAGAAAGATAGCTCCCCACGAGAAAACCCTGGACAACAGCGACATCGTGGGGATGCAGCGCCTGTGCGACGAGATGAACTACGCGCATTTCACGTCTTCGTACAATCTCATGAAGCAGGGCTACCTTCCCAACTGCAGCGTGACGGTTTTAAAGCAGGCCTGCTTCCCAGGACACATAGCCATCGCGATTGCGAAGGGAAGTCCTTACCTGAGACTGTTTAATTATAAGTAAGTGTCTTGCAATAAGATAGCGGATAGAAAATAATGTTGCCTTCGAGTCGGAGATATAGTCAGGGGCAGGGGCATACGCAACGGGGGTTACCGGGTTTGAAACCCCTTGAACTTAAAAAAATGGATATTTTAGATGTAAGTGTTGTCCATAATCGTTTCCCCTTCTATAATTTTTCACTTATCCATAATCGTTTCCCGTTCCGGTGGCATAATTTTTGCACTATCAAGAGAAACAAAATCTGGAAGGACATCGACATTGTTGTCTGTGCTAAGGCACAGTCCTCCAATATTTCCCTCCTTCATGTATAATCCTTTTGTTTGGTGCTGCAGAACACACCGCCATGACACGTTCCATTCGTCTGAAATATAACAAATAACAATGGCCTATCTTTATTATACAGGGTGTTTGGAATTCCCATCGGCTGAGTTCGGAATACGCTCGTACACAGTCCTCCTATCCCTCCTTCAGTATAATCCTTTGTTTGGTCCTATGATGTTGGAAATAACAATGCACACACTTACTTACTTACTTACTTACTTACTTACTTATCAAATTTGAGATAAGGAACCCTGGTTCCGGCGCCCTCAAATGAGTCAAGATTAAGTTATAACCAAAATAGTTATGTGGAAATTAAACAATTTTATTCCTCTGTATATCCAAACGATTTATTCCAGGATAACAGAGAGGTTTGGTTGTGTAACTGAACGGGTTACATCAGCTGATTTTCAAACACCCTCTTATGTTCCTCTCTCAGAGTGAGAGTCCAAGTTTCACAGCCATACAGAAAATCCACAAACGTATATAAATAAATTCTAACTTTCAGATTTTTCGACAGCAGACTGGATGATAAGAAAATCTTCAAACGAATAATAACACGCATTTCCCATTTTATTCTGGAATTTCCTCCCGCATTTAGTAAAAAGATAGGTTTTCCAAAGTAAATCCCGAAAAGACAAAGTAATATGATTATGTCTCGACCGATGACGAGAATATTGTTTGTGTATCTTCTCCTAACATATGGAAATATACAAATTGATGTAAATTTAACTTTCCTAATGGCATATTCTAGAGCGAAATTAAAAAGTAAAGGTGATAGTGCATCTTGCTTTAGCCCGCAGTGATCAGATAGAAACTGACCTATACGGACTCTGCTGTATGTTTCACTGAGACACATTTTAATTAATCGAACTAGTTTCTTGGGAACCAAATTCAATAAGAATACCATATAATACTTCCCTCTTAACCGAGTCAAGTTCAAATGTCTTGCACTGCCCTTAACTCCCATTTTTTCTCCATTATCGTCGAATACAAAAATATAAATCGATCTATTACTCGGGAGATGAAATTAAACACAGTTAATCTCCTCAAAAGAATATTGGAAAAATTTTGTACCGTCAACAAAGTGATATTATTCCACAGTTGGTTTTGTCCCCTTTTTAAAAATAGCTTTATGGATCATCCAGTCTGCTGTCCAAAAATCTGAAAGTTTATAATTTATAAAATACCCTCTTGTTATATTTGATCGATACCTGGTTGTTTTTTCTTTATGGCAATTTCGACTTTGAAACGTGGGCTCTAAATGGCTAGCAGTTTGTATTTCAATTTCGTCCCTATCATTTCTATTTGGCCTAAGTTTTTCCATCTGTTTAGTTGATGGAGAGTCTTAAGGTCACCATTCTCAGAATAAGGGCTGAGTTCTTAAAATACCCTTTAAATCAATGTTTTTATTCTTACTAGGCCTCATTCAGTTTTTCCTTCAAGTAACCTTATTCCTAGGAGACTTGGAAATAATTATCTCTCTTCTCCTCAACTGAAAGAATTTCAATTTTGCCTGTTTCCTTCTTTCTACTACCATGCAACAATCTTCATCAAACCACGAGTTTCATAATAACCTATGCTCTGCTCAGGATACTGTGTATATTTTCCCACACGCTATTAACATCTAATTCTTTCTCAACTTCGTCGGGGCAAACCTATTCGAAATTTCGACCTGATACGTTCCTCGTCCTTTAATTTCAAAATAATGAATTGGGCTCTACTCGCTTGGCTACTGATAATCTTTCTCTTAATTCTCCAATCACCAAATAATGGTCAGAATTACAGTCTGCACCCCTGAAAGTTCGAATAATGCTATCTTTAGTATAAAAGTGTTTTGGGCTGAGGTGGGATGATGAAGGGCACGTGATCAGAGATAAGGAACCCTTAAATGACTGAGTCTTATAAGCAAAAATAGTTATTTGGAAATTAAACAATGGATTTGTGTATTTATCTGTACTTCGGTACCTATGGAGGTGTTCAAAGTTGCATGAATGTTAGTTATGTTTTATTTAACAACGCTCGCAATGGATATCAGCGTCGCCGGATTGCTTTTCTGTCCCGGGATTCTTTTACATGCCAGTAAATCCAACTGACTGACTGGCATTTAAGCTTATGCCATCGAAACCCGCAACCTTGGGCAACCAGCTATACCAACTCGCCAACCAGGCCGACTCCCCCACTTCGATGCAGGCATGACATCGTACACAAGGTTCTGACGTATCCTTTGGAACAACCCCGGTTTTGTTCGAACATTGTCCACAGGCAGCGAGAATTCTGTAGACCTCTTCCGTGTCGATTGGTGTCTCATACAAAGACTTTTCACATATCCCCACAAGAAGAAATCAAGTGCTTAGATCAGGTTGGCCACAAAACAGGACCTCCTCTTCCTATCCACCTTTCAGGGAACGTCGCACACATGTGGTCACTATGTGCAAAGTGGGATGGGGCTCCATCATGTTGGCACACATACGTTTATGAACATCCAGTGGGATATGTTCCAACAATTCGGGGAGTACGTCTGAATACTGTAGGTAGACAACGTAAACAACGTCAAGAGTTAATATTTATTAAAGAAATTAGTGACTTGCCTCAAAATTATTTAAGATGTTTTGTTCTTTCAGTCGAAATTATATGCCACTGGGGAAATGGTAGCAAAATTGTGTCTCGATTTTGAAAAGAAAGCCATCTTGTCAATCAAACTATCTTGAACATTGTCGACCTCTTTTCAAACAATCAAGATATTAACTCATAAATTTTCTATAATACGACCTAGTCCTTTAAGACAAAATATATACAATTACTCATTAGTAGCCAATAGATGAGGTGAAATTAGAAATAGTGAACAAATTAATATTCCATACTGGATTACATAAAACTAGTACAAACGTTTCTGTCATGGGGATGAAATTTTATAATAAGCTTCCCAGTCAATATTATGGTTACCAACCAATAGTTTCATGGCTAGATTTTATAATTGGGAATTAATGGGAATTTCATGTTGTTTTTAACCTTTTAGTTACAATTATTACATTGGGATATGTTTTCAACAACTTTAGGTTTAAAATGTTTTGTCTTCAAAAACGGTTTTCAATTATATGTGTATTTTCAAATGTAGTTTTTTTTTCCTCCCTTCTGTAGACAACGTAAACAAAGTCAGATGTAATATATATGTAAGATGTACAGATAAATACAGATAAAGGTGTACAGAGGAATAAAATTATATCATTTCCACGCAACTATTTTTGCTTATAACTTTAGACCCAGTCATTTCCGGACCAGGGTTCTTAACCTCAAATTGACGCATGTGCCCTTCCCCATCATCCTTGAAAGTTAGTAACACCAGCCCGGAAACACCCTGTATGGACCCCTACTGCCTAGTACCGAATTTGTAATAAAATGAAGCTGACACAATATAAAATTTAACTTGTTGGTAAACATATTGGAAAGGTTGTTTTGACAGTTCTGCAGTGCAGTTATTCTTAAATATTGTGCTTTGTCGATTTTAAACTCATTTTAAGAGTGGTATTCATCCGTTCGTTAGTTTGAGCTCTGATTTTGTTGTGAAAAGTTTGTTTATCGTTTCGTGCATTTGACAGTTCATATTTTTAATACAAACTTCACATTATCATTCCAGGTTCTTTGATATGTCTAAGCGACCGCAAAGCTCAATTTTACAATTTTTTAGCAAAAATTCTCGTAGTGATTCTCGCGAGGTTAGTGAAAATTTCACATTGGCAAATGTTTCTTCGCAGCCGCAGAGTGACGATATTGTCGCGAACGTTCTTCCCGGAACTAGTTTCACATCCCCCTGTGAAAACTGAATAATAAACTAATAATAATAATAATAATAATAATAATAATAATAATAATGAACAATTGAAGAGTGGAAGCAAGCTCGCCATGGATATATACAAATTAACAGACACCTTAATTGGATTCACTTCTCTTTACAGATGATTTGGTTTTATTAGCACTTTCAGAAGACGACCTCCAAAGGTCAATATATAATTTACAGCAAGTAGCAGCCACATACAATATGGAAATTTCAACAGATAAAACAAAAATTATGGCATTCTGTGGGAAATATCCAATACAAAGTAAAATTTGTCTCGATAATAAAATATTAGAAAGATGTAATAGTTTCCCATATTTAGGTTATAATATTTCCATTTTTGAAGAATTGGACATATCACAGAAAATTAATAAATACACAAGAGCTATGGGCATTATAAATAGCGTGATGAAACCATCCTTGGTTCAGAAAAACACCCGCATACATCTCTACAACACTTTGGCACGACCGATGCTCAGCTATGGCAGCGAAGCATGGACACTGAGGAAAGCAGATAAAAGCAGAATAACGGCTTGTGAAATGAGATTCGTGCGGAGAACAGCGGGCTATACTAAGTGGGATCTGAAAAGAAATTGTGAAATTTTAAAGGAACTAAAATCTCAACCAGTTTTAGATTACATTGTTCAATATCAGTCTAATTGGAAACATCATTTGGAAAGAATGAGTAATAATAAACTCCCAAAGGCAATTTATGAGTATGTACCACATGGCCAAAGATCTGTGGGTCGTCTGCTAAGAGATGGCGTGAAAATTTTATGTGAGACCGTAACAGGCCTTGTGGCCTAACATTTGTCAGGCAGAAGAAGATAATAATAATAATAATAATAATAATAATAATAATAATAATAATACTTACTGGCTTTTAAGGAACCCGGAGGTTCATTGCCGCCCTCACATAAGCCCGCCATTGGTCCCTATCCTGAGCAAGATTAATCCAGTCTCTACCATTATATCCCACCTCCCTCAAATCCATTTTAATATTATCTTCCCACCTACGTCTCGGCCTCCCCAAAGGTCTTTTTCCCTCCGGCCTCCCAACTAACATTCTATATGCATTTCTGGAATCGCCAATACGTGCTACATGCCCTGCCCATCTCAAACGTCTGGATTTTATGTTCCTAATTATGTCAGGTGAAGAATACAATGCGTGCAGCTCTGCGTTGTGTAACTTTCTCCATTCTCCTGTAAATTCATCCCTCTTAGCCCCAAATATTTTCCTAAGAACCTTATTCTCAAACACCCTTAATAATAATAATAATAATAATAATAATAATAATAATAATACACAACATTTTAAATACCAAACTAAACTACGTAAAAATTTACTTAATAGACAAAAGAAAAGCACTGAGTGACTAAACTTTGTGGAAAGGACAACATTAAAAGATTTTCTATCCTTATACTTCATAGCGTTAGCGCCATTTCGCAAAGCATTAGTTTAAATTGAAGCATTCACACGTGCAAAGTATCAGAGAAACTGCAGCGAGAGCCAGTCACCGGCAATAAACCCAATTCAGTTACTCTGCAAAGCAGCTGTAAAAGCAGTGGTGTTAACTTCATGAACCTTAATTAAGGGTGGCCCGCTAGAACCAAATAAGTAGAAATACTCTAGAGTCTTGTAAGCGGTTTTGTATGAAAAGAAACCTAAACCTTACTCTATTTAAGTGAAATGTATTCACAGTGAATGTCGTCTTTGTTTCAGGCTACAAACAATGCGTCGTGTCGGCATACTAAATAGACTGCGCATCCACTACTCCCAAATGGCTCGCCACATTGAGTCAGAAGACAGGAAGCTCTCCGTCGAACTACGAGACATAGCTCCTACGTTAATCATACTGGTTTCTGGTTTAGGGTTCTCATTACTTGTCTGTGTCGTGGAGATGTTTGTGCGTAAATGATTGTCATCTCTTGCTAACAGTTGTAATATACAGAATGGAAGTGAAATAATCCTGCAGATTGAAAGAAACGATAGGATACACTTAAATGAATATAAAACCTGTATTACGTTTGTGATTAAATGCACGGTTAATTACAAAATTGAGTTGGAAGATTCAGCAGTGTGGCAACATTGTCGACTCTTTCTTCTCGTAATACAGGTGCAAGAGATCAACGAACTCAGGTCTGTCTACCTTAGTGAACTACAGAGACAATTTTATGACGTGAGGCGACAAAACGGCGGGTTACTGGCGGTCCGCTCCCTGCGCGGGCTGTTAGAGGTGCAGCGTAGTAGATTCTCAGTCGCCATATGGCATTCGCTGCAGTCACAAGTCGTGTACAAAGTTAGTGTATAAAGTTTAGTGATTGTTGTGTATTTAGGTAATGCCTACCAACAAATTCTCATCGCGTGAAAGTGTGTATATGGAGGACTATAATATGTACATAAAAACCAGAAGGTCGTGTGCGAAAACAAGACGTAAATTTTGAGACTAATAAGTGATAATTTGTGGGCTCCACGAAGCACAGATCTAACATCCTGTGATTTTTATTCTTATTTATTGGAAACACTAAAAGGCAGGGTTTATAGGAAAAATGCTCATTCTATAGAAGAACTGAAAGACTATATACGAGGCTATCAATGATGTGGAACTTCAGATTGTTGTTCATTCCTTTATCAGAAGATGTCAGTTGTATGTGGCGGCAAATGGGGGCCATTTTCAGCAACGATTGTGAGCATGGTCGGTTCAAATTATTGAACATTTATTGTTATAGGTATCCTACAAGCAAAACTCAGCTCGAACTCCTCGCGGCGCGCATGCTATACCCCTCTTATCTACCTGCAGTAGGCGTGAGAGCATGCTGGGAACGGGAGGATACGTCATCTACGCGAGACAGTCACGCCCGTTGATTTCTGCGCACTGAGTTTTCCTTGTTGAATGCCTAATGCCTATAGAACTTTTATGTAATGTAGAAATGCCGGAGAAATGGTTACGCGATCGTCGCAAACCACGCTAGCAGTGAGTCACGAGTCACCCGGCGTTTTCTCGCCTCACATCATAATAATGTCTCTGTACTGCTCATCTCCCTTTCTGACTACAATGTTGCAAGCTGGTCGCATCGGTCAGTGTCTTCAAATTAGTGGTTTTTAAATTAAATTTGTACGAAAACCATCCACGCTATTGAAATACGCTAAATTAATAAATGATTATTTATTTGATTTCCTATCCACATGGACAAAAATCATGATCCTACTCGGAATAGTTACCGAATAAAGAGTGCCAACATTTGGGGAGGGACATTTTTTTCCTGAGAAAACTATACATTTTCCATCAATATCGTATTACACTTTTTTGTTACATACAACATAAACTATTCGCTCTGAAAATCTGCAGGGTTATTTCACTTCCACCCTGTATGTAGGCTACTCTCAATTGAAAACCTCTCAGAAATAAGGATGTAACCAACAAACCTGTAATTCATATTTCAGGAGAAAAGAAAATAATTTCAGGATCATGTTCCATTAGGTCTATACTTATATCATAGCCATTTGAGTAAACAAGGAAACAAGTTTATTCAGCCATTGAATAATAATTTAAATGCTTTAAAATTACTTTTTCCACCTACATCACATATTTCAAGAATCTGATGTTACGTCCTTCTCCCGAAGAGGCCTTCAATTTATTCTTGTCTGCTTAAACATACAACGACATCATACACAGAGACATTGTATTATGAAATGTTTTGTCTGAGAGACAGATCGAATAAAATAATTGAAAAAAATATCGAAGTACATCCCCTTCTCATTTGCGTACAAAGATGTTCTCGTATATCGCCCTACTGTGAAATAATTACAAACACTGGTTAAGGATGAATAATTTCGAGGGAAAAATTGTTCCGGGGCCGGGCATCGAACCCGGGACCTTTGGTTCAACGTATGTTAAGGATATCATAATAATTACTAATAATTAGACCTACATTAAAAACGTCGCTATAGCCTGGGCTTAAACCCAGACAATTAGGTGCCGGTATTAAATGCAATAATTAGGCCTACGGCCTTACAAAAAAATTGGTATAGCCTAAACCTAAACCCCAACAATTAGGTATTAAACGCAATTTGTACAAGATACAAAATATAACAGAACCAAAATGTTGGATACAAAGGGCTTTCTGAGAAAGAATTACTTCATCCATTCAACAATATAATTCATTACAGAGTAGTGATTCACATAATACAAAGCCTATATTTTATCCGGGTTCGAACGTCAGAAAATGTACGAATAGGCCTACATCTGAATCTATAATTTCAATTAAGATCTTCATCGTAGCATAGTTCCCCATTGTGAAATGAAGTAGTATCTTGTGTAAGGATTTATATACTCGAGTGTAGTCGGCTTTCACTTTCCGAAACAGACTTTTAATCGTAAACTGAACTAGTCTAACCTCAAAATTATCGAGCAGATTTCTTATTAATAATAATAATAATAATAATAATAATAATAATAATAATAATAATAATACACGTCATTGTTGTCGATACCATTTCCCTCAGTTCGTCATGTGATTACCAGATAAATGATGTAGACTAGATATTATTGGAATAAAAAGGAGTGTCAACAACGTATTTTCACCGAAGATATATTCCACTACACATATTAATCATTCACTTCCGGACCGATAGCGAGAGTGCGTCCAAGTATTGATATAGCAAGAGTCGTCGACCAAAACCTTTCAAGTCAACTGCATTCGGGAATATAAATTCTATATATGCCATATCTATCCTTCACAACAACATCTACTGAATACGAGAGCTAACATTCAAGTTAATGTTCTGACTGACAGACCAGGCGTGTTTCTGAAAGTAAACAAATTGAGACCTCATCTACTGCAGATATAGTAGAATTTATATACAGGTAGAAGTGAAATAATCCTTCAGATTGAAAGGGACGATAGGGTACATTTAAATGAACAGAAAACATATATTACGTTCTGTGGTTAACTGCACGGTTAATTAGAAAATTAAGTTGAAAATTCCAGCAGTCCGACAATCTCGCCGCTAACTCCTTTCGTATCGTAATACAGATGTAAGAAGTCAACAAACTCAGCGTGCATAAACTGCCTTGCGCCTCCTCCTCTAGCTACAACGTTGGATGTGGTTGCATCGTTCAGGAATTTGAAATTAGTAACTTTTAAAAACCGTCCACGCTATTGAAATACGACAGAGGGATAAATTATTTTTATGCTCGACCATGCCGAAATGTAGTAATTATACACCTGGTAGCAGACCTTTAATGCATGTCATTAAAGTACACCTACTCATTAAAGGTCAGGTCCTTCAGCCAATGACGACTCAGGTTACAACTGTTCAGCCAATGACAGGTCAGCTTTCTACC
Organism: Periplaneta americana; assembly: GCA_025594305.2. Lineage (NCBI taxonomy): Eukaryota > Metazoa > Arthropoda > Insecta > Blattodea > Blattidae > Periplaneta > Periplaneta americana. The sequence goes on from JAJSOF020000027.1 coordinate 82,825,860, forward strand.
GTTATAAAACCGCAAGTATCGATTATTCTCGGATATGCAATCGAAAGAGAATTAGCGAAAAGTCACGGAGGCTGGAAATCCAATACTGTTGCAGAAGGTTATGTTCTGTTACTATAATAATTAGCGTTAATTGTAAATAATATTCAAATAAATTCAATTTGTCATCTCGTTTTTCAATGTCTAATTTAATTTCAATGTTATCTCTGTAGGTTCTTATGGCCTAGCAAGATCAATGTGGACATCTGTTCCTCGGAAAAAAATCAATACTTTCGCGTCTGCGCACATCCCACAACATACGGGACATTGGTCAAAGTCAGATACAAACAAAATTAATAATATCAAGTTAGAAATATGGTCGAGCATTAAAAGTCGTATGAAACTCGCCTATAATGGTAATTAAGAAGCTCGTATGAAAATTATGAAACTCGCTTGCGCTCGTTTCATAAATATCCATACTCGCTTCTTAATTACCTTCATTATAGGCTCGTTGCATAATGTACTATTATCGAAATGGACAAAAATCACTTCTCTACCTTTGATAGACTGTCTGATAAAAAAAATTCAATATGATTTTAGATTTGTTTAACAATATTATCTAAAAAAAACATGTCAAACTGTCTTATACAAAATAAAATTATTTTAGAAAGTCACAGTCAAATTTTTTCAAAATTATAAATTACAACTTGAAATATATAATATAAAACAAACATAATGATAATCTGTTGAAATTATGGCATCTCAATCTTTAGGATCCAAACAATCACTCACAGAAGATCTTATGAAATGACCATCAAATGTCCCATGTGACCAACAAGCAGGCTGTGTTCGTCTTATCTCTTCTTTGTGCAGTCTTCAATCCTACGGGGCTTCGTACTTCACCCTTGTCTTGCTTTCAGATATTCAAATGAAGAAAATCTCATCCAGAGAATTGGCGTCTGGAAAGGCTCCCAAAATGCTGGCTGCGTTTCCACGTTGGATCGCTATTCCTATTCGTTATCACAGGTAATTGGTGCAGTGAGGGTCTCCAGTAACAGTCACCAAACTTCTGCCAATTTCGGAAACTAGGCCTTTTACTTCTTTACACCAGGAGCCTATTGTTTCCACAGCAAAGACGATGAAGATGTAATTGTCTACTACATGTACGTATTTACGACGTTTACTGCGTACGGCAGATTCTGCTGCAGAGCTTGCGAGTTTAGAAGCTGATGGCAAGTGGGATGGAGCTAAGGTATCCACACATGTCGTATCCCACATTAATGATTTTCCTCTGCTCATGGGACCAATTCATTTAAAAAATGGTCAAATATCGGTATTTTCTTCTAACACAAATAAAAAAAAAATATTATTTATTAAGGAATGTAGTTGAAAGAGCATGATATTATAAACATGAGTTTCAGCAATAAAATAAAAGAGAGAGAACATGAAAAAGTTAACAAGTTTATGAGTTATGAGGGAAATGCTTCATCACTGTTTTATACATACCAATTTTCATTATTGTACAAGATACAGTAATGAAGGAAACAAATCTATACTAATAATAAATCTGTAGCCGAAATTTTTCTGGTAATTTTCGATTTTTCAAAAATAATTGGTCCTAACATATATAATTAACCGCCCTGAAACCGAAAATCGTTTTTTTTTTTTTTTTTAATTTTTGTTTGTATGACTGTCTGTCTGTCTGTCTGTCTGGATGTTTGTTACCTTTTCACGTGATAATGGCTGAACCGATTTATATGAAAATTGGAATATAAATTAAGTTCGTTGTAACTTAGATTATAGGCTATATGGCATTCAAAATACATTTAAAAGGGGGGTTTTAAGGGGGTCTGAATTAAATAAATCGAAATATCTCGCTTATTATTGATTTTTGTGAAAAATGTTACATAACAAACATTTCTTTAAAAATCATTTCCGATAAGTTTTATTCTTTGAACAATTTTGATAGGACTCATATTTAATGAGATAAATGAGTTTCAAAATTAAAATAACTGCCATCTAAGGCAGTCTAATGAAATAAACAAATGAATTCGTCTATAAGGGGCCTTGGTCAACAACAATCGAAAGCTATGAATCATAGCCTACAGAGAATGTTTCTGTGTTTGTATGAAGTAATATCGGAAGCTAAATTAACCGATGTGTAATTAATTATTATTTCACCATTGGAAAGTGTAGTTTCTCTATATGGACATAAAGCTATAATGTTATTACAGTAACTTCGGAGTGAATTGAGGACAGGTAAGATTAAAATAGCTTCTTATGCACAAACAACTTGATAGGCTATTCTGTGTATTCGTTTCCTGTATTTCTTAAAATAATGTTTATCTCAGAGAATTAACGAACCACAAGAGTGTATTGATTTAGTATGCAGTAATAATATGTTAGCTTAGCATTCCATTATTTTATAATCCAAATTTTAACTATGCTCAATTGAATCGTGTTAAAATACATAAAATACATATGCATTAAATGCAATGCAAAAAAATTGGGTAATGAGCCAAGCAGATTATGTTGCTGTGTTGTAAAATAAAATTTGTTCCTCCTGAGATTCAAGAGCCCCCATAACAAATTAAAAACTTACTTATCGGTATACATCCATTATCAACACATTTTTTACATAATACAATATACTAATATAATATAATACAAGTTATTTAAGTTATTTGAAGGGTTCAGAACCATAGTGGCCCAAGCGCCATTTACTGAATACGTAGAAAACAAGGGTTAAAATTAAGTTATTATCATAATTCAATGGAAACATATAGCAAGTAAAATAAAGTATACACATTAAATCTAAATGATATGTCAGTCTTCATTAAAGTATGGATGCATGTAATAAAAATTAAAAAAACATGTTAAAGGAATTGTCATTGCACCAAATGAGTGGTCTCTGGACCAAAATGATCGCATTTTAATTATTTAAATACAATTTAAATTAAGTAACATATTAAACGATTTATCCTTCTATCAAACACGAATCTTCCCTGGATCAAACGTCCTATTTTAATTATGTAATTACTTTATATTTATTTCTAATGGGTGCAGCGGAGCGCACGGGTACGGCTAGTGTTGAATATTTCTAAAAATTTTATTGCTGCAAGTTGTACCTAATCCCTTAGTGGCTGTGGTGCCATGGATTATTATTATTATTATCAACTCTGGATATATTGAACTCGGTTATAGTGAACCTAAATCGTTGGTCCTGACCCACATACATTAAAAAAAAAAACATTAACATTTCTGTTTATAGTGAACCCTCCCTTTAGTTATAGTGAACTTAAAAATTGAAGTTACAAGAGTTGTATCCTGGCAAATTCTTATTTGAAGTCAGACCTTGTATAAAATTGAAAGAATGTGTTGAGAACAACATTCTAAGTTTCTTACTCTTTAGTCAAAGGCCAAAGGTAGGATTAGTGATTCCTAGACAATGAGCTGTACTGTAAATCCAGGCAAAGCGTGATGACCTTGCCTCATTTCACTACCGAAAGGTTGCCTTCTGTTCTCAACCACACTACTCCACTGTTGTTTCTAATCCCCCACCGTCAAAGGGTTGCCTTTTGTTCTCAGAAACATTTCCATTATGACGGATAACATCGGAACAATGGAAAATGAAATTGTCTGCATTTATTAAAAGGGGGCAGACATTATGTCCAGAGCATAAATGAAGGTAAGACTCAAATGACTTTCAAACTCCATCAACCGCCTCCCAGTTTCCATTAAGTGATCTGGGAAATTCGAAAGCTGAGTATGCAGTCACACCATAACAGCATTTGTCATTTCTATCTGATCAGTCTGTTTCTAGTGTTCGAACAGTGAATGTACTGTAGAAAAATGTCGAAGCGTAAAGTGTTTTCTTCGAATGATAAGGCAAATATTATATGACACATTGAAGTGGTCTTTCGCAAGCGGACATGGGTTGACAGCATAGTTTAAGTAAATCCACTGTGAGTAACAATATACAGTGAAATCCAGTCCACAAAAATGAAATATTTTAATAACTATATAGTATTTTTAACTCACACGTGTAAGGTCAATTAAACAGTGTTCATGGGTTAGATAATAAACATACAATATATATAAAACACAGTTGTATGAACACTTTACAAATGATGATAATTAAGACTGGTAACATTCAGACATGTTTCGGAGAGTGCCCCTCCATCTTCAGTGACATTACCACGACGCTGGTTCAGGTGTTCGACCGCGATGTATCGTGGCTTAAAGGAGACATCGCGGTCGAACACCTGAACCAGCGTCATGGTAATGTCACTGAAGATGTTAAAAAAAAAAAAATTTATGTTTTATTTAACGACGCTCACGACTGCAGAGGTTATATCAGCATCGCCGGATGTGCCGGAATTTTGTCCCGCAGGAGTTCTTTTACATGCCAGTAAATCTACTGACATGAGCCTGTCGCATTTAAGCACACTTAAATGCCATCGACCTGGCCCGGGATCGAACCCGCAACCTTGGGCATAGAAGGCCAGCGCTATACCAACGTGCCAACCAGGTCGACTCACTGAAGATGGAGGGGCACTCTCCGAAACATGTCTGAATTTTACCAATCTTAATTATCATCATTTGTAAAGTGTTCATACAACTGTGTTTTATATATATATTGTATGTTTATTATATAGTATTTTATTTTCTTTTTCACAATTTCATTCATTCCTATCATTTAAAGTTAGGGGAGAGACACTTCGGATATAGTGAACGAAATATGCAAGTCTGCAGAGGTTCACTATATTCGAAGTTGACTGTAACTAGAGAGTGGTATAGTGAAGGGTATCTCTTTTTTTTTTTATTTTAGTAGGTTATTTTACGACGCTTTATCAACATCTCAGGTTATTTAGCGTCTGAATGAGATGAAGGTGATAATGCTGGTGAAATGAGTCCGGGGTCCAGCACCTAAAGTTACCCAGCATTTGCTCATATTGGGTTGAGGGAAAACCCCGGAAAAAACCTCAACCAGGTAACTTGCCCCGACCGGGAATCGAACCCGGGCCACCTGGTTTCGCGGCCAGACGCGCTAGCCGTTACTCCACAGGTGTGGACAAGGGTATCTCGCATACAAATATTAAAGGTGAAGGGTGCAGAAACAAAGAGTTCCCATCTGCTTCATTCAAGACTTTTTCATCCAAGTGCAACTAGGTAATGCCGCTTTCGACAAGTGATAGCTAAATGAAGAAACTCGAGACAAAGAAAAACAAGGCCAAAATACAAAACCACACATGATGGAAACCAAGTTATCTTTATTTATATACAATACATCCTCTATTATGAAACATCAGAATGTTTTCAATATATTTCTAAAAAAACTTCTAATGAACTGCAAGTAACTCAGATGAACTTGAACCGTCTGTCCTTGTAAGCAACTTGGCCAGTTCGATACTTGTGCTCTTCCTTTTCCTGTACAAAAGAAAGCATATTTATAATCACATGAATGTACAAATTCACGATTATTCAACATTGCTCAGGATATATGTGGACTATGTGGATCAAAGAAGTTAAATGAACATTAAGCAACTTGCAATAGTACCGTATTTGCTCGCGTAATTTGCGCACTTTTTAATTAACTTTGGCCACTGAAAAATTGGGGTGCGTAAAATATGCGGATTTTTCAAATAAGAGGTCCTGTTCTGAGTTTATCTCAATTAGTATATGTATAGGTAAGTATTTACAGTAGGGCTAATTTTCTATACCGGTAACTTGTCTCTACCAAGGACAAGCATTGTTAAAGTAGTGGGACTTTGGGGTTTCTTTCTGAAGCAGGTACTTCAGTTGCTGGTGAATGACCTACGATGGACTGTAGGGAAGGAAAATCCCTACTACACTGAAAAAAAAATATGTACCCTAAAAAAAATATGTACGTAAAATGTGTGCAAAATACACGGAGTAAAAATAAAGTTCAAAATAATCCTTTAAAAATTAGGGTGCGCAAAATATGCGGGGGCGCAAATTACGCGAGCAAATACGGTATGTGATTTATTTGTAAAAATGTATTCGGTCATATTTTGGACAAGGTTTGTAGTTTTTTATGAAAGAATGTTCTTAACAATGCACATGCCTCAACATGAAATGTAGGAAAAGTTAGGCAAATGGTTAACTCCTGTGTAGCAAGAATCTCGAAGTGGGAAAACTTTTTTAATGTGTCTTAAAAAATGGCGGTTCACTAGTGCTTTCATTAGTAAAGGCCAAGTACAGAATTTTGCTTGCACTTGTAAACACTGGTAATTCCCCTTCATTCTGCCTCTGACTTTCCAATTTCTTTATTCTCAAACAGTTGTTTGTATCTTTTTAAGTATTAACAACAGGGCCCACATTCAAGTGACATTTTGTCCAAAGAATTGAATTTCTGCTATTGAATCGTCGTGAATGACTCTGCATACATCATCATATGTTTCATGCAATAAATTTTAAAATGTTTGTTTTACAAGAACTTTATGTCCTGCCATCTCACTGAAACTTACAGCTTCTGCCTGAAAATACCATTACTTTCTCATTACACTAAGTATAAAGAGAAAATATGACTAAGATTTTCAAAGACATAGCTACACATTTTCAACATCTCTGTTATCGGAAGAATTACTTTAATACAAATGCATTCTTGTTCACCATAACTTATCATGGATAAAACATTAGGTAAAATTGAAATTGTAATTTATATACCACGCAAATATTACTCGAAATTAACACTTTTATAAATTTCTTTTCCTTAGATTAAGTAAAGTGCTATAAGAAATGCTTCAACATGGATTATGTTCTCAAAAACATTTGTCACAGAAATTAATTATTATATACATAATTTTACCGCCAGTCAAAAACTTCTTAAAATGTTTTGTTATTTAAAGACATCTTACTTACTTACTGGCTTTTAAGGAACCCGGAGGTTCATTGCCGTCCTCACATAAGCCCACTATAGGTCCCTATTCTGAGCAAGACCAATCCAGTCTCTATCATCATATCCCACCTCCCTCAAATCCATTTTAATATTATCCTCCCATCTACGTCTCGACCTCCCCAAAGGTCTTTTTCCCTCCGGCCCCCCAACTAATACTCTATATGCAGTTCTGGATTTGCCCATACGTGCTACGTGCCCTGCCCATCTCAAACGTTTGAATTTAATGTTCCTAATTATGTCTGGTGGGGAATACAATGCGTGCAGTTATGTGTTGTGTAACTTTCTCCATTCTCCTGTAACTTCATCCCTCTTAGCCCCAAATATTTTCCTAAGAACCTTATCCTCAAACATCCTTAATCTCTGTTTTTCTCTCAAAGTGAGAGTCCAAGTTTCACAACCATACAGAACAACCGGTAATATAACTGTTTTATACAGGGTGCGGCATTTAACGTTTCCCATTTTAAGTTGGCGATTCTGTTCACATTGTTGGTAAAACATGTTTGCAAACACAGGGATTCGGTGTAGCAAAGCCTTGGATTTAGTTAGCCACATCCCAACACAGGGATTCGGTGTAACAAAGCCTTTAGTTAACCATGGAACGTTGGCCGGTGCAACAGCGCATTTTCTGTGTTGAACAGTTTGTTTCAACCAAGTCAATTGTTGCTGTCCAGCGCGAGTTTAGGCGGATTTTGGTGATAATCAACGTGGAGTTGCACCATCACGAAAAATAATCAGTGTGTGGGTGCGTCAGTGGCGTGAAACGGGATCGGTCGAGGGAGGGAAGCGAGGACGATAATAGTGCTGCGGTGACTGTGAACTCTGAGAGTTACAACATAATGTTGACAACTTTTTTCCTGCCTGAGTTGAGACACTGTAACTGGAACATTCAGCGCCTGTGGTTTCAACAGGATGGAGCCACATCCCATACAGCACGTGTTTCAATGAACACACTTCGTGCTGCTTTCCCTGGCGACTTATCTCCAGATTAGGTGACATTCAGTGGCCCTCTGTTTCCCCTGATCTCACTGCACCAGACTTCTTTTTGTGGGGTATCTTAAGAGTAAGGTCTACGGTCGTATCCTTCATGACATCGAGGACCTTAAAACCGCGATTCGTGAAGAAATTGCTGGTGTTACACCTGAAACATTGCAGTAGTAATGGCCGTGTGCAGGGAATATTGCAACAATGCATTGACGCCAATGGAGGACATCTTAAAGACATTATTTTCAAAACATAAGATGTACTGTAATTCCAAGATTATAATGGTTGTAAACTGATTAATTTCTTGTAATTTACTGTAAACTAAATAAGTTATGGGGTTTGAAAATAGGAAACGTTAAATGCCGCACCCTGTATATTCTAACTTTCAGATTTTTGACAGCAGATTGGATGATAAAAGCTTCTCAACCGAATAATAACAGGCATTTCCCATATTTATTCTGTGTTTAATTTCCTCCCGAGTGTCATTTATATTTGTTATAATTTAAAAATTGATGTATTCTTACAGAAATAGAGTAAAAAGAGACTAACTTACTTTGTAAATAAAATAACTACAAAAGTATGCCCCTCAATGAAAATTAAACAATCGTACAGCTTATTGACACAAATTACTTGATAAAGTACAGAAAAAAAAAAGCACAATAAAAAAAAGACCATTTTCCACTGAAAACTTTACTGATCTTAAGACAAAGTCACAAATACATCATCAGAAAATGGTATAATGTAACAAACAATCTAACAATCGGGTAGAAATGTAGTAATATATTAGTGATTATATAATCATTATAGGAAATATAACATGCATTACGTTACATTAATGTGAAGATCAGTTTTGTAAAATAATGTACTAGTATCCACGTGATATATTCTCAAGCCTGTACAAGTAAGAAATACTGTACATGTTCTCCTTTAGCTCCTATTAAGTTATATATTATAGTCAATTTATACATGGAACATTTCGAAAATTCGGTTATTAGTAAAGCTCAATATAAACCCAGTTGCTGGTTTCGATATGTTGATAACATATTCATAGTTTGGCTACACAGTTTCAGAAAGTTATTTTACAATCACATCAATAGCTAGTCAGCATCAGGATATTCAATTCACCATGGAAACAGACTCACAAGCACACTTACTTGTCTTGGATATTTGGATACTGATATACAGAGATATATAGGACATAAGGTTTACCGGAAAACTACAAACACTAACCTACTGATAGCTAAGAAGTGATACATCGTATCTGTAAATTTGCAAGTGAATAAAAAATGTTTTAAAAATTGGATACTTTAAAGTAGTAAGGTGCAAAGTGCCAAAATCATAGAAAATGAAATTATTATGCAGAAAAGTGCAATGTGCCTAGGAGGATGATGTACGGAAGAGGCTACATCCACTTGTGTTTCTTAAGCGAGATATTTAGATGTTACGTTGCCAGCACCATTCAGTTTCAGATGGTAAGCGCCCTATTGAGCTGCATCATAGAATGCATTTGATATTCAACAGGTCTTGTTTGTGCCCAAACTTACACACAGCGAAATGTTTTACAAATGTCAGCTTTCACGTTATAACTTTGGAGTTTGTGCATGTGATACAATGCAGTCTTATATGTGTATGTGGGATCAGGGGTGGATGCAAGGGGGGATTAAGGGGATATATCCCTCCCGAAATTTTGAGAAAAATACGAAACAAGAAACAAAAATAATATTAATTTTAATTTGTGAATGTACATAGGAATTAGAGAGATTTCCACGTAAATTCTCTTTGCTAAAATGTTAAATTCCAAGAACTGCAGGAAGACAAACACAGCGTTCTTACTTCAAGACAGAGAGTCATGAAGAGTATTTTAGGATTTTAATTTTCCTTCTCTTCTTAGACTATTTCATTAGTCAGCTCAAGGACAGATTTTTAAATCATAAGGGAATCCTAAAGTCCATACAAACTTTTCTGCCTAAAAACATAGTGCGAGCATCAGATGAAGATTTAGAAACTGCTGTTCAAGCTATAGTAAATCAGTGGCCCAATGATGTTGATGCATCACCAGTCTTTCTTCAATGAATTGAAGATGTAGAGAAGAAATTTCCTTGATCAGAAAAATCTTCACCTAATACCTACTGCTTTTATATCATCTTCGAACAGGTGCAATGAAATTATTTTTCCCTGCACTTGCAAGACACTGAAACTTTTCTGCACGTTGCCTGTAACTACAGCAACACCAGAATGGTCGTTCTCAACATTGCGGTATTTGAAGACTTACTTGAGGAGCAGTCAGATTAAATGCACTGGCCTTAATGTATATACATAAAAATGTAGAAGCAAAAGCTCATGAAGTACTGGATGAAATGTCTAAGAAGCCTCGAAGCCAGTCATTGTAAATGTTAAAATAAAAAAAATTATGGTTTATTTAACAATGCTCGCAATTGCCGAGGTTATATTAGCGTCGGCGGTGTGCTGGAATTTTTTCCCTCAGGACTTCTTTTACATGCCAGTAAATCGACTGATACGAGGCCTGTCGCATTTAAACACACTTAAATGCCATCGAGCTGGGTTGGGGTAGAACCCGCAACTTCGAGCACAGAAGCTATACCGACTACGCTACTCAGGCCAACTTGTAAATGTTTGTGAAACAAATTGTGAGTATATAAACTTATTTCTCATTACTCCATTTTTACTATCTCCTCAAATCCCTCCCCGAAAAAAAATCCTGCGTCCGCCCCTGTGTGGGATGAAAGCATAGCAAGTAGAGGTGCCAATGAGATTGCCTCGTGTGTACTAAAACTGATGAATATGGACATAACAAACAAGAAGGATCTGATAACTGTGCAGCTGAAAACAAAAATCGTGTAATGGTTTTCATGTGTCTCTTTTTAGTTGCCATTGGTTTATTTGAGCACATAGAACGTTTCCTTCTCAGTGGCCACAGTTTCTTGCAATGTGATTCTGATTTCACTTTGATTGAAAAACGACAGAAAGTGACAAAAGCCTTCAATCCTAGTGACCTGCTTAAAATCGTACAAGACTCTAAAGTTGTAAAACCATCTCCAACCGCTAGAGTCATATTTCCTTAATATGCAAGATGTTGCTGATCAACTAATTTCCATCAAGAACTTGAATATTTCTAAGGCATGTTGCATTCAGTATGATGTTAGTAAAGCAGGTAGTGTTTCTGTGAAATAGTCCCATGATAATGAAGCAGTGCATACCATTAAAGTCCTTAAAAAGGAAAAAAAAAAAAAAAAAAAAACATGAAAGATGTGCAGTCAGCATTGTTTCAAGTTAAATCATAAAACAGGGAAATTACTGAAGAAAAGAAGGGGGATCTAGTAGCAATGACTCCCTATCTTCCAAATGAGGAGCATAGGCAGTTCTACAGACAGATCTGTGAGTAAAAATTGCTCCAGAATAGGAAAAAATAGGTATTGGACTTTGCACTATTCTACTGTAACTGTTCCCATTACTTAACCCTTTTCACAATCTGTGTTATATAATTAAATATGGAGAAATAATGTCTTTACACATTAATAATGAGTAAACACTGTACTATTGCTGTATTCTATCAGTAAAAAAAAACATGACACAAATATGTGTTAAATTATTCTTACAGCTACATTTTTTTTACCTTATCTCCAACGTTTCATTTTGGCACTTTGCACCCTTCTACTTTAAAGTATCCAATTAATTTTTTGCAAAACAAACTTTTTATATACCGTATTTACGCATCGAATCTAATCCACACCCCAAATTTTAAACTTAAAATCATGAAAAAAGAATTTGTTTTGAATGTAATGCGCGTCAATGGCAGGATATACAGTAATTATTTAAATTTATATTTAATACAACAATGGATCTGTACGTAAACTATCAAAACATGTAGAATTTATACAATTGGACTATTGTTACATGAAATATGGTAAGTAAACATTTGACTTACCACTATTCATTAATGTTTTCATCACTGGAATCCTTAGAGATGACTAAGTCAGTAGATTCATTTCCTCTTTCCCCATCATCTTCATCATTTCAGAGCACGTCATCTTCGCTGCCATTCAAAGCATTTCAAATGCTGCATTTCTTGAATGCTTTTACAATCATTCAAATGCTCTATGCAATAATAGGCCAACAAATAAATACCGATAAATGAATGACTGTAACGAAATCGAGAATTGCAGCAATGCGTTATGACGTAACAAACGATAAAATATTTTAATGAAGTTATCGGCAAACTACATGTGGAACGGATTTGCACTCGAATTTAATGCGTCATCAAATCTAATGCACACCCCAATTTTGAATACTACATTTGGACATAAAAGGTCCGCATTAGATTCGCGTAAATATGGTATGTTTCTGCTTTGCAAGATCTGCTACTCAAGGACAAAACTATTCAATTTTGTGAACATAATAAAGTAGTTACTCTAAATAATAATGTAGTTAACCTAAATGACCATTTTTGTAGATACGAGGTACATCACTTTTTCACTATCGACATATTTGAATGCCTTATAGTATTACCATCTGTCTAAGAAACAAGCAGTTCTTTCCTCACTGGTAAATAGGGCAAGAATGATATATGATGAAGACAGTAGGCCTATTAATTCCAAACTTCAATTTCTGAATGGAGTCTTCAGTGAAAACAGTAGGCTACTACTACTAATAATAATAGTATTATTTTCCCTGGCAGAGTTAAGGCCATCAGACTAGAGTTATGAAATGAATAAAGCATTAAGAGGTAGAAAAAAGAAAACTATAGAAAAATCGGACTCCTTGGCTGTAATTCTGTATGTCGAATTGAATTAGCAGAAAGTTAGACATAAGCCTCCTAAACAAGTAGTAACTCTCTAAAACCCATGAAAGACAGCATAAGATTCAGAATTCCGAGAATTTGCCAAATTCCATATAAATATAGGGGATTTTACATGGGTCAAAGAGAGCATTGCATTTTTTTTTTTTCGTTGTTGGTAACTCTATAGCATCTATTAGATGCTTTAAGGTACGGTCACACGTCGCTACTTTTGCAGCGATGCAGTACAAAAAAACTGCGCAACTCTCGTACTGTGACGTGTGAACAACAGTGCAACCCGAAAAGTAGCGGCTGCCGAACCTGCTGCTCGCTACTTTTCCATGCTGCGCGCAGCTTAAAAGTAGCGACGTGTGAACAGGGTTCTCACAGTTGCAGCGGCAGCATTTTTGATATCGGTTTTGTTGAAACTTTTGCTGCGGTTGCGACCAGTGTTGCCACCCAAATGTGCCAATGATACTTTTATTGTTTGGATGTATTTTAATGTTAGATGTGATGAAAATAAATTATTTGTAACAGTTATTAAATGCACAACACAGTCTGAGCATATTTGCTGGCGATATAATTCACTTTTTTAATTTTCTGTAGCGTAGTTTCAAACAGGAGGGTTGCCAACATTGATGACGTGAATATGCTGTTGGTTATCATTTAAGTATATAGGCGTTTTTAAAAGTGTTATAGTAAAAACAATGCCATTTTCTGAATACTAGTTAAGACAGAAAAGCAAATAATAGATAAGTAAGCTTTCGCATGAGTTTATTAATAATGCGAACATAACCACAAAATGTATTTTGAGAAGTCAACACAGAGATGGAAACCTGCAGCATGACTGCAGCTGCAAAAGTAGCGCCTTGTGTGTGAACAGACTCGCAACCTCCAGTTGCAACTTTTGCAGCACTCGGTTGCGCAGCACGAAAAGTAGCTTGCAGCGCGCTACTTTTGGCTTACGTGTGAACACAACACGCAACTTTTGCAGCTGCAGTACAAAAGTTGCGGAGCAAAAGTAGCGACATGTGACCGTACCTTTATGGTTGTGCTAACAGATGGAGTTACTTGTCAACAATGTGACGCTGAAACGTGTGTTCAGGTTACTGCCCAGTGACAGTCCTGATGTATTTTTATATTTGTGATGATTGGTTAATATTAACCCGGCACACTCACATTCACACTTTCCAGACTCCAGACACCCAGGGAATTCTACTTCTTCTAGAAAAATTCACCGAGAGCCGAGCCCGGGAATCGAACCCGGGACCTCCTGATCTGTAAGCCAGCATGCTGACCAACAGACCACGGAGACAGTCAAAGGGCATTGAAACACAAAAACCATAACAATGTCATACATTAGATTATTATTATGAACCGGACAAGTCTGTAATAGCCAAGCATTGCATCAATCATGGACACAAGGTTTTGTTTGATAAGACCAGCAACCTAGCTACAAAATCAGGCTATGGGGAACAGGTAATTAGAGAGACCATAGAAATCGACATTGTTACAATACATTATGGGTTCATATTAAGGAAGACACGGAAACCAATTTTACATCTTCTTAAAACTCAGAGGAGAAAAATCTAATATGTATTCCATACAATTACATGCAAAATCCTATATATTTTACCACTTGATAGGCCCTTAGCTTAACCAAACTCCTTAACTTTCATCCAGCGGCGGATTTTCAGGGAGGCAAGGGAGGCCATGCCTCCCCTAATATTTTACCAGAACACAATATGGCAGTAATAATTCCAGCTGAATTAAGATCACAGACAAGTCACAGCAAACGACGAACATTTTTCCTTTTATATTAATTTTACTATTCACTACGACCTAAGTTGTACAGTAAGTTATGTAAAGTCGACCACATTCAGTTGGTGATGCCCGCTTGCTATACTGTAGATAGTACAAATAATTCATACTGAAAAATAACAGATAGCGCTGTAACCTGTATATAGTCGACATCAAGCAGCCTGCTGTGTCTATGTGAGAGCGGGAGAGAGGAGTCGGCTACATGACGCTACTCCCCGGTAACCATGACAACAGCAGTTCCACCAATAAGATAGCTGGTTAGAAGAGTGTTTAAACTTGATAGAACGCGCGAGGGGAGCCAATTTGGAGACGTCCTACCCACCGCTGACAACTGTACTGCTTATAGTCACGGCTGGTTTCGGCTGTATTGGGAAGCTCTCTCTCTTTCTGTCTTCTTGGTTTTAGAAAATTGAGTCATGTGTTGTTAGTTTTCTCTCCCTGCGTAAAAGTTTTCATTTATGTTGTTAGATTTTCTCTTGTTTGCGGGTGTTCTTATTATTTTATTCTTTTGTGTTACGAGATGTATTTACTTATACAGTATTTTAAATATATCGAGAGTTTAGAAACAAATGCTGATTTGTCTCTACTTTTTCTAGTAGTAGTTATTCAGTATGCTGTGACCTACTTGATCGGTTTGCGAAGAAAGAGGAACGTCGAGTTAATTTGCTGTAAAATTAGACTATGTAATAGTAATGAGCAAGCTCTGGATTCTTAGGTTCGAATCAATTTTGTTGCTGTCTACTTATTCTCGAAATATTGCTTTTCTTATTCGTTTTATGTAGCAAAGCGTAACATTCTTAAATCCAATATGACCCAAAAAGACCGAATTCGTAGGTTAGGGCTTGAAGTGTCCTAAAGAGAGGCAATCTTTACCAAGCCGTTGTAATATATTAATAGTGTGTTGTTTATTTTTTTCCTCCTGTAAAATCATATAAATTCCTAAACATAAGATTTAAAATCATAAAACATAAATTGAAAAACCTAATTTTAATTTCTTAAAAACCTATAACTTCTGTGCTTGGTAATGAGGTACAGTTACCCTTAAAAAGAATGAGACGATTCTTGGTTGTCGGAAGTTAAAGTTCTACAGCGCGGTTCACTCGATATCGACGTATAACGATAAGTACCATGACAAATAGAACAAGAATTGTTACAAGGACCACAACAAGGACAAGGATCAGAATAAGGATCACAAAGAAGACAGCCATTTAAGGCCACGATTTCACAATATAGCTTGGGTAACAAAATATCATTGCTTCTCTGTACCGAATGGCAAATGCCTCCTATCGGATCTACATTCTGGACTGCTGCTGTCACTGTCTTGTCTCGGTAGCTCATATAGTAGCGTGCCGGTTCCACCGTATAACCAAAATGTTTCGTGTTCGATCCCACATAAAACTCTTTTTTTATTGAGGTGTAATTAATTTGTTCAGAGTTCCTCGACTGTATAATTTGTCGAAAAATATGGAGAAATGAGGGATGACGATAATACTTTAGTGTAGACAATGACTATTTAGCGTGATATAGAATTATTGAAATAAGGGGCATTTTGTACAGTAAGAGTTAATAAATCAACCCTAAATTAAATATTTAAATAACAGGATATAACAGGAAGTCCAATTATTGTTGCGAAACTAATCAAAATAATCTAATTACGTTAAGTAAACAAATCCCAAGTTATGACACCACATTGCTACAGCTAAATTCTATGTTATTAACATAAGCATTGAATAGGTCTGTGCTTATGCGTTGGACGACAAAACCAAACATCGAAAGTTCGAATGTTGCCGCGAATGTAACTTCTTGCTTTTATAATGTAGATCAGACTTCTAACTACAATCATTCATATTTCTTACATTATTTATTAATATTTATAGCCAACATTGAATTTGCAAAGAAAAGACTTTAGAAATCTCATATGGAATTTGTGATCTGTAGTGACATAAACATGGATTATCTCTCGGAACTTTTCCGTAAAAGTAAATTAAATTCACTCCTTGAAACTGGAAACCTTAGTTGTAGAGCCATTTTCCCACCAGTATAAAGCTGAAGTAGCACAGCCATTGATAAAAGTTTTGTACACAGAATTAGACTGAATTTCTATTCGACAGAACCTATAATCAATGGCTTGTCTGAACATGATAAATAAATCCTAAGTGTTTCCAATGTCACTGAACAATTTCAAAATATTAATCTAAAAACTAAAAAAGGGTCGTAAATGCTGTATCTAGTGACTATTCATATTTATGTCTACAACATGAATCTTGGAAAAACGTATATGATACTGGTACTACTGATATTAAGAGTAAATGTATTGTATTTTTCACTTTAATTTCAGAATCACTTTGGCGGATGTTCTCCACTCAATGTTGTGAAAAAATTCAAAAGTAAAAACATGTAGATAATGCAGGGACTTAAAAATCTCATGTATTAAAAGGAAGAATCTATATGTAATGAGTTGCAATGTAATGATCCTCATGTTCTTAAATACTACAAGAAGTACGGTGTAATTTATAAAAAATTATGAAAGAGGGAAATAGAGTACATTCGAATAGGAAAGTACAACATTCAGATAATGCAATTAAGGCTATTCGGAATATTATTAAAGTTAAACTTGTAGATATTCTAAGAAAGAAAATATTTTTTCATTAAAACCAGTGATTATAAACTAGAGGACCCCAAATCTATTGCAAATTCATTTAATGTCTTATAGTATATAGTACAGAAATATTATTGACAACTTAAACATTCAAAATTTTGCAAAAGATACTGCAATTGGTTATTTAAGAGATGCATTTAATAATTAGTATTAATATATGTAATTAGTCAATAACTGCAACAGTGCTTTTTCATTCAATCATAACATGAATAAAATTGAATGAACATTAAATTAAACACTTTTGCAAACACGTAGATAAAATAGTTAAAATCAGCTGAAGTGGTGAGAATGAAATAATCCAAAGCCACAGTTTTAACAAAAATTGTTTTGTGCGAGTGCATTTCTTACACATATGGGAAAGCTACTAATAAAATATTGTAATAATTACTCAACAAATGACATAGCCTAAGGACTCTAAACCTTTGTAAAAGTTTGTCTGTGTGGCTTAGGAATATTTTTAATTTCATTTTAATTGTTAGTTTTTAATATATATGCATTTACATTGTATGTGTGTGTATGTATAAATGCATTCATTAGATTAACGTTTACAATATTATAACTTGTAATTTTGTATTGTCTGTGATCATTAACACTTAAAACTTGTAAAACTCTATTTCAAAGTTATTTAAACAAAAAAAAAAAAAACTGTTGTGTAGAATAGGAATCGAACTCGCACTCTTCTACACGAGACGCAGAAGTCTTAGAGTCTGAGCAATGGAAATGACACGAAAGCTTTCCTTTCTGTGCGGAGTGTCAATCTAGTCATGAAGGTCCATGGTCGATTTAACTACACGATTTATGTATATATTTATCTTTTATTTACGTAATATTATCATATTTTTGCAGTTTTTGAAGTGAATTTCGGAACGATGCTAGTAAGAAACCAAATAGCCTGAATTTAAGTAACTCAATATTCGTTATCTTGTGTATCAGTGCTCTGGTCTCTGATCATGCGCAGTGTCTTACATCTGAGACTTAGGAATATTCAATCGTCTCATCCTTTTCTAGGGAAACTGTACGTCACAGACCTTATATTTTTATATTCTCATCATTCACGTCTTGGCCTCCCCAACTTTCAACCCACCATCCGCTACTGCTTTCATCACTTACAAGCATGTCTGTTAACATAATACTACAATATAAATGATTGTAAAAGTGATAAACAGAAATGTAAAATACTTACATGAAATGCAGCCCATATTGGCAGTGCACAGGCCATCCTTTTCAGAGGCTGTTACGTTCTAGTACCAGACTACTGACCAAAATGTGTATTTGCAAGCCTGAACTAACCAAACCTAATCTGTCACTGATCGACACGAAACTCCTTACAGTTTCATTTATGGAATTGAGGACAAAGTTTACACAATGGAAAGCGAGTTTTCATAAGGTTGAGTTTTAGTGACAGGTCAGGTTTGGTTAGCTCAGGCTTTTGGTATGCATTCATATACGCATTTTGGTCGGTGGATGAGTGCTAAAACATACAAGTCTTTGAATCAAGTAGTATTCCAGTTGCGCTGTCCACCATGCTTCACCATAAGGCTGGCCCATGCACTGCCAAACTGCCGATACAGGCTGCATTTTACGCAAGTATTTTACACTTTCCAGTAATGCTCACGCTTTTACCACATTTACAATAATTTTTATGTCCTTTGGGGTGCAATAATATTTAGGCAGTCTTAAGTTGTTCCAATTATACCGGATGGCGATGTAATCAGTAGGCTATGGTATGAATTATCTGATTTTTTTTATTAACCATTCACTCTAGTTTCTTCATAGCGATAGATAATCAAAAGTTTTAATACATAGCTATCTGACTTAGTATAAAAAAAAATAACAAAAAATTAAAGGGCGTGCTTCTGAACAGGGGCAGCGGCATTTCCTCTAAGGTTAGAGCCCAGTTTAGGTGTGTGTGCATTAATCGAAAAAAATGTCATATGAACATGCGTCCTATTCTCAATATTTTCTAGCCTCTAACTTTTTATTAATACACATACACATAAACTGTACTCTAACCTGGAGGAAATACCGCTGCCCCTGTTCGGAAGCGCACCCAAATTAAATCCTATGTTTAAAGGTTGAGTCCATGATGTAAGACTGGATATCAGTACTCAAAATTTAAGTAGTACTGAAGAGAGAAAGTTAAATGTGATAAAATCCTATTAGTCATCTCAACTGTAATAATGTGTAATTATTAATCTTCTAATCTAAAATTAATTTGTTTTTAATATTGTAAACAGACTCTGCGGTGACTGAGTGGTCAGACCATTAGCCTGTAATGCAGGTGGCCCAGATTCGATTGCCGGTCTGAAAAATCCATAGTGACACTTGTGGCGGACAAGGTCGCAGTTGGGGTTTTTCTCGGGGTTCTCCCGTTTTTCCCCATATTAGGCATTTACATCATTCCGTCACCATTTCTTCATCATTTCGTAGCATTCCCTGATCACCGGTTGGCAATGCATTGAGAGTGCTGGTCTAGGGACGAGTGGGGTTGCCTGCTCGAAACCTGGGTACACAGAGAACCTTAGTGTGGTCAGCCAGTGTGGGTTTGGGAATGTGCCACTAGAGGGTTAACGTAATAGATCTAAATAGGTCGCAGTGCTGGGCCATAGTGCCCCCTTCCGTAAATTTCATTCCATTCCAATATTGTAGACAACTTTTCAAAATAAAAAAGGGTCAATGTAGAGTATCCACTGCCCACCAAACGAATATTTGTTAAACGAGCGTTGAGCGACTTCCGCCGATTTTGGAATAGACACCGACGCACTTAGGTTAGGTTAGATTAGGTTAGGTTAGTTTAGGCTTTTATTATCCTGTCAAGATGAAGGTGAAAGCGATTGAGTGTGATTTTTTGTTTTCTATGTTGGCAATTCAAGTGCGTCGGTGTCTATTCCAAAATCGGCGGAAGTCGCTCAATGCTCGTTTCACCCGAATATTTCACACTTTTATTACTGCCAATGTTGCGCTATAAACTAATTTTCGCAAATCTAATATAAAAGACTGCCTACACAAGCAACAAGTTATACTAAATGTTTAGGATTAGTGTAAAACTGGCCTATGTCTCCTATAGTGGGCGGGACATAAGTAACATTCACCTAAAAAAGGAAACACAATGTGCATAATTTTTTCATGAGCTTCATTTCCTGACCATTTCGGCAGTAGAAAAAAATATGTACAACAATTTCCAAAGTACTTCCTAATTTTCTGTCCTCATATGCTGAATATTTATACCGATAATCATTTAACTTAGTATCTAATTTAATTTTTGTTCCTACTATAAACATTTCTGTCAGTCTAAATAACATAAGAAAATTCACAAACAATAATTATATCAAATTTTTCCATTCTGTTCTGATGGGTCATCAAACAATAATTCTTGTAACTTATTTAGACAATTTAATATCAAATAGGCCTAATACTAATATAGGGTACCTAAAAATTTAATTAACCTTATTCCAATTTATATCCCATTCTCCATAAAACTATATCCATCTGTTATGACTACTAATCCCTTTACCAACAAATGTTACCTTTCACTTTTTCTTTAATAACTCGGAAATGATAAAAACAACTTCCTCACTTCCTGATACAATATACATAAATAAGAATAATTTTAAAGGGAAAAATTGTTCCGGGGCCGGGCATCGAACCCGGGACCTTTGGTTTAACGTACCAACGCTCTACCAATTGAGCTACCCGGGAACTCTACCCAACACCGATCCAATTTTTCCCTCTACATCCACAGACCTCAAAGTGGGCTGACAACCGTCAAGCAACCAACTTCGAGTGCACACTAACTCCGTGTGACTTTAATTGTGGTTTTCTGGATCGGTGTCGGGTAGAGTTCCCGGGTAGCTCAGTTGGTAGAGCGTTGGTACGTTAAACCAAAGGTCCCGGGTTCGATGCCCGGCCCCGGAACAATTTTTCCCTTGAAAATTATTCAAATCAACTTTACAGGGAGTTATACCTGAAATCTTGATTTGTACATAAATAAGACTTTCAACCATCCTAATAGGCTGAAATCTCATTATGAATATCTTACCTTCCAACTTTTCAACATATATGCATATACAACAATAGGAATTACAACTAATCCCAGACCAAATAACGAAGATTTTGGAGATGGCTTGAAATGGTCGAACTCTGTGGCTCTCATTGCCATGAATCTCTGGACACCAACATCAAACTGAAAACAAGAAAAGAAAAATGATACTATTTTGACACATCTTCGATATAGCCACACACACGGAACTAACGTCTGAATTAAGTTTCATTATGGGTTAAATGAGTTAAATGAGGGGATAGTTAAGTGACAAGGTTAGTGGGTTAGTTGAGCGGATTATTTAAGTGATATGAAGCCGAGGAATTGTGAAGTGTGGAAAGATATTGAATTTTCACAATTTTTATTAAAGCATTCTCTTTTCTATTTATGACCATCTTATGAAAATTTTATTTCTTATCTATGACTACTCGGGACAATTTTCTTTATTCATAAACCTACACTATTGCAAAAAATTCTACTACAAAAAGTAGTTAAATACAGGCTATTATCTGTTAGTGGGATATAATATGTTCTCGGCCAAGTATCTTTCAATTTTATCCTTTCACAGCAGTTTTTATTGGGTTATTTCACGACGCTTTATAACCTATTATGGTTATCTAACATCTGCGTGAGATGAAGTTGATAATGTTAGTGAGGTGAGTCCAGATTCCAGCGCCGAAAATTACCCAGCATTGTTCTTAATGGATTGTGGGAAAACCCCAGAAAAAACCTCAACTAGATAACGTGTTCCAACTAGGATTTGAAACCGGACCCACTAGTTTCACGGTCGAACATGCTAACCATTACTCTACAGTGGTGGAGGAGTCAGCAAGGAAAGTAGCAAGCTGCAAGGTAGGTGCGGTGGGGGTAGAGGGGAAGGTAGGATACCGTGTTCTGGAGTTTATCCCACTACAGCAGCGTGAACCTATAGCTCTGAGCAAAATAGGCCTATTTTGACTACTAATTCGTATTTCAAAAGTTTTTCCTGTTACGTACCTAATACGAATATGTCCAATGAAAAGCGAAAACATGCATAATTTGAATTTTATGTCAGTGTACATACTGTCTTAAGATCAGTGGTTTACTAATTCTGTAATGCTAGCTTTTTTTTTTTTTTAACGAAGCCTATTCTCGTCATTTTTAATTTACTGACTATAAATGTAGTAACATTGTTTTCCCTAGAGATTGAGCCCCACAGGAGAAAGAAGAGCCTGTGCATTCAATTAATATATTATCCCTCTACTTATCAATCATTTATATGCACAAAAAAAATATGATACTGGAGAACTCAGCTAAGCCTATGTTGGAAAAATCACTCTAATATCACAACATTCCTTACCACAGTGCCTCCCTCTCCTGTGCCATGTCTATGGGGATTTGTAATTTGTTTGATATATTCATGGCGTAAAGCTGCTCGCCTCTTCGCATATTCGTCTACAAGTCTTTTCTCAGACGTAGAAACGTCGTACGTCCGATCCGCCATATTTTAGTCAGAATGGCTAGGCTCAGTGTCGCCAACTGAACTTCAGTTACTGAAGTGAACAGAAAGTCGTTAGATTCCTTATTGTCAGTAGAAATTTTTATTTTTGTTGCTAGAGTGTGCTGAAAAGTCACTAAATCCCTACTTAATATGAAAGCCCTGATCACATATATAATAGAGGCTCAGACCTTGAAGGTAACAAATTTTATCAATTTCACTATACTGCCATCTAGCGGTCATTCCCAATCGACCTCGGCCGGGATCGAACCCGCAATCTCGAGCACAGAAGGCCAGCGCTATGAAGACTGCAACCCAGGCAGACTCCTCTCTTCTTTCCCCCTCCCCTCCCACCAGAATCATGAATGGAGTTTGCATTAATTTTATCAATATACAGGTTTCGAATATTCGTTTATTACCATTCATACAGGTTTTCCCACAATAAACAAATATTGGTGTGTAAAATTCAAAAGCTAAACTTCAAATAGCATAGGCTAATTTGTCTTTCAATTCAATCTCGGTTTGTTATACTGAAGTTTTAAAAATATTTTTAAATGCACTCTGTTGTAAATGGAAGCAATAGTAGATTATTCAGAAGATGTATAGTTTGGGCTTTTTTCATTGCTGGTAATGAATATAGGAAACTCACAGCATTTCAAAGTTTGGCTCCATCTTCACCATAACCATCATCAGTAGATGTTTCCACTCGGTTGAGGGTCGTCTCAGGTGAAAAAAGGGGAGGTGGAGGATATACTGCTCTCAAGGGTTATGTATGATTAATGTTACTATCATTTTCATTTATATTTTTTAAACTTGTCAGTCAAATGGATTCAGGCATTTATGATGATGCCAAAGGGGTATATGCTTCAGGTTATCTTTCCCTCATAGTTTAGCTGAAGATGAAATTGAAGAATGTTGTGAGATATCAGTAGCCTGTTCATTACCAGCAGTGGAAAAAATTCAAGCTACAAATCTTCTGCATATAAACTTTGCTTAATTTTACTTTCCCATTGTAAAGGGTATAAAGAAATTGATTTCTAAACATTCTTGGGTTTATGCATTTCCATAATTTATATTATCAAATTATCTGTTATCTAATGCTGGACTTTGGCAACGAAGCCATTTAGCACTCATGAGTCAGTTTGTCAGGAAATTATGCACATGATATACCAGGTCTATTACATAAAATTAAGGCTCTTTGGTACCGTATATATCAAAATTACGATCCATTAGTAATTGGATCTATTTATTTTCTTTCAATTTTTAAAGAAAAATATAAATGAAAACAATGAATGCCAATGCATAAACGTGGATAAAAATGATTCAGTAGTTTTGACTTCTTTCAACTACATTAATTTTTTGGTGGGTTAGCCAATTAAAACAGTGACAGTCATTTATTTCCAAACACATTTTAATTAAGAAAAATACAAACACATTTTAAGTTCAAAAAATAAGATTAAACATTCAGAATTGATGAACACATGTCAAGAGTATTACAAAAAGGCCATAAAAAAGGCATAGCAAGCTGCTTTTAACACTCAAATCAGCTGCAAGTTCAAAAGTTACTTCTACTGCACTGGGACCAATAAGGGTGAAATGGATCGAAGAAGATAGTGAACTCTTTCAACTGCAGGGATGGGATGCTTATGAATTTGAGAACACAAAACACTCCAATATGAATTAATTTGAAACATTTTTACTTAGTACCAGTATTATTACAGTGTAAAATATATAACAATGTATTTGCCAATTGCATGGCACCATTTGCTTATTGCTGAAATTGGTGACCTATTTTTTAAATTATCATTTTGTAAGTACAAAGCTAGAAGATAAAGATTATCAGTAGAGCCTGGATTTACGTGCACTGTAAGCTAAAAATGACATTCAATATATTTGGGTAGGAGTGGTGTACATTTACGAAAAACGTAGTTTACAATGTTACGAGTTTTAAATCTTTCAGTATTTATCTAATAATACACTTAAAGAAGGCAAGGAGCCACCTATTGAACATATGCCAAGCATATTACACGTGTAAGTTACCATTACAGTGGTTTTCAAGTCACAATGAGCTTAAACTTGTTTTTTTTTTTTTTTCTTTAAAGGCTTCTGTGATGGACATAATATCCATTGCTTCTTACACCATGGCTAAGTATCGAAAAATATCTGACATCAGACGCATATGGAGGCATGCTTAAGTTTATATGAAGTAACAATACTACTTTATAATGCATATAAATCCAGGCTTTAATTATCAGTTAGTGCAGAACTGATTATTCTTACTTACAAACGGCTTTTAAAGGACTTCTAACTTACCATACACGTGTGTGTCAGATACAGATATTGTTAAAGTAAAAACTCTTTGTTTCAAAACCATTTAATTCAAAAGTAACAAGTAATTAGAACTGTTCATTATTTCACAGTTTAAAACTTAATGGTGTTTCATGCATTTAAAGTATGTTTAATTTGTAACATTATTTTGTATCTCGAAGGCAAATGTTGGTTCCAAACCTGAAATATGGCGCTTCTTTTGCAACTATAAATTGTCATGTATTCAGCTAAACATAGGTGCTTCTTACTGCACGAAATACCCAGTTACTTTCCGAAATAAATTCAGTCTTAGCTAAGTCAACTTGACGCAGAGCTGTCAAAAAAAAAAAAAAAATGGCCGCACTTATGAACAGCGAATATTTTCTAAGTCCGCTTCGGATAACGGTGATGTTACAAGATGCATGCACTTATAGAAGCAGTTCCGGAACTAACATGTTTAAGCAGCAGTCATTCGCATCTGCGTAGCATTTGTAGCAGAAAGTGACCAATATATAAAGTAAATGTAACAATTTACTAAAGATTATTATTTTTTTGGTCCTACAGAATATATGTTATGGTAACAATTAATATTAGAGGAGAAAAATTCGCTCCAACGCCGGGGATCGAACCTGGGCCCTTGGTTCTATGTGCCAAGAGCTCTCACCATTGAGATACGTCAAAGTCCAATCCACAGCACCGAATTGAACTCCCCTCCTCCAGTTTTTTCCCTTTGTGGCCTGACTCCAAGTTGGGCATGTATGTTGACTTTTTTTAATTAAGTCAACTGCCATTATACAAGGAGCAAACTCAGTTGAGTGACTTGGTGGCCGAGATTCCACAGTAATGTGCACAGTAATCTGTACAGAAATATGCACTGTTGCTAGAAGAATTTACTAAAGATTATTATTTTTTTGGTCCTACAGAATATATCTGTTATGATAACAATTAATATTAGAGGAGAAAAGTTCGCTCCGGTGCTAGGGATCGAACCCGGGTGCTTGGTTCTATGTGCCAAGCGCTCTAACCATTGAGCTACGTCGGAGTCCAATCCACTGGACGAGGGGAGTTCGATCCGGTGCTGTGGATTTGATTTTGACGTAGCTAAATGGTGAGAGCGCTTGGCACGTAGAACCAAGGTCCTGGGTTCGATCCCTGGCGCCAGGGCGAATTTTTCTCTTCTAATATTAAATGTAACAAGTTTGAGCGAAAAGGAAGAAATGTAATCTCAACTACTGAAGCTTTCCTGGCGACGTGATAATTCGAAATTTTCTCAGGCTTCCAGCCAGGTCATATAAGTTGGTGATCCACCGACGTTTCGAGGATGTTCATCTTCCTCATCTTCAGGGTTAAATGATATCTGAGGGTACCTAGCTCCTTAATTTATAGTGCCAGAGGAGTCAGCCGAGGAGCTGTGCGCCGATTGGCTGTTATTAGTGCGGACCGCAGCGAGATCGCTGCCGACGTGTCGTCTTGCTTTGTGCTTTCCGGCTGAATGACCTTGGGTCTCACGGTGTGCTCGGCAGACGAGTTCTCATGTGTCCTCCACTGATGACGGCACGTCGTCCGGGCGGTGAGAAATTTAATAGCCGGTGCCCATGCTTGGAGACCGAGTCGATTCAGGTTACCACGTTCTGCCACTATGGCCAGGGTTTCTTTTACTCTTCTATCCCAATAGCCCGCACACTTTACCAGGACCTCAGTGTTATTGAAATTAGCCCTATGGCTTTTTTCAATGGAATGTTCAGCCAATCCGGATTTTGCATTAATCTGATGCTTCTTTGATGTTCCGAAAGACGCGTCGCTATTGTGCGTCCAGTCTGTCCAATGTAAGCCGCATCACATTCACACGGGATGCGGTAGATCCCTGGTACTCTGAGGCCTAGATCGTCTTTTACTGATCTGACCTTGTTCCTGATTTTTGGCGGAGGTTTGTGGATTGTTTTTATTCCATGGAATAAAAACAATCCACAAACCTCAAAGAAGCATCAGATTAATGCAGCCCGAAAAATCCGGATTGGCTGAACATTGCATTGAAAAAAGCCATAGGGCTAATTTCAATAACACCGAGGTCCTGGTAAAGTGTGTGGGCTATTGGGATAGAAGAGTAAAAGAAACCCTGGCCATAGCGGCGGAATGCGGTAACCTGAACCGGGACTCGGGTCTCCAACTAAGCGCGGCATGGACACCGGCTATTAAATTTCTCACTGCCTGGACGACGGGCCATCATCAGCGGAGGACACATGAGAACTCGTCCGCCGAGCCCACCGTGAGACCCAAGGTCATTCAGCCGGAAAGCACAAAACAAGACGACACGTCGGCAGCGTTCTCGCTGCGGTCCGCACTAATAACAGCCAATCGGCGCACAGCTCCTCGGCTGACTCCCTCTGGCACTATAAATTAAGGAGCTAGGTACCCTCAGATATCATTTAACCCTGAAGATGAGGAAGATGAACATCCTCGAAACGTCGGTGGATCACCAACTTATGACCTGGCTGGAAGCCCGAGAAAATTTCGAATTAAATGTAATCTTGTTCTGAAATTTATCCGGATGACGAAAATAACGAGAAAGACAGTGTCAATATGTTATTATATTATTGTGTAAAATTGAGGACAATTTGAAATTTAACTCTTTGAAAATGGTAAGCTTGTTATTTTGTAAGTTTATGCAAAATTAAAAAAAAAATAATAATATAATACTAGCTTGGTAAAATTAAACATGACATTACTCATATTAATGTGATTTGACAATTTTGTGAGAGTTCAATTTCTTTAGTAATCATGAATTTTTCAAAGTTAATATATTTTTTTTTTTAAGTTTATGAAATCGAAATCACTTAACCCAGGAAGAAGGGACACAGCAGGGAAAAGACCGCACTTCGTTTTAAATCTGCACTACTTTAATGGCAGGAAACCTCTGACCTCCTCACTCTTTCATATCCTTAATTATTGCCTTGTTGACAACTTCTGCACCTGAAATTATCAAAGTTGTGCCAGGGGTGGCCAATCCTTATGTGCTACAGTGCTACAGCACAATGATAATTTTTGCTCAAATAATGTATTTGCAATACCAAAGTATTTGATCTGCCATTTGACAATTTCCCGTGGTTATGTTCACGATGTGTTATAGAGTGTTTAGTCTTCGCTCTTTGGTGCCTCAGGCGGTACGTTGTGCTACTCAAAACTCTGCATGTGAATGTAGACAACTAATGTGCATGTGCAAAGCTGAAATCACTGCTCTGATTGGCTATTTTTACCCGGGGAAGTGCTGTAGTCAGCTTCAGCACAACACAGCTTGGAGATTACAAAAGTAAAGCATAACGAAAGAATGCCTGTTTGTGGAAGAACTCGGAACTATGTGCAATGTATTTGGTAATTCAAGTGTCCGACCGCTGCTGCTATCTACCTGGTTTTTGAGGTTCCTCCTGAATCAGTCAGTCCAGAAAATTGAAGCCAAGGAAGTATGTGACAGTATAATTCAGGAAACTACTCATCGTTTCCAATCTTTAAGCTACCTAGATGCAACAAAATTGTTAAACAGCAAATTTTTTGACAATTTTTCGCATAATATTCCAGAACGCGAACTTGAAGTTGCTGTCAACAGCTATACTGTACTGAACAAAAGAGTGTTAAAGACACAACTTGCAGTTCTATATAGAAGACCGGACTTCCGAAATATAGATGGAGCTGTTTAATTGTTATAATACATAACATAGCCTCCAACAATTCACAGGATCCATTCTGTGAAGTAACGAAGTTGTTAAATATTTTGGTTACAACACCAATGACCACTGCTGAGCCAGAAAGATGTTTTTCTTGCTTGAAACGCATAAAAACATTTTTAAGGAACACTATGTCCCAGGATCGCCTCACTGCTCTTGCAGTACTGTCAAAAGAAAAGAGTATGATGTCCAAGATGGAGGGGTTTAACACCAGGGTAATGACAAGTTCTGCAGTAGGAAGGTTCGTCGTATGGACTTCATATTTCGTTACTAGGCGAGTCTCAAATTAAGATAAATACATATAAGTGTAGGCCTATACAGAAGGGCGATATAGAGATTGTAGCACACTCATTATTTTGACCACCAGCCGCTACTGAGTTGTGCTCTCTTTCGAACAGATGCTTGTTCTTTTTATAGTGCGGGTTTTTGACAGCATGGGATCTCTCATGTTACAAAATGAAAATGGACTCCCCGTATCCCAGTAAGGCGTGCGTTGCACTAAACTGGCAACATTGTGATGGTGTGACTTTTCCACTTCATCATTACTTAATTAGAGCACTGTTGACATTTTGTGTACTGGCAACACTCCCAGCTGTACACTTGTAGTTAAATGCTCATTCTTTCTGTGTTGTCGGACAATCCTCACATTATATAAATAACAGCTTACTTTACTAATGATTAGACATCGGATTTATATGCACATGCATATTTAGTTTGTTTTTACTTTTGATATGGAATTAACTTTTGCAATACATTTCATGTTCTTCTGTTTTTGTATGTGAAGTTTTATAGTGCATATAACTGCATATTTTCCATGTTGCTGCATATTTAATCATTTTTCCATGCATCGAGCATATAATACACGTATTTTTTAATTTTAAAATTAATATTTAAACACATTGGTCACAAGATAATAAAGTCCTTTCTATGAAGGCACCTGTAAGGAGCCTCTATAAGTGTTACTGACAAAATCACGTGATGTTACTGGGGAATAACATTCCTATTTACAGTTGAAAGCAGGAGTGTTTGCGAGCCCCACCAAGAGTTAATGCTTACAAAAAAAAAATTACAGACCTCCCACTACCCCCAGAGCCAACACTTACCCACTGGGGTATGTGGATTGAAGTTGCTCTCTCTATTCAGATAATTTCAATGCAGTTAAATTCCTTGGTGTGCTAAACGCAACTGAAGCACTGAAGCTTTGTCAATTGAACATTCACAGATTATTTTAATAGTGAATATTTGTAAAGGGACTTGGCTGTAATCCCTAATCATATTGATCTGGGCTGTAATCAAAGCATATTTCAAAGTTATAGCTGAAGTCACAACAAAACTCGAAAAATGTTATTCGTCTTTACATGAACTTTTATCAATCCTCAAGGAGTTTCAGAGTAAACTTCAGAGTGCTCCTTTAGAGTATGCAGAAAAATTAGTAGTAAATTGTGCACTGTTTTAGGGAGAAATCCTGACATTAAAGTTTTGTGTTCTATGGATAAATATCTTCAAGGTTTACGTTGTGCTTCCAGAAGAAATTTCCTCAGAGCTAGTAAGTGCTTTCAAAATTTTGCTCAACAACATATATAGACGTGGAAAGGTCCTTACCAGCATACAAACTTGTGTTAAGTGATAAACATCATAAACTTACCCCTGAGCATTTGAAGAAAATAATCATTGTGTACTGTAAATCAAATTACTATGATCAGATTGATGTCTAAAGAAAAATGTACATTGTAAGTACATGCATAAGCCTAAAATTAAAATTCTTAGTGCATATTTTCGACATGGTAGAGCATATTTTGAAGCTTTTACAGCATAAATGCATGCATATTTTAGATATTTTTAGTGCATATAAATCCGATGTCTAGTAATGACATATCCTTTGTGTAACTTTATTAGTTCTGTTAACATTACTTCCGTAATATTAGATTGGATTTATTGTGAAATGTAAAACATATTATTTCATATTTCCAACATAATATTGTAATATTCATTTTTGCAGAACTTTTCTTGTTGAGTTACTTAATTTTTATAAGAAGCACTATGATATTTTCCCCATTTGTATTGTGTTGCTGCAATTTAGATTATAGCATTAGAGAAAAATTAATAATGCAATTACTTTTGAAGAAGAAAAAACAAATGTAATGCAAAAATGTAATAAAATATTCCAAAGTTGTATTATAAAAAATTTTGTAATGTTTAAAATGGAAATAATATCACGAGACAACATGTTCAAGCAAAACTCAATAAGTTGAGCTTAATAACATATTTTCAGTAGCACAGTCTTTTTTGACCACATGCGCCTCCTCATGTTATAATGTGTCTGCATCTTCTTCTGGGTTAAGTCGAAACAAAAAGTTTTTTATCCCAGCTACTTCGAGTTAAAGAGTTTTTAATTATACACTTACTCAGTGCACTTAATGGTGCTATACTGAACATACATTTGTGCAATGTGCAATGTACAACTTTTGTCATTTTGTATTTGTATCACACTACTTTACATGACATACTAAGTGAAATAGCTCATAATCTGTTGTAATGCGACATACATTCAATGAGAAAGAGATGAACATTCAATGACATGTAATTATTGAAATTCTTGCCTTATATGCAGTAAACTCATTTCAAGTAAAAATGTGTCAGCAGTTATCACAAATGTGAAAATATGTGCATCATATTACGTTTATACTTAAGCTGTAAACAGTACAGAAAGAAATGTACATGATAAACATCATGGTAAATAATAAATTGAATTAAATGTATATGTTATTCCAGTTACCAGTACATGTATTTATTAAATTTCAAATATGAAACTGTACAAGTCAGGGAACATCCTTAATTCATTCATACATTAGAGAGAATACATTCCTTCAATCATCAAAAGATTCTGAAAATGCATGTACAAGATCTGTCACAGAAGTAATGCGAATTACCTACCTATATTATAGTTTGACAATTTCAAGTGAAACCCCGTAAAACACGCCAACTTCTGGAATCTCTTTTTCTTTCTTCTCCTCCCTCACTCCTCTCATTCAGTCACCAATCACCACGTAAATATCTGAGAGGGTGTTTGTGGGCATCGCGACCAATAGAAGAACCACTCTCCAGTATTACCACAATAACAGATTCTTCATTTTTGCCTCGACTGTCGGCTAGGAAGGTTCCATTATGCTAGCATTGCAGGCAACTAGTCAGCCTTTTAATGCTTTTGTTAGCAGGTTTGACAAACTGTGAGTGGACCTGCAAGTACATAGTGCTCTCTTCCTTCCCCCATGCTTTCTCACTTGCTCCTCCCCAAAACAGCCAGTGCTCAGCAAAATCAAAAGGAGTACGGTTAGTTTCAGCCAAACAGGAAGTAAATCAAACTATCGATAAAGGAAATGTAAAAAAAAATTATTCATATATAAACTTGGAAATCATAAAACTTTATTAGTAACTCGGTCAGGGTTTCAGTTGGATTTGTCAATCTATACTTTGTTTTAAGTGACAACACTTCAACATTACAATAGCTATTATCATGTAAGTGAAGAACTTTGCTAAATAAGCATAATAATTTCGAGTCTTTTCAATGAAGGTACTGCCATCAGAATGATTGCAGACAAGACGGAAATTAATAAAAATTAAGGTTTGCTGTAACAGAGATGTTGGGCATAATGAGAATTTATGTAAAGACTGCGCCAAAATGTCCTGATGAAGAAATAGAAGATTATCTTTATCTATCCAATAGGTTGAAAATGTTGAATCAAACAAAAAAACAGGATGTAAAAATTAAAAAATATAGTTTATTTAATGATGCTCGTAACTACAGAGGCTATATCAGTGTCGCTGGTGTGCTGAAATTTTGTCCCGCAAGAGTTCTTTTACATGCCAGTAAATGTATTGACATGAACCTGTCGCATTTAAGCACACTTAAATGCTATCGATCTGGGCCGGGATCGAACGCACAACCTCGAGCACAGAAGGCCAGCGCTATACCGACTATGCTACTGAGGCCGACAACAGAATGTGAATCATGAGTATGTTTGGCAAAATGTCTTTCACTACCAGGTTAACATAATATATTAAAGCAGAAGCGTTCAAAACTGTAGCTTTAACTCAACCCCTGGAAAGAGGAGAAAGGAGTATACTACATACTACTGATGAGCGTGACTAGACTACTCGAGACAGTGGTGGCATTTAGCTTACTGTTGTTAGCAATGTCTGTGTCGAAGGGTGTTCTTAATCTCTCTGATCAGCAAAACACTATAATCCGGCGCTGCTACAGTTCTTTCTTGAAATTGCCTCCCATCCTACAAGCACATAACCTGTGTGTTGCGGGATGCATTTCTTTGAATTACCCCAGCTTACCATTTTGAGCATATCTGTATTGAAGTTATGTAGAATAAGTGTCCATTTTGGCTTTTTTTTTTTTTTTTTTTTTTTTTTTGTCTTTTAAAAAGAAACTGAAAGATTAATTTAATATTTTAAGTTATGTTAACAATCAACATTTTATTGCCTTCAATTTATCCTTTTCATGTGCAAATTTAATGTTGGCTATCTAACAGACATAACTCTTTATAGAACTTATTTCATCCAAAGAAAAGTGAAGAACGAACATTAGCATACAACAACATAGTGCCAATTCACAATAGCTTAAAAAGAGGACTTCCAGAATTTTTAGCAATAATGAAAGAACAGCTGAAACCATTGTGTGTGTTCCTAAGAAGCATATTTCAAAGAACAGCACATTCAATTAATTGTATGTTCAGTTAAAAAAAAATAAATTCTCACTACTTCTGAGGCAAACTTTGTATAGTGCTTGCTTAACATATGTGAAACATTACAAAACATGAATATGTATACGTTCATTAATAATAAAACTTACCCTACAGCACACATATAAATGGATTTCTCAATCCATATATACGATGATGTGTAACATTTTTCAAATCATGAGACAATTTTGTTTAGAGGTTCACAAATATATTAACACACATTACATTAGTTTTCCACTGACTGCAGCCATAAATGCATAGTTAATAAAGTGGCCTTGCACTTTTATCCATATTTCAGTCTTTTTTCTTCGGTTTCTTTGGGTTCCTGCTACGGGATTTGGCCTTGCACAATGGACAGATTGGTGCATTTCGGTGAATTTGTTGATGGCAGCTCAAACACGATTTCATTGGTGGTGGTTGTTGCCTGTAACATACAAACATTTGCATTTAAGGACAAGGTTTACCTTGATCTGTGATGACACATTAAGATGCACAATGGCAATTATTTAATTTTTCATCTCCTGCATATCTTGATAACCTGGCAATACTTAAGAAATGAATGAGCTCTGTAACTGGGAAGATTTCAGAATCATATCTGAAGTAGTAACCATAAACAATCTGTGATCAATAGATCACCAGGAAGAACAATATAACTCCAGACTCCTCTGCAAAATACTTCTCCTCTTGCTGAAGGTACTCATTCTGTCTGCATAGCCCCAGGTACATTTATTTCAGTTAGAAAACAATGAAGGAAGTATTTATCTCAAAATTTGGAAGAAATTATTAATGCCACAGCTAAATGTTCTCACTCCATTAGTCTGGCCTTTTGTGCTTTGTGGACTTTGCTGAGATTATGGTTTGCTACGTAGAAGAGAACATATTAGTTAAAAACCCATTTTACGATTCTCAGTAATGTACCTTTCAAGGTCGGAACTCATTGAAACAATGCCACATCACCTAAAAGTGATGGGATAACGGATTGTGGTAACAAAGACATAAAGATCCTTCAGGACAGTGAAGATACATATACAATCGATCATATCTAAGAATCTTGTTCCAATAATGGACAGATCAGCATTATGGTATCCCAGAGAAAGATCAAAAAAAAAATGGAATTCGACCCTGCCATGCTATCACGAATTCAGAAAGACTTGTAATTTAGTTTACCACATCTGGAAATCAAAGTAATAATAATTGTACAGCATTAAAATAATTATTCTTTACTTAAATTACTTATTTCAAATGGCTTTTAGAGAACCTGAAGGTTCATTGCCGCCCTCACATAAGCCTGCCATCGGTCCCTATCCTAAGCAAGATAAATCCAGTCCCTACCATCATATCCCACTTCCTTCAAAGCCATTTTAATATTATTCTCCCATCTATATCTGTCTCCCAGTCTTTTTCTGTCCGGCCTCCCAACTAACACTCTATATACATTTCTGGATTCACCCATATGTGCTACATGTCCTGCCCATCTCAAACGTCAGGATTTAATGATCCTAATTATGTCAGGTGAAGAATGTAAGTGTGCAGAAAGAGAAAAAGGAATTGGTTGGGTCACTGGCTGAGAAGAAACTGCCTACTAATGTATGCAGTGAAAGGAATGGTGAAAGGGAGAAGAGTTCGAGGCACAAGAAGATATCAAATGATAGACGACATTAAGATATATGAATCATATGCGGTGACTAAAGAGGAAGGTAGAAAATAGGAAAGATTGGAGAATGCTGGGTTTGTAGTGAAAGACCTGCTTGGGCAGAACACATATGTATGTATGTAATAATTAAAAATTATAAACATGTATTCATGCATAACGTGCAAACTGATATGAATATATTTATGACTGTGATATTTTAAATAAAATAAATGATATTAAGTTCTTACTGAGTAACATAGGCCCTATATATCAATATTGTTGAACAGCAATTTCGTATGTAAAAAAAAAAAAGAAATGAGATTTCACTTTATCCCTATAAAAAGACTTCCCGAATCTTCTGTAAACACATCTTATGTCTAGGCATGGATACAAACTTTACAAGAAGATGTTTAAATATTTTTTCGCTCTCATGTAAAATTGAATATTATGACATATGAAATTGCTGTTAAATACCATCAATATTGTTTTGTGTATTTTTATATCCTAACAGTAAATACTATTTCATTCTGATATCACAACTCCAAAAATCTTAGTTACTGGAAAAAAAAATAATAAATTCCAAAACAGCAGCATTGTTTTCTTTATACAATATCAATATTTATTGTTAAAAGAAATCACATCTCTCATATAAGCAGAAAAAGCTTGAAGTGTGTAATTCTCACTTGCTGAAAATTTCATTTTAGCTTCATTTTCTTACCTAAATGTTGGAGCAGGACCTGGTGCTGGTGGCATAGGACGTTGTTCAGGCTTATTTGAGCTCGCAACCAATTGCAATGGAGGTTGTGTGGGAGCAAGAAATGCTGAAGCAGCTCCCTGATGAGCTAATGCTAAAGAAGTAAGTGTAGTAGCTTCCTCCCGCATTTCTGGACGCCAGTCTGATTTAAAGTGCTTCTCAAAGTAGCTGTAAAGTTCATTAATCAATTCAGGAAACACAGTGATTTCCTAACCTTCGTTATTTAGCAAACTAAATCAATACAAGTTTTCAGGCTTACACAGTAAATGTTCTCAAAAGCAGACTTTTGTGTCATAATGGTGGAATAAAAATCGAAAGAGAATTGGGATGACCCAAAATGTCCTTGCAAGGGGTTTGGGGCTTATAAATATGTGAGCTAATTAAAGGAACTGACGTCTAGAAAATTTTGAAGGGAAAGCTACCAAGATAATAAAGATGAGAGAGAAATTTGTTTAAAACTACAACTTATCACACATATGCAAGAAGCGCCGTGAAATCTAAATCTGCATTTGAGAGGTTTAATTTGCTAATTGAACCTCGTATATTTAATAGACACTTTATAGGTTCTGAAAATACGTCGTTTATAATAAAGGGGAATATATATGGGGAAAGGCAAATTTCTTATAGTCATCCCGAATTTGTCTTACACCTGAGTACCTTGAATATTGTCTCACTGGCACATTTATCATAATGTTACATTATAAACTAATCAAAGGAAGGTGAACTACCAAGATAATAAAGATGAGAGAAATTTGTTTAAAACTATAACTTATCAGTATCACCTAAAAGATTTTTAAAAATTAGGTCAAATACTGGAAATATGACTCTTTTAAGCTACATTATAATCAATGTCAATATTCTCAACTCACCAAGAATCTACAAAGGTCATACTGGAAGTCTTGAGAGCAGCAATTTTTTATAAATCAGGCTAATTTATTTTTGGAAAAACAAATACATCATCTCATTTTTCAGACTTCTCTTTATTTTTGCACATGTTGTTTTCTAATGCCAGGCGTTTGACAATAAAGTCATTTGACCTCTTGCACGTCAATATTTTTCAAAGATATTGTCATGGTCAGCCACTGAAGCACAGATTTTGAGATGTTCTGAATCCATTTCTTGATCTGAATTGCATAATGGGCAGTTGGGAGATTGATATATTCCAATTCTATGCAGGTTCTCGGCCAAACAATTATGGCCTGTTGCCAATCTAAATGCAGTTACAGACGATTTGCGTGGTAAATCGAGAATTAACTGTGGATTATGATGCAGAGAGTTCCATTTTTTCCTTGAGATTGTGTTACCAAATTTTGTTTGTTAAAATCTAAGTATGTAGATTTAGTAAATCTTTTAACAGAGTAATACGTAGATTTAGTAACAGGTCTGTAAGTAGCAGTGCTGCCCTTCTTTGCTAAAACATCCACATTCTCGTTTCCCAGGAATCCACAATGGGATGGTATCCATTGGAAAACAATTCTTTTGGAGTGGTTAAATGGCAAGTTGTAGCTGATTTAAGTAAACACCATATTTTAACGTTTTGGTGGCTACTTCATCCACACACAACCCCCAGAATGTCTGGAGGACCACACCTGCTGTTGTTCAACTGGTCTACTAGATAGACCTAGTTGGGAGATCTTGTTGATCACCAGCTTTCCCTCCTTAAGCCTCTGGAGGACAATTTTAGTGCCATAGCAGATCAGCACTAGGAACAGAAAAGTAGAAAGGGTAGGAAGGAAAGTGAAATGAACCTCTAGGCCTCGAATGTTCTAATACCATCAGGATCGAAGAAAGTAAGAGTTCAGTCAGAGAACTGGATAGGAAGGATAAAGAGGGAATTAGGTGTTGAATAGAGGAAAATTATACCAAATTCAGTCATTAACTCATCAAGCTGACCAGTGCTAATTGATGAGTAGCCCCTCCCTTTAGTTCAGCTTGTAAAATCATGCTTACTAACAGCTGCACCACGGGAAGGTAGGGATGGGACATTGGGTATTTGTTCAGGTTGGTTCCTTGAAGCCTTCAATGGGAAGGATTAATGGCTCTCCCCCTCTATTCGACAAATACCCTTTTGCAGCCATTTTTGCACATAATCTTCATTTTTTGGATACATTTTTCCTAACATTGTGAGAGCTTGAAAACTCCCTTACAATAAAACTCTGTTCCAGTACTGTGAAAATACTGATGCACTGCTTTTTGATGTCCATCATTTCGTTGCTTTGACTTCACATGCCTTCCTTTAGTGTCAAAAAGATGATAATTGGAGAGTGCCAAGTCGGGCTGTAGGTGGAATGCAGAAGAACTTCCCATCTTTTTCCCAATTTTCTCCATGGTGTAGGGCCTTGTGTTGTTGCTGTAGGATGATCTTCTTCTCAGGATGCACTACCTACCTAGCATATGGAATGTTGTGACATACCGAGCAGCATCAGTGGTTTGCCCAGATTCAAGAAATTCCACCAGAATCATCCTATCTGCATCCCAGAAAACGGAGCCCATAAGTTTCCAACTGGTAGCAGTGTCTTGGTCTTCTTTTTGATGGGGAATTGAGGTGGTGCCATTCTCACACTGTTGTACACATCTCCATGTGCATGTTGAAGTCTCTGATGAATTTCTGCAGCAGAGATTACCTTGTTAACGAGAAATTCAATCACATGCTGATGGAACGAAATATCAGCTACAGCCATTTTGTATCAGCTGTCTGTGGTTACGTGATGAAAGCTAATGACGTCATAACTTATGATGCTGTCTATAGTATTAGATTATGAAGTTTGGTTTTTTCGTAATTAATAGATTGTGATTTATACAAAAATTGTTGCTCATGACTTTCAGTATGACCCTCGCATATATGAGTTTCGTTTTCTGGGATGCAGACTGAGTGATTATGGTGGAATTTCTTGAACTGCTCAGATACATCAACGAGACTTCATTAAGTTCGTCAAGCATTGCATGATAAATGTCCTGGAAAGAAGATTATCCTGCAGCATGACAACACAATGGTCATCACACCATGAAGGAAATTAAGAAAATGGGATGGGAAGTTCTTCTGCATCCTGCTTACAGCCAAGACTTAGCACACTTCATTTACCATCTTTTTGGTGCTGTAAAGAAAGGCATGCAAAGTCAGAGCTACAAAATGATGAAGGACATCAAGAAAATCCATCAGCATTTTCACAGTACTGGAACAGAATTCTATCATAAGGGAATTTTCAAGCTCCAACAATATTGTGAAAAATGTATCGAAATGGAGATTATGTGCAAAAATAAAGAAAAGTCTGAAAAATAAGGTGATGTATTTGTTTTTCAAAAAATTAATTAATTTGGTTTATAAAAAATTGTTGCTCATGATTTTCAGTATGATCTTTGTATTTGAAAATGTGATGATTAATTCCATAAGAGGGTGTGTGTGACAGTGAAGGTAAGGGTAAAACAGACACAGAAGCTCATATATTTTATCTAATAAATATTCAAATCTTACTCTGGTGTTATCAAATCGCCTTCTTCTTCATGAAGTTCTGGAAGTCTCTCTAATCCCAAGTATTCACGTCTCATACGATCAATATCTAATTTGAGAGGCCGATACTCCTCATGTATACGCTTGGCTGTGTCAAGTGCTCTGTTACGTGATTCTTCTGCTTGCTTTATAACATTCTCCATCTGCAAAATGTTATAATTTTAAGACAAAGATATTTCACTTCAAACTGGGTTCTGGAACATTGCGAAGTGGAGTATCTGGAAAATAATATATTTATTTACTACAAACAAACTGAAGTAATACTGTACTGTCATCAAAGTGTCATCTCCTTCATCAATTTTCCAGATAACTAGAATACAATTTCTTACCTGTTTTCAGAAAACCTCCAGTTTTTATCTTTCAGATCAGCTCCTTTTATATGCAAATATCTACGCTTGATTATGTTACTTGGCAGCATCATTTATTGGTAATACTTTTTTAGTTAGTTAGTGGAGTTTAAAAAGGGCGCATCAGCTACTATGGCTATTTGCGCCCTTATCTAAAATCCTTCACAAAACAAACACAATACAATAATCAGAATGCTTAAAAGAACTAAAAAACGTTGTCACCGTTAAAACGAGGTAATACTTTTTTAAATATTTATCTTTTTTTTTATTTTAGTTGGTTATTTAACGACAATGTATCAACTACTAGGTTGTTTAGCGTCGATGACATTGGTGACAGCGAGATGATATTTGGCAAGATGAGGCCAAGGATTCATAATAGATTACCTTGCATTCACATTACGTTTGGGGAAAACCTCGGAAAAAACCCAACCAGGTAATCAGCCCAAGTGGGGATCGAACCCACGCCCGAACGCAACTTCAGACCGGCAGGCAAGCGCCTTAACCGACTGAGCCACACTGGTGGCTGTTTATGTATATCTGATTTATACATTCAGAAATGAAAACATTCCACTGATTTCTGATGACGCCACTTTTACCTTATTATTAAGTTCCTATGTATATAGAAATCTGCTTTGTATGGAGTGTGGCATTGTATGGGCAGAAACATGGACATTACGGTTTAGTGAAGAGAAGCAATTAGAAGCATTTGAAATGTGGATATGGAGAAGAATGGAACGTGTGAAGAAAGAATGATGCTGAAACTGATCAGGAAGAGAAAAAGGAATTGGTTGAGAAGATACTACCTACTGAAGGATTCACTGGAAGGAATAATAAATGGAAGAAGAGTTCGGGACAGAAGAAGATACTGGTTCTTGCAAATCTGGCTTTCAGGTATAGCTCCCCGTGATGCAGACTTGAATAATTTCAAGGGAAAAATTGTTCTGGGATTGGGTATCGAATATCGTGACCTCTCAATATACAATGCAAAACTACACGCTTCAATAAAAGCGCAGTTTAACAACCTCTCATGATGGGTTATTAATCTACAAAGTACTTAAAAGTTGTCCTGAAGTGGGCAGCATTCTCGAGGAATGTCTGTCCGCTAAACAGAACCTGTTGGCAGTGGGACATCAAGGAAATAGTAACATTCTGTAAACAATAATACTACTATAGGCTATATCCAGAGTTACAGTTTTTACCTAGTTTTATCACAAGTTCTGTCACAACATTAAAAGAGGATCAGCAGAACAAAAAATTGCAACATATGAAAGAACTCATCAGTCTATTTATTACCAAGAATATTAAGGATACACTAAACACACAATTATTATTCAAAATAGTCTCCTTTAGTTTTCATACAAACCTTCAAACATCTTGGCCAAATGCTAATAATGTCATGTGTTGATACTTACATATAAATTGCTTACTGCTCATTTCAATGCACGTATTGGACTCTTCAGGTTTCTGTGTCGTGAACAGGAAAGTGAACCATATTATTTAAGCAAGCAGATTGAAATTTGAATTTGAAAAGGCCTATCTTTGTGCAAAATAAACTACAGAACATTGTCCTTATGTCACTTTTGC
This sequence comes from Periplaneta americana, assembly GCA_025594305.2. NCBI lineage: Eukaryota > Metazoa > Arthropoda > Insecta > Blattodea > Blattidae > Periplaneta > Periplaneta americana. Next base: position 82,867,133 of record JAJSOF020000027.1, read on the forward strand.
ATATGACAAGCCCTATAAACAACTGATGTTGATTCTTGAACATTGTCTTGTAGAGAAACTTCACAACTTTGTCTAAAATTATTTTCATAACACTTCATCCATTTTCACACTCTTTCCACAAATATACACCTCTGTTACACCAAGATACGACACTCCCAACCAAACCATCACAAATGTTGGCAATGGCGAGGCATAATTGTTTCAGATTTGGAAACAAACACTGCAAGCTTAACCCTCTACATACTACCTTTAGAAGGATAATTTATCTAGGGACAATTCGTCTTTCGAGACATAAAGGTACTTTTAAGTCTCTAAATTAACTATTACACCTGGAAAATGTATAAATATTATCTACTCTCTGTCTCAAGTAAGTTGAAAAGAATTTATAACATAAATATCACTCCCCCCACCACAACTGAGGGTGGTTTACATCACCTCTCAATTTAACTGAGATCAATTATAGTATATTATACTTTACCTGGCTCAGGAATCAAATTACATCATCATCATCATCATCATCATCATCATCATCACCACCACCACCAATGGCACGACAGCCCTTCAAGGGCCTGGCCTTCTTCAGAAGTTTTCGCCATTCCTCCCTATCCAATGCCAAACTTCTCCAATTTCTAACACCCAAAGTCTTGATGTCATCCATCACACAGTCTTCCCATCTCAATCTCGGTCTCCCAACCTTCTTTCTTTCCATCGGAATAAATTTAAAAACTCTCTTCGCAACCCTATCATCTTGCATTCTCACAACATGCCCGATCCAATCCAATCTTCTTATTTTTATAAATTTAACAATGTCCGGCTCATTATATAATCTGTACAGTTCGAAATTATATCTTCTTCTCCATGTTCCGTTTTCTCTAACTGGTCCAAAGATTTGCCTAGGAATCTTTCTTTCAAATGTACATAATAATGTCGCATCTGACTTCGACAATGGCCAAGTCTCAGATGCGTAAGATAGTACAGACCTTATAAGAATTTTATACATCATTATTTTTGTATTCCTAAATATAATTTGAGATTTCATATGGAATCAAATTACAGCTGTTGTTTATGTTTGGATTGCCATGAAAGAGATGTGATGTCACAGATTTGTTTATATTCTTGCAGAGGGTGACTGATTGTTGATGCATCCTCGACCTTAGCGTTGTTCATCAACTGTTACTACACTGACACAATCACAGCCTAATAATGTAATTTCTTGTACGAATATGAGAGTTAGATGCGTTGATTTTTAGGATACACATCAATGACATTGTCGTAAAATGTAATTTCTAATTTTAATGTTAAAAGCAACACATTTTTCAGTGGAGGGCAGCGACAGAATGATGGTCTGTTTTTACTGTGTGAATTGCATACCGGTAAATGGGTCTTCATTCTCTTTAAGGCCAAAAAGTATTTTCCACTTGACGTACTAGTAGCAGGAATCAATCTTATTAATGTATCCAGCTGTTTGCTGACAATATAAAGTCCACTATAGTCCATTCAGTTGTTGTTTTTCACGAGAAATGAGGGGTATTTTGATCGGTGTTCATTATAGATGCCTGTTGCTAGTAGCCAGAGTTGGGGTGTAGTCAATATATACTGCAGGGCTGTGTCTTCTGCAACTGTTACTGACGATTTTAATTTACTTCTTTTGTGGTTTATGGATGGACAGTATAGAAGAATGTGTTCCAGATCTTCATCATGATTACTGCACCACAGACAAGTAGGATTATCAGAAATGTGAAATCGGTGTAGGTACAATTGAGTGACAATGTGACCTGTTCTGGCTCTTGTTAAAAATGTTTGAACATGTCTGGGAAAGTTTTTGTACATTTCCAGGTCATTTGGTTTCTCTTGTACAGATTGTAAAATGAGACTTTACTGAAGCAAAAGCATTGGATAGAGATATCACTTGAAGAGGTCTTGGTTGCAAATATGTTGCCTGTTTTGCAATATTATCGACTTTCTAGTTTCCAGATATACCACGATGACTAGGTATCCACTAGTAGCAGGAATAGTCACCATAAAAATTCATATCACTCAAATGTGCCACACACAATTAGGTCTATTTCAGTAAATCATAAATACTATTCTTGCGAAACTCTTCATATCAATAAATCACCAAACGATCACTTTTCTGTCGTGTAAATTAAAAATGATATCAGCAACATGCCTTCAGATGAGAAGACGATTCTTCTGGGATTTTGGATGAATGCTCTGTAAGCTATTTTGAGTCTCAAGAGCAATGAAAGTTGTGAAACATTCTAAAATCTTTGCTTTATTTTAGCTCTACATTATCAATGATCTCATAATAGAGTCTTCTGTATGAACATTTCTTGTCAATTAAGAGTATTTTATTATGATGTTGATGCTCATCACTGAAATCTGATAAATTTTCTATCAACTTCAAACCAAAAAACTGATCAAAGTTATTTTTCAAAAGATCTAGATGTTGATGAAAGTCATCAATGTGATTCATGCAGTATCCTATGTCAGTTATCTTTTCCTATAAAACTTCGAAAACTAGATCTGCCTGAGAGAGGACCAAATTGAACAAATGAAGCATCAATCAATCTTCTTAATGTATCCATATGTTTGCTGACAACATAAAGTCCACTATAGTCCACTGTAGTCTATTCAGTTGTTGTTTTTCACGAGAAATGAGGGGTATTTTGAACGGTGTTCATTATAGATGCCTGTTGTTAGTAGCCAGAGTTGGGGCGTAGTCAATATATTATACTGCAGGGCTGTGTCTTCTGCAACTGGTACCGATGATTTTAATTTTGTGGTTTATGGATGGACAGTATAGAAGAATGTGTTCCAGATCTTCATCATGATTATTACACCACAGACAAGTAGGATTATAAGAAATGTGAAATTGGTGTAGGTAAAATTGAGTGTACAATGTGACCTGTTCTGGCTCTTGTTAAAAATGTTTGAACCTGTCTGGGCAAGTTTTTGTACATTTCCAGGTCATTTGAAGGGTATACGGGAAAAACGATCAAGGTCCATCAAAAATCGAAATTGAGTTAATAATGCTACCTTATAGTGGAAAGGAAGTACTATCATGTGGTCTAGCTAGTAATGCGAAATCATCGTTCTTGACATTCCACTACGTCAATTTCTATTAAATACACACATAAGAAAGTATTAAGTGCTTAAACTCTAAAATTCGTTTTTCTCGAAACTTTCTAAAATGGACCTTGATCGTTATTCCCGTGTACCCTTCATTTGGTTTCTTTTGTACAGACTGTAAAATTTTTCCTTTGTCGGAAGAGAGCCAATTGTTGATCCATAGGTTTGTAAAATGAGACTTTACTGAACAAATGAAGTAGCTTGAAGAGCAGCTGGAAGCCCTATGCACTATTATAAGTTCCAATGTCTCACGTATCCATATGTTAGATCTTCAGTTCAAACAGCTGCATAAGATCATCCTCGTATTTCACTACTGTAGCCACTGATCTGTTGTTACAGCTCCATCCTTGTTGGCACTACAGATGGGAATCTTTCTTTATTTCTTGATCAAGAGTATTTGTTCATTTAGCTAATTTTGAAACATATAAAAGCACAGATAATGTTGAAAGAATTATTTTATATTGTTTAATGTGATCTACACTAATCTTTAAAGCCAAGATCATTGTCGTGTATAACAATGCACAAACAAGTCTTGCTTACACTTCGATTTTAGCTGGGCCCTGACATTGTTGCAGTTTCATCATTATGTTTGTGCCACCAACTTGTTTGCACAATTTAGGCAATCCAGTTCGATTTTTGAAGACATGTTGTGGTAACGGAATTGCTGTTTGATCACTACTAAAATCATCAAAACCAAAAAATAACTTTCCTTTCTTCATTTACATAATACATATCATCATCATCATCATCATCATCCTTCATGAATTAGGCCTCTGTAGACCTGTTTCGGCCCCATCTAGCAGTCTTCTAAAAGGTCTTCCTGATCGACAATGTCCTCTAGGTTTATACTGCATCATAATTTTTGGGATTCTTGAATTTTCCATTCTTCTTACATGATCTAGCCAATTTAATTTGTATCTGCTGATTTTTTCTTCTACTGACCCTAATTACTTCTAATTGAGGGGCGTTTTCACAAAACTCGTTATCTACATTTTTTTCGATTTTGAGTGTTTTAGCGTATCCTTATGTTTTTGGGTCAGGAGAATCGAATGGTGTTATCAGAATTAAGCTAAAGTTGGTAAGTATATCAGTAAATTGATCTTGAAGTAAAAGAGATTTTTCAAAACTCGGTATCTACAGTTGATTTTAGAAAAGAGTTGTCTTGAAAAAAAGAAGATTTTGTAGATAACGAGTTTTGTGAAAACACCCCTCAATTGTTCTAAAATTTCTTCATTCCTTTATCCGTCTAAAAGAGTATATCCTGCTGTCCTGAAAAATTTCTTTTCCGTTGCTTTGATTCTGTTCATGTCTTTTTTCTTTAATGTCCAAATCTGGCTTCCGTATAGAAGGGAGGGTAATGATAGTGTATTATATATTTTTATTTTTGTAGATTTTTGTACTAATTTAGCTCTTAATGTATTGTTTACTATTCCTAGAATTTGTGTAAATTTGGTAATTTTCTTGTTCACATCTTTTTCATTTTGATAAGATATTTCACAACCCAGATAATTGAAAACATATAACTGTGAAAAATCTTGACACTTATTATTTCACAAAGTACTGCAACGAATGAAACATAATTTATTTCTCGTTGTTAGTGGTTTTAAACAGCTTAAATATTGTGCTTGCATTTATGCAGTGCAATAACTGCCACTCTATGTTACTACTTTACTGAATGCTGACAGATAATATTGTTTAATATTCTCCAATAGCCTCTCTCAACTTATGACATGCAGCAAACCACGAACCACAGGATGTGCTTTGTTGTATAATCAGCGATTTGAACATGTGACAGAACTCACGATAAGACTTGCTATAAGAGATGTATTTTACGAACATATAGAGAATTACGAGTACAACACAAAATGACAATCTGAACATTACGTAATTCCATTACTCACTGCATTTATATCTGCATGAATTTGCCTCAGTTCTTCCACATGAGCCATTTTCTCTTGCATTAAAAGATCCATTTCTTGTTTGTATTCGGACAAACATTTATCTTCCTGCTCTGTAGCTTCAACTTCATGAATTATTCGAAGCTTCATTTTCTCCAACTGAATTGTTTTGGCTCTGTAACAAATTGTGAAATGAAGTAATGTGAACAATGGGATAGTAAACAGCAAAAAATATAAAATAAATGTGGATATACATAGCAGTAAATTCCAATCATACTTATTATTTTACCTTAAGATTTCAACGACAAATGTTAACATAATAACGTGTATGTCTAATGCCTACCCACTTCACTTAACGTGATTCGGGTTCCACATACTATGGATAGATGGCAGGACTGTGACACATTTTCAAGTTGCACACCACTTCCGGTGGGCCACATTATGCATGTGTAAGTGTTCATGTAAGTGTACTGTAGGCAATGAGTGATGATGATGGTGAAAGTGAGAAAGGGAGAAGAAGAAACCCATCCTGTCAAATAGCATCAAGGGGGCCGCCAGGCTTAACATCCCTATCCGACGGACAAATCACTATCAACAGCGACATAATATGCCTTCCCTTCATATGCACTGCGGAGAGATTTGGGATTTAACCCAGACATACTGGTGCACATTCTAGTGATTAGAAGTTGTGCACCGCCATCTCTCCTAGTCCCGAGGTAGTAATATTTCTGACCGCACGGGAATCGAACCTAGGGACAGCTAGTCTGGAGACAGACGCACTACCACAAAGCTAACTCGGCGGACATACATAATAATGTATGTTTTCATATTCTATGGACTGACCACATCATGTCAGACAGGAAGATACACATCTGAAATCGATGTCTTTGCCATCACTGATGATGGGAATGCAATCAACGAAACATGTCTGATTTTAACAATTAAAGAAGCTCGACAAGTACGTGTGTTCATACAACTGTTGTGATAGTTATTGTATTTTATGAATTTTAATGAATATTAACCGAACTGTGTATTTTAGAGTCCATTTTGAAGAATTATATAGTTCACATTAGCATACAAAATTTCAGACCTTTATTTTAAGTAGTTTCTGAGTAAATGGCTCTCATTTTAGAACAATAATTTAATTCTTTTCCCCCCTGTATTAAAAGAATGAAAGACAATTTGTTTCTGTGGGCAGCTCATAACTCACCAACATTTGTTTATCACACAGTGCAAAGGACATAGGAGTATAGACCAAAGCATTTTCGACTTACTGAATCAAAAGCTTTACTGTAGTCAATAAAAGCACCCTAGGTAGGGATGTTATATTCTCTGTTTTTTTCCACAGTAAAACAGTAAAAATGCAATCTTTTGCGAGCGTCGTTAAATAAATTATAATTTAAATTTTTAAATCAACAGCATTAGATACCTACCTTCCCTCATTCAACCCATCTAACCCATAAAATGTTAGATGTTATGTTTTATTTAAAGACGCTCGCAACTGTCGAGGTTATATCAGCGTCGCCGTGTGCCAGAATTTTGTCCTGCAGGAGTTCTTTTACATGCCAGTAAAGCTACTGATATGACCCTGTCGCATTTAAGCACACCAACCTGGCCCGGAATCGAACGTGAAACCTCGAGCATAGAAGGCCAATGCTATACCAACTGCGCCAACCAGGCCGACTCTAACCCATAAAGAAACTTAAATCAACCCCCTCCACGACATTATAAGTATTATAACAAACGAGATTAAAATTATATAATGTATTAGCAATAGATCTACCTACTCTACTATATGAATGGAAAATCTACTTTGAAACCGGCACATGAATCAAGAATCACAGCAGGAGATATGTAAATTTTTAAAGTAAAACAGCTAAATACACATGACAAAATCACAAATAGGCCTACAATGAAGAAATCCACAAGAGGAACAGCTATTTCACAACGATCCACGATGTGTACAAACTTGGTTCACGATAAAATATAGTACTAAATTTTACTCCATTTGTATTGTATTTCTGGCTCAAGGAAAATACTAAGTCTTCTTATTCACTGATTTATAACACTATCGTGAATCACATGTATATAGGCCTACTTCAGAATAACCGAGGTCGGAATGGATTACACGAACCAACTTCATGAGTGCTTGTTTGATGACAAAAATGATGTCAGAAAGCATCCCCTTCACGTATCACTTGGCCTACCTTTCTCTGGAATATTATAGGTTTCCTTCCTAACGCAGTAATTTCATGGGATGAACAGTGTGGAGAATTTAATTTTTTGCCACTACTAGTATTTCCCTAGGCCAATAATACCACACCAAAGAGCCATAATTACTTAACACTTTGGCGAATATTACCATAATGAATATTAAAGTAAACATAAGTATCAACAGAATATCGTAATAAAGCTAGCAGGTCTACCGGTACCGGTATGTAAATAAGGGTGGAGACTATATCTCACCTAATTTCCTTCAAAGCTTCTAGTTTTGCGAATATAGTTCTTTCGTCTGTAGTCATATTGATATAATCTGTTGCTGCTTTTAATTCAGAAATTTCAGTCAATACGCTGTAACACTAAAAACTCTCACGTTACAGAAAGACGCCGTCAAGTGTAAACAAATCCTTATCCTTCCATTCTTCACGCCAACTGTCAAGGCAATGTTGCCAACATAGAGTAACTTGTTGACAGCATTGCTAACTTAACAACAGAAATACATACAGCACATTATAGTGTACTTTTTGGCAGGCTGTAGTAGTAGTTACTACCTTTTACTTTCCAATTAAAAAAGATTCTGATGCTCCGAAAAATAAATAAATAAATTTAGAGATTGTCGAGGAAATATAAGTTCCTAATTTACGGATAAATAAGAGCATAATTTTTCCGGAGGAAGAAAAAATTAATTAAACATCAATCTTCTAATATAAATACATTTGAAATAAGCTAATGGACAAAGCAACATATTGGATTATGGAAATTAGATTAGTTTCAAAATTAAGTCGTTAAACAGGCATTTATAAGAAAATATAAAAGATCTTCTGAAATTTTGAGCTCCTTTGCATTAATTATTTTTAAATTAACTAATGAGAACTATGACATCAAATATTCAAATAAAGACAATTTCATCCAGAAAATTGGAGTCTGGAAAGGTTCCCAAAATGCCGGCTGCGTCACAGAATATACACAAAGTGTTATGGGTTCTATTCTGCATCAGTCTCTTCAATAACTGTTCATCTCCATGTTTGTTCTGGCCTTCCTATTTCTCCATTTCCTTGAGGGTTTCAGAACGCTTCTCTATTACAACTATCAATAACCCATATTTTCCTATGAACCTGGGTTCGATTCCAAGAGTACCCCTGATGTATAACTTGTGTTGGGCAAGCCTGTGATCCAGATAACATAGGGGTTTTCTCTGGGAGCTCTGGTTCCCCTGTGGCATTCCAACAAATCTCGATCATCATCTTATCTCATCGCATAGATCAGCCTCCTATGGCGCACCCTGGGCAATAACTCTGTTGGTAAATTTCTCTACAGCAGTGGTTCCCAACCTTTTTAGTGTCACGTACCCATTAAAGTTCCTACTTCATGTTGGAGGACCCCCAAAAATATTTTGCTTAATTTAGACCCATAAATATGTTCTGCTTATTACATACTTTCATAATTAAGTGAATTGAGTATCCTTAATGAATTGGTAGAGATATTAAATTTTAGTTTTAGCTTTTGAATACAATTTCAATCTGAAAACACATAAATACAAAGAAATCAAGTTTTCCTTAGAACAATTTAAATTAGTTTCTTAGACTTGCCGTAAGGTTGTTATTGGGATGGCATTGATTCTTCACCTGACATAGCTGGAATTTTTACAGATGGGCTGTATCAATCAGAAATGCATATAGAGTGTTAGATTTACCGAGACGTTACATATTAAAATGTTTGAAGTAGCTGGATTTTTACTTTTTGTGTAACACTTACCTTTGTAAGTAAGTAAGTAAGACTAAAAAATTTTTGACAAGTCTGGTTCAATTGTAGATTTAGCATTCTTTACTTTTTGTAACACTTACCTTTCTAAAAAAATATTTCCATTTGCAGCTATGTACTTGTAAGAATTTAATTGTTAAAACAAAATTAATGGTTTTTCATGAACTTGTAAAAATTTCTATGGTTAAATACCGTACTCTTTGTCCCTTGTGGCAGCTCACGAATGGTGAGAAGATATAAAAAAATAAATAAATAGCAAGTTCAGTTCATTAAATTTACATCTATATCAATTCTACAAGAAGAGGAACAGAAAACGTACTATGGACACAAGTATGAAGCAAATGATGTTTAGCTGTTGTGTTGTAGATCAAGAAACATGCGGATACAAGGAGAATGCAGATAAGATTACAACAAGGTCGTTATGGGAAAGACGATTTTTAAGCTCGAGTCAGAAGATAATAACTAACAGCTTTTCTTCATCTTTGACGGACAAACTATTTTATGTCACACAGAAGGGTTTCACCCAATTGTTTTTTCAATTGCAGATAGGAAAATATTTCCTTAATAAATTTTAATGTTAATAAATCAAGATATTCTTCATACTCCCAACGATATCGGACAAGAATCTATCAACATTTGTTGTTAGAGTTACTTAGAGTGCGAAATTAATCGAATTCTCGATTGACAACACAGACTCAAGTGTAATTTCTTTATCATTGCTTCAATCTTATCCTGAGTGGTAAACACCTAAAGCTGGACCCTAAAAATTGAACTTAAAGAATTAAAAAATTCTAAAGTAACACATAGGTAGGCTAAACTTGCAAGCTAAGGGAAATCCCTCAGGTGATCTCATTCCTGGTAAACTCTGTATCTCACAAGTCTGACACAAGCAAACAAATATTCCTTCAAGATGAGAAAAGTCAGAGAATGCAATGAAGTTTAATTGAAATCCCATTAGAAAAATATATCTCGTTTCTGTGGAGAAGCACTGGTCTACGCAACTAGCTTCATATGGGTGAATGACGAACAGTCAAGTATCTGCCATTAGTAAAAGAAATATTCCAGATTTTATTTACTCTAACAATTTACATATAGCCTATGTGTATATATACGAACAGCAAAAAACTTAAAAGTCCTTATTTCCACCGTCACATTCAAAGTAGTCATCTTGACTTATATGCAATGGTTCCAGCGATTTTCTATTTTTGGAAGCATTTGTTGAAATCTGCCAGCGTTCGCATGTTCAGCACTTTCTGCGATTCTGTTTGGATCCCTTCAAAGGATAGACCACGACATTCTTTCAACTTAAGTTTCTTTTTAGGAAGAGGTAGCTGTTACAGGGTCCAGATTATGAGAGTAAAAAGCATAGGGTACAGTCAGGAAGTTCCTCTCGAGTAAAATGTGAGCAGTGTATTGTCATGAAGCAACATCCAGTCTCTGTTCTTCCACATCTTAGGCCGTTTGCATCTCACATTTTCCCTAATATGCCTCAGAACATCATGGAGAATCTTCTGCGGACCTCTGGAAAAAGAACTAAGGAAGAGACTAGTGAAGTACTTGGAGTGCAACATTGTATGGGACAGAAACATGGACATTTCGATGAAGTGAAGAGAAGTGAATAGAAACATTTGAAATGTGGATATGGAGAAGAATGTGGACAGACAGAATAAGAAATGAAGTGGTGCTGGAAAGAGTGGGTGAAGAAAGAATGATGCTGAAACTGATCAGGAAGAGGAAAAGAAATTGGTTGGGTCACCGGTTGAGAAGAAACTGCTTACTGAAGGATGCACAAGAAGAAATAGTGAACGGGAGAAGAGTTCAGGGCAGAAAATATCAGATGATTGACGACATTAAGATATATGAATCATGAGAGGAAGGTAAAAACTAGGAATGATTGGAGAATGCTGGATTTGTAGTGAAAGACATGCCCTTGGGCAGAACACTAAATGAATTAATGAATAAATAACACTTTCTAAGGGCATTTCTTTGTTAACTATATTCATGCTTGTAGAATACAGGACTGAAAATTTATTTATTTTTTTTTTATCTTAGTTTTGGATCCCCTCATCACCCCGTATGAATGAAAGAAAATGAGGCAGTGGTGTAAAGGAAAGGGCCATCTTTCAACTACAAGGAAGTGTTACGGATTTGTGATAATAAAATATTTAGAGGATACAAGTGTTAGCCGTTTGAAACAGTTTTATAACGAGGAAATGTATGTAATTTGCATGAGTCAGTTTATTTTATACCAATACTGTACATTTGTCCATACAGCAGTGGCAGCCAGTGAAGTTTGGGTCTAGGTCAGTGGCGGTTCGTGCGTATTGAATTAAGGGGGGCTGCATACAAAAATAAACCAAGCAACTTACTTTATTTAAAGATTAGTTCTACGCGCCTTATCTTGTAAGTTGTGTTTAAATGAGACAGGCTCATGTTAGTAGATTTACTGGCATTTAAAAGAATCCTGCGGACAAAATTCCGGCACACCGGTGACGCTGATATAACCCCTGCAGTTGCGAGTGCCGTTAAATAAACCATAATTTAATTTTTTATATACAAATTTCAACCTTATAAATATCTAACTGGCGAAGTTGTAGTTGGTTGTATAATATATATATACATAATACATCAATAAATGAAAAAAATAACTGAACCAGAAATTGAATTCAGGATCTTCAAGAGTACGCACCAGGGCGCTTGCCTCATTTATTATGATGTTGTTATATGTTTCAGATTCCATTATATGGTTTGAAAACATTCTAGCAATGGCTCCTTCTCATGAACAACATTTACTGTTCTAATTTTAAATCCATCTTGTTGCCCCAGCTGATGGAATTGTCTTTGAAACACATTAACCTAATACAGACTGAGTGGAGATCGAGAAAAGAAAGCAGGGGTACTGGATAAATTAGCAAAAAATATGCGAGCCTTTGTATTTTGTTTAGCGGCTCTTTCCGTTATGAGATTTAACTGATGGGCACTTAATTTCACATTTCTCCTGAATTGTTAAGGTACTGAACTGAATAGACTGTAAATATTGTACAGAATTAAACATTGTTGCACTTGTTATACTCACAACATTAAAGAAAATGTATTTAAAACTCCGCGCTACTGACAAACTGCTGCAAATTTTGCAGCGTCTGGAAACTCTGGATTCAAGACAAGGGGTAGCAGAGAGGAGGAGTAAAACTAACGCGCAAAGCATCCGAGACGAGACTGGCAGCTCCAGGGGGAGGAAGTGGCTTCACTTTATTGTCCTTGTGTCTGGTTTCGCTCTGGCAGCATCAGGGGAGGAAGTGACTTCACTAACGATTGCGTGCATGTCATTGAGAGCGAAACTTTTTTAAAAATTCGAGCCGCTAAATAGAGACTGTATAATAAATGTTTTTCACAACATAAAACGAGACAAGAGTCACAAATGTCTGGGGGTGCTGCAGCTCCGCAGCCCCTCTTCGAAAGCCGCCCCTGGTCTAGGTGTTGCACTTTCTGTGATGAGTGGGGTAGAATTAGTTACCTTTATCAGTACATGGTCATGAACATTTTAATCCAATGCTGGTACTTAAATGATTAATATCAGTAATGCCCGTTCTTGTCCACGACTGTTCCCCATCAAACAAAATACACGGAAAACAAAACAGTGCGTTTTTCACTTCACAACCACAAAGCCAGTCATGATTATTGTAAATTTCCTTTCTAAAAATTCCCTTGAACTGTCTTTTCCCTGTAGTAACTGTCTGGACAATATTTAGATCAGGCAATGGTCTACCAAGTTCTTTAATTTTTTTATTTTTCTTCGTCAGAAAGTACAGAGAAGTTCTTGTTTTGTAAACTATTTACAGAATTCATAATGGTAAACGCATGTATATCACAAACTTGAAGAAAACATCACTTCACAATGCACTATAAAAATTGTGATAACTACCACATTTCACATAAAACTCATTAAACTCCAGAAAAGTTCCTGTTTTTTAAACAATTAAACAAAATTCATAACGTTATATGCCTACGTACCTATGTTACAAACTTGACGAAAATATAACATCCAATAAAAAAAAAAATTGTATTATGCAGCACAATTCACATAAAACTATTTAAATTCCAACAAAAACTAAATATTTAAGAGAGGATTAAATGGATTTCACACTATTATAAAATGACTGGACCACGTGCTCACCTAACTACACGTTGGTCAGGAAATAGGGAGTCAGGAAGTGAGAAACCCCGTAAGAAACGAAGACTCGAAAAAATCTGAAAATTTCGTCTCAAGTCACTATTCATCCAGCGACTGTGTCCATTCGGAATGGTCACTTCTGCAATGTACGGGCAAATACAAGAACTATTTGCTACCGGTTGTTGCAAGAGCTATGCCGCGACCAGCTGTGTTAACTGCTGGGATAGGGAACGCTGAACTGAGCCTGCCTTCAGTACCAGCCGCTACACGAATCTGGCTGTTGCTTGAGCCGCATAACGACCACTTCTGAAGTATTCACAATTTGATGAATTTTATAAACGCTGATTATTTTATACTCAAATTCTTGAATGATATATAAATAAAAAAAAGTGTATATATTTAAATTGGACGAGAAGGAAACTTAAAATCTGTTTAGTTATTTAATATAAACAACATTTTAATGTGTGGGAAAAACTTGGTCGTTGTGCAACGCTGCAACATGATCAGCAGCCGCCACTGCCATACAGTACACAATGAAATAAATGAATCACAGGTAAGTTTGTTTTTATGAAAATGATAATAATTCTGGTGCAAATATAGGAGTACAGTTATTACAACCCAATGATATTCGTGAACGTTCCAGTTAGGGAAAGAAATGATGTCACTTTCATTTTCACAATTTGAAACACCAGAGCAGATGGTTGTCAATCACCTTCATTTTCACTAGACATTTCTATTTCGAATAGTAGATTACTTATTCGATTTTGAGCAACAGCTCGTAATTTTTGTGTGCGAAGTTTCCTGATTTTATGACCTATGTATGCTCCGAAAACAGAGTATTCATCTTCAGTAGTCCCATCTTGGTTCACTATATTTACAGATTCATACACCTCCTGGTTTCTCTTCGCATAATAATCGTGGTCCTTCCTTTTTCTTTTCACTCTTCTATCCGATTCTGAATGTGTGCTGGTACTGGCACTAAGATTGGAGATCTCTTCTATTGGTTCAAATTTGCCGCAAATTTGAAATTCATCGGTTATCTGCAATGAAAAGTTAGAAATATTTTAGTTATAACATAATTATCGATAAGATACAGTAAATGCATTGAATAAGTAGGCTAAATACTTTTTAACTTCCTTGCATTATTATCACTCAATAAAAGAATTGTATTCCAATGGATACCATCCCATTGTGGAATCCTGGGAAACGAGAATACGGATGCTTTAGCAAAGAAGGGCAGCACTGCTATTTACAGACCTGTTACTAAATCTACGTATTACTTTGTGAAGAGATTTATTAAATCTACATACTTAGACTTCAACAAACAAAATTTGATAACTCAATCCCAAGGGAAAAAATGTAACTCTCTGCATCAAAATCCACAATTAATTCCCGATTTACCACGAAAATCGTCTGTAGCTGCATTTAGATTGGCAACAGGCCATGATTGTTTGGCCAAACACCTGCATAGAATTGGAATATATCAGTCCCCTAACTGCCCATTGTGCAACTCAAACCAAGAAATGGATTCGGAACACCTCAAAATCTGTGCTTCAGTGGCTAGTCATGATAATATCTTTGAAAAATATTGGAGTGCAAGAGGTCAAATGACTTTATTGTCAAACGCCTGGCATTAGAAAACAACAACAACAACTTCCTTGCATTCAATACATTCAATACTCGAAGACAGAGTGGAAGGGAATATATTACATTCCTTTTCAGATATGGTTCTTATAAACAAAAAAGTACATATAGTTTCCTGAGTACATATTTTTTCAGCATTTTTCCTCATGACAGTGGCTTTTTTTTAAGAGTAGAGTTATATCACAGTCTAGTATATACAGTCACGAAGCTCAATACGTAGGGAATATGCATCCATAGATAGTTGCTAACCACTAGGATCGCTACTATCGCCTCATCACAGACAATGTGAAATAGTACCAGCACAGTCTATTGTTCCTAGTACCCTCGCAACTCAAGCTTCGTGACTGCATATACTAGACTGTGGTTATATTGAACTTTAAAAATAAAACAACAAATGTCTTAGGATTCAGAAGGATAGCATGTTGTTGATATGCTGTCAGTTTAAAAAATATATAGCCTAACGTATTTTGTGCATTCATTTTGATAGCGGGTTTCATGATTTTTTTAAATTTTATTGGGTTATTTTATGACGCTGTATCAACATCTAGGTTATTTAGCATCTGAATGAAATGGTGATAATGTCGGTGAAATGAGTCCGGAGTCCAGCACCGAAAGTTACCCAGCATTTGCTCGTATTGGGTTGAGGGAAAACCCCGGAAAAAACCTTAACCAGGTAACTTTCCCCGACCGGGATTCGAACCCGGGCCACCTGGTTTCGCGGCCAGACGCGCTGACCGTTACTCCACAGGTGTGGATGGGTTTCATGAAACAGGTTTCTATTAAATGCATAAAAAAATTGCAAATTACACTCGTGGACTGTAGTAGCATGGCTTTGGAAATTAGGCAACGCTGTAGTCAAGGTACTTCAGGTGGAATTACACCCACTCCCCTGCAAGTCAGTAAAGTGAAGGAGTATATACTGCTACTTATGCTCTGCAGCGTTGTTAAATGTTAAATTCTGAATAAATATTATTGATCACATCAAAAATATTATTTGACAAAATTTACCTGATCTACACTAAAACTCATTAAATTGAGATTTAATGAGAAATTCTGATACTCAAAGTTTTATGAAACAGTGTTAATGACAGATGGCCTATGTGACAGGGAAATAGCAGTGATGGCAGTTGAATTGAAGCAGCTAAGATTAAATTTCTGTGGCTACAGTGCTAGCGCACTGGCCTTCCATTGGGCAGCCCAGGTTCAACCAACAGTCAGGTCTCAGTAGAATTTGTGGTGGACGAAACAGACGTTGTACAGAGTTTTTCCTCGAGGTACTCCCGTTTCCTTCTTTCATTCCACCAACATTCTCCACTTCCCCCTCATTTATCTATCATCTATAATAGTAAAAATAGTCTGGCTGATGTCTGGGGGTTTCAGGTGCTGATCTAGTTCTAAAGGCTTGAGCTCGTCGGTAGATGATGGGGCCTTACCTGCAGGGTCCAGTAAGGATGGCCCACCTGTCAGCGTCGGATTCATCCATCCTGATCCAGCCCTTATGAAATTAATCAATCAACAACGGAAGGGTATATGCAAATGAAACTTGAAAACATTAAAAATCACTCCACTGACTAATTCGTACTGAGAGAAAAAACAAACGGTGAATTCCAAAGTATTGTAGTGCATTTCCGACCAGGAGGAAAAATGAGAAAACAGAATTAGAAGCCGCAAAGGAACTTGAACTCAATGCTTGAAGGAAATGGAGATAACATAAGTTTTGCATTAAAGAATTTACTCCCATACTGAAGCATTTAGAAACAAACATTTGCCTTGTTGTTCATTGTTGTTGTTTAGTCAAATTCCCAATGACAGGTCTGAACCTCATAAGTGATACCGAGAAGCAACTAGGCCAGGAGATAATGGGGTAGGGTATATTTGCCTTAATGTTGATGATGATGTTTATTGACTTTACTGGCTTTGAGCCAGAGGCCGTTTTGGGGTCTTATACTCGCAGGATGCCCTCTCCAGCCATTGTACATAAATAATAATAAATATAATATTTAAATACTGTATATGACACTATTTCTGGCATAAGTGCCAGTAGGTGTGTGAATGCAGTGATTGGCTTTTTATTTATTTATTTTTTTAATTATTTTGGTGTACGCCTAATTTGTTAATTTGCGATGCTTAAGGAATGGTGAACGGGACAAGAGTTCGGGGTAAAAGATATCAGTTGATAGACAGCATTAAGGTATTATATGGGGAGATTAAGAGGAAAGCAAGAAATTGGGAAGAATGAAAAGTGCTGGGTTTGCAGTTAAAGACATGCTCTTGGGCAGAACACTGTGCATACATACATACTTTTTTTTTTTTAAGTTTCCCCTTCCGGTGGCAGAAGCGTCTGAATGGTTATGGAGACTTTCATGGTGTGGTGTTATTTTATTGATCTGCCTCTCTGTTGCTGTCGTGTGTCCTCTCAGACAGTACTCAAATTTCCAACACATGTATGCGGTTTTGTTTGTGTGTTTTAGTTTGGTGGTGAGGGCTGGTGGTAGTTGTAGAGGAGTTTCTCCAGTGTTGTTCTGTTGTTTGTGTTCGGTGGATTTGCGAAGATGTGTTGTGTATATACGCGACTTACTGCCGAATGTGTGTATTTGCTGTTTATGTTGTTTAGGTGTGTGAAGAGTGGCTTTGTTTTTGTCGTAGTGTAAACGAAGAATAAATACTCTAGATGTCACTAGATGAATCATTAAACACGGATGAATAATGAATTACGTACTGGAATTTTTTTCTTGACGTTGCACAAATTTGCAATCGATGGATGAAGATGATCATGATGGTGAAATGAGTCCAAGTGATGCTGAAAGTTAACCAGAACTGATTGCTCTTAATGGACTGAGGAAAATCTCTGGATAACCTCAATCAGACAACTTTGCCCCAATCAGAAATCGATCCTGAGTCTGCTAGTTTCACAGTCAAATTTTATCGGTTATTTAACGACGCTGTATCAATTACTAGGTTATTTAGCGTAACTTGAATTGATGATAGTGGAGGAAATGAGGCCGGGGATTTGCTATGAAATACATGACATTCGCTTTACAGTTGGGAAAACCTCGGGAAAAAGCCAACCAGGGGCCCTTTTCAGAATGTTCACAATCTTTTTACATTGTAAATTTGTTTCACAACCTTTGTTTATAATTTAATGTTGAACTTTACAAAGGAAATGAAATCTTTACAAATGAAATTTTGAGCACTTTACAAGTGTTTTGTTTTACAGTCAAGGAGTAATTTTACAAATGTGTAAACTTTACTTGTGAAGATAGCACGTTTCCTACAATGGTTCTTAAATGTGTAAAATTTAATATTGTAACAAATTCTGAATAAACAAATTAAAAACATTTTATTAAATTAATTTTTGAGCAGTTGTATACCATTAAGAATTAAGCTAAAGCAGTTGTGATGTTATCTAGCAATTCTAGTGACTCAGACGAAGATACCGGCATTGTATTTACGATTAATCAAAGAAGATTAGACGTAAAATTTTATTTCCAAGAATTAATAACACGTTCTTATCACTGCATGAATTTAATTAAAGGTTTCGAATTAGTCCCAATACGATAAAATATCTCCTACAACAGACCTGGGCATAAAGGCACCACACCACAATTAGGCCTACTACAGCTCGCGCAAGGAACGATTACCGAAAAACAGTGGTGGCGTTACTGTCTGTTTTGACGTGTGTGTAAGGCACGCCGAGGGAGCGAGAGATGCGGGCCGATGGAAGTACTGCCTCTTCCAAGAAGATGAACATATGAGGACATCGCCTGTGGAAATGAAGAGCGTAGCAAGACAAAAATTCGAAGCTAATTAAACGCGCAACATTATGTTTACGCATAAAATAATGATACTCTATGAGGGGAACGCTCCATCACTACATAATAAAATAAACGCACTTGGAACAAGACACATATTCGCATGTAGTAGAACTGAAACTAAAACCGTAATGTAACTACCACAATGCAAGACTGATTCTATCGATGTCGTTTCTCTTCCAACTGTACTCTCGAATATCATTCAAGTTATCTCGTGACCTTTCCTGTCGCCCGCTCTTCCTTATCGAATTGTTTCGTTCGCATTCCTGTCGTCAGTAACCCCTGCTTGCGAGACCAATCACTACTACCACTACTACTACTACTACTACTACTACTACTAATAATTTGTTTTATTATTACTATTAGGCTATTATATAATAATAATAATAGTAATAAAATAATTTATAATAATAGTAATAAAATAATTTATAATAATAATAATAATAAAATAATTTATAATAATAAAATAATTTATTATTATTATTATTATTATTATTATCAAGGGAAATTTCGTCAAGAAATCATTACAGAATGTCCTTCATCTCATTTAGTACTTCAACGTGAAACAAAAAATAATAATATCTTTTTCTTCTGTTTAAGCTCTTGCTTTCCTGTCTATACTGATGCAAAGCATACGGGAGAGTCTATATAACTGTGGACCAACATTTGAAAGGCACACATTGTGGGCCTCACTAGTTCTGTGGTCCGCACATCCGCTGAGACAATGTAGGACAACACATGATAGACATACACTCAGTCCCGTGGGCGGAAGCTAAATCACTCCCATTACTCACGCCTAGAATCGAGCCATAGAATGGGTAGGATGGGAACACGCTATCCACATAGCCACAACGGCGGATATAATAATAATAATAATAATAATAATAATAATAACAATAATAATAATATTGTTGCAAAACGTGTACCTTCCAGTCCATAGCCAATTGCTCTAACAATTGAACTATTTTTAAACAGAAGGAAAAAAAATCGACATAAAATTACAGGTGAATAGACAAGACTACCCCAGCCTATTTTTACTATTGCAGATAATAGGTAAAATGATGGGGAGGTGTAGAGTGCTGGTGAATGGAGGGAAACGGGAGTAACTCGCGAGAAAACCCTCTGCAGCGTCTTTGTCACCACAAATTCTATCATGATCTGACCGGGGATCAAACACGGACCGAATGGATAAAACAGCAACGCGCTCGCAGCTATCAAGTCACTTATTATTTTAATCTTCTTCCTTTCTTATTCTGCTTATCCTCCCCTTTCTGTCCGACTCGCACACCATGCGAGTAGGGCAGGGAGATTAATTGGATCGTACACTAGACATCTCATAAATGAGAACCTCCCTGATAATGGGATCGGCATGACGCAGGGCCACCACTGAGACATCACAGGGCAATCACATACGTGGAAGAAAGATAAATTCCTTTCATTGCTCACAATGGGAATCGAACGTTGGATCGCAAGGTTGGCAAGCGCCCGCGCTATACAC
This sequence comes from Periplaneta americana, assembly GCA_025594305.2. Classification (NCBI taxonomy): domain Eukaryota; kingdom Metazoa; phylum Arthropoda; class Insecta; order Blattodea; family Blattidae; genus Periplaneta; species Periplaneta americana. Next base: position 82,887,269 of record JAJSOF020000027.1, read on the forward strand.
ATAGCCATAGTGGCAGTAATTGAGTAATCATCCTAACGGAAATAATTACAGTCATCCTTATCCGACAACTAAACTGTTTCAACATGGAACATTTGATAATCGCAACACTGAGGCCAGCCATTCTCGACGATTTTTTTTCGTACCGGTACATCACTATACACACGATTATGATGATGATGAAAATTATGATAATGATGATGATGATGATGATGATGATAATAATAATAATAATAATAATAATAATAATAATAATAATAAACATACTCTTTCAGGAGTTTCCAGGTTTGAATTCTGTAGCCCAGCATCGCCTTTTAGTGTTGGTGAAACATTGCCGTCTGCCAAGAATAGTAAGTGCTTGTAAGCAAACCAATTCGACACATAATTTTCATTGGTCCTCGCAGCCTTGTGGTGTTCTTTGCAGAAATATGACCTGAGACTCTTAATCTTATTTTTCACTGAATTCACGTCAGTTTGATACCGTATACTCATTTCCTGCAGTGCCTCTCCTCGCATGTCTTTATTTCTATACTCCCTCAATTTCGGATTCCACAACACTTCAAACGATCTGTAATCTTCTATGAAGTTTAATGTTATTTCCTTGTTATCGAGTGACATTTCGAACACACACACAATTAATACAAAACACAATGGACTTTCGTGTTAACTCACAGGGAACCGTGGGAACAAAGACGAAACGAAAGACGCAAGCGACCTTGTGACGCGAGAAGCCTGCATTGCTACATCAACTATGCAGCGCATGCGCGTAGCGTCTTTACTTCGTCTTCCTTTTCAGCGCGCGTTCTTTTGCGTGCGCTCCATTCCGCACGCTTGCGCAGTAGCAATTTCGTCAACACATGTTAACAGTGTTGCCAACTCTCACTCAATTATGCCAAAAAACCTAACAATATACTTATCTATAAGTAGCTTAACCTTACATTTCCTGAATTTAGCATATGATTAGGAAAGTTAATAACTTTAAATGAAAAGAGGCAAATTATTCCTTATTCTTGAATACACCCTTTTAATACTTATGTAATCATTTTTGAAGTTTTGGATTATTTAAATTAAATAAATAACGACTTCACTGCGTTAACATTTGAAGGGTCCAGGGGAAAAACCTGTATAAGTCCAAAATTATCAATTTTTTGTTTTGGATGCCATGTAACACCTCAGGCAGTAGAGATTTCAGTGGTTTAATTGTACAGAGTAAAAACTTGATTAAGCCAGAAATATTTGAAGAATGATAACTCAGAGACAATAGAATGTAATGGACCTTTACACTTTAAACCTGCTCTCCTGTAAAAACTGAAAATGTGACTTAGCAGGTTCTTCCCTGGACCCTTCATTTTAAATCATGGTGTTATTTTACCTGACTGACTAGTGTAGATTGATGCAAATATCATCTAAACTAGTCAATCAGGTAAAATAATCCATGATTTAAAATGTTAATACAGTGAAGTCGTTATTTATATAATTTAAATAACCTAACACAGTGATGTCAAAGCAAGCGCATTTTTCTGACCTTGACGTCATGCGAGGGCATCAAGCGCTAGGTATAGAATGAGGAAGGATTATGTATATGAATAAGCAGCCTATTGGATTAAGAAAGCAGTGATGTACAAACTTCAAAAGAACGTGAAATTTTATGTCGTTATTTTTATATGGCTTCATTCTGTTTGATATTATCTATATTATCTGTAAAACAACAGAACTAACACCAATTTCTTAATATTGCAGTTGTGTTTTAAACGTTAATAACACAATAAAGAGTTAAGAAGGAATATTCACATAAATTCCATAGTAGTGTAACTATACTGTACTAAATGAAGGAAATAGCCTACATCATTCATAAAGAAAGTAATATCCCAAAGAAATAGATTGAGTATGACATGATAAGTTGGAATTCATATTGATGGTATCTTTAGCCTTATAAAAATAATCAGTAAACTAATAAAAAAAATATTATAGTACAGAGCAAAGTTACCTAGGTACATGTTTTAACTGTAACTAATATTACATAACAAAACTCTTATCGCATTATGCTTTTAAGGTGATATTAGTGCGCAATTTCCTATCAGCAGAATATTAAATTATTTTCTCGAAATCTGCTGAAGCTATAGAGCTGACGGTTTTACAACATATGAGCACATACCTTTTATTCATGATGTAACAGTAGTTGCTTTCTTAATTCATTTCCTTACAAACATTTTCCACGCGAATATTTTCAAAATTTTCAATACACTATCTTCAGTAATACGTATTTACGATATATTAGATTTACGAAAACATTGTTTCAGTACTGTAAGACTACTAAATAAACATATCAGAAAATTTCACTTTTCTGTAAAAAGGTTGAGAACATATTCCTTTTGTATAAAAGAGCAAACTTGTGAAAAAATAAGCATTAAATTTAAAACTTACATTCTTATAATGCACTTGTATTTCTCAGACAAATCTAAAAATTAACATGGATACAGTTTCAGTAGGTTCTCTTCCCTTTATCCATTGACTCAGTGCTGGCCATCCCTGTATATAGCTCGACCAAGCGACATATACTACCTCTTTCGTCAGTCTCTTTCCTTTTCGCTGTAAAGCTCTCAGGCTCTCCTGAGCTCTAGAGCGCGCGCTTGCGCCTATGGGCATCTTTTGACATCATTGACCTAACCTAATAATTCAACGGGATTGTCCCTTTTCGGCCTCTTGTCCCCTGTCCCGAGAAAAGTATGCTCGGGACGCCAAATGTCCCGTTTTTTTAAATGGGGTCTCGTTTGCCTAAATTATTGTTAAAATATTTCTTCTTCTTCTTCTTCTTCTTCTTCTATTTTATTATGAAAGACAAACACATTAGTTTTACGAACATAATTCAGATTGCATGTTTTGTGTTAGGAATACCTGACACCAATGCATCATCAGAAAGAGTGTTTCCATTGATGAATTCAATTTGGTCTGACAAAATGAATCAGTTTTCAGTTAAAACCATAAAGGCCATGTTAAATCAAAACGTCATTTCAAAAATGTCTTGCATGAACTTCTATAGTTTCCTGAAGGAAAGGCCAACACTTCTCGAGCAAATTCACTCATCAAAGATGATGCAGATTGTACAGTTGATCTTCATGGAGATTGTTAAAATAGTTCAAAAGTAATGAGACAAAAATTTTGTTATGAAACAAGTTCAGAATATAGTGACGTGGATATGATGTAAGGTTCAATTAACGTGAAGTATTTTTAAACAGATAAGTCAACTCAATTAATCCAGACTAGCAGCAATATAAAAATTTGTCAACAATGACTTAAGCCAAGTATCCATACTACTGTATTATGTACCTGCATAATTATTATAACTTAGTTATTGTAAACAGTGTAGTATTTATTACTTTAAAATAAATAAAATTGGACCTTATTGCTCACTGACATTATATAAACACAAGTAATAATGAAAGTTAGATAAAATGTTGATTCATGTCAACTTTAATAAGTGTCCCGTTTTTTTATTCTGGAAATCTGATCACCCTACTTTAGAACAACTGGCACGAAACATCCTTTTATTGACGTAAGGTTATAATAATAATAATAATAATAATAATAATAATAATAATAATAATAATAATAATAATAACAACAACAACAACAACAACTCACAAATAGCTTTTAAGGAACCCGGAGGTTCATTGCCACTCTCACATAAGCCCGCCATCGATACCTATCCTGAGCAAGATTAATGCAGTCTCTATCATCATATCCCACCTTCATCAAATCCATTTTAATATTATCCTCGGCCTTCCCAAAGGTCTTCCAACTAAAGGCTGGTTCACAATAAACCGCAAACGGAAACGACAACAAGAACGAGAACGGAAGTAATGTTAAAATGAATGTATTTAAATGTGAGCATTCACAATAGTTAATTGTGAATACTCACATTTGAATGCATTTATTTTAACGATATTTCCGTTCTCGTTCTCGTTTTTTGTTCCTGGTTTATTGTGAACCAGCCTTAACACTCTATGTGCATTTCTGGATTCACTCATACGTGCTACATGCACTGTCAATCTCAAACGTCTGGATTTAATGTTCCTAATTACGTTAGGTGAAGAATACAATGCGTGCAGTTCTGCGATGTGCAACTTTCTCCATTCTCCTGTAACTTCATCACTCTTAGCCCAAAATATTTTCCTAAGCACCTTATTCCCGAACACACTTAACCTCTGTTTCTCTCTCAATATGGGAGTCCAAGTTTCAAAACCATACAGAACAACCGGTAGGCCTAATATAACTTTTTTTTTTCTAACTTTCAGCATTTTCGAGAGCAGAGTGGATGATAAAAACTTCTGAACCTAATAATAACAGGCATTTCCCATATTTATTCTGCGTTTAATTTTCTCTCGAGTACCATTTATATTTTGTTACTGTTACTTCAAGGTAGGCCTACTTGAATTTTTTCGTCGTTTCAAAGAATAAATGTCCAGTTTTTATGTAGTTATGATTGGAGTTTGTGATGTGTTCTGCGTAGATTGAATTGTTGTGTAGTTTGGTTATGAATGTGATATGTTCCTTGTAACGTGTTTGAAATGATCTTCCAGTCTGTCCAATGTAGAAGTCGTTGCAACTATTGCATGATAGTTTGTAAACTCCTGTTAAGTTGTATTTATTTGTCTGTCGTGACTGTGTGTTAAGATGTTTTTATGGTGTGTTCTGTGTTCTGTACGCAATGTTGTATTTTAGTTTCTTGAAAGATAATGCAATCTTGTATGTGTTCTTGTTTTCGTATGTTAGTGTGATGTATTTGTTTTGTTCTTGCGTTTGTGTTGCGTTTAGTCTTTCTTATGATGTTATCTATTATGTTGAGGTTGTATCCATTTTCCTGTGCTATGTATTCGATAATTTGTATTTCTTCCTTACAATCTTGTTGGCTCATTTTATTTGCTGGTACTACTTTCAGAACGGCCCCGAGGTTCATTCAGCCTCCTATAAAATTGAGTACCGTCGAGCGGGGTGACTTTGTGCCATAAAAAAAACGTAAGAAAGTAGTCACTAAAACCGTCACAAGGTTTTAAAGACTACTAAACGTAAGGAAGTAGACTTTAAAAACCTTGTCACGGTCTTAAAGAATACTTCCATATGTTTTTCGCGAATGGCACAAAGTCACCCTCATGGCACAAAGTCATCCCTCGCGACGGTACCGGGTTTTTCCCGGGGGTAAAAGGCGGTCAGAGCGTGGTGCCGACCACACCACCTCATTCTAGTGCCGAGGTCATGGAAAGCATGGGGCTCTACCTCCATGCCCCCCAAATGCCTTCATGGCATGTTACGGGGATTCCTTTACCTTTTACTGCTACCACTACCACTACCACTACCACTACCACTACTACTACTACTACTACTACTACTACTACTACTACTACTACTACTACTACTAATTACAGATGTTATCACATTTTTGTAAGTCTTAACCATAAAGTAACAAAATACAACCATTCAAGGTTTTAGATCGTGCGTTGCTACTGTCGAATAGCGTTTTAACTGAGGAAGGCTTCCGTATCAAAATATATTTTAGTCATATATACCCTATATATATATATATATATATATATATATATATATATATATATATATACTGGAGAAAGTTGACAGAGGATTAAGGAAATCGTAATGATTGCGTGGAACGGCTAGGCCAAATACTCGAATTAAAGTAATAATATGAGAAATGCGCATAAAAATGGATTAGTCGAAAGTGTGAGGAAAGTAACATATTATTTTAGTAAATAATATAAAGTTTAAATATGTATACGCAAGCTACAGAAATTCTGGTACTGATGGGAAAAGTTTCAAAAGAAAGCAAAGAGTAGCAGTTATTAAAAAAATCTAAAAGAGTAGAGTTGCAATAAAATTGTTTATTAATCAGTACTTCATAGGCAATATATATATATATATATATATATATATATATATAACATTTTCAAGTATGAAATGTTAAAATATATATATACTGAGTAAAAATATGTTTATGTGTACAATAGTTTGAGTGTATAAGTACGAGGAATAAAAAAAGCTATAGACTTATTTCTCGCTAAATCTGGAGCCTTGTGGGAGCAGAAATGTATGAATCACAACTCAGACGATATTTCTGCTCTCTTTCATGGAATTTGAGGGAAATCAATGCAAGAGGAATCGATTGTTGTAGTAACGGGAAGGAAGGCGGGCCTCTTGTGACGAACAATAGACGCCAGACTCGAGAGGAAGCTGTGTGGAACGCAGATCGATTCCCGACTGCAAATCTCCGCCACACAACGAGAGCCCTCATCTCCACAAGCACGGCGCAAAATAAAACCCAATAGCTCGCTGCTCCACACGCTGATTCAGAATCCGTAACTCTAATTATGTTCATGTTTTTTTATTTTTATGGCGTTTACAGACACAGTACGAATTCCGTGAAGTAATTCAGCATTACGCGAACCTCTATATAGCAAGGATCACATATTTTGATTATACTGTTTCGAAAAGAAGTAAATCATGTAAAACGAAGTATAATACAGAGTGATTTATATAGAACTGACACATTTCTTTCATTAATTGTTTCAAAACGAATTGTGCTAGCGACAACTTATTATACCTAAAATGTAGAGGAATTTTGGGAGATTAAGTAACCCCATAGAAAGAAGTCCGGCGTTGTCAAATCCGGAGATCTCGGTGGCCACAGGTTCCTGGAAATTATTCGGTCGTCAAAGAAACTTGCAATTACTGTAGTTCCATGGATTCATTTGATGTATGGCATGTAGCGCCATCTTGCTGAAAATATCCTTGACTCAGCTCTATATCGTCCAGTTGCTCAACAAACTCAAAGACAAACGTCTTAATAATTTTTTTGGGTGACTGCTCCAGTCGTGCTCTTATGTCAACAACAACCGTGGGAAGCCTAGATGAACGATGCTTGCCCTTTCCACTTACCAGAGATCCAGTTGTTTCCAATTTGTTTACCAGTCCCAGTATTGTGTTTCTTTTGGGAGGATTGCGAACACCAAATTCTCTCTGGTATGCCCTTTGAGTAGCTGTAATTGAATTCGTAATCCAGTATTGCTTCACAAGGAAGAGTCGTTGATTTAATGTGTACTGCATTTTCACGTTGACACAAAATGTCGAAAACAGCTGCCAACAATAGGAATAAAACATAAACATCTGCGCATCTAGTGACAAGGAATCGAAACTCCAGAACATTCTGCTTAATTTGGTGCTAAAATTGGGTCATTGAATGAATTTCCAACGCAATAATTAAAGAAAGAAATGTGTCAGTTCTATATAAATCTCTCTGTATAATCAAGTTATACACGTCCAAAGATTTCAGAGTTACCGGCAACGAAATTTGCACTCTAACGCCTTTTCAGTTGAAGTATTTCCTTTTCACTATTGTTAATAGTTAACCGCGGTAGCTCACTCTGTAAACGTCAGAATGTTCATGTCTCGTGATGTTCATTTAGATCAGTGGTCGTCAGCACTCGCTGAAATGGGTAAAGGGTAAGCGGAGCAACGTATGTATGTATATTTTTTACTTGGTTATTTAACGACTCTGTATCAACTACGAGGTTATTTAGCGTCGATGGAATTGATGATAACGAGATGATATTTGGCGAGAAGAGGCCGAGGGTTCGCCATAGATTACCTGACATTTGCCTTATAGTTGGGAAGAACCTCGGAAAAAACCCAACCAGGAAATCAGCCCAAGCGGGAATCGAACCCGTGCCCGAGCGCAACTCCGGATCAGCAGGCAAGAGCCTTAGCTGTCTAAGCTACACCGGTGGCTGTGTATGTGTCTATATATGTACTGTCCAAATTTCACGAGAAGATCCCTGAGAGGGGAATATGGTCCTGAGGGGTAAGAGGCGAGGGTAAGCCAGTAATTCAGCGTTCTTAAAGGAGCAGATGGCTCGGAGTGGTGTCATTGGCCGACTGGGACAAACAAGGCTCAGTCATTGGGCGGCAGATTCCGTATCGGGGCTAGGTTATAAGGGTGGGGGGTAATAACTTGCATTCCTTGCTCGAATCTTCTCGTGAAATGCGGACTGTATGTATGTATGTATGTATGTATGTATGTATGTATGTATGTATGAATGTATTTTTATTTTAGTTGGTTATTTTACGACGCTTTATCAACATCTTAGGTTATTTAGCGTCTGAATGAGATGAAGGTGATGATGCCGGTGAAATGAGTCCGGGGTCCAACACCGAAAGTTACCCAGCATTTGCTCATATTGGGTTGAGGGAAAACCCCGGACCAGGTAACTTGTCCCGACCGGGAATCGAACCCGGGCCACCTGGTTTCGTGGCTAGACGCGCTAACCGTTACTCCACAGGCGTGGATTGTATGTATGTATGTATGTATGTATGTATGTATGTATGTATGAATGTACGTACGTATGTATCGTGTACTTGGTTTTTATTTTACTATAATTAAAACATGACAACAAACCCATCTGCTCCAGTAGCCTTAGAAACAAAGAACAGTAACACAGAATAGAAAAATATATGTTAGAAGATTTCACTTATAAAAATGTGTCCAGACTGGTTCCAGTTACTTGATTCGTCTGTGAGTTCCTGCTTTTGTCTGTAAGTCCTAATGTACTCCCTCAAGTGGAAAATAACACGTTATTCACATGTTTGAAGTCAGGGCATTGTGGGCGTGTGGAGTGGGAGGAGGTGTCGCTTCTGTTAAGTGCTCCGCAGCATTCAGTGGCCTCTCTGAAGTCACGATGAATAAATTAATGCTAAGTTGACTGGAGTGTCAAACTTCCAAACTCACCCAGCATGAAGCTGCCGACGTGCAGGTGTGCAGTCCCACGTCAGCGAGCAACTTGACTGGCAGCCTCTTTCTTCATGAGTACTCCCGTTTTCGACTCATACAGACTAGTTCACTAGGCTTTATGTTCACATTTATATGTTAATAGTTATAGTATTAAATTCACTGACAAATTCCAGTCTTCATGTCGCAGACAACTTCTACCATTGAAAGTAGTCTTTTTTCTCACGAGGGCGAAGTAAACAGGAGTCCTCGATAACACCCGTACCAACACTATTCTTCGCTAAAGTGAACACAGAACACCTATGAGTGTATGAACATTGAGGTACGGTCACACGTCGCTACTTTTGCAGCGATGCAGTACAAAAAACTGCGCAACTCTCGTACTGCGACGTGTGAACAACGGTGCAACCCGAAAAGTAGCGGCTGCCGAACCTGCTGCCCGCTACTTTTTAATGCTGCGCGCAACTTAGAAGTAGCGACGTGTGAACAGGGTTCTCAAGGTTGCAGCCGCAGCATTTTTGATATCGGTTTTGTTGAAACTTTTGCTGCGGTTGCGATCAGTGTTGCCACCCAAATGTGCCAATGATACTTTTATTGTTTGGATATATTTTAATGTTAAATGTGATGAAAATAAATTATTTGTAACAGTTATTAAATACACAACACAGTCTGAGCATAATTGCTGACGATATAATTCATTTTTTTAATTTTCCGTAGCGCAGTTCCAAACAGGAGGGTTGCTAACATTGATTACATGAATATGCTGTTGGTTATCATTTAAGTATATAGGCGTTTTTAAAAGCTTTATAGTAAAAATAATGCCAATTTCTGAATACTAGTTGGGACAGAAAAGCAAATAATAGATAAGTAAGCTTTCGCATGAGTTTCTTAATAATGCGAACATAACCACAAAATGTATATTGAGAAGTCAACACGAAGATGGAAACCTGCAGCATGACTGCGGCTACAAAAGTAGCGCCTTGTGTGTGAACAGGCTCGCAACCTCCAGTTGCAACTTTTGCAGCACTCGGGTTGCGCAGCACGAAAAGTAGCGCGCTGAAAAGTAGCATGCAGCGCGCTACTTTTGGCTTACGTGTGAACACGTACTGCAGCTGCAGTAAAAAAGTTGCGCAGCAAAAGTAGCGACGTGTGACCGTACCTTTAGACGGGGTTAGACGCAGCCCCTATTCTGTAATCAGCCACTGAGATTGCTGCAACGTTGTCTAGTTTACGAAAAGCGCTAGCTCGCTGTGGCGAAGTTTCTTTATGTATTTTTTACTTGCACAAAATGTGTAGTATGAGACAGAGAGAGCAACTATACTCCGAGTCAGCTTACTTCATACCCTAAGGGTGAAACCTAACCACATTCCCAATTCTACATATGCTAGTGCATTGTGGTGATTTTCTAGTTTACAGGTTGAATTTTCCTTTGCCAACTTCGTTTCGAATTTCGATACTGACAAATACTACAAATGATAGTGATTTTGTAACTGGTATGTTGGCAGCTGAGACAAATATCGACAATATTTGTCTGTACTGGAGTTCCATGAAATTAAAATTGTACTAGATTTGTGAACCGGTTACTGGAAGCTAGTGAAATTTGAACATACTAATAAAATTAATAACAATCACTATTAATATTAATGACAGTTAAAATAAAATCTTGGAAATGTGAGGTACTATTAAAATAAAACCATGGAAATACGCAGTACAATTAAAATGAAGCCATGGAAATGTGCGGTACTGTTAAAATGGAGCCATGGAAATGTGCAGTACTATTAAAATGAAGCCATGGAAATGTGCGGTACTATTAAAAAATAAAGCCATGGAAATGTGCGGTACTATTAAAATAAAACCATGGAAATGTGCTATTGGTACTATTAAAATGAAGCCATGGAAATGTGCGGTACTATTAAAATGAAGCCATGGAAATGTGCGGTACTATTAAAATGAAGCCATGGAAATGTGCGGTACTATTAAAATGAAGCCATGGAAATGTGCGGTACTATTAAAATGAAGCCATGGAAATGTGCGGTACTATTAAAATGAAGCCATGGAAATGTAAAACGGTACTATTAAAAAAACCAAGCCATGGAAATGTGCGGTACTATTAAAATAAAACCATGGAAATGTGCGGTACTATTAAAATAAAACCATGGAAATGTGCAGTACTATAAAAATGAAGCCACGGAAATGTGCAGTACTATTAAAATGAAGCCATGGAAATGCGAAATAAAACAGTACTATTAAAATAAAACCATGGAAATGTGCGGTACTATTAAAATAAAACCATGGAAATGTGCGGTACTATTAAAATAAAACCATGGAAATGTGCGGTACTATTAAAATAAAACCATGGAAATGTGCGGTACTATTAAAATAAAACCATGGAAATGTGCGGTACTATTAAAATAAAACCATGGAAATGTGCGGTACTATTAAAATAAAACCATGGAAATGTGCAGTACTATTAAAATAAAACCATGGAAATGTGCGGTACTATTAAATAAAACCATGAAGCCATGGAAATGTGCGGTACTATTAAAATAAAACCATGGAAATGTGCGGTACTATTAAAATAAAACCATGGAAATGTGCGGTACTATTAAAATAAAACCATGGAAATGTGCGGTACTATTAAAATAAAACCATGGAAATGTGCAGTACTATTAAAAATGAAACCATGGAAATGTGCGGTACTATTAAAATAAAACCATGGAAATGTGCAGTACTATTAAAATAAAACCATGGAAATGTGACGGTACTATTAAAATAAAACCATGGAAATGTGCGGTACTATTAAAATAAAACCATGGAAATGTGCGGTACTATTAAAATAAAACCATGGAAATGTGCGAGTACTATTAAAATAAAACCATGGAAATGTGCGGTACTATTAAAATAAAACCATGGAAATGTGCGGTACTATTAAAATAAAACCATGGAAATGTGCGGTACTATTAAAATGAAACCATGGAAATGTGCAGTACTATTAAAATGAAGCCATGGAAATGTGCAGTACTATTAAAATGAAGCCATGGAAATGTGCAGTACTATTAAAATGAAGCCATGGAAATGTGCGGTACTATTAAAATGAAGCCATGGAAATGTGCAGTATACTCAAAACAACATTCTTGGATAACGCAAAATACACTTAGGGCCTATTGTACTTCAAATGTGAATTGAAACAGCTGCTGCTCTCTGTTGAGAAAGTCGTGAGACCAAACGGTATGCCTACGTACAAACAAGCGCCACCAGAATTATGGAGGTCTCATACATTGGAGAAACTCAAATAATTCTAGAAAAGATGGGGAATTGCTTGTCTGTCACACGAAACAACATCAAAGAATTTAGGCCGTTCGAGTTGAGACTAAGCATTTTGTATTCTTACTTTCCTATTTGAAATTGTATATTTTGATCAACTCTCTCATGCTTCAAAGTTTCTGAAAGTAATTTTCCGGCATCCTGCATATAAGCATTATACAATGTGTCAAAGACTTCCATACTTTCGCAAGATACATGTCCCTGTAAAACTCTAAATTATGTATTTATGGAAATACAAAGCCTGCATAGAACCAATTGAGGACTAAATGAGTAAGAAAATAAAAATTATATCTTAATAAAAGTTCTGAAACTTTATTTTTAAATTTTTTAGATCAGCTGACGTGCACAAAATACGAAAAACATTTTACGCAGACAGGTAAATGAACATACAGACAATGTATTGAAAGTATCTTCTCTGTGTAGGCCTAAGTGACTTTGACAGCTTATTCTAGAATGTTTTTAAGGCATATTTGTTCAACATCAATTTCCTACATGGGTGACTGTTAACTCATGGCAACTAAGATGTTTACATAATTCCAATTATGTTTCAATATACATGTAAACCTCAGTTCATTCTGCTGAATCGACAGGCGGAAATGGAGTTCACCTATATTTTGAATAGAGGTCACAACTTACAAATAACGGCCGATATGCTGTAGCTTCCAGAAATTCTGTGGCAGGTGGCCCACGCTTCACAGGTGCCAACCGGAACAATTTCCGGTTGTTGAGTCATTGTGGCAGTGACCCCACGACACGCACATTCCCATGGCAACGGGCACGTGAAGTTACCCACTGACTTCCAACTGTCACGGAACCTTGTCTCGTGTCGCTACAGCTTCATAGTGGAGTCGTGAGAAGTTATTACTTATCTTGTAAAACAGAGGGTTTGTGGTCGGTAACAAGCTTCACCATTTTTCTTTATGGATCTAATCCTAAAGTTCACGGATTCGAGACGATACTGATGTTCAATTAAGAGTGGAAATAAATACAAAATTATTATGGATATGGAGTGACTAAGAAATGATTTCTAACGGAAGAAATGCGAGTCGCTGTTAATATTGTTGGCCTACTTACATTTACTGTACTATACTTGCTTAAAACTACTAGGTACTCTTATAATACAGAGTTAACAATTTAACACCCGGCCGCAAAGCGGAAACTTTAGCTATCGGCGAGGTAGAGTGTAATTTTCCCCTGGATCGAGTGAGGGAAGGTTTTACGCTGTGTACTATGGACAGATAATACAGGCTTAAGGGACATCAAGCATTAGGTTAGAGAATTACTATATTGAGTACAGTTCGGTTTAGTTCGTGTAAATGCAGTACACATTAAAACTGCGATTTTTCACTTATGATTTTCAAAGAAATCGTTCAAAAAGTGTAGTGCTACAGTGAAAATGTGAGACAAATCGACTCATTTTAAAATAAAATAAAAAAAACAACAAGGCGAAAAAATTGCGTGAGAGAAACCGGCCCACTTTTAAATAAAAAACAAGGCAAAAAAATGTGTGAGAGAAACCTACTCATATTTTAAATAAAAGAACAAGGCGAAAAAAGTGCGTGAGAGAAACCGGCTCATTTTTAAATAAAAAAATAAGGCGAAAATATTGCGTGAGAGAAACCGGCTCATTTTAAAATAAAAAACAATTAAAAAATTGCGTGAGAGAAACCGGCCTATTTTAAAATAAAAAAAACAAGGCGAAAAATTGCATGAGAGAAACCGGCCCATTTTAAAATAACAAACAAGGCGAAAAAATTGCGTGAGAGAAGCCGGCTCATATTTAAATAAAAAAATAAGACGAAAATATTGCGTGAGAGAAACCGGCTCATTTTAAAATTAAAAAACAAGGCGAAAAATTGTATGAGAGAAACCGGCTCATTTTAAAATAAAAAACAAGGCGAAAAAATTGCGTGACAGAAACCAGCCCATTTTTAAATAAAGAACAAGGCGAAAAAATTGCGTGAGAGAAACTGCTCATTTTAAAATAAAAAACGAACCGAAAAAAATTGCGTTAGAGAAATCGGCTCATTTTAAAATAAAAAACAAAGCGAAAAAAATGCGCGAGAGAAACCGGCTCATTTTTAAATAAAAAAACAAGGCGAAAAAAATTGCGTGAGAGAAACCGGCTCATTTTTTAAATAAAGAAACAAGGTGAAAAAATTGCGGGAGAGAAACTGGCTCATTTTTAAATAAGAAAACAACGCGAAAAAAATTGCGTGAGAGAAACCGGTTCATTTTTAAATAAAAAAACAAGGCGAAAAAATTGCGTGAGGGAAACCAGCTCATTTTAAAATAAAAAAAACATGGCAAAAAATTGCATGAGAGAAACCGGCCCATTTTTAAATAAAAATCAAGGCGAATAAAATTGCGTGAGAGAAACCAGCTCATTATAAAATAAAAAAACAAGGCGAAAAAATCGCGTGAGATTAACCGGCCCATTTTTAAATAAAAAAGGTGAAAAAATTGCGTGAGAGAAACGGGCTCATTTTCAAATTAAAAAAAAAACAAGGCGAAAAAGTTTCGTGAGAGAAACCGGCTCATTTTAAAATAAAAAACAAAGCGGAAAAATTGCGTGAGAGAAACCGGCCCATTTTAAAATAAAAAAACAAGGCGATAAAAATTGCGTGAGAGAAACCGGCTCATTTTAAAACAGAAAAACAAGGCGAAAAAATTGTGTGAGAGAAACCGGCTCATTTTCAAATAAAAAAACAAGGCGAAAAAATTGCGTGAGAGAAACCGGCTCATTTTCAAATAAAAAAAAAAACAAGGCGAAAAAGTTGCGTGAGAGAAACCGGCTCATTTTTAAATAAAAACACTGCGAAAAAATTGCGTGCGGGAAACCGGCCCATTTTAAAATAAAAACAATGCGAAAAAAATTGCGTGAGAGAAACCGGTCCATTTTTAAATAAAAAACAAAGCGAAAAAAATTTCGTTCTAATTGAAGGAAAAAATCGATGACATAGACGTTAGGCTAAGTCTCCCACGAAATCGTCAAGAAAGCTAGCCCAACAGACAAATAAGTACAGTATAGGCAATTCAAGACATTAATTTAGAAAGAGATGAAATTGTTAAAACTAAAGCCTTCATATTGAATGAAGCTATATGCCTAGGGTTCAATTAAATCGATAGAAGACGAAATTCAGCGTGTGACTAGAAATCTTTTCAAAAGATGTGAAATGTGGATTACAGAGGATGGCCGACAGTTCCAACACTTACTGTGAAATACGACAATAAATTATATCTGCATAACTAACGAAACTTTATTGCCTTAACAAGCTGATCCGCTGAATAATCTTTAAGTAGGCTGTTATTTGCCAATGTCACTTTTCGCACGGCGGTGTACTAAACGAAACCTGTTTTTAGGTGTACACCCGTTATTATAAACTATTTTTTTTTCAAATGTTGTTAACAGTGCTAGTAAAGAAAGTTGTGTGCACAAAGTTATAGCATGATTGTGAAGTTTAAAATGTGTTCTGAGGACATTACGAAAGTGACGTCTATTTGGAAATTATAAATATACAGGGTATTAAAAGTGTTAAAAAGTATCCAATATTTTAAGAGGTGCTAGTAGGCTATGGATCAAAACAAGAAAATAATGTGTAATAAACATGGGTCCTACAACACGTACTTTCTGAGATCTGAACACTTGTCCATAGGAGGTGCTCAATGTTACGTCCATTCATGCGTTCCTCTGCCCTTCAGCGTAAGGAATCACGCACTCTTTGAAATTTGTTTTAATACATCAATAAGAAAGTCCTGATAACATCCCCAGTTAACCCTTTCTTACCTATAGATACCATATGGCAATAATTAACTTTATAGCATTCATATACTTGTGTATTACATATGAAGGTAAATTTTGCTGGATAACTTCTATTTCAATACATTTTCATCAATATAGTTTTGTTTCAAATGTTGCCACTCCCGTAACTTGGTCACTGAATTGGTCCTAATACAGCTATTTGTTTCAACATGGATTGCTTGTAAATTTAATTTGGGTTAGAAAGGGTTAATCTCTGTGTAGCACGTATGGCCCTTAGGCTAATCTATCACCAAGAACGCCTGTCCATAAGTTGATTGAGAATCGGTGCTGATGCCTTGTTTCTTCAACTGCATGGGGATTTTCATCAGCCCACACATGTTGATTACGAAAATTCACATCATCATCACTGTTGAACCCCGCTCATATCCGCAACCAGACTTTTGTTTTTAGTATTCCTTGCTACTATCATTATTCCATGCCAGGGGTGTCAACTACGGAATAATTATCTGGTACTCTGCTGTAATATAGGGCAGAGAAATGCATTGCGATGAATGGACGTCACATTGAGCACCTCCTATGAACAAGTGTTCAGATCTCAGAAAGTATGTGTTGTAGGACCGATGTTTATTAGGCATTATTTTCTTGTTTTGAACCGTATTAAATATTTTAGATTTACATATATATTTTTTTTTTCTCCCTGTAACATAGTTCTAGTAAGCTTATATTAAATTAATTTTCATCATTTTACTAGCTATCTCAAACCTCAAATTAATTATAATTGATTGAATTAAATTAGCTCATAAATTAAGTTACTACTTTACCTTATAGGTTTGTCTAAATTTAAATAAATATGTAATCTACTAGTCGTTAAAACTTAACTGAAGAATATTGCTGGAGAACTTTTAAGTGCAGTGTAAATATTCATAATTTAAATATGTATTGTAGCCTATTGATTAAGGCTGGTTGAGTGGATGAGAAGGCCTTATGGCCTTAAATCTGACAGCGAAAATAAAACATTATTATTATTATTATTATTATTATTATTATTACTATCACCTCCTAAAATATTGGATACTTTTTAACACCCTGTATATATCTCGTAAACGGTTAATTTGCGGACCTATGTTCACTGAAACTTTATTGCTTCTCTTCGTTTTTACTTCTCAGCCCTACATTTTTGACCATCACTTTTGAAACACTCTGTATATATAATATTTTTACAAATTAATCTTCTCAACAGAACTAAAAGTGCTGCAAAACGGAGAACAGAAAAGTTATAATCGGTATGACTCAGATAAATTCTGTACGTGTAAAATCACATCAAGTAAATAATGATTTCCAGTCACGTGATAGTTTAAAATCTTATTGCAGTATATGGGTTTCAATCAGGACAGACGCAAGTTCCCGAAGGTAGCTTATTATGAGATTTTATATATATATATATATATATATATATATATATATATATATATATATATATATCTCCATGGTCCACTATAGGAATCCGTTTTCTATTGACAATAATATGCATGCTCGTTCCCTATTGTTAATATAGGTACCCGTAGCGACATCAGTTATAATTGGTAATTCAAGGTTGATCGTGCTGCAGACATGATTATATTTAGATTTCTTCTCATCTGAATTCAACTCAAGCATTATGTCCATGATGTTGACGATGTCGTGTCTCGTGGGATATGTTCATCATCATCTAGTGTCTCATATGTAGCCTACTATAGGCCCTAACACGTTAAATTGTTTCCGACGGGTATCTGCATTACCTACAAGAATAATTTAAAAAATCAACTTTCAATAATAAATTATATTTGCTTAAACCAGTGGTTCCCAACCGCTGCGTCGCGAAATTTTGGAATTGAAAAATACATTTTATGCCACCCAGAAAGTCTCTTTACAACGCATTTTTTATTTACAACGAAGTCTTCGATATGATAATTTTATTTTGAGACAGACTTTATCAATGAAACAATGCCCAGTTTAATTTTTTTCTGCCTGGCGATATTTCGAATGGAAGTGAACACCTGAAACAATGCTTAGTAATTCGTTTACTCTTCCCACTTAGTACATAGTAATAAAGTTTAGAATCGTCAGAACATATTGGTCAGTTTCAGTATATACGTGTGAGCGGATGATAGTGCGACTAGGCTATTTTTATCAAAGTGCTTTATTTAGATTTTATCAACAGTAAACTAGAAATTTATCTAAAAAATCGAAACTATGGGATTTAAACTATTAGGGCCTCACATTAAATGTTATAAATTGTGAAGTAACAAAGTACTCCAATACAATAAAATATTCAAACTGGAGAATTGTGAATCTTTGAACCGTGCCGTTACGTTTAGATTTAATAAATACACAATCTTGCAATAAAGAACATTGGTATGTTATTATTCAGAAATTTGTTTCCTTTATCTCTCTACCTCCTTCGTTCTGAACATTACTGAGAGATAGCACCATTATTAGCTATAACAAGATATTTTCATTTGCTGAAATCATATTGAAGTAGATTAACTGTATTACGTGACTTAGATGAGAGTCTCGAGACAAAACAGTTTTGCTATATTTATTTTTTTATTAAATGTTAAGCACAGGAACGCCATTTCGTAATTTTATTTAAGAAACAAGCCAAACAAATTATCTTTGCATCAAAAACGGATGCTCCCTGGACCAAATTATTTTATAATTGTTTGAATGCAACAGAAGCCAATTCTTGCACGACTAATGCAGTTTATTTAAGAATATAGTCGCGAATTTTACCACCATTTCGATTGTGTTTTGTTTGGCACGGCTTGGTATATGGTGACTAGTGGCCAGCGAGTATTTGAACTATCGACATTGTTTAATTATCCAGTTGTTCCAAAATATTAATTGGCTTACGAGAATACAACTGTCTTCAAATGTATTATTGTACCATCTCAACATTACGCTAGATGCCAGTAGTGTTTTATGATTATGTTTTCTTGTTATCAGTTGTGCCAACTATAGAATCTTCATTGAACTCTGTGGACGGTTACTAGTCAATAAGTGCTTTGTTGATTCAGTTTCATTTTTATTAAAACATTTGCATTCCACTTCAATCATCCGGATCCCAGTAATCAACGTCACTTGACAGATGATTTTCAATAAATCTTAGTATTAAACAATTCATATGATATCCATAATACCATATAGCAGAAGCTATAACAAACATAACCTAAATAATATAAACAAGTGTTAGAAAAGTTTTAATTAGACGATGAAATAAACAAGAAACGTTTTAATTAACGCTGATGAAATAAAAATGAACATGAATAATTTTAAAAGAAACAATAAAAGTATTTTCAAATTTGAATGTTTTAGTGGTTGAGCCGTTTTGATGTTATATTGGACGTATGCGTAAAAGAAGTGACCTCGTTGATGTATATTAAATCCTCAATCTTCAGGATTCAATGGTGCTTCAAAGTTGACCAGTGATCTTTAAATTCTTGTTTAATGTCCATGCGAGTCATCTTTGAAAGTGCTGTGCATCGACTGGAGTGGTTTGTAATTTCGTTTTTTGACGTCCAGACCAGTTGGTTTGAAATGTTGGCAAACAAAGAAACAAATGCTAGGGTAGTGATAAAAATAAACAAATGCTAGGGACGCGATAAAATTAAACAAATGCTAGGGACGCGATAAAATTGTGCGATAAGCAGCCATGATTGGTTCAAAGACGTCCTTTCCTACCTTTTTATTGGTCAAAAGTAGTGTGACGTAGTAAAAGTGTAATACTCAATGAAACAATGCTCAGTTTAATTTTTTCTGCCTGGCGATACTTCGAGTGGAAGTGAACACCTGAAACAATTCTTAGTTATTCGTTTACTCTTCTCACTTAGTAATAAAGGTTAGAATCCTCAGAAAATATTGGTCAGTTTCATTATATACGTGTGAGCGGGTGAAAGGGGACTAAGCTATTTTATCAAAAGTGCTTTATTTAGATTTTTTATCACTGACAAATTTTTAATTCGAAAAAGGCGATATGAATCAAGTTCTGGGTCAGCTGACAACAGTTCTAATTCGAATAATGTGAGCGAAAATTCCCTCCAAGGTTCACAAAAACGCATCGCGTTTCGTAAATATAGTGATGAAGACTTGCAATGTGGTTTAAGTGGCGTGGAAATGAATATAAACAAAATCCCGAGTGTCTTATATGCGGAATTTTTTGGTCAAATCAGTCGACGGTGCCGAATAAACTAAAAAGACATTCAGAACTGCCGTTTTCAACGTAATACTTGTGTAAATCAACAGTTACTACCATAAAAATGGTGCAACCTAAACAAAGGAACAGACTGCTGCATTTTGAAGATGATTTATGTGTTGGCCTATCAATCATAAGGCCACGTATAGAAAAACTCTGTGCAATCCACAAAGCGCAGACTTCACATTATTTCAAATAGGTAAGTTTTCAAAAATGATAACAAAAATCCTTTTATCGGACATCCAGCATCATAGATAACTTGGGATTTTTTTACACATCTTTGTATTTTTCTAAAGCCACTCAAGTTGCTGCTTGCCTTTTTTTATATATTTTTTTTTATTTTCGATTGCGTATTAACATCGACCTAAATATAACACTGGAATTCCGACACTACATAGAACTTATCAGTGTTTTTTTCTGGCGTTCCAGCACCTTTTTCTTGCATTCTTCATCATGGAACCGAAATGTTTGTAAATAACTATGTTTTAATATGATTTTTATTTAAATTCCGTTTAGACTTAGAAAGTCTTGAGGTTAAAAACGTCAAAATTCCCGTGCAGTGAACAGTAATCATCTTCCCATCCACTATAAAATATTTTAAACGGAGTTCCATAACCTTTTATCCAGAAGAAAAGCATCATTTTTATTATTAATAAAAACAAGCAAGTGTGTCGCTATATAGTGGGCGTTCAGTAAAGTGTGTCGTCAGTCAAAAAAGGTTGGGAATCACTGGCTTAAACGATAAGATTTTGCTATCGACACCATGAATGTCATAGCCTTTCAAAAACGTCTGCTCAACAGCGTTGGGTGTTGGTGTGTCGGCACGTCGTGGAATTAAATCGCACGGATGGCGACCGAGGAGAGCTTTCTCTGATCATTCTTTCAGCATCAAATTCCCTAGAGATTTTGCTCTTAGCACACAGCAACTTTAAGAGTGTGGAGAAGTTGTCTGCCTCTATTATGGTTTGATGGAGCGAACAATCCAATTCCATGAAAAAGTATCTTTGAAGTTTCTTGATCCAGATCATGTAACTCAATGATGTCTCTGTGGTTTCTGCTGCCTTCTCATTTTGGAAGAGCTATCTTTCGTTATCATCATTATTATTATTATTATTATTATTATTATTATTATTATTATTATTATTATTATTATTATTATTATTATTATTATTAAAATTATAATAATACTAGTGGCTTAATGCAGCAAATGCTGCAAACTAAGTTCATTAGACGTTCAAATAAACATTTTTCAGATTTGTTTTCAATGAAGAACACCAGACATTCTGAAAGTTATTTCCTTCCATAATAATGAAAGATACTCACTCTCGAGCCAATACTGAAGAGAACCATGCATATAAACATCTACACCACACCGCCATTAAATATATGAAAAAGACCAACCCCACTTGATTAATAACTATAAAAATATTTGATTTTTAATAATATTATTATCTTACATAAGTTTTATAGCTTTCAGTAACATATACTATATATACTATAGGCCTTATTCAGTAAAATATAGAAATCAAAATCTAATTTAAGTTATTCTTACATCTACTTATATAACCCCAAAACTTTTCACTTTCACATCATCAATATAGCATTAATATGTATAATTAATGAAAAATAGTCACATCACGGCATTAACTACAATAATATTTCATTTCTAATGGTAATAATGTCATCAAACCACCTCAAGTTTTGTAGTTTTTAATATCCAATACACAGCTGTACCCAGAAAATTACACACCACAGAATCGAACCTGTAAAGTATTTTTAGTAAGTTAAGTTTTCAATAACCAATTTAATTTGAGCTCTAAATATGTCAGCATTCTTGCAGATCATGGCCTTCGTGTAATATTGTTTACTGTAGTGTGTGTTTTGTTTTATTCTGAAATGCAACACGGCCGACTTGATGCTCGCTTCGCTTCTCCTGAATGCAATTAGCTAGTTCTCAAAACTGACGACAGATGGATTTTGGAAAATAGGAAGATTATGTAGGAAAATTGATATTTCACTGAAAACTACTATTTTTCCGAAAAACTTTGGGTTCCAAGCTTCAAAATGAGGGGCCATTTATTAAAATCCGTTCAGCCGTTTTCCCGTAATTTCCATTACCAGTTCAAATTTTATATAATGTTACCTCTCAGCCTTAAAAAGAACCTGATCCAAACTTTAGTGATGCCCCACTTCGATTATTGCGATTCTTTATTCACGAATCTAAATACTGATCTTGCCCATAGACTACAGCGTGTTCACAATATCTGCGTTCGTTCCGTTTGTAACATTAGAAAATTCGATCATGTAACACCGTCACTAGAATTGTTGTCTTGGAGTCCACTTAAAGAAAGAAGATTCTTCAACTCTCTCTTATTACTATTTAAAATCATCCACACCTCCACACCCTCTTACCTAGCATCTCGTTTTGTTTACCTTTCACTACCTCGAACCCGGAACATGTACCTTCTCTCTATTCCTCTGCACAGAACATCCTTCTACTCATCATCTTTCAGCATATCTATTCCACGCCTCTGAAATTCTCTCCTGACCACGTCAGAGACTGTCGGACAATATCAAAATTCAAATTTAAATTAAAAATCACATTCTAGTTCGTGGAATTGTTTGTTGAACACATGTCAGGTTGCGCAACTTCACCTTAACCCATGACATATAGTAAATATTGTAACTATGCTGTTGTAAAATTGAAAATTAATATGTAATGTATTTATTATTATTATTATTATTATTATTGCTACTATTATTATTATTATTATTATTATTATTATTATTATTATTATTGTCAGTTATCAATAACATCATTGCTATCTCTGTTTTCTTTCTTTTCGTTGTATTAGCTCGATGAGAGCACTATAATGTACTTTTGACTCTGTTGACCCTCTATAGGGCTTTAACTTAATTTTTATCATTTTCATCAGTGTTTGTATTTCTTTTTGTATTTATATGTGCTATCTGGTAGGATGGAAGAGAAGGCCTTATGGCCTTAATCCTGTCAGATTAAATAAATTATTATTATTATTATTATTATTATTATTATTATTATTATTATTATTATTATATATATTTTTGGAAAAAGTTAAAGAATTTAAATATCTTGGCTATAAATTATCTTTCTTAGCAGATTGAGACATTCACGACAAAATTTTACAGTATAATAAATCAATGGGCATCACAAACAGAATCATGAAACTGTTTCTAGTTCAGCGACATACCCGCACTCGTCTGTATAAAACCTTAGCACGGCCAGTCCTGCGCTATGGAAGTGAAGCCTGAATGATGAATGAGTTTCCGGTTATCCAGAAATAAAGCGGTGTCCTTAATATAAATTTTATGAAACTAGTCAGAAAAAAATTAATCCGGAAATAAATGTTACGCCTGCTTTATCGGCAACTTCTCCAACAACCGTGCCCAGCGTAAAGTCTAAGAGCAGGCGCGAAAAGAACCAGACGGCATGACAGTGTAAAGTTTACGATTACATACTTGCCTTTATTCTATTTTAGCCCAAATAATAATAATAATAATAATAATAATAATAATAATAATAATAATAATAATAATAATAATAATAATAATAATAATAATACCAATGTTATAAACCTGGCAATTATGTAACTAATAAATATTCATGACATCTGTTTAAAATTGTCAGATTTGCAATACTTATAACCAGTTTTTCCCTTCATTCCCATCAGAATACAGCTAGCAACTCTTCAGTTCAGTCAAAGGGTTAGGTACAGTTTACAGCAGTAACATTTTTGGAAATATTCAACATTTTTTTTCCCTCCATTACTGTATCTTGTACAATAATGAAAATTGGTATGTGTATAACACTGTCCTTCCGCTTTATGAAAAAAATATTTTTACGATTTAAAAAAAAAACATTTATATATATATATGTTTTTTCAAAATTTAAAATTGTTGTAGTTCACTGTGCAGTGATGAAGCGTTTCCCTCATAACTCATAAACTTGTTAACTTTTTTATGTTCTCTCTCTTTTATTTTATTGCTGAAACTCATGTTTACAATATCATGCTCTTTCAGCTTAATAAATATTTTTTTTAATTTTGTGTAATTAAAAATACTGATGTTTGACCATTTTTAAAATGACCTTATTTTTTATCAGACAATCTGTCAAAGGCAGACAAGTGATCTTGCATCATATTGTAGGTATGACATGCATAAATACACACAAAATATTTCATCACAGAATTTTTTTTCATATAGCAGAAGGACAGTGTTTTAAGGCCCATTCACAATGACAATTAAACATAACCGTAAGCTAAACACAGACGTTTGCGCCCAGGCTACCAAATGGGATAATTCACAATGATTCACATAAGAATTGACATAAACATTACCGTAAGACGTTAACATGAAAGTTTGCAAACTCCAAACTTTCATGCTTATGCTTACGTGATTTGCAAACAGAACACAATCGTGGAGCGCTGAAGTATACGACAGAATATGAAGCATTGGCGTCGTTCTTATGTTTCCATGGTTACCAAGAATGTTTGCGGTTATGTTTATGTTCCCATCGTGAATGATGGTATGACTTCTTGATTTTACCGTAACGTTTATATTCTTAAGTTAACGCTTACGTTATGTTTAATTTTCATTGTGAATGAGCCTTTACACATACTAATTTTCATTTTTGACAAGATACAGCAATGGAGGAAAAAAAGTTGAATATTTCCAAAATGGTACTACTGTAAGCTGTACCTAACCCCTTAAGGAACTAAGGAACTTCTATGAGGATACACCTTGCATCATCTATATCTATACTAATAATAAATCTGTAGCCGAAATTTTTCTGGTAATTTTCGGTTTTCCAAAAATAATTGGTCCTAACATATATAATTAACCACCCTGAAACCGAAAATCGCTTTTTTGAAATTTTTTAAGTATGTCTGTTTGTCTGTATGTTTGTTACCTTTTCACGCGATAATGGCTGAACGGATTTCGATGAAAATTGGAATATAAATTAAGTTCGTTGTAACTTAGATTATAGGCTATATGGCATTCAAAATACATGATTTAAAAGGGGGGTTATAAGGGGGCCTGAATTAAATAAATCGAAATATCTCACTTATTATTGATTTTTATGAAAAATGTTACATAACAAAAATTTCTTTAAAAATAATTTCCGATAAGTTTTACTCTTTGAAAAATGTTGATAGGACTGATATTTAATGAGATAAATGAGTTTTAAAATTAAAATAACTGCCATCTAAGGCCGTGTAATGAAATAAACAAATGACTTCGTCTATAAGGGGCCTTGGTCAACAACAATCGAAAGCTATGAATCATAGCCTACAGACAATGTTTCTTTGATTGTATGAAGCAATATCGGAAGCTAAATTAACCGATTTGTATAATTAATTATTATTTCACCATTGGAAAGTGTAGTTTCTCTGTATGGACATAATGTTATAATGTTATTACAGTAACTTCTGAGTGAATTGAGGACAGGTAAGATTAAAATAGCTTCTTATGCACAGAAAACTTGATCGGCTATTGTGTGTATTCGTTTCCTGTATTTCTTAAAATAATGTTTATCTCAGAGAATTAACGAACAACGAGAGTGTATTGATTTAGTATGCAGTAATAATATGTTAGCTTAGCATTTCATTATTTTATAATCCAAATTTTAACTATGCTCAATTGAATCGAGTTAAAATGCATAAAATACATATGCATTAAATGCAATGCTAAAAAATTTGGGTAATGAGCCAAGCAGATGATGTTGCCCTGTTGTAAAATAAAATTTGTTCCTCCTGAGATTCAAGAGCCCCCATAACAAATTGAAAACTTACTTATCGGGGTACATCCGTTATCAACACACTTTTATATAATATAATATAATATAATATAATATAATATAATATAATATAATATAATATAATATAATATAATATAATATAATATAATATAATATAATATAATATAATATAATATAATATAATATAATATAATTTAATGATTTGAAGTGTTCAGAACCATAGGGGCCAAGCGCCATTTACTGAATACGTAGAAAACAAGAGTTAAAATTAAGTTATTACCATAATTCAATGGAAACATATAACAAGTAAAATAAAGTATACACATTAAATGTAAATGATGTCAATGTTCATTGAACTATGGATGCATGTAATAAAAATTAAGAAACATGTTAAAGGAATTATCATTGCACCAAATGAATGCTCTTATGACCAAAATGATTCCATTTTAATTATTTAAATATAATTTAAATTTAGTAACATTTTAAACGATTTATCCTTCTATCAAACACGAATATTCCCTGGATCAAATGTCCTATTTTAATTATGTAATTTCTCTATATTTATTTCTAACGGGTGCAGCGGAGCGCACGGGTACGGCTAGTAAGAGCTAAACCCCTCTGGCTGCAGTTACCACAACAACATGGAATTCCCCCAGTCCCCGGCTTCCAGGTACTTACCAAAACCACTGGTCTCAAGAGCATGTTCTCCCTTTGCAAGGAACAAATATTGCCCAGTAATGTTAAAATGGAGGACCTGGGGGAAACCACGAGCAAACCGTTGGCAGGTGAGCATGGCGCGTCGATAACAAAGGAAGGAAACGGAGAGAGCGCGCGAGGGAAGAAACAAACAGACGCCGACACACCCTGGATCTGGTGGGGGGGGGGAGAATAGCAGCACAGAATAGAGACGTTCCCTCGGGAAGTTATTAATTTCCACAAGCAGATACACCCGCGCACAGGTCCGGTTTAAAACCGAATGGTGTAATGGGTGGGCATGCCCGCCGGCATCTCTGTAGTTAAAGTACGCACAGAGCCATTAGTAATTACGGCTCTTCCTAATGGGGGAGTCCAGAGTTCGTTCAAAGAGATGTACCATCATGAAATACATTTTTTTCATTTATCCATTCGCGAAATAAGCGCAAATAAACGCTACAGTCATTATTAGTACGATAAAACATATATTGTTTGGTAGCGATTTATGAAACAGGTGTAAGTATACAACTTTCAGTGCAAATACGTGATATCTATCTACGAAGAAACAAAAAAGGTTCTTAATACTCGGCCATTCCCTTTGTGGAACGGCGGCAGCGTCTTGTACTAATACAGAGCTTATCAAAAGTCCGGAAACACTTTCAATATTTTGTTACACAAAAACTACAAATGATAGCACTTTCAAACACACGTCAGTTTAAAGTCAAACTCTCAAAGTTTTTTTTTTTTTGCGTAATTTTCAGAAAAGTCCATCAATATGTTAGAAATTTGTTTTCTCAGTCGTTGACTTTACTACTTTATATATTTTGTTAGGTGTTAACCTTTACATAATAAGTTGTGTGATATATGAACGTTTTCGTTGAGCATGTCAACATCATCAGATACAAACTGTCATTTTACAATATCAATACTCTCAGTGTTATCTACACAATCTACACATACAATACATGTTTACTATCATATGGGGATAAAACCTATTAAAAATTATATGAATTGGTTTTATAATGTTCAATTGTGGATACCCCAAATGTCAACAATTAAAATATACTTATATTATCATGGACATATTTTTTGCAAGCCATCACATGTGAACAATATTATGAACGATGTGATGATATGAGACTAAAAGTGAGATTAAAATATAAAAATGAGCTAACTCTATTCAAAGCTTTACTATGCATGTGAGGATTTGCAAA
Source organism: Periplaneta americana (assembly GCA_025594305.2). Classification (NCBI taxonomy): domain Eukaryota; kingdom Metazoa; phylum Arthropoda; class Insecta; order Blattodea; family Blattidae; genus Periplaneta; species Periplaneta americana. Next base: position 82,915,079 of record JAJSOF020000027.1, read on the forward strand.
TTACAATGTTTTGTTACAAGGTATTCACTTTTCCATATCATGGTGTAAGATTCTAGCCTGTTATGACTGCCTATATTTTGCAGATCCTGGTGTTATTATTTATGCCAATATGTTGGGTTTAAATTGTTTATTGTTAATTAGATGATGGGCGTATGTTCTGTTGTTGCTCATGTTACGGGATGATTATTCAATCCAGTAGTGATGTTGTAGAAGTTTATTTAACATGGTGTGAATCGAATGTCTGAGATCGTTGTTGAAGTGTTTTCTGTGGATGTTGATCGTGTACTGACAGTCTCCACTTAACCAGTACATGACTTGCAAAAAATATATCTATGATAATATAAGTATATTTTAATTGTTGACATTTGGGGTATCCACAATTGAACATTATAAAACTAATTCATATAATTTTTAATAGGTTTATCCTCATATGATAGTAAACATGTATTGTATGTGTAGATTGTGTAGATAACACTGAGAGTATTGATATTGTAAAATGACAGTTTGTATCTGATGATGTTGACATGCTCAACGAAAACGTTCATACATCACACAACTTATTATGTAAAGGTTAACACCTAACAAAATATATAAAGTAGTAAAGTCAACGACTGAGAAAATAAATTTCTAACATCTCAAAGTTCTGTTTACACCTTACAGAGATTCAATGTGTGAACCACGAGTGACTCGGCAGATGTCCAAACGATAATCAAACTCTTCCCATACCCTTTTCAACATATCCTCTGTGACCGTGGCGGCAGCTTCTCGAATACTGGTTTTTAGTTCCTCTAAATCACGTTGCAAAGGCGGTACAAACACACGGTCCTTTAGATACCCCCATAGGAAAAAGTCACATGCAGTCATATCGGGTGACCTTGGTGGTCATGTCATGAAACATCTGTCCCTTACTCCAGCACGTCCTATCCAACGATCAGACATCTCCGTATTCAGGTAAGCACGAACTGCATTGTGGAAATGTGGCGGAGCCCCATCTTGCTGAAAGATGAAATCGTCATCGAGATCTTGTCTAAGTTGAGGTACCAACCATTGCTCCAACATGTCCAGATATGAATGTCCAGTCACAGTAGCCTCAATGAAGAAAAAAGGTCCGTACTGTTTTCGTTGTGACAACGCGCAGAAAATATTCACCTTTGGTGAATCACGCTCATGTTCAATGATTCTGTAAGGTTTCTGTGTACCCCAAACACGACAGTTGTGCTTGTTAATTTTCCCACTCGTATGGAATGTCGCTTCGTCTCTGAAAATTATTATTATTATTATTATTATTATTATTATTATTATTATTATTATTATTATTATTATTATTATTATTATTATTATTACCTAAATGACCGTGTGATTGTACCGCCTTTGCCACGTGATTTAGAGGAACTAAAAACCAGAATTCGAGAAGCTGCCGCCACGGTCACAGAGGATATGTTGAAAAGGGTATGGGAAGAGTTTGATTATCGTTTGGACATCTGCCGAGTCACTCGTGGTTCACACATTGAATCTCTGTAAGGTGTAAAACGAACTTTGGGAGTTTTACTTTAAACTGACGTGTGTTTGAAAGTGCTATCATTAGTAGTTTTTGTGTAATAAAATATTGAAAGTGTTACCGGACTTTTGATATGCCCTGTACATTGCGTGTCATTGTTACGTCATCTGTGTAGTACCTTGCCTAATGACAAAGACAGGCTACGGCGCGACGTCACATTCTTAGTCCTAGCATGGCCAACATTGAACAAGTTTATATGTAAATGTACGTTGGAACGAGTTTAAAATAGTAATTCCTTTGTTATTTAGAACTTTGAACATGTATTTATATTAGGCGATTATCACGATGTCCATGACTAGACCAAGATAAAAACGTGCCTGTTTTCTCGTTAGCCACGTGCAGTACAGTCCAGAATGGTTTTCCTCTTAGGCCGGGTGCACACAGAATCAGACGCGACGCGGCGACGTTTTGCTTTACAACGCCTCGCGACAACTGATTTGCTCGCTGTGAGGGTTTGAAAAACTGGCCTAGGTTATAAAATGGCGTCAATGGAAAAAGACTGGCTATATGAGAAATTCTATTGCATTTGGTTATTATTTCTTAAGGATACCTAATACGCCCAAAAATCTGTAGTATTGAAAGAGTCTTAAAATTAAATACTACTAATGTAGTGGACAAACGTAATTTTCTGTGTTTATGGCTACTTCACGACTCACAATAAAGAAAAATAGTATATTAAATCCACTGCCTGCTGGATCACATCCTGTGGCTGCTTACACTGTCTGCCTGCCCAATCAACGGTCAACTACCTCCCATCTAGCGAGGTTTTCCCGAAATATTAAGGTGAAATCAGGTAATCTCATGGTAGATCCTAGGACTCATCCCCGCAAGATACCACCTCACCATCATCAATTCCTCCGACGCTAGATAACCGTGCATTTGATAATAAAGCGGCGTTAAATAATCAACTTGCAATTGAAAATATAGATGTAGAGGGAAGAACATCGCATGGCTGATCACCAAGGAAAATGTTAATGAGCTCATATCAGGGTTGCCAGACGTCCTGGATTTCCCAGGATTTCTTTGGATTTTAATAGTGTTTCCCGTGTCCTGGATTGAGTTATATTTGTCCCGGAATGTCAAAAAAACATTGGAAAGATACAATTTTTTCTCATTTCTATAAACTTATTTTTAAAATTCCTTATTCATTTTTTCAAGACCCTGTACAACCTACGTTCAACATCGTCGTCAACGCCCCCTGGTACCTTCTACAGGATTGTATTGAAATGAAAATTTAGGTATCTTACAGTATCTTTATCGTTTACTCTCTTTGGTATCTGATTTTTTTTATTGATAGGATTTAAATACTGTATCAGACACTTTTTTCTGTATAGATCAGGCTCTGATATGGCATCATTTTTGTAGAGTTCATCAATAATTCCAAAGAAACTTCATAATCTAGCAAAAATGTAACAACTAACACTTTAGACCCTATACATAGGCGGAGAGAGAACCGTTTCCTTGGGGGCAAATCCATTTATCGGCAAATCTCGGATCTCTTGTGACATTACTATAGATAAATGCACATTTTCGTTCATGCAACAATAAGCTTGAAACGAAACATTTCACACAAGAATGGCCATGGAAAAGGTATGAAACAAAATATTGGAGAGTTTTTCTATTGATTGAGCTTTATGTTAAGGAATTGTAATATACGGTTATGGAATTATAAGCTTTTATTTCTGAATACTCTTTGTGTGGACACGGTGTATTATGTAACTGAACTTTAATTCGAGGTAAGAGTTCGTCATGGCCACCAATATTCAAAAATGACATTAAACACATGTTAAGATGATTTACAAACAGTCGAAAGAGTGACATGACTGACATAGCAGTACAGCCTTCTGATGAATTAATGGATCCTCCAACAGACAATGCGGTATTCGTAAAAGCTTGGCTTGCCGCAGGTTTTTTGCATTACCAACTCACGGCTTCATCCCATATGATGGAGGAATTTGTAAAAATACTAACAACAGAAAGAAAAAAATTTGAGCAAAAGTGCCGCGGCAGATATTCCCAGAATTGTCAAGAACTACAACTATTGCACCTTTAAAATATGGATATATGTTACGAACTGTTGATTGTGTGTGTCCTATGTTGTTCCTAGTGTAAGTCTATACATGAGGTCATTGAATAAGTAAGGTCTTGTCTGACTAGAAAACGAAATGATCAAGTTAAACTCATTTCGGTGATGTCTGGGAATACAGTTTTCGTTCGTATCTGTGGTGTTATGGAGAAGTGTTTACATATATCGTAAAGTTTCTTGGTTCAACGACTTTGGTCTAGAAACAGTGATAAGTCTAGGTGTGAACGTCTATAATAAATATATGTATATTTCCACATATTGGCAACAAACTGGTATTTTTTAAACTGATGAGATGAAGACTACATTCTCAAAGAGAGGCTGTAGTTAATAGGTTAAGAAAGAGTAAGAGTATTTGTTTACCATTGCACTCTAATTTTATCAAAATAGAAGTATATGTGAGTTTATTTTTCACAAAAAGGGTCGGTTAAGATTATTAAAAAAATAATAATAATAACAAAATAAAATAAAAAAAAAAAAAAAATAACAGAGGATACAGTTAATTTACAAATTATGATAAAACTGACTAAAAATATATTAGTTGTGATATTTGTAACACAACGTAAATAATAATTAAAAAAAAAAAGATCTCGTAGCATAATATATATATATATATATATATATATATATATATATATATATATATAAATTTGTAATTTTATATCTAACAAAGCTATTGAATAATTTATTTCACTCTCTACTGTAAATTGCAGCCTTTCGTGTAATTTATTAAACAAATGTACAATTGTATTATCTATTGATTTATTCTCATAAATTATAAGTGTGTGATCTACAAATCAATGAAAGTCTTTTATGTTATGGTTATTTAGGATGTCACTGATAGTATTATCTTCTATGTTTTGTAGGAAAATATCGGTTCGAATTCCAGATAATGGATTACCCAGTGCTAGGCTAACATTCTGTTTATAAAATTTTTGATCGAAGTGAAGTAATTTTGTGAAGTAACAGTATTTATTAGATTTAAATTTTGTTGGAATTTATTCAATGGTATTTGAAGGTTAATTAATTTTGCTTTGATAATATTTATAGTTTCTTGAAGTGTGATATTTGTATATAAGTTTTCTATGTCAAGGGACATCAGTTTTGAATTTGGGTTAATATTCAGTTTGACTTGATTATCTATTATAAGTCTCGTGTTGTTTATTGTATATTGATTTTGTAATTGTAAGGTTTGTTTTAACCATTTGTTAAGAGAAAATAAATTAAAAAAAAGAACGTGCATGATAAACGAGCACAGCTGATTTTAGAACTGTTTTTGTCATCAGCTCCAGTAGATGGATAGAAAGCGTTCCATCTCTCTTTCATAACGATCAGGGACCTATTCCACAAAAATTATTAGTAACTTATTTTATCTCGTATTGATTTTCCTACCAATAAACGGAAAGTGATATTTTTTTTACTGTTATTGGCATTTTATAGACTATATTTATATCATCCGATTTAAATACATGGCCCAACAGCAGTAGTGGAAGCGATGCTGGAGTTAATGGGATTTGCTGCGTATTTAGAGAAAGATTAAAAGGCTCTCATTTTTTAACAGCAGGCGCGACATCAAAACCATTGCATGACATGGGATATAGATTAGGACACTCTGAAAACAGCAGCAACATACTGTTAGCTAAACATCAATTACAAACTACGTAAACAAAACTGATTATTTATTCATCGCACCACAAAAATCCACAAAACGCTTCCATTTAAAATTATTTTAGAAAGTAAATAAATGGATGAGTAATGACATCATTTGTAAATATTATGGACTGTAACATTAAGACAACGTATTTGCTAATTAATAACAACATTCTATTATTTTATTTTAACTTGTTATTTATTTGTTTATTATTTCGTAGAATATAAAAAGAAGAAGTGTTTATTACTTGATTACTGCATGCTTTTTTCATACACACATAGTGTTCTGTTCAAGGGCAGGTCTGACACTACAAACCCAGCATTCTCCAATCTTTCCTATTTTCTGCCTTCCTCTTAATCTCCCCATGTGATCCATATGTCGTCTATCATCTGATATCTTCTTCTGTCCCGAATTCTTCTCCCGTTCACTATTCCTTCCAGTGCATCCTTCAGTAGGCAGTTTCTTCTCAGCCAGTGACCCAGCAAATTACTTTTGTGCGAGATCGTGCGTATTTGCTTAGTTTCTGCACAAAACCAATCCGCGGAAAGTCTAAAATTCCACATTCAGTATTCCCAACCTAACACACATAACAATTTCCCTCTTCTTACCGCTTAAGTGACATATTCATTTTACTGCTTTAGGCTTTTAACATATTATTTTTAGAGACTTTCAATATAGTAATAATTATAAATTGGAAACTTACCACTGCAATTTCACCTAAATTGCACTGTTAATTATTGTTTTTAAATATTTGCAAAAATTAAGTAAACTCTACAACTCCACTGAAGTTACTGCATTCGTGATGCAAGTAACATTAAGGAAGCCGTGAAAAAATCAACAAGATTCCAGACTCATCATAGACTGGGAGAAAAAAAAAAGACAGACGTATATCACGGCCTGCTGGAGTATAGTAAACACAGAAAACATTTTAAAGCAACAATGTTGAAGATAGATATTTCTGTTTTGCAAATTTGCCGTCATTGAACAGAAACCAAGATGGAGATTTCATTGCAACTAATTAGAAATTCCTCTTTCAGGCATGTAATGAACGATCTTTGCACAAAATAATGTACGATACACGAGCGGTATGTTTTCTTTCAATTCTCGGAAATTAAAACAGCTCAACTACGTTTCGCTTTTTCAAACTTTTCCTCGAACATGAAAACTTCAACATACCGCTCTTGTAACGCATATTACTATTCCTCTTCCTGATCAGTTTCAGCAACATTCTTTCTTCAACCATTCTTTCCAGCACAGCTTCGTTTCTTATTCTGTCTGTCCATTTCACACGCTCCATCCTTCTGAAGGATTTGATAACGTTTCACTCATATGAATAACTGTCAACATGTTATTTTAGTTGACTGTGCTGTAGACCTATTGAAACGGTACAGTCTGAGGTCAGTCGGCTAACGACTTTCCACCTAAGGGAAAAGAATTCGCTTCCTAAGTGATCCTGGAATATATGTAGTCAGAAAGTAGCTGATCTTTGATTTCTTCTGACATTCTCAGTACAGTATATTATTGTCATTTTATTACACACGTTCTCCTCGAATAGGATCTACGGTAGGCTATTACACCTATAATATAAAGCGAATTTACGAGAGACACAATGAAAATAAGTTTCTGTTATTCAATTTCATTATCGTCAACTTCAAGGTTTTTTCCCGATTATAGAAGATAACTTCCCATCTTTGTCATAGTCTTCCTAGTTTTCTTCTTCCTTCTGGTTTAAAGTGCAACTTAACCTTCGGCATCGTCTCTTGATTCAATTTTTCGATATCACCATACCACTGTTGCTATTTTTTAATGTAAAAAGCTTGTGCTCGACTGAAAAATGATAAAAATGTTACAAAAATGTCAACAACTGGTGTCAGTTGCTCAGCAAAGACAATGAGTTATATGGCACTACTCTGACATCAATTTCTTAATAACGGCAATGAGTTATATGACAATATTCTGACATCAATTGCTTAGCAACGACAATGAGTTATATGACACTACTCTGACATCAATTTCTTAGCAACGGCAATGAGTTATATGACAATATTCTGACATCAATTGCTTAGCAACGACAATGAGATATATGACACTACTTTGACATCAATTTCTTAGCAACGGCAATGAGTTATATGACAATATTCTGACATCAATTGCTTAGCAACGACAATGAGTTATATGACACTACTCTGATATCAATTTCTTAGCAACGGCAATGAGTTATATGACAATATTCTGACATCAATTGCTTAGCAACGACAATGAGTTATATGACAATATTCTGACATCAATTTCTTAGCAACGACAATGAGTTATATGACAATATTCTGACATCAATTGCTTAGCAACGACAATGAGTTATATGACACTACTCTGATATCAATTTCTTAGCAACGGCAATGAGTTATATGACAATATTCTGACAACAATTGCTTAGCAACGACAATGAGTTATATGACACTACTCTGATATCAATTTCTTAGAAACGGCAATGAGTTATATGACAATATTCTGACATCAATTGCTTAGCAACGACAATGAGTTATATGACACAATATTCTGACATCAATTGCTTAGCAACGACTCTGATATCAATTTCTTAGAACGGCAATGAGTTATATGACAATATTCTGACATCAATTGACATCAATTTCTTAGCAACGACAATGAGTTATATGACAATATTCTGACATCAATTGCTTAGCAACGACAATGAGTTATATGACATCAATCAATTTCTTAGCAACGGCAATGAGTTATATGACAATATTCTGACATCAATTGCTTAGCAACGACAATGAGTTATATGACACTACTCTGACATCAATTTCTTAGCAACGGCAATGAGTTATATGACACTACTCTGACATCAATTGCAACGACAATGAGTTATATGCAACGACAATGACAATGAGTTATATGACACTCAATTGCTTAGCAACTCTGACATCAATATTCTGACATCAGCAACGACAATGAGTTATATGACATTACTCTGACATCAATTTCTTAGCAACGACAATGAGTTATATGACAATATTCTGACATCAATTGCTTAGCAACAACAATGAGATATATGACACTACTAGCAACGGCAATGAGTTATATGACAATATTCTGACATCAATTGTCTTATATGACATTACGACATCGATTTCTTAGCAACGGCAATGAGTTATATGACAATATTCTGACATCAATTGCAAACGACAATGAGTTATATGACACTACTCTGACATCAATTTCTTAGCAACGACAATGAGTTATATGACAATATTCTGACATCAATTGCTTAGCAACGACAATGAGTTATATGACACTACTCTGACATCGATTTCTTAGCAACGGCAATGAGTTATATGACAATATTCTGACATCAATTGCTTAGCAATGAGTTATATGACACTACTCTGATACGACAGTTATGAGACATATATGAACGACACTACTCTGACATCAATTTTCTTAGCAACGGCAATGAGTTATATGACACTACTCTGACATCAATTTCTTAGCAACGACAATGAGTTATATGACACTACATCAATTTCTTAGCAACAATCACATCAATTTCTTAGCAACGACAATGAGTTATATGACAATATTCTGACATCAATTGCTTAGCAACGACAATGAGTTATATGACACTACTCTGACATCAATTTCTTAGCAACGGCAATGAGTTATATGACAATATTCTGACATCAATTTCTTAGCAACGACAATGAGTTATATGACATTACTCTGACATCAATTTCTTAGACATTATATGACAATATTCTGACATCAATTGCAACGACAATGAGTTATATGACAATATTCTGACATCAATTTTTAGTAACGGCAATGAGTTATATGACAATATTCTGACATCAATTGACAACGACAATGAGTTATATGACACTACTCTGACATCAATTTCTTAGCAACGACAATGAGTTATATGACAATATTCTGACATCAATTGCTTAGCAACGACAATATATGAGTTATATATGACAATATTCTGACATCAATTGCTTAGAACACAATACTTCTGACATCAATTTCTTAGCAGCAACGACAATGAGTTATATGACAATATTCTGACATCAATCTGACATCATCAATTTATATGACACTAGACATCGATTTCTTAGCAACGACAATGAGTTATATGACAATATTCTGACATCAATTGCTTAGCAACGACAATGAGTTATATGACACTACATCTGACATCAATTTCTTAGCAACAACAATGAATTATATGACAATATTCTGACATCAATTGCTTAGCAACGACAATGAGTTATACAACTTAGCAACGACAATGAACCATTTATTAATATTTCTGACATCAATTGCTTAGCAACGACAATGAGTTATATATAATTTCTTAGCAACGACAATGAGTTATATGACAATATTCTGACATCAATTGCTTAGCAACGACAATGAGTTATATGTATACATTCAATAAATAAATATAATAAATAACGACAATGAGATATATGACATTAATACATCGATTTCTTAATACAATGAGTTATATGACAATATTCTGACATCAATTTCTTAGCAACGGCAATGAGTTATATGACATTACATCTGACATCATTTCTAGCAACGGTAATGATTATTGACAATATTCTGACAATCAATTCAGCAACGAACCAATTCCAATATTCTGAAAATTGCTAAAACGACAATGAGTTATATGACACTTCATCAGCAACGGCAATGATTATATGACAATATTCTGACATCAATTGCGTTTCAACAATGAGTTACCTTGACATTATGTCAGTGACAACGACAAACAAACAAACAAACAAACAATGAATTAAATTCTGATATCACAAAACGAACAAAATTCTATTGTAAATGCTTGTACATAATAGTATACAAATAAATAAATAAATAAATAAATAAATAAATAAATAAATAAATAAATAAATAAATAAAACTTAATTATAAATAAATAAATAATAAAAATTTCACTTTTAATTATAAAATAAATAAAAAATAAATAAAACTAAAACAGACGCGTTTCATCGAATAAACAAACAAACAAACAAACAAACAAACAAACAAACAAACAAATAAACAAATAAATAAATAAATATTATATTCCGAAGTAAATATCACCCAATTTTCCTGAACGTTTCACAGTTCACTTTTATTATATATGCCAATGACCCCTAATATTACGTTTTTTAAAGTAAATAATATCAGATTCACAATATTTAAATTTACAATTTACGTGAATTAAAAAATATACTCTAAGGGAATTTAAAAATCTAAGTGAATTTAAAAATATCATAATTCCAAATTAAATATCTATTTATATTGCAACTCTGTATAGATATAAAGAAACTACTATAAACATTAATCCCTAAAATTTTGAAAAAAAAAAAAAAATTCGAAACTATTCGTCACAGAAATACTGTCACTTTTCAAAATTATGTATACTTATCCTGAAAAGATCTTTAAAATTGGCCCAATAGGCTAAGAAAAAAGCTTTCACAAACTCCATAGTGTTCCCTTAATAATTACAGTTTCAGAAGGTACGCCTTGTTTATTTTATCAATAACATCAAACAGCAGGAACTTGGCTTGTTTTCTTAAAAAAAAAATCTTGGTAAGATGTTCGAGAGTCATTTGGTGAAGAGTTAAAAATAAGTGAATAAAGACAGAAGGGAAAAACAGTTAAAATATTTTAAATAAATGTTTATGAGCATAAATATTGTAGCAGAGATCTCCCAAAGGAAGAGACGCTATTTCTGTTCCGATAGTACATTACAGCATTTGTTTCAGATGTGAAAAATACAGAGTGAGTCGAGAGGAAGGGGTACATGATTTGAGGGTTGATGATATTGGTAATTCTTAACAAAAAAGTTCATATGAACATATGTCCTGTTCTTAACGTTTCGGAGAAAACTAATGGAAACAATGAGGAACATGAAAAGTGCAGGTGATAGTAAATTAAAGCGTTGTTACCTTATGTTCTGTTTAATTGTGTACTTTTCTTTACAGAACATGTTCGAAAAATCCACCGTCAACTTTAATCAACTTTGCAGTTCTTGTAAACAGCTGTTGTGTTGCTGATCTGAGTTGATTCGGACATTCCTTTACTTGAGCAAAAGCATGTAAAATGCGAGCGAAAATTTCCAATTTGCTCTTGTAAACTTCGCTCTTAAGCCAACTCTACGCACAGTAATCCAATGTAGTAACGTCGGGTGACCTCGGTGGCAAGATATGACTCCACCGCGACCGATCCAACGCCCAGGTTACGTTTCATTGATCATACTACAACCTAATTTCGTTTTGGCTGTGTCCGCATATGAGTGCTTATGAAGAACATGAGACTGACCCCGTCATTTTCAAATAGCTGTATGTCAGATTCTGTTAAGAACAGGCATATGTTCATATGAACTTTTTTGTTCAAAATCACTAATATTAACACCCCTTACACCTTGTACGTTTCCTCCTGACTCATCCTGCATGTGCGAACAAAATCCATTTAATTATGATGCCGAAAAATCTACGGTTTCTTGAGGAATACTGTAGTGAAGATTTCGTCGCGATATATTTATTCTAAGTTATTAGTTCAGTTCATACCATGTATGTGACTATGATATTCAGAATGAATATTATAATAAAACTTTAAAGTAATTTTATTGCACATCGAAGTTTTTATATTTTAAGTTACTAGAAATAGGGCATTTTCTGAATGACTACACTCTGTAATGAAACTTTGCACCATATTCACAGCAGGTCTGTATATGGAATGCTCATTCATTTATACATATTGTTATTAAGAGAGATGTATTTTTTTGTCAGGAAGTAACGTTGAAAAGCCTCTCATCACCAAAAGAATGAAATATTCAAAGTATTTTTTTTACTAATGAAGTATATTGACCAGGAAAAAACCAATGCATCATTTAATTATAGGGAGTCTTTGTTTTATTTTAAACTTTTTAATTATCTTTATGAGAGACCCAGATAAATGTTTATTGAAAACAGAAATTATTTTTAAATTAAATTTTTTTCTGGGTATATTTTTTCAACATAAAAATTTGAGAAAAATTGTGAACATTTATATTTTAGCAATACCTAACAAATGTAAAAATTTCAAGAGGATACAACTAGAAATGTAGAAATTACAAAAAGTCAGTAAAGTGACGCCTTAATATCAAAGTTGCTTTTCACGTCTAAATAGCGCAGATTTAAAGGATCTTAGAATAAACTGTTTTTTAGAACATGGGAGGAGTGATAGTAGGAGGAAGAATAATAAAGTGTATAAGATTTTCTGATGATAGGGCGATATTAGCAGAAGAGGAAATGATACTAAGGGATATGCTACTGGAGCTAAATGACAGCTGTGAGCAGTATGGATGAAGATAAATGCAAATAAGACGAAGACCATGGTAATAGGAAGAAAGGCAAACTTGCGAATTCTAAATGAGGTGTAAGTGGACAGCTTCAAATACTTGGGATGTACTATAAGCAGTAACATGAGCTGTTGCCAGGAAGTCAAAAGAAGGATAGCAATGGCCAAGGAAGCTTTTAGTAGAAAAAAGGAGCATCTTGTGCGGACCGCTGGAAAAAGAACTGAGGAAGAGAATAGTGAAGTGTTTTGTATGGAGTGTGGTATTGTATGGGCAGAAACATGGATATTACGACGAAGTGAAGAGAAGCGATTAAGCATTTGAAATGTGGATATGGAGAAGAATGGAACGTGTGAAGTGGACAGACAGAATAAGAAATGAAGCTGTGTTGGAATTTGGAAAGAGTGGGTGATGAAAGAATGATACTGAAACTGATCAGGAAGAGGAAAAGGAATTGTTTGGGTCACTGGCTGAGAATAAACTGTCTACTGAGGATGCAATTGAAGGAATGGTGAACGGGAGAAGAGTTCGAAGCAGAAGAAGATATCAAATGATAGATGACATTAAGATACGAAGAGTCCACTGCAAGAATGATGGATGTCACCTTCTTGTCGAAAATGAACCAAGACTGTCAATGCATAGCTCAAGACATATAAAATGTACATAGAGAGTTATATGGCATTAACACTGATAGTCATTGTCCAGTGTTAAGAAAAGTTTATGGCCCAGTAAATGAAGAGGGTACCTGGCATATCAGATATAACACTGAATTATACAATTTGTATAATGATGCGAATATAATTAAAGTGATCAAGGCCAACAGACTGAGATGGCTAGGCCACCTATATAGGATGGATGATGATAGCCCATGTAAAAAAGTCACTCTTACCGACCCATTGTACACAATAAGAAAAGTGGGGCGACGAGCAACAAGATGGCAAGACAATGTTGAAAAAGATTTGAAGTCAATCGGAGTAAGCCGCTGGAAAAGTGAAGCGCGGGACAGAACCAGATGGATTTATTTTTTTATTTTTATTGGATTATTTTACGACGCTGTATCAACATCTAGGTTATTTAGCGTCTGAATGATATGAAGGTGATAATGCCGGTGAAATGAGTCCGGGGTCCAGCACCGAAAGTTACCCAGCATTTGCTCCTATTGGGTTGAGGGAAAACCCCGGAAAAAACCTCAACCAGATAACTTGCCCCGATCGGGATTCGAACCCGGGCCACCTGGTTTCGGAACCAGATGGAGGAGAATCATTGAGGCGGTCTTGGCCTAAGAAGGCTGTTGTACCATAGAAGAAGAAGAAGAAGAAGAAGAAGAAGAAGAAGAAGTCATTGTCCAGTAATGATCGGAAAATCACAGTTAAGCTTTGAGCGCTAAGCATTTCAAACTTTCAATTGCTTCTCCTGCAAAATGTATTCCAAATGACATCCATCATTCTTGCAGTGGACTCTTCATATGTGGATCATATGAGGAGAGAAAGAGGAAGGCAGAAAATAGGAAAGATTGGAGAATGCTGGGTTTGCAGTGAAAGACTTGCACTCCGGCAGAACAATGAATGAAACAGTGAATGAATAAGAACAAACTGCTACTGGCATATGGGAGCATACAAGGTTGACCATATTGTACATGTGTTTGAATAGAAACGCATCTTCGGTAACGAACCCTGAACTTCATATGAACGAAGAAAGCGACGTTTTCGACCTAAAAAAGAGTGGCATTATCCATTGTTACAAAACAGAGCAACTGAAACTGGAAAGCAACGAAAGGATAAAAGAAAAGGAAAGAACAGGATGACACAACGAAGCAACAAACACAAACAAATGAAGACGGAAGCGATCCGAGCGCTGCGCGCGCAGGCTGCTCGAGCTGGCGGCCAGTTCGCGCGGGGAGAGTGCTCAGTGCAGCTCGAAAGCCCCGGTCGGACGGAGTGTCGGTCGGTTGTGACGTGGCAGTGCGAACATGGCATCGAACCCGGACCCGCGGTGAGCGGAGCAGCACGATGTGACGGCAGGTGAGTCGGTGAGGAGCGCGAGTGAGCTTTGTGACGCCGAGGCCGGGAAGGGACGGCCCTGACCCCCGGCCTGGGCCACCCGCCCGCTGTATCGACCCTCCGCCTGCCACCGCCCACCCCCCGCTCACAGCTGCGACGTGTTTACGATCCGGCGTGCTCCAGTCTCATTACTGCCTTCAGATGTTCCAATCTCATTATCTATGTCCTTTATCAGATCTTATGTGACGGATCTTGCAACACAAGTGGTTGTGTCATTGCTCTGGGAACTTCTTTATTATGTGGGCACACAGTCGCTCTTGTTCCCAGGAGGCGTGAATCTTGCAGCATAAGTGGATGTACCACTGCAGTTTAAGATTTCAGTCTCATTTCGTAAACATGCAGTTGTCTCTAATTCCACGAGATACTGATTTCACGGTAGGTGTGTTTATACCACTGCATTTCCCGTGAAACGTGATCCCTGAAATAGAATTTAGTCCATTTATTCCATTTCAACTCCACGAGGCGTGAATTTTGCAGCATAAGTGGATGTGCCACTGCAGTTAAAGATTTCAGTCTCATTTCGTAAACATGCAGTTATCTCTAATTCAACGAGATACTGATTTCACGGTAGGTGTGTTTATACCACTGCATTTCCCGTGAAACGTGAATCCTGCAATAGAATTTAGTCCATTTATTCCATTTCAATTCCACGAGGGGTGAATTTTACAGCATAAGTGGATGTGTCACTGCAGTTAAAGATTTCAGTCTCATTTAAACATGTATGTAAACATTTTCTCCCTAATTCCACGAGATACTGATTTCACGGTAGGTGTGTTTATACCACTGCATTTCCCGTGAAACGTGAACCCTGCAATAGAATTTAGTCCATTTATTCCATTTCAATTCCACGAGGGATGAATTTTACAGCATAAGTGGATGTGTCACTGCAGTTAAAGATTTAAGTTTCATTTCGTAAACATGCAGCTGTCTCTAATTCCACGAGATACTGATTTAACGGTAGGTGTGTTTATACCACTGCATTTCCCGTGAAACGTGAATCCTGCAATAGAATTTAGTCCATTTATTCCATTTCAATTCCACGAGGGGTGAATTTTACAGCATAAGTGGATGTGTCACTGCAGTTAAAGATTTCAGTCTCATTATGTAAACATGCATCTGTCTCTAATTCCACGAGATACTGATTTAACGGTAGGTGTGTTTATACCACTGCATTTCCCGTGAAACGTGAATCCTGCAATAGAATTTAGTCCATTTATTCCATTTCAATTCCACGAGGGGTGAATTTTACAGCATAAGTGGATGTGTCACTGCAGTTAAAGATTTCAGTCTCATTATATAAACATGCATCTGTCTCTAATTCCACGAGATACTGATTTAACGGTAGGTGTGTTTATACCACCGCATTTTCTGTGAAACGTGACTCTTGCAATAGAATTTAGTCCATTTATTCCATTTCAATTCCACGAGGGATGAATTTTACAGCATAAGTGGATGTGTCACTGCAGTTAAAGATTTAAGTTTCATTTCGTAAACATGCAGCTGTCTCTAATTCCACGAGATACTGATTTCACGGTAGGTGTGTTTATACCACTGCATTTCCCGTGAAACGTGAATCCTGCAATAGAATTTAGTCCATTTATTCCATTTCAATTCCACGAGGGGTGAATTTTACAGCATAAGTGGATGTGTCACTGCAGTTAAAGATTTCAGTCTCATTATGTAAACATGCATCTGTCTCTAATTCCACGAGATACTGATTTAACGGTAGGTGTGTTTATACCACCGCATTTTCTGTGAAACGTGAATCTTGCAATAGAATTTAGTCCATTTATTCCATTTCAATTCCACGAGGGATGAATTTTACAGCATAAGTGGATGTGTCACTGCAGTTAAAGATTTCAGTCTCATTATATAAACATGCATCTGTCTCTAATTCCACGAGATACTGATTTAACGGTAGGTGTGTTTATACCACTGCATTTTCCATGAAACGTGAATCTTGTAATATAGTTTAATCCATTTATTCCATTTCAATTCCACGAGACGTGAATTTTGCAGCATAAGTGGATGTACTACTGCAGTTTAAGATTTCAGTCTCATTTCGTAAACATGCAGCTGTCCCTAATTCCACGAGATACTGATTTCAGGTAGGTGTGTTAATACCAATGCATTTTCCGTGAAACGTGAATCCTGCAATAGAATTTAGTCCATTTATTCCATTTCAATTCCACGAGGGATGAATTTTACAGCATAAGTGGATTACTGCAGTTAAAGATTTCAGTCCATTATATAAACATGCATTCTCAATTCCACGAGATACTGAATTGCAGTTTTCTGTGAAACGTGACTTGTTTTATTTTATTCCATTTCAATTCCACGAGGCGTGAGTTTTGCAGCATAAGTGGATGTCACTGCAGTTAAAGATTTCAGTCTCATTTCGTAAACATGCAGTTGTCTCTAATTCCACGAGATACTGATTTCACGGTAGGTGTGTTTATACCACTGCATTTCCCGTGAAACGTGAATTCCTTGCAATAGAATTTAGTCCATTTATTCCATTTCAATTCCACGAGGGTGAATTTTACAGCATAAGTGGATGTGTCTGCAGTTAAAGATTTCAGTCTCATTATATAAACATGCAGCTATATCTAATTCCACGAGATACTGATTTCACGGTAGGTGTGTTTATACCACTGCATTTTCCGTGAAACGTGAACCCTGCAATAGAATTTAGTCCATTTATTCCATTTCAATTCCACGAGGCGTGAATTTTGCAGCATAAGTGGATGTGTCACTGCAGTTAAAGATTTCAGTCTCATTTCGTAAACATGCAGCTGTCTCTAATTCCACGAGATACTGATTTCACGGTAGGTGTGTTTATACCACTGCATTTTCCGTGAAACGTGACTCTTGCAATAGAATTTAGATTTATTCCATTTCTAAAGGGTGAATTTTAAGCATAAGGTTGATTTCAGTCTCATTAAAAACATGCATCTGTCTCTAATTCCACGAGATACTGATTTAACGGTAGGTGTGTTTATACCACTGTTTTCTGTTAATTTATTCCATTTATTCATTTCATTCCACGAGGCGTGAATTTTCCAGCATAAGTGGATGTGCCACTGCAGTTTAAGAGTTCAGTCTCATTTTGTAAACATGCAGCTGTTTCTAATTACATGAGACACTGATTTCACGGTAGGTGTGTTTATGCCACTGCATTTTCCGTAAAACGTGAATCTTGCAATAGAAGCTGATTTGCCACTAAATTTAATATCTTAAGCCTTATTAGAATTTGTTAAAAATGTGTCACTGCTTAAAGATTTAAGTTTCTTACTGATTTAAATACCACTGCATTTCCCGTGAAACGTGAATTGCAATATCGAATTTAGTTATTTATTCTATTTCAATTCCACGAGGCATGAATTTTCCACCATAAGTGGATGTGCCATTGCAGTTTAAGATTTCACTCCCATTTTGTAAACATGCAGCTGTCTCTAATTCCACGAGACTCTGATTTCACGGTAGGTGTGTTTATGCAACTGCATTTTCCGTGAAACGTGAATCTTGCAATAGAATTTGTCCATTTATTCCATTTCAATAAATGAATTAATGCATAAGGATGCATGTCTTTATTCTAATTCCACGAGATACATTTCACTGGCTGCAGTTTCCATTTATTCCATTTCAATTCCACGAGGCAATTTTGCACATAAACAGTTAAAGATTTCAGTCTCATTATGTAAACATTCAGTTCTCTCTAATTCCATGAGACTTGTTGTTAGGCCCATGTCACTGAAATTTTCCATTTGAAACTGTCCATTTATTCACTTTTTTACAGCATAAGTTTCCGTAAAAAGTGAATCTTGCAACATAATTTAATTTGTTACTAAATTTAATATCCTAAGCCTAAAGTACAAAAAAATCGCTTCCATTTCCGTAAGATTTGACTTCTCTTCCAGAGTGTTTAATGCCTTTGCATTCACTGGCTGATTCAATATTGTCATGATATTAACTGTATTTCAATTCCATGAGGTATGAATTTTGCAGCCTAAGAGGATGTGTCACTGCAGTTTAAGATTTCAGTCTCATTATGTAAACATTTAGTTCTCTCTAATTCCATGACTCGGCTTTCACGATAGCGTACTTATGCCACTTTATTTTCCATGAAACGCTAATCTTGCAATAGAATTTGATTTGTCACTAAATTTAAAGGCATACGTTTCATTACGTACAAATAAAACCGCTTCCATTCCGATGCAACTTGACGTTTCTCTTCCGGTGTGTTCAATGCCTTGCATTCAATGGCTCGATTCAATATTGTTATTTTTATTCTATTACAATTTTACAAGGTGTAAATTTTACGGCGTAAGTGGATGTGTAACTGCAGTTTGAGGTTTCAGTCTCATTACGTAAACATACAGTTTTTCCTAATTCCATGAGACTCGAATTTCACTGTAGATTGTTAAACTCATGTCACTGCATTATCTGTGAAATGTAAATCTTTCAACAGAATTTAATTTGTCACGAAATTTAATGTTCTGGATGTGTATTTATTATGCACGGAAAACATGCGCTTCATTCTCATGACGTAAACGCTAACTTCCGAAGTGTTTAATGCCTTGCATTCAATGGCTCGATTCAATATTGTTATTTTTATTCTATTGCAATTTTACAAGGTGTAAATTTTACAGCATAAGTGGATGTGTAACTGCAGTTTGAGGTTTCAGTCTCATTACGTAAACATGCAGTTTTTCCTAATTCCATGAGACTCGAATTTCACTGTAGATTGTTAAACTCATGTCATTGCATTATCTGAGAAACGTAAATCTTTCAACAGAATTTAATTTGTCACCAAATTTAATGTTCTACTACTTATTATGCACGGAAAAGGCGCTTGCATTCTCATGTGACTTAAGCTTCTCTTCCGAAGTGTTTAATGCCTTGCATTCAATGGCTCGATTAAATACTGTTATTTTTATTCTATTACAATTTTACAAGGTGTAAATTTTAGAATTTATAAAACAGTTATATTACCGGTTGTTCTGTATGGTTGTGAAACTCGGACTCTCACTCTGAGAGAGGAACATAGGTTAAGGGTGTTTGAGACTAAGGTGCTTAGGAAATATTTGGGGCTAAGCGGGATGAAGTTACAGGAGAATGGAGAAAGTTACACAACACAGAACTGCACGCATTGTATTCTTCACCTGACATAATTAGGAACTTAAAATCCAGACGTTTGAGATGGGTAGGGCATGTAGCACGTATGGGCGAATCCAGAAATCCATATAGAGTGTCAGTTGGGAGACCGGAGAGAAAAATACCTTTAGGGAGGCCGAGACGTAGATGGGAGGATAATATTAAAATGGATTTGAGGGAGGTGGGGTATGATGATAGAGACTGGATTAATCTTGCACAGGTTAGGGACCGCTGGCGGGCTTATGTGAGGGCGGCAATGAACCTTCGGGTTCCTTAAAAGCCATTTGTAAGTAAGTAAGTAAATTTTACAGCATAAGTGGATGTATCATTGCAGTTTGAGGTTTCAGTCTCATTACGCAAACATACAGTTTTAATTCCATGGCACTCGGATTTCACGTAGGTTGTTTAGGCCCATGTCACTGCATTTTCTGTGAAACACGAATCTTATAACGAAATATTATTTACCATTAAGCTCTAAGCTTTATTACGTACGGATAGGACAGATTTCCATTCTCATCCGACGTAACGTTTCTCTGCCGGACTGTTCAATATTTTGCATTCATTGACTGGCTTCAATATCGTTATGATATTTGACTTCATTTCCATGAGGCATGAATCTTGCAGCATAGGAGGATGTACTATTGCGTTTTCAAAGATTTAAGTTTCAACTTTAATTTCATGAGACTCGAATTGCACTTTAGATGTGTTTATGCCATTGCATTTCATAAGAATCACGAATTTGACTAAATAATTAGGTCTAACTAAATGTAAAGATTTTAGTCCCGCTATGAAAACATAGAATCACTTTTAATTCCGTACGAGTTGCGCTTTCCTTTCGGAGTGTTCATGCCATAGCAGTCAGCGTGTGGCTTTAACGTCGTCGTTATGACATAATCCCATGAGGCGTGAATCTTGCAGCTACTGTATTTAAATGTTTCAGTTTGATTATATAAACATGCAGGTTTCTTTAATTCCATCAGACCTAGATTTCACGGTAAGTGTGCTTATGTCATTGCGTTTTTCGTGTGATGCGATTCTTGCAACAGATTCTTGATGTGTCACTAAATGTAAGGGTTTCGTCTCATAATGCATAAAAAAACATCGCTTTTGATCTCATAAAATTTGCGTTTCCCTTTCGAACTTACATACTATTGCATTCAGTGAATGTATTTATATTATATATTTGTCCTTAATCCCATGACACATAGATCTTACAGCTACAGAATTTCAAGGTTTCAATCTCATTACGTAAACAAGCAATTTTTCATTGTATGGGATTCAGATTTCACGGAAGACGTGTTTTTGCTTTTTATTTTTACATGACAACCTACTCTTGCAAAAAAAAATTTGACGTGCTACTGAAGTTAAACCACTTTTAATTTCATGAGACTCGGAGTGGCCATGCCATTAGATTCAGCAAGTGACTTTATCGCCATTTACATCAATCTTGCAGCATATTAAAGCTTTTCGTCGCATTATTTAAATATGCAATTGTCTTTAATTCTCTGAGTTGTGTTTATGGAATTGCTTTTCCCAGGACACACGAATGTTTAAACAGAATTTTACATGCCACTGAACTAAAATTCAGCCTCATTATTTACGCATAGAACCGTCTTTAGTCCCAGGTGTCTAGCGTTTTTCTTTCGTAGTCTTTATGCCCTTGTATAGCATTGTTATAGTCGCTATTAACCTCATGAGACGTTCATCTTGAAACTGCTGAACTAAAAGGATTCAGTCTTATATGTACTGTACATGCAGTTTAAATTCATGAATGTTGAAACTTACCAATAAACTTTAAGGTTTTAGGCTAAGCCGTTTTTGATCCCATACTATTACAGTATTCATTTCATTCATTCAGTGAATGGCTTTTATGTCGCTATTATGACATATTCGTCCTTAAATCTTGCAGCATAAGGGGATATGCCACTTCATTTAATGGCTTCAAACACGTCACATCATCCGCATAGACAAGAAACTGATGTAACCCGTTCAATTCCAAACCCTGTCCGTTATCCTGAACTTTCCTAATGGCATATTCTAGAGCAAAGTTAAAAAGTAAAGGTGATAGTGCATCTCCTTGCTTCAGCCCGCAGTGAATTGGAAAAGCATCAGACAGAAACTGGCCTATACGGACTCTGCTGTACGTTTCACTGAGACACATAATAATTAATCGAATTAGTTTCTTCGAAATACCAATTTCTATAAGAATATTATATAAAACTTCCCTCTTAACAGAGTCGTATGTCTTTTTGAAATCTATGAAAAAATAACGGCATGACGCGTCCTCAGGTTGCGGATAGACGAGACGACCTCCAGATATAATTAATAATAATAATAATAATACTAATAATACTAATAATAATAATAATCGGGAGGAAATTAAACGCAGAATAAATATGGGAAATGCGTGTTATTATTCGGTTGAGAAGCTCTTATCATCCAGTTTGCTGTCCAAAAATCTGAAAGTTAGAATTTATAAAACAGTTATATTACTGGTTCTTCTGTATGGTTGTGAAACTTGGACTCTCACTCTGAGAGAGGAACATAGGTTCAGGGTGTTTGAGAATAAGGTGCTTAGGAAAATATTTGGGGCTAAGGGGATGAAGTTACAGGAGAATGGAGAAAGTTACACAACACAGAACTGCAATTGTATTCTTCACCTGACATAATTAGGAACATTAAATCCAGACGTTTGAGATGGGCAGGGCATGTAGCACGTATGGGCGAATCCAGAAATGCATATAGAGTGTTAGTTGGGAGACCGGAGGGAAAAGACCTTTAGGGAGGCCGAGACGTAGATGGGAGGATAATATTAAAATGGATTTGAATAATGATGATAGAGACTGGATTAATCTTGCACAGGATAGGGACCGTTGGCGGGCTTATGTGAGGGCGGCAATGAACCTTCGGGTTCCTTAAAAGCCATTTGTAAGTAAGTAAGTAAGTAAGTAAGTAAATAATAATAATAATAATTTATTTATTTAATCTGGCAGGGCTAAGGCCAGTAGGCCTTCTCTTCCGCCCAGCCAGACTCTAATTCTAATTTAATATAATTGAAGACATTATTACAAAAACAGCCCCATTAATTTTTAATGAAATTAAGTTAACCCTTAAATTGGCAAAACTTCATTTCTCACACTAGTTTATTAAGCCTTGTCGGACTGTAAAGAAAACAACTATCGCAACGTCCACATTTTATATGTTGTACAATATTATAGTATTGTGAAATTTCAATTTTCCCACCATTTTTTTCTGTTGTTCTATTAAATTTATAGCATATAACCTATTAACCTGTTGTATCCTATAGGATACTTTGTCAATTTAAGGATTAAGGACACATTTGCTATTTCAAATGTTTATAGACTGCAAATATGACACGTCAGGTGCAACAGCCACAAGGCTAAACACCAGTTGTACGGAACAGCTGACATGTGTTGTTTTATTTATTTTTATTGTTCTCCTGAAAAATATTAATTTTGACAAGGGTTGTTTTTATAATAATGTCTTCAATGGTTACATAGTTATTACATTAATATCTAGACCATAAAACAACATGAAAGTAAATAATGAACGTTGGATAAGTAATGTTAGTGAGATATGGACGGTAGCTGCGAATATATTGAATAAGCAGTCGTTAACGGCCGATAAGGGATGGTCCTCCAGCTTGGGGTTGGGCGAAGAGCTAACAACCCATCACCGTTAAAATACAGCTTGTTACGAAACCTCAAAATAAAAATATTAGTTTTACACATTGAATATTCTCTTCTGCTATCTACAAGAACGTTTAAAAACGATGATATGTAATAAATGAAATAAATATTCTTACGTTTGAGTTGCACTAACTTGCTAATCACAGACACAAATGTGTGTAGTGTCATCTTTAAACTTATATGTGGTGCTGTTAGAGCTAATAACTGAAAACTTTAATACTAACTGCGTTGTTAATTATATTCAGAATGAGAAATAATAAGAAAATGTTGTCTTCGATATAAGGAAGTCGAAAGAGACTAATTCAATTCAATTCAATTCAATTTATTAAGCCATTAAACATACAGTGATAGGCTTCGTCACAAAACAAAAGGCAAAAAAACATACATTTGAAAATACACATATAATTGAAAACAGTAATTAGAATGAAAACACAAAACATTTTGAAACTCTAAAATTAATGAAAACACTTCATTCTTATGTAATAATTGTATAAAAAACAATTTCGTATGAATTTATGTTAAGAAACTCATCTACAGAGTAGAAAGGATTAATTAAAAGCCAATTATAAAATCTAGCTTTGAAACTATTGGTTTGTAACTTATAATATTGACTGGGAAGCTTATTATATAATGTCATCCCCATGACAGAAAAATTTGTACTAGTTTTATGTAATCTACAGTATGGAATATTAATTTGTTTACTATTTCTAATTTCATGATCATGTGTATTGGCTATTAATGAGTAATTGTCTATATCTTGTCGAGTGTAAAGGACTAGGTCGTATATATGCATAAATTTATGACAGTTAATATCTGTGATTGTTTGAAAAGAGGTCGACAATGTTCAAGATAGTTTGATTGACATAGAATTCTAATGGCTTTCTTTTGCAAAATCAAGACACTCCCAATTTTGCTACTATTTCCCCAGAAAATTAAGGCATACCTAATTAACGACTGAAAGAACGAAAAGTAGGCACATCTTAAATAATTTTGAGAAATGCAAATCACTAATTTCTTTAATAAATATATAACTCTTGATAATTTTGTGCATATATATTCGATATGTTTTTCCCATGTTAAACTGGAGTCTATAAAAAGTCCTAGAAATTTGGTATAGTAATGTAACATGTAGGGGAGATTGTTGTACCTTTAGCACAGTGTACCTTTGAACATTTTTTTGTTTTTAAATTTTTGCTGCTACCTAGAGGACTCAAACTGAAGTAGATTGTAGAGAAAGCCGCTAAGTAGCTCTGGTCGTAGTTTCGGTTTGATTTATTGCAAAGTGTGAGTTCTGTGGACAAAACAAATCTTTTAGTACCAAAAGTAAACATTTGGTTAATTTCTATATATTTTATAACACAAAACCAGATTGTATTTGTTAATATCTTTCAAGTACGGTGTGTTCCCTACCATCTGGTGAGTGTTAACATATTTTAATTTCCATGATTTATTCGAATCTCTGGTTTTGTGAGCCATATTTGTTTAAAAGTGCACCCTCTTGTACCTTTGAACACAAAACATCTTGTACCATGAAACATGTTCCAAAATACACGATACTATCGGTTTTTGTTTTTGTTTTATTTTAAGATCATGTCACGAAGTAAGTCTGGAGTTAAGAGGTCCCCAATTGATCCGGATGTCTTAAAGAAAGCTGTTGAAGCAGTTATTGCTTCTCCAGGAAATAAAATCGCAATCAGAGAAGCCTGATGTGATTTATGATGGCAAATGTATTTTAAATATAATTGTCAGTTTTTACAGCTATATTCCCACCTATATTCCATGTGTTCCAACTTACAAGAGGGTATGTTCCAAGGTACGTGAACCTGTTGTACCTTTGAACACATAACATATCCCTTCATTTTATTTTTTCCATCCTTAATAGATCTGTAAAACAGGAAAATACATACAGGAAGTTGTAAAGGAATCTTCAACAATTATTTCAAGATTTTTTAATTTAAAAAATTTCATTTCCCAAAATTAAAAAAAAAATAAAATGTGAAAAGTGTTTAAAGGTACAACAGTCTCCCCTATGGTTAAAACGAGGATCACTTTATTTCAAAACAGAACATGTCGAGAAGTAACGGACTTACTGTATATTAATGCATGCAGGACTACACAGTGATTAGGACTCATTAGCACCAATGATACCAGGGACAAGCAAGTCATTGGCTTTCTGACGTCCATTTTTGTGAACAATATTATCAACTGACAATGGGAGTTCGTGACACGTTGTGGGCTTCACGCAAGACACTAGAAAGCCCTCAGCGAGGTGATATCGCTCTATCCTGTAATTTGCAGTAGGGTCGTCCTTACGTAAGGCCGTGACTAGTTAGAAATCGCCATGGCTTTCATTCAGCAGCCTCTTATATGTAAGAGTTGAGAAATATATTCACTTCATATGAAAGCTATTCCACTTCGTACATGATTGCACTGAAGCACGACAGGTTTAACACTTCACAAAAGCCAATGCTCAGAAAAGGTTCGTGTCTCTGACCGCATTTTCATACGTGTGAGTGAGTGAATGAGTGAGTGAGTGAGTGAGTGATGCACATATGTACTGTATATATAATTGTATGTACGTACATAATAATAATAATAATAATAATAATAATAATAATAATAATAATGTTTTATTTTCGCTGGCAGAGTTAAGGCCATAAGGCCTTCTCTTCTACTCAATCAGCCTTAATCAATACAATACATAAATTTAAATTACAAATATTTTCATTACACTTAAAAGGTTCTCCAGCAATAATCTTCACTACACATTTATTTAAATTTAGATAAATCTATAAGGTAAAGTAGTAACTTAATTTATGAGCTAATTTAATTCAATGAATTATAATTAATTTAATATTTGAGATAGCTAGTAAAATGATGAAAATTAATTTAATATAAGCTTACTAGGACTATGTTACAGGGAGAATATATATATATTTC
Source organism: Periplaneta americana (assembly GCA_025594305.2). NCBI lineage: Eukaryota > Metazoa > Arthropoda > Insecta > Blattodea > Blattidae > Periplaneta > Periplaneta americana. The sequence goes on from JAJSOF020000027.1 coordinate 82,941,607, forward strand.
TATTTCTATATTGAGAATATTAATGTAATTGCCATTAGAGGTTTTGTAAATCTATTTAGAGAAATTAAAGATGATAATAATAATAAGAATGGACAGATGTTAGTTTCATTATAAGTAACAAATATTAATCAGCAATTCATCTGTTAAGTAAGAATTTATGTAATTTTGACCTAAATGAAGCTATTGTCCAACAACCCCTTATATCACTCGGAAGCGAGTTCCAATTTCTAGCAACTGAAACTGTATAGGATGAAGAATATAAAGATGTCTTGTGGTAGGGTATAATGAGTAAATTGTTATAATGAGATCTTGTACTTAGCTGATGATATGCGGATAAATTTTGAAAACATATGCATATACGCATGTACTGGGCTTTCTACTGTAGGCCTACCATCTAAAATCTGATTATTTTTACAAGTTTAACGGAACCTACTTACTGTACTACAAATATAGTCCTCTAACGCAGTGGTATTCAATCGTTTTTGCTAGCGTACCCTCAAAATATATTTGCATTGCAAACTTTGCACATAAGAATTAATAAAAGACTTTGATAGATGTTGTCATAAAAATTATTATTATTATTATTATTATTATTATTATTATTATTATTATTTATTATTATTATTATTCAAAGGAAATTTATTTCAATATGTTCGTACAGATTTCTGCCTAATAACTCCGGATACAACTATGATAAAAAATGCGAGCACTTTAAATGTCAAATCCTGTGTGCCAGACGTCATGATCTCGATTATTTATTCTTATGTAAGGTCCTTAAAGGTGACATTAATTGTCAATCTTTCTTAAACAATGTCAGCCTTCGTATTCCTATGAAGGACATGAGACATCACAAGCTCTTCTATATTAGAAATTCTAAATCTTCCTCGCCGGTCTCCAGATGTATTAAACATGCTAACTTACATGTAGGCGATTTCGATCCATTCAATGTGTAGAAGTATTAAAACATGGCAATGTCTTTGCTATTATTATTTACATAATCTTTCTACACAAATTGGTAATACTTTTGTAAGAATCATCTCCTTCCTATAAAATATTATAGTATTGATAATTGTTGTAAATTAATAATTTCAATCTTTGTTCTTCATTTTGTTGTTATTTCAATTATTTAATTTGTACCATAGTTGTTCATTTTATTGTATTAATTGTATCACTGTGCTGGACTTTTATTGGCCAATGGTTGTTGTCCAGCACATAAAATAATAAATTATTATTATTATTATTATTATTATTATTATTATTATTTTTATTATTATTATTATTCAACAATAGTTATTCATGCAATAATAATAGTATTGATTTACGTAAAATGATATTCAAGCAAGGAAAAACAAGAGTTGATATTGCAAAAGAAACTATAATATAATGCAATCATTTATCAACAAGTATAATAAAATAAATACATCAGCATTTTTACATATGTAATCAGTGGGATGCGTAACCCTTGAGATAACTACGCGTACCCTCAGCATAGATTGAATACCACTGTTCTAACGTATACATAAACTTATTTAATATTTGAAATTTTTACTTGAAAAATCTTTATCATTAAGTGTCTATTATTCCTTTACAAGTGGATATTTTTTTGTTAAATTTATTTATTCATACTTTAACATCTGTGGTCATACCGCGTGTTAGGATCTGTGGGTACCTATTGCAGTAGGCCGGTGTTACTATTGCTGAGTTTCTGTTTCTGTCGTGTGTTGTAAATGTCTTGTGTTCATGTAACTGATTTTAGATTTGATTAATGTTCATGATATTGGTAATTTTTTTTTCTTTTTAAAATTCATTACAAATATAAGAACTAATACATCTTTTGGTCAGTTTTATCATAATTTGTAAACAAACTGTATCCTCTGTTAATTTATCAACATCTAAACCACCACTTTTGTGAAAAATCGTAATTGAGGCGGTAATGAATCATGGTATGTAAATTCTCAATCCGGCATTTGCCTTTGTGACTGAGGAAAACCATGAAAAACCCAGTCAGGTTGACCGACTACGGGGTTTGAACTCGTGACCTGCCGAATACGACTCACAAACGCACCTCACGGTAGCGTCTGAGTGAACTCGTTCGGTAAATGGATATTGTATCCTAGAAATTTATGCTGTATCGCAAAGTGAGACTTTTGTTGTGAGAATTCAACAGCATTCTATATTTGACATGTTTCTGCAAAACTCATTACGTCAGGGTTTGGAAAGCAGCCAAAGTAATTCCATAACAAGTCTTTTTTGCATGTATTTACTTATCTGTTGAACAGTTCTCGCTATTTGTGTTGGCAAAAAAGAAAATAACAATGAAATTTTTAATTCGCACATCTACAATGAAATTCATTAGTAAAATATTAAGTGTGATACTTCTCTGCAGTTTTTCTCTCAAGTGAACAGTTGTACTGTGTGCGTCTTGATATGAAGACGGAAGTAACACAAGATGGAGTGTTTCTATTGTTTCTCCACTCCCATATTGTGCTGTCAACATTAATTATGATATGATGCTTGATGCTTCTATAAACGTCTGCACAATTAATACACATAAAGTAATAAAAATAAAACAATGTTAAATATACTTACAAAGATTAGACCTTTTAATTTATTTAGTTCTGATTCATGTGAGAATAATATTCAAACAGCATCAGATACTCCCAAGTAGGGGCCCCCATGGTCATGTGGCCAAAATGGTACGGGCCACTGTGTGACATAGGAAAAACAAGTGGCAAGGAACGCACATTTACGAAAGGGAGACGAATCTCCATTTTCCACTTCTCTGTCGAGAATTGAACAAGAGTCCGTAGATCTGTAGCTGCATATGCTATTACTTAAGGCACAGTGGAGAAAATAATAGTAATAATTATATTTTATAATTTATGTAATAATTAGCGGTATTATTATTATTATTATTATTATTATTATTATTATTGTATGATTGGAAATAAATTGTCCAAGATAAAATACAATTCCCTGGCTATTTAACATAAATACAAACGTTACAAATCCAATGTGAACCACAGTCTAATATATACAGCCACGAAGCTCAATACGTAGTAAATATGCATCCATAGATAATTGCTAACCACTACGATCGCTACTATCGCCTCATCACAGACAATGCGAAATTGTACCTGCACAGTCTATTGTTCCTAGTACCCTCACAACTCAAGCTTCGTGACTGTATATACTAGACTGTGTGTGAACCCTAAAAGTTCTCATACTTAAAATCAGTGTGTATGTACTACCAAAGCTGTCATTCTCGCAATGGAAGCCATCACCATCTTCTGCCATCATGATTATTAAATAATGTCAGTACCTTCATAAAAATAATGATGAATATAATGATGATGATGATGATAATAATAAATAATAATAATAATAATCATCATCATCATCTAGTGCTAAAAATAAACATGGATAAAACAAAATAAGATAAAATACAAAAGTAATAGTCGATTTAACAAACTGCAAATTAAGTTATTCCAATATGAACCTTCGAAGTCTAAACAAATATAAAATAAATTTAAACTCTAAATGTCCCTATATGCACTGTTGCGATCAAAATTATTACCATCATTGTAACTATATAATAATAATAATAATAATAATAATAATAATAATAATATCATCATCATCATCACTATCATCTAGTGCTAAAGAAAAGTAAAATACAAACGTATTATAGTCGATTTAACACAAATACAAATTATGTTATTTCAATATGAACCCTCGAAGTGTCAACAAATATAAAATAGTGTCTCCAATTGCACTCTGAGAGTTTCATTTTCATGTGGCACCAATATTACATTTCTATTTCTATTCATTAAAAAAATATAATCCTCTGAAGCCCCACCATCACTTTTGGGACACAGTGTATATATGTATAGGACCAGGCAAATGTAAGGAATAATTAATTCTATTGAGTCTTGATTGCTATCATCTTTTGATGCAATTGATTGTTGGAAGGGGTGTATTTATATGCAGTTGCCGAGGCTTAACTTTTGTTCACGTTCTTTGTAATAGAGTTTAGGCGGTAATTCTAATCTTGCAAGCAAGGTTTGCAGTGCTGCTCGATTCTTTATGCCTTCCAGATCATACCGAAAAATACGATCGGAGATTTTGTCGTATGATTCGATTATCGATTTTTAATTATGACGTCACCCATCTTGCGAGTAATTGAATTTTTTGTCTTTACGTAAACTTAAACTTAAAATCTTGAAGCTGTTAAGTTTATAATATTGTATCCGGTTACGGTTGCGTCTATGCGTAGGTATTCTGAATGGTTGTATTAAATGGAATGGGACTTAATTTTCATGTCAACGTTATATTAACGTCTAATCCTGCATTTCGAATGCGGTCTCAGTTTTTTAATTGGTTACTATACGAGCCTTTATCAACTACGATTGTTGTCTAGCGTCTAAGTGAAATGAAGATGTTAACGCCAGCTAAATTCGAATGCGGTCTCAGTTTTTTAATTGGTTACTATACGAGCCTTTATCAACTACGATTGTTGTCTAGCGTCTAAGTGAAATGAAGGTGTTAACGCCAGCTAAATTCGAATGCGGTCTCAGTTTTTTAATCGGTTACTATGCGAGCCTTTATCAACTACGATTGTTGTCTAGCGTCTAAGTGAAATGAAGGTGTTAACGCCAGCTAAATGAGTCCAGGCTCCAGCGTCGAAAGTCGCCAGCATTTACTCTTTAATTGATTGAGGGAAACCCCCGAAAAATACCTCAACCAGGACTGTCACTGTCAGACATGCTAACCGTTACTCCATAGATTTGATTTATTTGATTTTATTATTTTCCGACGCTGTATCAACATCTAGGTTATTTAGCGTCTGAATGAAATGAAGGTGATAATGGAGGTGAAATGAGTCCGGGGTCCAGCACCGAAAGTCATTGCTCATTGAGGGAAAACCCCGGAAAAAACCTCAACCAGGTAACTTGCCCCGCCGGGGATCCGAACCCGGGCCACCTGGTTTCGCGGCCAGACGCGCTGACCGTTACTCCACAGGTGTGGACTACTCCAAAGATGTGGACGAGACCTTACTTTCCAGTGATAACCGTTAGAGAGAAAGAACGTGAAATGGCAAAACTAAAATGAAAGATTCATGTAAAAGCACCATGAAAGGTAGAAATATACAGAAAAATGCATCATCATAATCCTTCACAATTCTAGTGGTCCGTGTCAACACACAATCGTCAGTTACCGGTATGTTTTAAAGGTCTTCTACAGAGGATCGTACTGAAAGTCATGAGCGACACATTGCTAGGTCTATAATTTCAATTTCAACAATGTAACAAACATGATTATATCACAATCTAGTATACACAGTCACGAAGCTTGAGTTGTTGAGGGTACTAGGAACAATAGACTGTGCCCGTACTATTTTGCATTGTCTGTGATGAGGCGATAGTAGCGATCCTAGTGGTTAGCAACTATCTATGGATGCATTTTCCATAGGTATTGAGCTTCGTGACTGTATATACTAGACTGTGATTATATGATCATAATCTACAGACTATACACTATGTATTGACATATTGTGACGTCATTAACTTCTATCATGTGACCACAGGCAATACTTGCAAAATGGTCAACAACGATGGTTCGTTTCGGCAGCGTGCTGTCATTAAATTCCTTGTTAAAGAAGAAAAATCTCCTGCTGAAATTCACCTCAGACTTCAGTGTGCACATAGAGATGTGTGCAGGGGCGCCGGTAGTGCTGGGAATGGGTGAAACATTTCGAAGATGGGAACACGAGCATCCAAGATGAGCCTCGTAGCGGTCGCCCTCGAACTGCCTTCACGGAACGCAACAAGGAAAAAGTTGATGAGTTCTGGGATGCATTTTGGTTGAATTTCTTGAACCTGGACAGACCATAAATGCTGTCCGCTGTATTCAGACAGTTTTGAAGCTCTGTCATGCATTGCGCGAAAAACGCCCTGAAAAGATCATCCTGCAACACGTTAACGCGTGGCCTCACACTGATAGTTTCACCGTGGAAAAATGAGATGAAGGTGATAATGCCGGTGAAATGAGTCCGAGGTCCAGCACCGAAAGTTACTCAACATTTGCTCATGTTGGTTTGAGGGAAAACCCCGGAAAAAACCTCAACCAGATAACTTGCCCCGACCGGAAATAGAATCCGGGCCACCTGGTTTCGCGGTCAGACGCGCTAACAGTTACTCCGCAGATGTGGACGCTCCAAATTTTAATTCCGTATCTGTACATTAGAAGTTGTGTGGTATCCACTGGTTTTGAGTAAAATTATGGTTGTTTTCGATTTTACAGGGATTCGTATTTTTAAACAGGGTTAAATACCTGTACGGCAGTGGAGAGGGGGTCGCAAAAAAAAAAGCCTTGCCCAAAATTGAGTCGCATTTTATATATATGGGAACCACTGCGCTAAGGTGTTCTATACTTTAAGTCTTACTCTTTTTTGAGATCGATAAGGTTAACACATGTTAACACTAATAAATAGCCTATACTTTTTCATATAGGCTTTTATCTCAAATTAAATAAACATGTACTAGTCTTTAAAATTTAACTGAAGAATATTGCTTGAGAATCTTTAGAGTATTGTAAATATTCGTAAATATTGAGTGGAAGAGAAGGTCTCATGGCCTTAACTCTGCCAGCGAAAATATAGCATTATGTTCTATTTAAGGATCTACCACTGATCGGACTTGCGGTTGAGGAAAACTTCGAAAAAAAAAAAACAACAACAACCAGGTAGTCCGCCCAAACGGACATTGAATTCACAGCGCAGCTCCGGAGCGACAAGGAAACGCTTCTGCCGACTGAGCTACGCCGGTGGCTTCGACATTCTTCTGGAATTGTTTTTGAATTGTAGATATTGCATAAATATGAAGTAAAATGCTAAGCGGCAAAAGTCTTAGGTCCAATTGTATAAAACTCCCTGTCTAAAGATCAACTTTGATCGAAGATCGGAAAGTGAACTGAGTTCAGACACTTCTTTTATTGTATAAAACTTTTCTGCGATCAAATTATCTTTGTTAAAATGCAATCTAAGTTCACGTGAAAAGGATATGGCAACATCGCATAAACAGGTGAAGTATGTGATGCGCGCGCCATGTTGTACAGGTTTGTTCAGTGTTGCCAATTTAGCGACTTTAACTCTTTTTCAACGACAATTTCTTTTAACTTTTATATTACTCATACTTAAATAGGGATTTAGCGACCGTTTTAGCACCCCATAGTGACAAAATCTTTTTCTTTGTTGATAATGAGAAATCTAGCGACTTTCCAGCTACTTTTTGGTGACTTTTCGTACACTCTGTTGGAGACACTGGTTTGTTTTGTGCATTGTAAATAATGGCGGACAATAACAAGAAGGTTCATCGTTCTCCAAATTGTTACCATGTTATTGTATTTGATACTGCTAAACATAATAAAGCATTATAAAACGACAATTTTCGTTTAGTAATACAGTTAATTGAAAATTTATGAATGTAACTATCATATCCATTAATAATTTTATTAATGGTTGTTATAAACATAATAGAATTATAGGTTATATTATTTGATACAGCTGAACACGATAAAGCCTTGTAAAATATAAGAATGTTTGTGTATTTTTAAGGCAAGAAATTGAATATATATAAATTTAAATATACAGAATAAAGAATATATAATTACAAACAAACAAGAGAAATAGAAATAAAATAATACAAACAATATTTAAAAAAGGAGATACAGTAGTATTAACAAAATTTGAGACCGAATGAGCAGCGCTCGTGTTCGGTCGCAGTTCAGATATAATATTAATAGGCCTATAAGAGAATATAAAATAAAATAAAATAGGAAATAGAATTAAAATTACTGTTACAGAAATTATATAATACAATATTAATATAAAAGAAATATAGAGAATAAACAATAACAATAATAAAGATATATAAGTAAAATAAAATAGGAACTAAAGTTTAAATTACAGCGGCAATGGAATTATATAATATAAATATAAATATATATATATAATATAAATGTAACTACCATATCTATTCATATTAATAATAATGGTTATTCTATTTGCACAATCTGTCACTCGTATACTTCAAACAGAAAAGAAATAACTGAACTTGGATCATCTAACTTAATCGGAGAAATTTCTTCAGTCAAAGTTGACATTAGTTTAAGACAAATTAATCTCAGATTAGACTTTATACAACACAAAATTCCAAGTTCAGCTAGAATGAGGATCAATTTAACCTCTGATCTAAGATTAAACGGTTTATACAATCGGCCTTTAGTGTACTGAAGACGACTAACCCATAAAGGGAGAAAATCTATGAAGAAGAAGAAAAAAGAGAAGAAATAGCGCCCAATTTGTTGAGGCCGATGCGATGGCGTGCACTTGCGCTCCGATCGCAAATCATGTGAATAAAATTCTGAACTGCGAGGCAGGGACGTGCTTTGTATTCATAAAAGCTTTGACCCGATTACGTCAAGGGTATTCTCATCAAATGTTCGTGCATGGACGGTCTAGGCGGCGGTGACAATTTTCATTAGACCCGGTAAGAGGGCCGGGCGAGGCGAGGCGAACTGTTGCACAGCCGTCGGAATCACGAGCGTCGGAGAGCGCAGACACATTTCTTTGTGAAAGGTTTAGTGAACTGACTGAAGGAAATGAGCCAAAGTGTCGATGAACTACGGGGGCAGATAGCGAGTGCGTCGACTGTTTCGAAAGGCATATGCTGATATTTATGTACTCGGTGTGGCAATAAATTATACGTTCTTTGTTTTATGGCATATTTTTCAAACAATATCTCCTACGTTGCTTGGCAGTTTGGCTGATAGTCAAGACAACTTGCTTTGCGATATTTTAGTATATATAATTTTTTAGTGGAGTAAAATGTATGTATTTATTCACACTGCAAATGGGTAAATACCCGGTGGCAGTGCTAACTAATTACTAGACATCGGATTTTTAGGCACTAAAAATTGCAGTTTTAGGCGCCTAAAATAAGCTCAAAATTTGTAAAATTAGGCTCTATTTTAATGAAAATAGGCATTTTAGGCACCTCAAGGTATCATACTTACCGTATTGGCCCGAGTGTAAGCCGCACCCGAGTATAAGCCGCACCCTTAATTTTAGGGGGAAAGGAGGAAAAAAAAAAAGAAAAATTGAGTGCAGAATGAGAAAAAAAGGAAAATTGAGTGCAGTGAAATTTACCTGTCACATTATCCAGTTACAAAACTGTTTACACTATTTAAACACTTTTTCTTCAATTACGGTATTACGGGGTAAATCACCAAAAATACCGGTACAACTAATCACCGTCTTCTCAATGTCACTGCTGACTTCACTACTACCGGTACCGGTATTTGTTTCATCACTGTCACTTTGTTCATCACTCTCCGCTCAAAGTACGTCGTCCTCAATCCAGCGCACATTAGACTCATCCACACTAAACTTTTTGCCGGCTTCTCTATTAGACGTACTCCTAGCATGACGAATAACTAAGTTTGAAACTAGCGTCATAACTGCGCCGAATTCCCAAGCTTGTTGAAGCTTTTCTTTCTACGTTTCCGCTCATGGCTGAACCCGTAGCTACGTACAAACTGTTTTAATCTGTCCTATCATACAAAAGAGTACGATCACTGTAATATGAAGACTGGTACATTGTTGCGTCATATACCATACGACTGCTGACAATTTCAAACACGAGCGCGTGGCATTGTTGCTCCATTTCAAAATGATAAAATTACCGGTAGCAACATGCGCCACATTTCAAGTTTAAATTTATCGGCCGCGCAAATAAGCCGCACCCCAACTTTTCGAGTTTGAAATTTGAATAAAAAGTGCGGCTTATATTCGGACCAATACGGTATTTCTTTCACTGAAATTTTTAGTTATACACTAAAATACGCACAAAAAAGTATGTGTAAACATTAAAAAAGAATACTATATTATATTTATAAACAGAGCTGCACAAATTTAATATATTGAAACTAATGAAATAATGATTATTGCTATCAAGATTACTCATTTTAAGTTATTGAAATTCAGTTCCATGCTCAGACTTTATTATAATTATCTGCACAGTACACCACCAGAATTTTTTCTAAATTCTCCACAGTTAACCTTTGCCTTTTGTCACTGAGAATCATTTTGAAAGCATAAAAACTTCTTTCAACCGAAACTGATGTGAGAGGCGCAAATTTTAAATTAGGTACAATAGAAACATCAATACTTACTGGAACATTTACACTTTCCCCCGATATCACTCTTGATACTTTTTCCAACAATGAAAATCCTACATTCTTATTTAATACGTTGTCCCAATTTTTAACTTTTTTTTCCCAGTTTCGCCCAAAGCAGAATGTATTTCATTTCCTTTACTATTGCTATTTGGCTAAAAGAGATTGTTTTTCACGTTCTAATTGTTCAATGCTTGCAGGTATGAAAGAAAAGTTTGATGTTATGTAGGCAATATCGTTTTTCACTCGTGAGTCATTCAGACAATCTTTCACTGCTTTCACACACGCTGCACTATCAGTTTCAGGTAATTTATCAATAACTGTGACCACTTCTTTAAAATACTTATAATAATACGCCACTGACTGAATCCAGGTTCCCCATCGTGTAACAACCGGCTGAGGTGGGAGTGGGATATCTGGAAAGTTCTCTCTGAATATTGAAATCCTGGATGGGGCTTTACAAAAACATTTTTGTGTTAGAAATAAACGAATTGACAAGAGGAAATTCATTCCGATTGTTTCAGAAACCCTGTGAAGGCCATGTGCTACATGCGTGAGGTTAGGATAAAATGTTTTAAGAAGTGGAGCTGCAGCAACCATGTATGAGGCAGCATCAGTACAAAACAACAGAACTTTAGAATCGTCTATATTACCTGAGTATAAAGACTGTACCAAAATAAGCAGTGGCTTGGCTATTCACTTTCGAAAGTTCCTTAACACATACGAGGTGTGGAATCGAAGGTCCATCAGGACTAAGTTTTCCTACTACCATATTTGCTATATACCTATTCATAGGATCTGAGGTTTCATCCACAGAGACCCATATGTAAGAATCACCTATATCCTCCCGAATGGAAGCTAAAGTTTCATTGTATATTCTGTCTAAGTAATTTTTTCTTAGGGTCGACTCAGATGGGATATTTTGTTTGCAGTATTTTTGTAAAAACTGTCTTAAAACCGGATTTTCAATTGCATTACAGGGAATGTTAGCAGCAACAAACGCTCTGGTTAAATCAGCATAGAAATTGCTGCTGAGATTGGATGAAGTAGGCTGTGTTAGTAAAGTTTGTTGCAGTTGATTTTTCTGCTGAGCTTTAGCCTTATGAGCCGCTCCTTGCACATGCTGCTTTAGGTGGCACTTCTTTTCTTGCTAAAAATGTAAAGTAAACTGAATTAAAATAAAATCCTAATTGTTGTATTGCCGTATTTCTATCACAAAGTTAGTGGGTTCGAACAATCAAAATTTTAATGACCTGCAAATACTTTAACTATCGGAATTTAAAAGGTTAAAGTGTAGTGGTCTTAAAAGAATTATACCTCAGGATAGCTCAGTCAATGTATAAATATTATAGGCCTACTCATTAAAATTAATAGAATTTATATATTTCAACTATTGTTACATACCTGTTTGCTACAAATCTTGCAGAATATTATTTTTCCATCATAAGTGAATTCTGAATATTCTGTTAGCCATTGCCGGATCAATGTAGATTTTGCACTTATATTTTCGGCATTATCGCGTTAAACTTCACAGGAAAACGTCCTACCCCTCAAAACTTCTCAACACAAATAAGGTGAGGGAAAGAGCAACTGTTAACGAGCATTCAAATGAACCGTTGTTATTGAGATTCAATTGGACAAAAATACAAATTTCCACTTATTGTCGCATTTCCTGGTAGTGTTAATACTAGGGGGCCATTCTTTTAAATATTTTGTAACGGTTTACCCTACTAATTCGCAGTTTTACGACTTTTCATAAATATTTCAAAAACACTCTTTCTCCAAAAATTGTGATTTTATGACACTCTGAAGGGCAGTACAGCTAATCGGTTTCAGACCGAAAACAGTCATTTTTATAGTATAGTATAGGCTATCTCTGAATCGGTAGCAGCACATGTTGTGATTGTTGCCTGCTTCAAAACTAAGGTTGGTTCTTTGTCGGCATTTATGCCTCCAAACATGTTAAATTCGGTGAAATCTATTAGTGTCGTGAGATTCAAAACATTTTGTTTCCTTTATCAATGGTTTCATGGCCGGTGTGAAGCAAACTTTCCACTTTTTAAATGCCTTAAATTTCTTTGAATGCATGTATAAATTATAAAAGTAAGAGTAAAATGCGAAACTTTACAGTCAGTTAGGCATTTTTAGGCGAATATTAACAAATTAGGCTCTAATAACCGTTTTAGGGCATTTTAGGGCACTATAAAACTCTTTGAATACCTTTAAATTTCCATGAAACACAAATATTAATAATTATTTTTACTTTTCTCCTAAAGAAACAAAATAGGCATTTGCCCTAGAATCCGATGTGTGCTAATTACACTCAATAATTACAATTAATAATAAGTTACAATTTATAATATTAATAATAAAATAATAATAATATATTAGTACATTATGCAACGAGCCTTTAATGAAGGTAATTAAGAAGTGAGTATGGATATTTATGAAACGAGCGCAAGCGAGTTTCGTAATTTCATACGAGCTTCTTAATTACCATTATAGGCGAGTTTCATACGACTTTTATGCTCGACCATATTTCTAACTTGATATTATTAATTTTAATTGTATCTGACCTTCAGCAATGTTCCGTATGTTGTGAGATGTGCGCAGACGCGAAAGTATTGATTTTTTCCGAGGAACAGATGTCCACATTGACCTTGCTAGGCCATAAGAACCTACAGAGATAACATTGACATTAAATTAGACATTGAAAAACGAGATGACAAATTGAATTTATTTGAATATTATTTACAATTAACGCTAATTATTAAGATAGTAACAGAACATAACCTTCTGCGACAGTATTGGATTTCCAGCCTCCGTGACTTTTCGCTGATTCTCTTTCGATTGCATATCCGAGAATAATCGATACTTGCGGTTTTATAACGGTAGAAAGCTGACCTGTCATTGGGTGAACAGTTGTAACCTGAGTCGTCATTGGCTGAAAGACCTGACCTTTAATGAGTAGGTGTACTTTAGTGACATGCATTAAAGGTCTGTTACCAGGTGTATAATTACTACGTTTCGGCATGGTCGAGCATAAAATAATATTTGAAACAGGGTTGTATTCTCTCTCCGATCATATTTCTGATTATTATGAAAGGTCTGTTGGCAATGTGAGAAGAGGTATAAGATGGGGATTAAACGATACCTTGGAAGATCTGGATTTCGCTGATGATATCTGTGTGCTCTTCCATAGTTTTGGTGATATGCAGAATAAAGTTAATACTTTATTAGAAGTAATAAAAGGGGCTCATATGAAAATAAACGCAAAGAAAACTAAAGAAATGAGATTAAATAGTAAAAAGACAGATAAAGTTATTATAAATAATAATAACATTGATACTGTTCAAGAATTTAAATATTTGGGTAGTATAATTGACAAGGATGGTGGAGCATTTGAGGACGTAAAGAACCGAATAAAAAAATGCAAGTAGTGCATTTGTCCAGTTGTACCCAATATGGAAATCTTATATTATATCTAGATGTACAAAAATTAAAATCTTTAACAGTAATGTGAAATCAGTCTTATTATATGGCTGTGAGACATGGAAAACAAGTAAAATTGAATAGTTACCTCGAAAAGAGATCTAACCCACAAACGACAAATTGTTGAGGAAATGAAAAAAAAAAAAAAACATTTTATTCTTATTTGAAGGTTAATATCTTAAGCAAAGCATACATACTCGCAGTAGTCCATTCTATTTTAAACACATTTGAGTCAAACTATAGGCAAAATAATATATTACTATTAAATATTAACAAATTAATGCAAAATTGAGTGGAAAAACGATCTATCCCTGAAGAATGGAAAAATGATCTAATCTACAATTAACTTAAAATCTATAATAAGAAGTGTAAAAGTCACAATCAATGATTCAGTTTCAAATGTTATATTGCCACTTTCACTCAGCTACTTTGAGAGCTTTTTCATGAAGCATCCGTCCCATTGTCACTCAGTTACTCTAAGATTTTGGTAGAATTCACGAAATTGGGGAGGAATGAACTTGCACATATGCAACAAATCCACTTTCTTTGCTTTCTTTATTGCCATATCTCCATTGTACAGTTGAGCTGTAACTGTTGGGAGTGGAATTAGCTTATTACGTCGTTTGTGGGTTTCCAAGATCTCATAGGTTTGCCATGGTTGAAGAATATTATGGCTTGCTCGAGTTCTGAGTCTATTTGGCTTCTCTTCTGAAAACTGGATCCAAAAGCATGAAGTAATCTTAAATTTAGGATCTCTTTAAGCATGCCATCTATGAGTGACAGATCAAAAAATCTTCTGTGACCATATAGTATGCAGAAAATCCAGGACTAGCATTGACTACCACTTCGATGCACGGTTTAGGGTGATAGATTGTGGGTTTTTTCTTTCTTATCTCTATTATTGGAAAATCCCTGTCGCAGGAATAAAAACTATGTCCACTAAGCAAGAACTTCTGATCAATGGTTGTAAAATATTTATTCCTAATGGGGTAATGTTAGAGAGCTAAGCATCGCCAGTTATTATTCTGAGCGATGCAACAATCGTATGTTAGTTTGTAGAAGTTCTGGAATAACTGTTTCTTCATATCAGGAAGAACCTCTCCACACTGATTACGACAGCGGCATACAGTAACATAAAAAGTGTGATGATAATAATAATCATAATAATGATTACCTGTATTGTACAAAAATCAACATACAGCTTACGCTTCAAATAAGTGTGAAAGCAAAATATTTTTGTGAAATTAATACTATTTTCTCCCTCCTAGTTTTCAATAAATTTTCATATCGGAAATAATGTGTATTCGACAAAACATGTTTTTAAAAATGGTTTCACACGACGTAATATGTGCATGTTACGATGTTGCCTAAATATTTAATGAAATATTACCAATGAATCGGACTACAGATCTGAAAAGTAATAAAAACAGCTTATAATAAAAATTGCGGTTACATCAGTGTTCCACTCACCGATTCTGATACACATTTTCCCGACACAAAATACCCTTTTCTACTCATATATGGCTTCCCAGCATTCCTTAAGGCTTTATTCTTATTATCCTTCCATTCATGAATGTTTATTTTGCGCTTCCGGCCTTTATTTAATTGTTTTTCAGCACTGATACTCACAGCTTGTTTCAATACTTCCGCCATTTTAGAACAGATAGATCACTATTCGCTGGAATCCCAATATTGAAACAAAAAAAAACTAACCTTTGAAAGAGAAATTATGTCACTTTACGTCTGCCAGGCGATGGCATTTCTTTGATAGATCACTATTCCACTGAAAACTCAACTTTCGATTTTTTGTTGGTTAGATCTCTTTTCGGGGTAACTATTCAATTATACAAAATAAACTGCAAACATTTGTTAACAGGTGTTTACGAAGAATTTTAAAAATTAGATTGCCAGATATAATCACAAACTCAGAACTATGGAAGATAACAAATCAGAAAGAAATCACAATAGAAATCAAAAACGAAAGTGGAATTGGATAGGGCACGCAATCAGGAAAGAAGATGGAGCAGTAGAAAGAATGGCTTTGGATTGGAACCCCCAGGGTAGTAGAACAAGAGGAAGGCCAAAAAATACATGGAAGAGAACAGTTTTGGAGGAAATTGCTAGGGAGGGGAAAACATGGAGCGAAGTGAAGAAGTTGGTTACAAATAAGAGTCCGATGGAGGCATTTTGTGAATGCCCTGTGCTCCTCATGAGGAGATACAGGAGTTTTATTGATAATAATATTAACAAGGAGCATCCTAAATTAAATGAAGCACGATCACTTGATATAACATAATTAATTAAAGTAAATCTAATTTATATCTTAACCCTAAGTTCGAACTCGAACCCACGAGTATATGTGATATATGTTCATACTTGCATAAGTACCTTTCAGCACTACACCAATTTCGCTATCAATTCACTCACGCACTGTAACTATGAAACATTTCACTGACATTATCCTGATTTCACTAACACTTCAAAAACATTTCACTGTTCAGATACTTTGCACTGCCACTATATACTATAGAACTTCACTGACACAAACACATTTCACAGACACAACACACTTCTTCACTGATACAACACTTCAAATAACAAACATCAATTACACTCTTATTATTCCGTAGAATTGTACTTTCTATATTAACCTCAAATCACTAGCCTAGCCCCATTATAAGCAATTTAGGACGTTCACTATAACTCAAACCCTTTCACTATAAATCTATCTCATTTCTCTGCCACTATAACTCTCAGAATTTACTTTTAAGCTCACTGCGCTTTCACTACAACACACTGCACATCCAATATAAATCACTGGAGATGCACTATGTTTCTCTGCTTACTCACTATACTTGTAAAATCACAAAATAGTGACATAATAATATTATATTATATTATCATCTATTAGTAAATTCCTTAAGTCTATTTTTAAATACATTTTTGGTTATTGGTAAAGCCTTTAGTAAGTCTGCAGGTAAAGCATTCCAGTCCCTGATAGCACGATTGAGAAAAGAAAACTTTCCAGTGTCCGTCCTCTGTCTTCTTTCCCTCAATTTATGTGAGTGGTCGTTCCTTGAAGAGTAATTTGGCGGCTGCACTCTATTCTTTATTTCTCTCCAGATAGTCTCACCTCTGTATGTTTTGTACATTAATTAATTAAAGAGTGGAAATTTCCACCCTAAACATAGATAATATTTTATTTTACTTTATGCCAACCTAGCACTATAAACAAGTTGTTACTAAATCCTATATCGTGGATGATCGCCTTATTGTAGCACGCGTACCAATAAAAGCAATGACGTATTCGCTATGACGTAATACCGGAACGCTTGCTATCTTGCTTACCGCTTGTACGCGCGACGTAACAAGAAATGAAATTCAGGACAGAAGAGAAGGTGACGTATCATTTATGTCCAATCTTTAACAATTTTGAATCACTTTTGTAATATCACATAAAATAGTTCTGTGGTTCAGAGAAACCATGTTAACCAAATAAAGGAACATTTGTAACATATTCTTTATTCAGTGTCAATGCCAGGTGCAACTAATTGATACGAACATATCTATTTCATAATTTACTTCCTACAATTTATAATGATAAGATGCCATAAAGTGTTGTATCCAACTCGTGAATAATCTTATTATGACACTCGTGAAAATTGTCGTACTTATCATTCGTGCAACAAACATTCACTCATGCAATAATCATTAAGATTATCCACTTGTTACATACATAACTATTAAATAATAATAATAATAATAATAATAATAATAATAACAATAATAATAATGGCTTTATTTAACCTGGCAGAGTTAAGGCCCTAAAGCCTTCTCTTACATTCAACCAGGATTAAAACTTCCTTACATAGTTGAACATAAAATTGGATCGGAATTAAGTAATTACATGCTGATACAATTTAGGTACATAATGAGATCAAAAGAGGTAGTTACATAAAAATTTACCTCATAAACTAAAAATAAGCACAGTGAAATACATATTAATGTTGTTAGAATCAAATACGAATCACATAAAAACAGAAGCCGATAATTCAATAAAAAAATGTACACAGTAAAAATAAAAATAACCCATTAGTATACATATTAATATTAGATTACAATTAAGTAGGATTTACATAATTAAACCAGAAACCGACAATTGAATAAAATGTACACAAAAATAGATTAGTGATAAAAAAACCAACACAGTGGGATACATATTGGCGTTAAGTGATAAATAAACACGATTTAGATAATAAAAATAAGAAACAAAAAAAATAAATAAATACAGTGGAACACATTCCATTAAATATTTGCAACGCGTTAGGTCTGGCAACTCATCATAAGATATTTTTCTAATTTACATTTAAAGGAAATTAAAGTTCGGCAGCCCTTGACTTCAGGAGGCAGAGAATTCCAGTGACGAGAAGTAGCAACAGTGAAACTTGAAGAATAAAGAGATGATGTGTGGAGTGGTATTTCTAGCATGTTATATTGTGACCGAGTATCTAAGTTATGATACCGAGAAAGACTGTGGAATCGGACAGGTAAGTAAGAGGGAGCAGAGGTGTGCAAAATTCGGTATAAGAGAGAAAGGGAATGTAACTTTCTCCTCTCATTTAACCTGAGCCACAATAATTTATCGAAAGAAGGCGAAATGTGATCGTAATAGCGGACATTACAAATGAAACGAACACACGCATTATGAACACGTTGCAGTTTCTGGGATAATTCCACCCTGAGATCACTGAATAAAGCGTCACAATAATCGAAATGAGGCATAATAAGAGTCTGTACAAGCGTCTGCTTTAATTTAGCTGGATAGTGGTACAATCTTTTTAACGAGTGAAGAGTGGAAAATACTTTCTTGCATGTGTGTTTGATATACGTGTCCCAGGTAAGGTTAGATTAAAAATGAACTCCCAGGTTTTTTACAGTTGAACTGAATGGAATGATCGCTTTATTCAGAGTCACAGGAGGAAGGTTCAGCTTATTAATATCGGGGATTAATCTTTTATTCGAAAATAAGATAGCCTGTGATTTATCTGTATTTAAGTTAAGTCCGAATATGTGCTACAACAGAGGTAATAAGCTCCAATTATACGAGTAGGAACAACATAGAGTGAATTCATAGTACGATATAACAAGTAAGATATAATGAACGAAAAAGAACACAAAAATATAATACAATAATAATAAAAAGAAAGGAAGCAATAAAGAAAAATAAAGGAAACAATATCAAATAACATGAGATAAAAAAGAAACAAAAAAAAAAAAGAAACAAAAATATCTATACGGAAAAAGAAATAGCAACTGCACATTATGCATGGCATACATATACATAATAATTCGACGGCCCAGTTCAAGAGGGAAATGCGTAACTCAAAATTTAAAGTTTTGAGAAACCCGCATTTTAAAGTTTCATATTACTGTGAAAAATCCAAGCATCATTGAAATTACTCTAAATTCTCTTAATGATGTTATATACAGAGGTTTCCGAGGTGGTGTTACAAACTTTCAGGGATGATGGCGAAGGACACATGTATCAATTTGAGATAAGGAACCCTGGTCCTGAAATGAGGGAGTCGAAAGTTACAAGCAAAAATAGTTCTGTGGAAATGAAATAATATTATTCCTCTGTACACCTTATTTATGTGTATTTACCTGTACATCTTACACATACTGTATTCATCTGACGTTGCTTACGTTGTCTACTTACAGTATTCCATTCAGTGCGCTGTCTGAGGGATGGGGACAGGAACCTACACTAAAGCAATGCAGATAGCGTAATGTGTAACGAACATGGTCGGCCCTGATATGCACGTCTGTAGACAGCAGTGTATGTGTACAATTTGCAGTGTCCAGTAATTCAGTCTTAGCGAAATGAAGGAGTACACGAGAGCGGAATATGCAGACATGATTTTCTAATACGGATGAGCCAATGAGAACAGTAGACAAGCTCATAGATTGTATCGGACAAGTACCCACGTAGGAGACATCCGACCCATACCATTTTTCCACGCCTGTTCCAAAAGTTAAGGGAAGGAGGGCACGTGGTGCCAAATTACAATTCCATTTCCACACAACTATTTTTGCTTATAACTTTCGACTCAGTCATTTCCGGACCAGGGTTCCTTATTTCAAATTGATACATGTACCCTTCTCCATCATCCCTGAAAGTTTGTAACACAACCTCGGAAACACCCTGTATATGTGACATGTTTCAAATTAGGATGTGTTAATGGGATTTTATTTTGAAGTTATTTGGCTTTGAACAAATGTTGAAGAAATTACAAAAATTCGCTAACACCAGTCAGAAAACACAGCAATACAAAGCGTTAAAAACAAAGCTTTACACTCTAAAGGAAAATATGACCCCAGAACCGCTATTGCTTATTACGAGTACATAATCGTACTGGAACACTTTTACAATAATTTGAATAAAAAAAAACATTTAGCTCAACTATGTGAATGCACGTTGCATGAAAATAAAAACATGAATTAGATAGCTTATCTCCCTTGATATCCTTTACTTTCATTCCACTCTATCATGGAAAAATGAGTATACTCGTATTACAACAGTTTTAAAATAATTTCAATTAGCAGTAAGATATAGTAGAAGTGGAAATGACCGATTTCGAATGGGTTGGTAATTGCAATACATACATAATGTTGGAAATGTCCGGTTTTATTACAAAAAAAGACACTGAAAATATTGGCATTAGTATTATATGGAATTATCCGGTTTTGGTTCAAAATACTGATTTTACCTTACTGTAACGTATTCAGAAAGATGCCTTTCTAAACATACCGGAACCGTAAAAAACTCATTTTTTGTTTTCGGTGGCAATGACCGATTTTGTTCGCAACCTCCACAATAATATGTTGGTGAATTATTTGCTTCTGTTAAACGATAGACGCAGAAGTATATTATCTTAGAAACTGAACGCACAAACATGTGAAAAAGTGATGAATTCAAGTAATTGTAAAGCGTTGGAATTATTGCGCAATAAACAGTCTTCTTCTTGTTATTATCACTTAACCTTTGCCACGTTCTCAAGGCTAAGAATGGACGCGTTGAGACGATCTTCGTGAATCTACGACAGGAAAGCCAGTTCTCTTCGTCACATTTTACTTAGATATGAAGAACAGCAATGAAAGTAAGTTGCGGGATTGAAGATGGATTAATTCTGATTAAACCACCGAATGAACTCTATTCCGCAAAACACCAACTTATTCTTTGAATGCAACTCATAATGTAGTACCACACTTTCACGCTATTTAATGAAAAAGACTTTCATAACTACAGTAGAGTAGGCAAGACCTGCCCAGTGACCCTATCATGCGCCATGTCTACATCACCAATGGATAATGAGGAGGAAGATGAGGTTTTAGCACAGTCTAGTATATACAGTCACGAAGCTCAATACGTAGTAAATACGCATCCATAGATAGCTGCTAACCACTAGGATCGCTAATATCGGCTCATTACACGCAATCAGCGTATTCCGAATCTCACCGGTCCGGTGGCATCAGTGACGTCACGTTGCAGCGAAATATGGAACAAAACTGCTGGAAGGATCGATGGCTGTCATGGCGACTGTACAAGTTGTCTGTGCTACGCTAGCAAAATTTTGCGAAATTTTCGTACTGCCATCTCGTTGAAAGAAAAGATAGCATAAACAATTTATTTCTTGAACCGGTAGTAATAACTGGTCCGTTGACATGTTCGCTCATAAGCCATTAACATATTGTTTTTACGTTGTGCTCTTTACAAACAATGCAGCAGAACACACCGCCATGACACAACAGTGCACGATGTTATTCGTCTGCTAATTCCTGCCCTATACAAGAACCAATCAGATTCACTGATGGCGGCTGATGGAGACTGCCACCACCTCTGCAAGTTGATGGCACCGGTGCGACACCGGTGGAGCATCAATGACGTCATCGGTGGTATTCGGAACACCGTGATGCCATCGGATTGCTCACCGGTGAGATTCGGAATACGCTCAATGCGAAATAGTACCGACACAGTCTATTGTTCCTAGCACCCTCACAACTCAAGCTTCGTGACTGTATATAACTAGACTGTGGTTTTAGTTTGAACTGAACTTTGTATCGGTAGATTCGTGTAATATTAACGACCACCATCCCTCACGTGCCAAATTATTTTTCTGTGCAATAATTTTTGAATACATCACTGCTGTCACAGCAACTCATTCTTTATAGAACATAATACCATCAAACTATCCATCCTTACAAATTTGATATGCTATTTCTTCATTAAATGTTTTATAATGATGTCGCACAAAAATAACGTATGAGACACGTTTATAATGTATACTGTTATTGCATTTGTCTAAATTAGGAAATGAGCAAAGCGAGTTTCCTAAACATTGACTCAAGCAATACAGTGTAACAAACTAGTTTCATAATATACTATTACTAGTGGCTTGAGCAGCAAATGCTGCAAACTAAGTTCAATAGACGTTCAAATAAAAATGTTTCAGATTTATTTTCAATGAAGAATACCAGACATTTTGAAAGTTATTTGCTTCCATAATAAAGAAATATACTCCATCTGAATGTTTTTTTATGCCAAATAGTTTTTCTTGAACTTATTCACCTTCAGTTTTGAGTTTCAACGCGAAAACGCAAGTAACAATGTTAGGACGATCAATGGGTTTTTCATGTGGGAGTAAAGAATAGCTATTTCAAATCATTGTGGATTGTAGGTGAAAGTTAAAAAAAGTCAGGTTTGCTATGTTTTCGAACAAAAGACATAGCATCTTGGTGTAGCTGCTGCATGTAAATCTTGAAATGTAGAGGGTAAAATCATTTTATCCTACTAAGAGATCTTGCTGAAATGATCGGGTGACTACAAAATTTTGTAGGCCTCTTATTTTATCAGTAAGTAATACCTTTTGGTCTTTCCTTAGGAACTGTAATTTTTTTGCTCTCTCTCGAGCCAATACTGAAGAGAATGACGCAATAAATATCTACACCACACCGCCAATAATTTTATGAAAAGACCCAACCCCACTTGATATTTAATGATTTGATAATTTCAGTTTGAATAACAAACTGTTTATTTTGATTTAATGTTAAATATTTTCATTTATCCAAATGAATTATTATTATTATTATTATTATTATTATTATTATTATTATTATTATTATTATTGAGGTGGTTGTAGTGATGTTGGTGAGAGTCAATTTTTATGGCGGAGTCCACACCTGTGAAGTAACGGTTAGCGCATGTGGCAGCGAAACCAGGTGGCCGGATTCGATTCTCGGTCGGGGCAAGTTACCTGGTTGAGGTTTCTTCCGAGTTTTTCCCTCAACCCAATATGAGCAAATGCTGGGTAACTTTCGGTGGTGGACCCCGGACTTATTTCATCGGCATTATCACCTTCATCTCACTCAGACGCTAAATAATAAAAGATATTGAAAAAGCGTCGTAAAATCATCATCATCATCATCATCCTTCAGGAATTAGGCCTCTGTATACCTGTTTCGGACCCATCTAGCAATCTTCTTAAAGGTCTTCCTGGTCGACGATGTCCTCTAGGTTTATATTGCATCATAATTTTTGGGATTCTTGAATTTTCCATTCTTCTTACATGATCTAGCCAATTGAATTTGTATCTGCTGATTTTTTCTTCTACTGACTACTTCTAATTGTTCTAAAATTTCTTCATTCCTTTTTCGGTCTAAAAGAGTATATCCTGCTGTCCTCCTGAAAAATTTCATTTCCGTTGCTTTGATTCTGTTCATGTCTTTTTTCTTTAATGACCAAATCTCGCTTCCGTATAAAAGGGAGGGTAATGCTAGTGTATTATATATTTTTATTCTTTTAGATTTTTGTACTAATTTAGCTTTTAATGTATTGTTTATTATTCCTAGAATTTGTGTAAATTTGGTAATTTTCTTGTTCACATCTTTTTCATTTTGATAAGATATTTCACAACCCAGATAATTGAAATTTTGCACTTGTTCGAGGCATTGGTTATTGATTATCTTACTTCTGACTGGGTCTTGTCCTAAAATGCCATTACTTTTGATTTTTGTGCTGAAATTTCCATCCCAAAATCTTTTAATATTTTTATTTAATGTATACAATCCTTTTTGTAAATTATCCCTTGAATTGGAAATTATGACTTGATCATCGGCATAGAGTAAGGTATTTAATGTTAGAGCACTGGTTATTTTGATTCCTGATGTGTAGATTTGGTTCCATTTTAAAATAATTTCATTTACATAAATATTAAATAAAGTTGGTGATAGTGGGCAACCTTGTCGAACTCCATTATTAACTAATTTTCTTTCGGATATACAGTTATTTATTTTGACACTTATTTTGCTGTCTGTGTAGATTTCTATTATATTTTGTAATAGCAAATTTGGAATATTTTTATCTTGTAATATGTCGAATAAAAGGTCTCTTCGGACTTTATCAAAAGCTTTCACAAAATCAATAAAAGCTATATGGGTTTCTAAATTAAATTCTCTTCTTGCGTCGTAAAATAACCTACTAAAAAATTATGGCGGATACAAGAATAGAAGTCTTGCTTGAATATTTTATTCTTAATAAGCTTTTCATGTCTGGTCCAACATAAAACATAAATTAACATATGTATGCGTAAACGAAATGTGAAGGTCATGGTCATTTGACTTTATAATTTTTCTTGGCATTCGCATTTAGTTATCTCAGGTAATTACTTTTATTATTACTTAATATTTAACAAGTGAACATATCGTGTACATACCGCCCTCTCACCTGTAGCGTGATTAACGAACTGACAAAGGGTTAAGGAAATGATAGATTTTATAGATCGGTTGTTATTTAAGTAGGAGGCGTGTCCCCTTGGAGAGACGCCAGTTTGTATTGGGCTCGAAACGAATTAGAAAAAGAAAACTTCACAAGCTGTTGTGCTGAGAACGAAGGCGCCACAAAAACTAAGAGAGCTTGCTATAGATAACGATATGGACGCGGCGCTGATTGACATCAGAGCTGTTGCCGTCGTGGCACAGTTTCTCTTAGCAAGCGAGCAAGGAATATTTTTAGTTCCGAATAATTCCATTATTACAGTAGGTCAGGGGTATACAGACTAAAAAAAATGTGAAACAACATTTGTAAATGTACAAAGTGCGTGTTATATTACCGGTTGTTCTGTATGGTTGTGAAACTTGGACTCTCACTCTGAGAGAGGAACATAGGTTAAGGGTGTTTGAGAATAAGGTGCTTAGGAAAATATTTGGGGCTAAGAGGGATGAAGTTACAGGAGAATGGAGAAAGTTACACAACACAGAACTGCACGCATTGTATTCTTCACCTGACATAATCAGGAACATTAAATCCAGACGTTTGAGATGGGCGGGACATGTAGCACATATGGGTGAATCCAGAAATGCATATAGAATGTTAGTTGGGAGGCCGGAGGGAAAAATACCTTTAGGGAGGCCGGAGGGAAAAATACCTTTAGGGAGGCCGAGATGTAGATAATATTAAAATGGATTTGAGGGAGGTGGGATATGATAGAGACTGGATTAATCTTGCTCATGATAGGGACCAATGGCGGGCTGATGTGAGGGGTGCAATGAACCTCCGGGTTCCTTAAAAGCCAGTAAGTAAGTAAGTACAAAGTGCGTGTAAGATAATTTTGTAAGTTTAAAGTTTCTTAGGATGTTATAACAATATTCGCTTTAATGAAGAACACATATTGGGCTCTCAGTGTGTCCTGTCGACCACGAGTCATGATAGTGTCGCATTATACAGGATCAGTTTATAGTGGAGTGCAAAGTATTTGAACAGTGAAATGTTTTTGAAGTGTTAGTGAAATCAGGATAGAATCAGTGAAATGTGTCGTAGTTCCATTGCAGTAAGTTGACAGCGAAATGAGTGTAATTTGAAAGGTACTTGTGCAGATATGAACATATACTCGTGGGTTTTAGTTCGATCTTAGTTTTAAGATACAAATTAGATTTATTTCAAATGTTATTTTAAGTGATCATTTCATTTAATTTAGTATATTCTCTGTTGTTGTTGTTATTATTATTATTAATTATTGTTAGTATTAATTATTAGTATTATTATTAATTGTATTTTTAATTAATAAGTTTATTATTGTCATTATTGAGTGTAATTAGTTACCACTGCCACCGGGTATATACCCACTGCAGTGTGAATAAATACATACATACATACATACATACATACATACATACATACATACATACATACAACCATAAGTAATGTCATTAATTTAAGGGGGTTATTCTTTGAGATATTTCAGACAAAATAGTTTAATCAATTTTGCTCATTTTTGTTTCCTTTTTGAGAAAAAAATTATTTCATATGCAACATGTCACAGTGTATTTTGGGAAAACTTCTGAATGTCGCGACGCTGTTATTCCCGGCGTGACTCCTCCTCTTTGATTACGTGTTAGGAAGTCAAGGCTCTATAAAGTCTAGGTAGGTAGTATCGTTCGCCATTTTTGTTCTACCAGACGAGGGATCTATTTGCTACACCGTTAAACATTATCATGTCGTAGCTCCTATGATAATAAATCAAACGCACTGTAATTCAGCAAATAATTGAGCGGCAAATAAAGTCCTCGTGTGCTTTCTGCCAACGCAAACGAAAGAGCCAAAATGGCGGGCGATTATATTAAGTATTTATCGAGCCTTAGGAAATGTATAACTTCTTCATCGGCGAATCACAAGACGCACACGTTTAAATGTAGCCGACCTGTAAAGTGATTGGCTGCCGGAAATGACAGCGACGTGAGTATAATTCCCAATATCCTCAGTCAATTTAAGTGAGCAGTGTGTTATGATAATAAATCATTGAAATTATTTTAATTTTGTCGTTTAAGGGTATATGTAGGCCTACGTGAACGACTACAAATAATATCAGAAAATGCAGGCTCTAAATTTCTAAATTTTACAAGAAAATGAACTCACAAGTAGACAAAAATTACAATGTACTACAACAAGACTTATTAGAACTTAAATAGCTGATAAAAGTTTAAAAAAGTTACTAATAATAATTTTTAAAAGCCAGTTTTATCAGAGTACCAAGAAAAAAATTATGCAGTTATATCATTTGGTAACCATAACATTGTTAGGGTTTCTCTGACATCTTTAATTTTTTACTGAATGTAATAAACACTTATTTATAAAAAGTGGATTTCTCTCAGACATGTACTTACTTACTGGCTTTTAAGGAACCCGGAGGTTCATTGCCGCCCTCACTTAAGCCCGCTATTGGTCCCTATCCTGAGCAAGGTTAATCCAGTCTCTACCATCATATTCCACCTCCCTCAAATCCATTTTAATATTATCTTCCCATCTACGTCTCGGCCTCCCCAAAGGTATTTTTCTCTCTGGCCTCCCAACTAAGATTCTATATGCATTTATGGATTCGCCCATACGTGCTACATGCCCTGCCCATCTCAAACGTCTGGATTTAATGTTCCTAATTATGTCAGGTGAAGAATACAATGCGTGCAGCTCTGCGTTGTGTAACTTTTTCCATTCTCCTGTAACTTCATCCCTCTTCGCCCCAAATATTTTCCTAAGAATCTTATTCTCAAACACCCTTAATCTCTGTTCCTCTCTCAAAATGAGAGTCCAAGTTTCACACCCATACAGAACAACTCTCAAACATATAGAGTTATTAATTGTAATACAATTAATTTTTTATGTTCCGTACATAAAATATATTAACATTTATAATTATCATGTTTTGTGACCTAATTTTTTTCAAAGATATTGGCATTATTACAGTCTTCGTTTTGCATAAATGGATGTAAAATCAGTGTGCAAAATTTCAGAATTCTATCTCTAATGGTTGTGGAGTTATGAAATAATATGTGTGGAAAAACTGCAAGTTTTGGGACATTTAATTTAAAGTAAAAAGCGAATGTCTTAGCCGACCTGTATTGTATTAGGATATGTCCCTTTAAATAGTACAAATAACTAAACTATATAAACTTTATATCACTGGATTCATAAAACTCTCCGTAGTTTCTTAATAAAAGAAATCCAAAAATATTCACGTACATATACTTTTAAATGTGCATAAATTTGATCCTAATAAATGTAACTTTTCGTTCTGAAAAGGAATTTTGAAATGTTACATTTGTTTGAACTAAATTTCTGCACATTTAAAGGAAAAAAATATATTAAATTCTTTCAATTATTTATCATAATACTCTGCTCTTTTAAAGTAACTGAGTATATTGGGAATTAAATCAATGGGTTACCCAAAATATGTTATGAAGTGTTTCATATAAAATAATTTTATCTCGAAACGGAAGGAAAAACGAGCCAAATTTTATTGAACTTTTGTTTGAAATATCTCAAAGAATAACCCGCTGAAATTAATAACATTACTTACGGTTCAGTCAGTATATCCGTAAAGTAAATGTTTATGTTACAAGACTTGATTAAATACAGTTGCAGTATATTTAATAACATCATGTACAGTTTGCACTCGTACTTATTTCTGAAGCAGACAGTGTGGGTGTAGACTCTCCACACGTATCTATGTTAATATGTTCTTAGAACCTCAATAGTTATCTGAAACACTTTATCTGCGTTTCACTAGACGGTGTCTATACTGCAAATAGTGACTACATACTCAAACCTTGAACGAAATTGCACGCGTCATTATTTGCACAGTAAATTAGTGATGTACAAACTTTGGAATGTTATGAACTTATGAAGTTTATTTTGAAAGCCAATGTTTAAAGCATTTAATAAGTGTTATCCCACATGCAGATTCCGAAACATGCCTGTTTTTGAAATCTTAAATGATTTTGTGTATTTTTGTTTACAATAAATCTGTTTCCGTATACAAAGACTCAAGCTATTCGCTGTATTGTGATACTACCAATAAATTATAACACTATTAGAATAATAACAAGATTTAAACAGCAGCAGTAATTTTTAATATAATGGTGGGGGCCTGGCTTACATCATTCACCCAGGCGTCCCTATCTGTGGGCGACGTGACGGGCTGAAGCCGTAGTTATTTCAGCCGCCATAGGCGTTGCCCTTGGTGCACCATGGGAAGTGAATTACTTAGCAAGGCATGCTGATGATTAATGAAGCAATGTGGAATGCCGGTAGATAAAACGGGAGTACCCCGCGAAAAATTACTACCAAGACAGACTTTTTTTTACCATAAATTGTAATTGGACACGCCGGGATTCAAATCCGGATTACCAGCGTAGAGAGCTAGTGACGCGCCGGTAGTGGTTATACAGGGACATCATTTTATTTTTACTTCAATTTTTATTGTACCTGAGTTTTTGAATGTACTTCACTCCCACCCCTTCTACTAGTAAACTTCCAACCGTTCACGACACAGAGCCGAGGGCGCGTAAGCAGTACTGAGTTACTGAGTATAGTACGTTTCAGAAATATGTTCGCGTTTTCCAGTGACGAAAGAGCTTTCAATATTGAATCATATTTTCGTACGGGTACTGTTGTCCGTTTCCCTATGTCGCATCCCGGTTTCCCCCACTTGCTTCTGTTCGCCCCTCTGTTAAGTCTAGTAGCTGGGCTATCTTAGCTCTTTTCTGAAAACAATAATTTCTGTTAGGAATTGGACGTCTACGTAATATTATTCAAGTGTTTAAAATAACTAAAATAAAAGGACCTCCTTAAGTAATTAACTGTCACGTGATTCCCCCTCCCTTTCTATAACCCTGCGACAAAACCACTTGAACGGACAGTAGATAGCATTTCTGAGTGATTTTATCTTTTCGGATCGGGCAGAAGTGAAGATTGAATTTACAGTACGTAAGGTGCTCTTTTATAGAGTAGGTACAGAATTATTTCAACATGAGTTACTCGTACGAAGGACGAAACTGGTAATTGGAATTAGGTACAATATTCTATAGTGCGATAATATACACAAAAGAACTGAAGCCTGTATCGAAATGAACGGCCACCATTTTCTAAAATGTGTTTAAATATCCATATTATAATTATTTTTTAAATTTAACTTCATTCTCTATATTGTACGCTAATGTGCTGTAACAGTACAATATACACTGCATAATTAATACTTCCGAATGGATAGCTCAATTCGTGTGTAAAACACTAAGTGTTAATACAGTACTGTATTTTGATTAAACAAAAACCTAATGAAAATTATCAAACTCAAAATTGCGATATTTCCTAGTTTACATAAATGGATGAACCACTTTTCTTCCCTCCTATACCTAGTAAAGTGATTTGTATTTTACGCCAGTATCATCGAACTCCGTCGTGGAAAGGGTAGCAAACTGTGTTTCCTGTTTCAATCGTTAATAGAAAGGTATAGCCAGGTTAATATTAAAAATGTTAGTAAAAATAAAATGATGTCCCTGTAGTAGCAGAATGATAAAGGTATCTTGTGACGCCATACGACGTATGGGGACATGGCGGTAGAGCATATATTCTTTTTAATCTCGGAATGAAAAATAGATAATATAGGAATAAACTTACTATGAAGATGTGTTAAACTACTCGGTTCAAAAACTTTCCGGAATATAATTTTTTTCGCCGAAATTAATAATTTTATGTGGTATACTTCATCACTTTTGTTGACGTCGTACAAAATTTTGTCGAATATCCTTTTGAGAAGATTAACTCCATATGTAGATGAAATTATTGGGGATCATCAGTGTGGTTTTAGGCGTAATAGATCGACTATTGATCAGATTTTTTGTATTCGACAGATATTGGAGAAAAATGGGAGTATAAGGGTACAGTACATCAGTTATTCATATATTTCAAAAAGGCGTATCACTCGGTTAAGAGAGAAGTTTTATATAATATTCTTATTAAATTTGGTATTCCCAAGAAACTAGTTCGATTAATTAAAATGTGTCTTAGTGAAACTTACAGCAGAGTCCGTATAGGCCAGTTTCTATCTTATGCTTTTCCAATTCACTGCGGGCTAAAGCAGGGAGATGCACTATAACCGTTACTTTTTAACTTCGCTCTAGAATATGCCATTAGGAAAGTTCAGGATAACACAGAGGGTTTGGAATTGAACGGGTTACATCAGCTTCTTGTCTATGCGGATGATGTGAATATGTTAGGAGAAAATCCACAAACGATTAGGGGAAACGCGGAAATTCTAGTTGAAGCAAGTAAAGCGATTGGGTTGGAAGTAAATCCCGAAAAGGCTAAGTATATGATTATGTCTCGTGACCAGAATATAGTATGAAATGGAACTATAAAAATTGGAGATTTAGCCTTCGAAGAGGTGGAAAAATTCAAATATCTTGGAGCAACAGTAACACACATAAATGACACTCGGGAGGAAATTAAACGCAGAATAAATATGGGAAATGCGTGTTATTATTCGGTTGAGAAGCTTTTGTCATCTATTCTGCTGTCAAAAAATTTAAAAGTTAGAATTTATAAAACAGTTATATTACCGGTTGTTCTGTATGGTTGTGAAACTTGGACTCTCACTTTGAGAGAGGAACAGAGATTAAGGGTGTCTGAGAATAAGTTTCTTAGGAAAATATTTGGGGCCTAGAGGGATGAAGTTACAGGAGAATGGAGAAAGTTACACAACACAGAGCTGCACGCAATGTATACTTCACCTGACATAATTAGGAACATTAAATCCAGACGTTTGAGATGGGCAGGGCATGTAGCACGTATGGACGAATCCAGAAATGCACATAGAGTGTTAGTTGGGAGGCCGGAGGGCAAAAGACCTTTGGGGAGGCCGAGACGTAGATAGGAAGATAATATTAAAATGGATTTGAGGGAGGTGGGATATGATGGTAGAGACTGGATTAATCTTGCTCAGGATAGGGACCAATGGCGGGCTTATGTGAGGGAGGCAATGAACCTCCGGATTCCTTAAAAGCCAGTAAGTAAGTATGTGGTATACTTCTGTTTCTTGTGTTGGTATCATTCATGACGTCACTTCCGTAGAAGTTTGATGATCATAGTCATTGTTGTTGTGTGGCAACTGGCTGTTTGCGTTATATTCGTTCCTCGCATTATCAAAGACGAACTTCAGAAAAACGTTTTTGCCAGGCATACACTTGCGCTTTTTCATTGCTACTTCACCATAAGCATTCTTAATGTCTGAAGAAGATTTGTGCAAAAAAAAAATTGATATTTGCGCGTTGCTTTATATTTCACATTCTGAAATGCGACGAATGAATATCACATAAATAATAACAGTCAGTTGCCACGTAACAACAACAATGACTATGATCATGAAATTTGTACGCGTCTACGAAAGAGACGTCGTGAATGATGCCAACACCAGACACAGAAATATACCACATAACATTATTAATTTCGGCGAAAAAGATATATATATATATTTTTTTCCGGAAACTTTTTGAACCGAGTAGGCTATGCATTAGCACATTAAAATTGCGGTAAATGCGTTACGCTTTTGTAAATGTAAGACAAATATAAATACAAATGAACGGACTGATAGATAGATAGCTTTATTGATATTGTTCACAAAAGTACAAAACTTAATAATTTAACAAAAGATCTATATAAAAATGTAGTTCTACATAATAAATATACAATTTCCTAAACTAATTAATCTATCGCAAATCTCAATAATTTATTGGTTCAAACTTGCACTTACGTCTTGTTTTAGTGCATGTTTAAACCAATCGTGATAACCCTTAAGACTTTAAACCTTAATTATTTGCTCCTTTTCAAAAATCTAATTGTAATATTTAGGTCTTATTTTACATAATAATTTATTATTCCAATTAGATGATCAGATGTCGACATACTGTAAGTCATGAACCTGAAATAGCTGAATCGGTACATTCCATATGTAGGTTAATCTTTCTTTCTTACAATATTTTCATGTCAGCAGAAACGTTTGCGTAACTTCTACGAAGACTACCGCATGCCTGCTTAAAAACAAGCTTGACAAATTGCTTACATAATCAACCTCAGTTTAGTTTCATCATTATGTCGCATGTACTCATTATCGATTCATTTCTATTATGATTTCTATTATGATCTAATAAATTTATTATAATTGCATTCTTATTGAAATTAAAATATATTAGTTAAGCAATTTATAAAGTCAAATTTTCTTCTGAACTTTTACTAATTAATATAACTATCGGAATACCTTAATAACTACCTTAGTTCTCTATTTTCAATTTTTTTATTATTAAAAAAACCTTGACGTAATTCTATCTTATTTTCAAAACCTGTCTTCTTACCTTATTTAATTAATAATAAGTTTTTCTGATTTTAGGAAAATTTAATCTTTGCTGATGCCTATCTCTTAGTAGGTAGTTTCGTTCAGTATCTATAGTTTTGATTGAATCTACTTTATTTCTGTTAGAGTTTCTATTTGTCATTTTACCTCTTATTAACTGTTCGTCACCTGCTTCTACTTCATCGGTCGGTATCGCACAGCTCCTCCAAATTGTAGCACTTCCTCTCGCGCACCCCGGACTACCAACGGCATGTGGCATTCTTATTAATTGGTCTTCACTTGCGCTGACTTTGCCGGTTGATCCACAATCGCTGCTCCTTGATGTATTTTCACTTGCGCGCCTCGGACTACCCTCACTGGTCGTTCTCTCAGTCTGTGCCCCAGCTCCCCAAACAGCATCTTCACTGGTTCCAGCTTCTTCTTCCATACAAGGTTTTCCTTCTTCACTCTTCTTTCTTCTAAAGGGATCTGTGAAAACAGTGCTGTCTAGTTTATTTAGGTATGCTCTAATATCATTCACTGCCGTAAGCTCATCAATTCTTCTATTTGTTATTTCTGATTCCTTCTGCCCGCTTGATGAGTTACTTTTCTTATCAGTCCTCTCTACGCTTCTAGACTTCCTGTTTCGTGATGCACTTCTGTTTACGTGTGGTGTCGATGATGCTCTATTTCCACAAGTCTCTATTTCGTTATTTCTGTTGTTGCAGCAACTTAATAAATCCTCAATGAATTGATTATTTAAGGCCTCTACGTTAACTATGTTTCCGTTTATCTTCATTTGATCTTTTACTAAAGTTGCCCTCAATCCTTTACCTCGAGCTTCTTTTTAATATTGGAATTAGTTTCTTTCTTTTCTCTCTAATTTCTTTTGCAAAGTCATTTTCTATGAATATATTTGTGCCTTTGAGTTGACGCGTATTGGCAATGATGTGCTCTTTGATAAAGTAACTGTTCAATTTCACAATAATTGGTCTTTTTTTCCGTTACCGACTCTATACGCGTTATTAATCGCACTTATGTCCAAGTTTAGACTGAAATACTTAGTTAATAATTCTAACACTACGAAACCAGTATCAATTCCTTTTTCATGATTGCGCTCTTCAACACCATAAATTACAATGTTATTAATTCTACTGTCATTTTCCCATTTTTTAACTATCGATTTTAACACCACCTGCTCTTGGATAACCTCCTTTAACTTCTTTTCCACTTCAGTGTATCTGTTTACTAATGTATCTATATCACTTGCTACTTTGTTTAGTAGAAAACTTGCCTTTAGTCTGTCTTCTCTCGTTTCTTTCATATAGTTTATCCATTCTCTTTGAAACACTTCATCACTGTAGATTCTTCCTTCTGTATCTCCAGGACCAGGGTTTAACTCCACATTTCCAATAATCAGTAGAACTGATAAAACAGCTGCGGCCACAAATATGTTGATGCTATCAGACACTATTGCATTTTCACCTTTTGAACATCTGCAACACTGCCCTGCATTGAAGCACCCGATTCGCGCTCTGTAAGAATTTAGGTCGTCGCCCATACCTTCTTCACACGCTAACCTACTTGCATATGCTGCTTACTACACAACCGTTCTCTACGACTGCACTTTGTGAACTGAAATGAACGGACTGATACAATTGTAAGTAAATATTGATGATATCAATGCTTATAAGAGCATATGAGTATGAAAGCGGATGGAAGTGTGCTAAAATAAATGTAAGGTAAGTAAATAATAATTATGGTGGTATCGAATACAGAAATGTGAAGGACCACCATGCTTGTAGATAGGTTGATGATAATCATATCATAAAACAAATCTCTCACCAACTCCACACTCCGGCCGCTTTTAACCACAAGAAAGAATCGGTGCTCAATTCGACAACGTTGAATGCACCCAGATCCCACTTCAATCAATCAATAAAAGAGAAAAGATAAAGAATAGGCTAAAAGAGACATGAGTACGCGTCCTCGCAAGGGCTCTTGGGACTCAACATTTGTGTGAGTTCCTAACCTTAAGGCCACTTGTCTCACTCCGTTTACACTAAAAACCGTAAACTGGGAAGAACTTTAAATGGCTGTGCAATTTAAGCCAGCCGCGCATACAGCTTATTTCGAATCTCACCGGACCGGTGGACAACAATGACATCACGCTGCAGCGAAATAGGAACAAAACTGCTGAAAGGATCGATGGCTGTCATGGCGACTATATAAGTTGTTGTCTGTGCTACGCTAGCAAAATTTTGCGAAATTTCCGTACTGCCATCTCGTTCAAAGAAAAGAGAGCATAAACAATTTATTTCTTGAACCGGTAGTAATAACTGGTCCGTTGACATGTTCGCTCATAAGCCATTAACATATTGTTTTTACGTTGTGCTCATTACAAACAATACAGCAGAACACACCGCCATGACACAACAGTGCACGATGTCATTCGTCTGCTAATTCCCGCCCTATACAAGAACCAATCAGATTCACTGATGGCGGCTGATGGAGACTGCCAACACCTCTGCAAGCTGATGGCATCGGTGGAGCATCAGTGACGCCATCGGTGAAATTCGGAACACTGTGATGCCATCAGATTGCTCAGCGCTGAGATTCGGAATACGCTCATAATTACTCGCAAGAGCATAGACAGCGACTATCCAGTTGCCCAGCAGAGGGAGGAAAGCAGCAAGCCAAGTCCCCACTGACAACAGAAAATAGACCTAAGTGGGCCCCAGAATTTGAAAATTCGAAATATATTGGTAGGTGCTAGGTCCGCGGCTCATTTCTTTTAAGGTTCATCGCGACATTGTCCTAACGCCTTAGGGAATCAACGGAAAAACCACATGCAGGATGAGTGGTCTCAATTTGGGAGATCGAACTAATTGGTTCATTAGATAATAGTAATACTTCGCTGAAAGAGAATAAACATAATATTATTAATTATATGGAAAAGAACAATTATGATTAAAATAAAAATCCCGGCATCTCCCACGCCTGAATCCGGGACCTTGCAGTCTCCAGTCCGTTGCTCCACAACCCTTACTACGGTGACTACTATGCTTTATGCTAGGGATATTATTCAGCGTCGGAATTAAACTGAAACACGAGAAGCACAGCTTTACTTCTCTTCCGGAGGAAGCTGTGCTAAGAATAAAATTTTATAGCCCTCGGTGGGGTTTGAAGTCGCGAATCTCGGGCTCCAACGACTAACATGGTAAGCACTAAACCATCGAGAACGACTTGAAACATTAGAACTTTAATGTCACACGTGTGGGTTTCTGTCTTTTATTTATATGGGCTGTCAACTCCAGATGTGATAGGATAATTTTATTGTTTACGAAATGACAGGGTGTTAAGACTTGGAAAATGAGAAGACTGAGGAAAGAGAACACACCTTGTTCAAGTCTAGCACAATTCAGTACAATATCCGTTTTTTAAAACCAGTTATTTAATATCTATCCATCATCATATTATTATTATTATTACAGAAAAAAATAATTAAAATATGTCTTCATAAACCTATTGATTTTCCATCTCAAAATTTGTTTCTAGACTTTAATGTACTTAACGTAATATAAAATTTATTATATTGTATTAATAAAATTCATACATAGAAATCGAAATAATTTTGAATTGTATTCTCATAGTTATTAAACAAAAGGTATGAATTCTTTAAGATTGTTTGAACCAAAATGCAACACTGTTACAATATTTAATCATACTAGTAATTTAGGCCCAAGAATATATAACAAATTTATATTTAAATATCCTAATCTTGTCAATTCTAATAGTTCTAGTATTAAATTTAAAAAGTTATGTATGGATTTTATAAAAATTGAAAAATTGTAAATTTAAATTTATATACTATAATTGCACACTAGACATAAGACAAGTTGTATTGTATAATTATAATTTCAATTCAGGAATCCGCCCTTGAGCACGAGTTGTACTCTTTCAGGGGCGAGCTAAAGTTTTTCTGTATATATTATATTTTATGTTACAATTATTAGCAAAATAAATAAATAAATAAATAAGTAAATAAATAAATAAATAAAATATGTCAAAATTGAGAACTGTATATCAAAAGTATTGAGGCAAGGATTTTGTACAGTGTTTACAATTTGGGGAAAAAGTCGCTAAATCTAGGGCATTTGAGAAACATAATACTTATGGCTTTTAGAGAACCCGGACGTTCATTGCCGCCCTCACATAAGCCCGCCATCGGTCCCTATCCTGAGCAAGATTAATCCAGTCTCTACAATCATATTCCACCTCCCTCAAATCCATTTAAATATTACCATCCCATGTACGTCTCTACCTCACCAAAGGTCTTTTTCCTCCGGCCTCCCAATTAACACCCTATACGCATTTCTGGATTCTCCCATACGTGCTACATGTCCTGCCCATCTCAAATGTCTGTATTTATTGTTCCTAATTATATCAAGTGAAGAATACAATGCGTGCAGTTCTGCGTTGTGTATCTAACTTTTTCCATTATCCTGTAACTTCATCCCCCTTAACCCCAAATATTTCCCTAAGCGCCTTATTCTCAAACAGCCTTAACCTCTGTTCCTCTCTCAAAGTGTGTTCCCAAGTTTCACAACCATACAGAATAACCGGTAATATAACTGTTTCATAAATTCTAACTTTCAGTACTTTTGAAAGCAGACTGGATGACAAAAGCTTCTCAACCGAATAATAACAGACATTTCCCATATTTATCCTGTTTTTAAGTTCCTCCCAAGTGTCATTTATATTTGTTACTGTTGCTTCAAGATATTTAAATTTTTACATCTCTTCGAAGAATAAATTTACAGTTTTTATATTTCCATTTCGTACTGTGTTCTGAAAATAGTCATATACTTAGTCTTTTCGGGATTTACTTTATTTGCTTCAAGTAAAATTTCAGTGTTTCCCTAATCATTTGTGTATTTTCTCCTAACATATTCACGTCATCCGCATAGATAAACAGCTGATATAACCCGTTCATTTCCAAAATTTCCCCGTTGTCCTGCACTCTCCTAATGGCATATTCTAGAGCAAAGTTAAAAAGTAAAGGTGATAGCCCGCAGTGAACTGGAAAAGCATCAGACAGAAACTGGCCTATATAGGTTGGAATACATTCACTAACCTGTGCCTGGCTCTCGAAGGCCGTTATATTGAGCATTTTATGTGACATTTCTATTTTGAATTGACATTCCCTATGTCTGGAGAGTTTTGGGACACTCTGTATAAAGAAAGAAGCTGGGTCACCTGGCTGAGCGGAATAAATCAAATAATGGAAGCAAGATGATTGGAGTAAGATGCTTGGATAAATGAAGGGTTCAGAGCTATAGTGGGCCAATCGCCATTTATTAAAAACGGAGTAAACAAGGGTTAAAATTAAGTGATTACTATAATTTAACGAAACATACAGCAAGTACTATAAAATATGCACGTTAAAATTAAATGATATATCAATCTTCATTAAATTATGGTATTTACGTAACTTTAACCCTTGCTTTCTCCGTTTTTAATAAATAGCGCTTGGCCCACTATGGCTCTAAACCCTTCAAATAGAGAAGAATAGTTTCGGGCTACCGGAAGATGTCGAACGTTTTGAAACCGATTTATTACTACGATGTTTAATGACGATGTATCAACTACGCCGTTATGCAGCAGTGATTGAATTGGTGATTGCGAGTTACTATTTTTCCGTGATGAGTCCGAGAATTCGCCATGGAGTTACCAAATATTCGCCTTACAGTTTCGAAAAACCTCGCTAAAAATCCAACCAGGTATTCAGTCCAAGCGGAATTCCAAGCCACATCCAACCACAGTCTCGGAGCAAGATTACCGCTCATCAACCCTACAGGCTATCACTCCGGTGGCTGCAGTAGCTTAAGTTTACATTAGAAACACTAACCACATCCCATAATGTACAAATGTTTACTAAGACAGATTGCTGTACAAGTTTACCCGAAGCGAAAGAAGATATGCCTTCGCTTCTCTTTATCGTTTATTTACTACCAGATTTTTATCGATACCAACCGAAAGTTCACAGCATTATGCAGAAACTGTCTCTCCCTTATTTAAACATTTATACGTGAAAGAAAGAGTATATTAAGAAAGTTTCACCATCCTTGAAATGTCATTCAGAATCAGTTCCATGCTTAAAAGTTACTAAAATTAAAACTTCTGAATGTCAGTTTCTCCACTAAAAGTAAGGCAAGAAACATTACATTTGTTTCCATTTTCTCGAAAGAAGAAACTTTAAAGTTGCTTAAAAATATTTATCCCATCAACGTACAAACTTTCGGAGTTATTATGTCACACGACTCTCAGAAATGATTAATGAAATTGTAAGAACAGAAATCTGGAATAAGAAAAGTAATGAAATTTTCATGTCACTACGAGATAATAGTAGGCCTATACGATTTAGAACCCCCAGAAATAATAATAATAATAATAATAATAATAATAATAATAATAATAATAATAATAATAGTCATATAATAATAATCATCATCATCATAGTCATAATAATAATAATAATAATAATAATAATAATAATAATAATAATCATAGTCATAATAATAATAATCATCATCATCATCATCATAGTCATATTCATTTTTATTCATTTATCATCTTCCATAGATCTTACATGAGCAATGAAGCTTTAAGATGTGGAACAAGTCAAAATTTTACAATATTACAATTACAATTGTTACAAATTTTTACAATATTTTACAATTTTTACAGTTTTACAATGTAGTAATTTTCTACAATGATGAGGTGAGGTCCGAGGATTCGCCAAACGATTACCCGGCATTTGCCTATTGGTTGGGGAAAACCTCGGAAAACCCAACCAGGTAATCAAATCAAAGGGGGAAATGAAGTCATTCTGAGGACTCGCCATAGACAATAATAATAATAATAATAATAATAATAATAATAATAATAATAATAATAATAATAATAGTTATATTACTGGTTCTTCTGTATGGTTGTGAAACTTGGACTCTCACTTTGAGAGAGGAACAGAGATTAAGGGTGTTTGAGAATAAGGTTCTTAGGAAAATATTTGGGGCTAAGAGGGATGAAGTTACAGGAGAATGGAGAAAGTTACACAACGCAGAGCTGCACGCATTGTATACTTCACCTGACATAATTAGGAACATAAAATCCAGACGTTTGAGATGGGCAGGACATGTAGCACGTATGGGCGAATCCAGAAATGCATATAGAGTGTTAGTTGGGAGGCCGGAGGGAAAAAGACCTTTGGGGAGGCCGAGACGTAGATGGGAAGATAATATTAAAATGGATTTGAGGGAGGTAGGATATGATGGTAGAGACTGGATTAATCTTGCTCAGGATAGGGACCAATGACGGGCTTATGTGAGGGCGGCAATGAACCTACGGGTTTCTTAAAAGCCAGTAAGTAAGTAAGTAAGTAAGTAATTAATAATAATAATAATAATAATAATAATAGTCATAATAATAATCATAGTCATAATCATAATAATAATAATAATAATAATAATAATCACAGTCATAATAATAATAATAATAATAATATAGTCATAGTCATAATCATAATAGCCATAATAATAATAATAATCAAGTCATAATCATAATAGTAATAATCATAATAATAATAATAATAATAATAATCATAATCAGTCATAATCATAATAATAATAATAAATAATAATAATAATAATAATAATAATAATAATAACAACAATAAACTTACTGCACTGCCTCTGTAGCTCACAGCACTTTAACTACTGAACACTGCATACTCCCTATAACTCACTGCATTTACACTAATAATAATAATAATAATAATAATAATAATAATAATAATAATATCAACGTAATAATTATAATACACCACCTGTGTAGCTCAGGCCGTAGCGCATTTGTCTACTGATCGAAGTTATGCACGGGCATGGGTTCGAATTCTGTATGGGCTGATTAGATGGTTGGTTTTTCCAGAGATTTTTCCCAACTGTAAGGTGAATGTTAGGTAATCCCATGACAAGTCTTCGGACTCATCTCGCCAAATACCAACGTAATGAAATTAAACTACTGTAGTAAGTATAGGCCTACGTTTAAAACGTCTTATTCGGCTCATATATAAATAGTCCTGTATTTTTTGTTCTCTTAAAATACTGCTGCGGCTACACGTGCACGAATGGCTAAATTGTCCAGCGATTTAACGTTCTTTTCAGTTAGCTGTTCTTTCAGCTTTTCCCTCTGCAAAATTTACTGAAATCTCTTAAGTAGAACATTGTGAGACAAGTAACCTTTAGGCTAGGAGCTCACATAAATGTTAAGATCAGTCTCAAGAGCCTTGGAAGGTAGCGATATAATGTACCTTTTAATTTACACCTTCTCTCTCCCTCTCCCTCTCTCTCTTCTCTTTCTTTCTCCCTCTCCTTCTTCTCTCTCTCTCTCTCTCTCTTCCTTTCTTTCTCCCACATTGGTACAATTTCTGGGGAAATTCCACAGATAGTAACAATATATTTCTATTACAAAAAAGAGTAATTAGAATAATAGTAGGTGCGAAATCTAGGGAGTCGTGTAGGACTATTTTCAAAAAACTAGAAATAATGTCCATGGCTTGTCAGTATATCTTTTCGTTAATAGTCTTCCTCGTATGTAATCGTGAAAACTTTGTAACTAATTCAACAATTCATAGTATAAATACACGTCAAAAAATGACTTTCATACTTCATCGGCAAGTCTATCGTGCTATCAAAAAGGAGTGCGTTATATGGCAGTAAAAATTGTTAATAGCCTCCCTATCGATATAAAAAATGAAACTCAAAACATAAAATTATTTAGGGCCAAATTAAAGAAGTACCTAATTTCTCACGCCTTCTATTCTGTAGGTGAATTCATGACATTCAATAACACTTCATGAAATTGATACTAAAACTATGTGTTGTACTAGTAGACTATATTGTAAATCTCGTCTGTATATATTTCATCTAGACTGTGACTATAAATTAAGATTTTATAATAGTATTAAGTTTTTTGACTTGTTACATATTCTAGCTGTAAGCATGTATGAATACCATGGAATGTTAATAAATACAATACAATTGGAATTCAACTTTGTATTAACCTACAGTCTGTAATACGATAACTGCAACATTCTTTTTGCAAAGCACAAAGTGATTTGTAGTAACATTTGAGTTTCTATCACCGGTCTATATCACATCTATCTAACGTCGACGTCAAGCAAGAACTCTGGCTCGGGGACAGAGACACATTCCTCATGCAGAACGATCCATTTTCATGTTTGTGCAGTAATTGAAATGATTTTATATGTAAATGCGAGAGTGTTTTTTTTATTTCAATATCTTCTATCTCTGAAGGCTCGGAATAGATTACTAAAAATATTACAAATTGGATTCGTCTGATTTACATTTCTAAACAGATGGGACAACCCTGCGTGGAGAACAAATCTGTCCTCGCTCTTAATCCACACTGTTTATTGGTCCTCAGCACGCGATGTCCGGAAGCAGAGTTCGTCGTCAGCTAACAAACTGCAACACTTTACACTCCTCATTGTGAGAGCAAAATATCTTATTCCGTAACACGTTTAATCTCATAAAATTTACATTATTATTATTATTATTATTATTATTATTATTATTATTATTATTATTATTACTGAATTGGAGATTTATCCTTTGAAGAGGTGGAAAAATTCAAATATCTTGTAGCAACAGCAACAAATATAAATTACACCTGGGAGGAAATTAAACGCAGAATAAATATGGGAAATGCCTGTTATTATTCGGTTGAGAAGCTTTTGTCATCTAGTCTGCTATCAAAAAATCTGAAAGTTAAATTTATAAAACAGTTATATTACCGGTTGTTCTGTATGGCTGTGAAACTTGGACTCTCACTTTGAGAGAGGAACAGAGATTAAGGGTGTTTGAGAATAAGGTTCTTAGGAAAATATTTGGGGCTAAGAGGGATGAGGCTACAGGAGAATGGAGAGAGTTACACAACGCAGAACTGCACGCATTGTATTCTTCACCTGACATAATTAGGAACATTAAATCCAGACGTTTGAGATGGGCAGAGCATGTAGCGCGTATGGGCGAATCCAGAAATGAATATAGAGTGTTAGTTGGGAGGCCAGAGGGAAAAAGACCTTTGGGGAGGCCGAGACGTAGATGGGAAGATAACATTAAAATGGATTTGAAGGAGGTGGGATATGATAGTAGAGACTGGATTAATCTTGCTCAGGATAAGGACCAAAGGCGAGCTTATGTGAGGGCGGCAATGAACTTCCGGGTTCCTTAAAAGCCAGTAAGTAAGTAAGTAAGTATTATTATTATTACTGTCATTAATACAACAGAAAGACGAGTTAAAATAAGCGTTCACTACATCGTATCGCACTCATCGGACGAATCGCACGGATCGGAAAAAGACAATCTTTGCAGTAATTGTTATGTAACCGCGTTCACTACATCGTATCGCACGCATCGGCTCTCGGCAAATCCGTCCACGTTTCTGGGATGAGCAACTTTTCCGATGCGTCCGATCACGGCCTTCTTCAATAAATCAATTTTAATTGGTCAACTGTTACTATTATGTTGTGCCATGTTCAGTGTCACGCCAAAATGGCATTCCCATTACAGTAACCAAGTCGTTTCTTACATATATTATGTAACCAATATCTCTTTCGTTTCTTCCTCTTCAATTAAGAAGCATGAAACAATTACAAATTCTTATTCCTTACCACTCATAATTAATAGACCTAACCTCAAAACTCCTCTGTTTTCAGCAATGTAAATATTGTACGTCGTATGTTTTAAATAGCTGATACAGGATCCGATGAGGCGATGAGGTGAAGCCGTTACAGTGAACGCAATGCACTTAAAATATCCGTTGCGTGCGATTCGTACGAGGAGTGCGATACGATGTAGTGAACGCTTACCTTTAATGTGTCCCAATATAAGAAAGCAGTCCAAATGAAGATGATATGACGCCCTCCGTCCCCACAGAAAGAAATTGGTATATGATTTTAAAATGTATAATTAGGAAAGTGCATGAAATAAATGACCGAAAGGAAAATTAAGATTAACATGATCAATATACAAGACTGAACAATGTTATAGCTACAAAAAGCGGAAGAGGAATCACAGTATTCCTCTATTTGGTGTAACATTTATGCTCTTCGCTGTGTGTTATTGTAATATTTAGATTTTCAAGAAAATTGTTCTCATTTGAGTATGATTGAAA
Organism: Periplaneta americana; assembly: GCA_025594305.2. Classification (NCBI taxonomy): domain Eukaryota; kingdom Metazoa; phylum Arthropoda; class Insecta; order Blattodea; family Blattidae; genus Periplaneta; species Periplaneta americana. The sequence goes on from JAJSOF020000027.1 coordinate 82,985,808, forward strand.
GTGAAATAAATGTAATGCATTTTTTATATGTCGTATTGTTAATGAGTATTTTCCCTTCATATCTTTATTGAATACACTTAGTGAACCGTAAGTAATGTCATTAATTTTAGCGGTTTATTCTTTGAGATAAATAAAACAAAAAAAGTTCCATACAATTTTGCTCATTTTTGCTTCCTTTTCGAGATAAAAATTGTTTTACGTGAAACATTGCATTATACGTTTTGAGAAAGCCATTGATTTAATCCCCAATTTACGAGAGCAGTGTATTATGATAAGAACTGATTGATTTTAGTTTTAACCTATAAATGTGCAGAAATTTGATCCGAGCTAGTATAACATTGTAAAATTCCTTTGCAGAACGAAAAGTTAAATTTATTCGGATCAAGTTTCTACACATTTAAATGACAAAGCTAAAATTCTTGCACTCCTTTATTATCACAATACACTACTCTCTTAAATTGACTGAACATATTGGGAATTAAACCTATGGCTTTCCCAAAACACGCTATGAAATACTTCATTTACAACAATTTTTATCTCGCAAAGGAAGCAAAACCAGCAAAATTGTATTAAACGTTTTTGGTTGAAATATCTCAAAGAATAACCCTCTGAAATGAATGACATTACTTACTGTCCATGCTGTATATTTCTAATTATTTTTAACGGGTAAAACTTTGAAATCTTCATACAATAAATTTGTTGGATAACAGAAATACTTCGCATTAAAAAAATATATATACTATCTAATTTTGACATCAGCTTACTATCGTAAATTATTGGCACTAACTAAAATTTAACATCCCCTCCTACATAATGCAATATAAGAGAGAGTATATAAATTTGGACCAACATTTTGACAGGCATACAAATCCGGGCCTCCCTGTTCGTGTGGTCGGCACGGCGCAGGACCACCGTTGAGACAACACAGGACAGCACAAGACAAGGGACAAACAATTAGTCCCGTGGACGGGAGATAAATGAAATGGAACTATGAACCGCTTGATTGGAAAGCGAACTCGCTCTCCTCATAGCCAAAAGGCATAATAGCTAAAATTTAACCTATACGATCGTAAATTACCTACTTACTAACTAAAATTTAACATGAATTATCAAAATCTTTAAACAATATTAACACACCCTGTAACAAATATGATTGGTTGCTAATACGTAATTCTAACTGCAACTAATGAAAATTGTGTCTCAAGTTCAGTTTTTGTGTAACTTTAATTACCCTTGAGACGGAAGGGAAAGTTTCTACTTACTCTATGATTAGTTGACCAGGCTAAACCAAACCAAGCCAAGGACGATACAGGAATTTCATTTCAGATAGTAGTAGTACCTCTCTTCGTCTGGCCAACTTATTGCATGTCCATTTTATAATGCCGTGTTTTCATCAATTATTTCTTGATAGCAGACGTTCAAATGACGTGTAAATAGCAGAATTCTGGAAAGTAATTAGAAAAAAACGCGCCCTTTCACTTTTTTCCAGTATCGCGAGATTTGTCTCCTAGGCTGCGCAAAAATAACCCTGTGTATTTGATCTCTTGGACGCATACCTACCATAAAGCAATCCGTTACTTTAAACTTTATGATAAACTTATTATTATCTTCTTCTTCTGCCTGACAAGTGTTAGGCCACAAGGCCTGTTACGGTCTCACATAAAATTTTCACGCCATCTCTTAGCAGGACGACCCACAGATCTTTGACCATGTGGTACATAATCATAAATTGCCTTTGGGAGTCTACTATTACTCATTCTTTCCAAATGATGTTTCCAATTACACTGATATTCAACAATGTAATCTAAAACTGGTTGAGTTTTTAGTTCCTTTAAAATTTCACAATTTCTTTTCAGATCCCACTTAGTATAGCTCGCTGTTCTTCTCATGAATCTCATTTCACAAGCCGTTATTCTGCTTTTATCTGCTTTCCTCAGTGTCCATGCTTCGCTGCCATAGCTGAGCATCGGTCGTGCCAATGTGTTGTAGAGACGTATGCGGGTGTGTTTCTGAACCAAGGATGGTTTCATCACACTATTTATAATGCCCATAGCTCTTGTGTATTTAGGCCTATTAATTTTCTGTGATATGTCCAATTATTCTTCAAAAATGGAAAGATTGTAACCTAAATATGGGAAACTATTACAACTTTCTAATATTTTATTATCGAGACAAATTTTACTTTGTATTGGGTATTTCCCACAGAATGCCATAATTTTTGTTTTATCTGTTGAAATTTCCATATTGTGTGTGGCTGCTACTTGCTGCAAATTATATATTGACCTTTGGAAGTCGTCTTCTGAAAGTGCTAATAATACCAAATCATCTGCAAAGAGAATTGAACTTATTATTATTACTATTATTATTATTATTATTATTACTATTATTATTATTTTGTAAGAACTTTGTATTGTAATGATCAAAACAACAGAACAGAGAAGTAAACAACCAACGAAAGTGAAGTTCCCTTCAGAAACGAGCAACGTATTAATTGCGCCTCCAAACAATATAATTAAATGAGGTTGAATCTCATGTGCACCTCTAATTTTTTTCAGTTATGCTTACTTATCGGTGTTCAAAAATACATCTAATAAAGGCTAGATTTTTAAGTTACATATTTTTTTTTTATTTATTACACATTTATCTACATATTTTGCTATTTTTAGCTACATATTTTTTATTTATTTATTTATTATTTATTTTTATTGCTAGTAAGTTTGAAATGAATACAAATTAATAAATACAATGAAAGATAAACTAGCCCACTCCTGAATGAGTAAGACTCGTGCTCAGGAGGGGATTCCAATACAGACAAAAATAAAAATAAAATTAAAATTGAGAGTGAATGCAGATTAAATAGTGTTTAATATGTTTAAACCCAAACTATAAATCCAATACATTTTTTTATTTTTTTATTAATTTGGAGAGGATTCGTGGTTGAAATATTTTTTTAATAAAATATGTTTAATAATCTGAGACCCCTACTCATGCTATGATAAAAAAGCTGCATTGGTTTTACATTTTGGTTCAGACAAACGCAGGGAATTCATATTTTTAATTCTATATTTATGTATATACCTTTCAAAGTTATTAAAATTTCTATGAAAATATTTTAATAAAATAAAATAATACATTTGTATTAAAATGTTTAAACAACAATTTAGTTGGGTAATCTTTATGCTTTTTTAAACACATTTTTAATGCTTTTTTCTGTAGTAAAATTAACGGATAAAGGTTAGATTTATAATTTCTACCCCAACCTATAATACCATACATAAATATAGATTGAAATAATGCTGAATAAATTACACGTAAACAATTAAATGACAAAATATTTCTTAGAATAACAAAGTAACATAATGTTTTACGTAATTTATTACAAATATAATGAATATGATTATTCCATTTTAAATGATTATCAATAATTATACCTAAGTATTTAACCTCCTTAACTTCATTAATAACTGAACAAGTGCACTTTATATCGGAACAATCAGAATTATGCATTTTAATTAGTAGTATAGATGAAATTGGTTTATTACCTATATTATTTAAAGAAAATGGGATTAATTATAAGTGAATTTAAATCGAACCATTTTTTTATTAATTTTAAGCCGCAATTTGCATTATAATAAGCATCAGTCCAAGTTTTTCCACTAAAAAGTAAAACAGTATCATCAGCATACGAATACAAATCACCTTCATATTCTTTAAGGTCTATCATTAAAAGGTCATTAATATATATTAAAAATAAAATCGGTCCAAGGACTGCTCCTTGCGGAACACCTATTTTAGTTTTAATAAATTCACTTAAAACATTATCAATTTTAGTAGCTTGAACTCTATCATTTAAATGAGATTTTAATAAATTAAAAGCGTTATTTTTAATTCTATATTTAAGTACATATTTCCATTTTCATACTACATAAAATCCGGGCTCTAGTTATGATGTGGAAGAAAATGTGGGAAAAAATGGGAATGGAGAGATTGGCAACACTGTCAGCGATTGTCAAGAATGACGTAAGACGTTTACTTCAGTTCCAGTATTTCGCCGATACTGCTCAACGCTTGGTCGCACTGCACGTTGCAGTATTGCGCTGTTGGCGATATCCTTTCGTGGAATGAAACATTCCTCTGCAATATAATTTGGAATTTACCCTTGGAGTCACAAAAACCTCTCCGAAACCAACGTCTTGTGCAGTCAAGGCCTATCATGTCACACGAGTGTTGCCATAACAACCATGACCTATATAACGCACTAATTGAACAGTAGCGCTATAAATACCGCCGGCGGGTCGCGGACCACGGACTAGCCAATGACGTGTGACGCGTTTCCGTCGAGACGGGCGTTGAACCGCGTGATACCCGCACAGATAGTGATACTGATGAATAATAGAGGCAGTCTGTTACTTAATAAGCATCCCCCACGGGGCAAAGTCCTCAAGCTGGTATCATTCCCACTGCCAGTATAAGTTAATCAGACCGCACAATTTCATTTCGTACATTGTCGCAATTCTCCGTTCTCGATCTGTGCTTATTTCTTCTATATTATTTGAGATCAAACGGAATGAGTTTTGACTAAATGTAATGTTTTACTGTATGATTGAAGACTTTCCCGAAAAAAGGATGTAGGCCTAATATCAAATTGAAATATGAGATGTAGTACTTACTTAATGGCTTTTAAAGAACCCGGAGGTTCATTGCCGCCCTCACATAAGCCCGCCATTGGTCCCTATCCTGAGCAAGATTAATCCAGTCTCTATCATCATATCCCACCTCCCTCAAATCCATTTTAATATTATCTTCCCCTTTACGTCTCGGCCTCCCCAAAGATCTTTTTCCCTCCGGCCTCCCAACTAACACTCTATATGAGATGTAGTAGAAAAAGTAATTTTATGCTCGACCATGCCGAAATGTAGTAATTATACACCTGGTAGCAGTCCTTTAATGCATGTCATTAAAGTACACCTACTCATTAAAGTACAGGTCTTCAGCCAATTCAGCTTTGTACCGTTATATCGATTATTCTCGGATATTCAATCGACAGACAATTAGCGAAAAGTCACGGAGGCTGGAAATCCAATACTGTCGCAGAAGGTTATGTTCTGTTTCTATAATAATTAGCGTTAATTGTAAATAATATTCAAATAAATTCAATTTGTCATCTCGTTTTTCAATTCTAAATCAATTTCCAGGTTATATCAGTCTAATGTTCATTCTTATTCTGTGCCAAGGTCAATGACATTCGGCCTCGGAAAAAATCAATACTTTCGCGTCTGCGCACATCTCACAATTCAGGTCAGTTCGCACATAACCATAAAAAGACCTAATTTTCAATACTTTCAATTTAGAAATATGGTCGAGCATAAAAAGTCGTATGAAACTTGCCTATAATGGTAATTAAGACGCTCGTTTCATAAATAACCATACTTGCATCTTAATTACTACCATTATAGGCTCGTTGCATAATGTACTATTAAAGCATTTATTTATAACAGTGGCTCACAAACTTTTTGAAAGCTCGACCTACTTTCGGGCGAGACTTTAGTTTGTGGCCCCTCAATACAGTATACCATTCGAAAAACAGACAGAAGAACTAATGGAAAATTTAGCCCTGTATGATACGAAAAATACTGTTTGTTTTTGCGGACGTGCAATTAAATTTGCACAATTTTAAACAGCAGCTTTTGGAATGTTTTCCTGAAGAAACTCAATACAGTTATTTACTTATTACGATGGATATGGTATCCGGTTTTAGGCATTTGCATTCTAATGGCTGATATTATAAAAAAAATGAAGGAAAAATACATTTAAATATATACCTACTGAAATAATGTTGACACTAGACTTTTTCTTCGCAGGACGTGGATCAGTTTTGGATCAAAAAAATCTCTTAAATTTTTATAACATTTGCACCTTCTATTTACGCAAAATAAAATTATCATCTGTGATTGTCATAAAAAAACAAAAACTAGAAATCTTATTGAACTTGAAAGTGATATCACTGTCTGCATCGAATAGAGCAGCGTTCATCATTACGAAACAGAATGACGTCAAGGCAAGCATTGACTATGCGAGCAGCGTGGACGAGGCAGCAAGCTATCAGTAGGTACTGTAGCGGTGGGGATGCAATTGCAGCTATGAAAATAAGTAAATTTCTTCACAGATGTAATTCATCCGACTACAATCTACAAAGTTTTTTCCAGTTCATGCACTGACCAGGTCATAGTGTATAATATTAGGCAAATAGCACACAAGAAAGTGGCAAAAAATCCCGTAAAGTAGCATTACAGGAGATAAGTAAATATTTTCACTAATGGTTAATTAATTCATTTCAGTCTGTTTAATTTGAAGTACTACGTTAATATAATTTAATGAAAGACGGAGTACAATTCACTGTAACGGAGTTCAGAAGTTCCAGTAGATGGATGGACTTCCAGTTGTCATGTTTTATAACTTTTTCTATTACATATTTTGCATTGAAGCACACGTGTGTAAATACATTAACTAAAGCTAAGTTATGTTATACAGGGACATCATTTTATTTTTACTTAAATTTTTATTGTACCTGAGTTTTTGAATGTACTTCACTCCCACCCCTTCTACAATGAAGTTCAACCGTCCTCCACACAGATCCAAGACCGTATATACAGTCCTAGTAGCCTTACGGTCATAGTAAACAGTACATTCCAAAAATATGTTCACGTTTTCCAGTGACGAAAGAGCTTTCATTATTAAATCATTTTCGCACAGATACTGTCGTCCATTTGCCTACGTCACATCCCGGTTTCCCCAACCAGATTCTCTGTCAAGGCTGTTGACTGGGCTGTCTTAGCCGTTTTCTGAGAACATTAATTTCTGTTAGGAATTGGACGTCTACGTAATATTATACAACTGTTTAAAATAACGTAAATAAAAGGGCCTCGTTAAGTAATTAACTGTCACGTGATTTTCCACCTTTGTACGACACTGCGACGTGACCACTTGGGCGGACAGTAGATAGCATGTCTGAGTAATTTTACCTTTTCGGATTGGACAGAAGCGAAGATTGAATATACAGAACGTAAGGTACTCTTTTACAGAGTAGGCACAGAATTATTTCAACATTAGTTACTAGTACGAAGGACGAAACTGGTAATTGGAATTAGGTACAATCGTATATAGTTCGATAATATGCACATTAGAACTAAAGTCTGTATCGAAATGAACTGCCACCATTTTCAAAATTGTGTTTAAATATCCATACTATGATTATTTTTCAATTTAACTTCATTCTCTATAGTGTACGCTAATGTGCTGTAGACAGTATAATATACACTGCATAATGAATACGTCCGCATGGACACCTCAGTTCGTGAGTAAAAACACTCATTGTTAATACAGTACTGTATTTTGATTAAACAAAAACCTAATGAAAATTATCAAACTCAAAATCGCGATATTTCCTAGGTACGTAAATGGATGAACTACTTTTCTTCCCTCCTATACCTAGTAAAGTGATTTGTGTGTATTTTACGCCAGTATCATCGAACTCCATTCGTGGAAGGGGGGAGCAAACGGTGTTTCCGGTTCTCAGCCGATCCAAAGGTATAGCCTGGTTAAAATCAGGAATGTTAGTAAAAATAAAATGATGTCCCTGTACTTTATAACATAACAGAATTAAACAAAAAAGTATAAATCTAAAATGCAGTATTCGGATTTATTCAGCTTTCATTTCATCCCTAACCCATTAATCAATTGGTTTCATACACCTAAATACCAGTTCACATTCACATTACTTTAAGTTTAATTTGATCAATATGAGAAACAATTGTCATAAAAAAGAGCTGCCACTGCAAACCTCAGACAGTCTGCCCGTTGAAGCGAAATAAGAGTGCGTCACGCCAATATAGTCTATGAACAACTAACCCAATCTTTGTACGCTCTGGGACAGAATACGGTCCCTAACTATTAAGGCTGGTTCACAATAAACCGGAAACGAGAATCGGAACGGAAACGAAAACGGTAAAATTGTTAAAATGTGTACATTTAAATGTGAGCATTCACAATTAACGAAAAGCTTGCCGGAGCCCGGGATCGGTAACGGAGAGTTGGCCAAGTTTCAACTTTGGCGTTCACGTTTCCGATCACAGCCCACTAGATTCATTCTATTGCCTTCTAAAAGCTATTTCGTCGTCGTATATTTTGTAGCAAGAAGACCGTGACATAACCTATGCATTATTTTGTTTTGTGCTGTGCATCATGGAGCAAGTTTTATTTGATGAGATTCTATTGAGTGTTGAGGAAAATCCTCACGTTTACGATAAGCGGCGCACCTCGTATAAGATGAGAATACGTGGCTTTCAATAGCTGCGTCTTTGAACACCGATCGTAAGTGAATCATATTTTATTACTGTATTGGTTGTATTACACACTACATATTCATGCTTCAATTCAATAACTACTGTTGTGTTCATTTTTGTTCTATTACAAATGTTTCTTCTCTAATTATTTTACGTTATGGTAGACTTAAATAGGTTGTGATAATAAAGATGCATGGGCATAATACCGTACCTAATGAAATGTTTCAGTTGAAATTTCAAAGTTGGTTAACCTGTGTTTATGTTGGCTGCCTTGTACTCATGAGAGAACACCATTGGTCAATTATACACAAATAACATCAGAATGCGTAATATCGACTTTACATATCGTTATTGATATGCATATCGATATGCATAGTCGTCTACGTTCTCGGTTTATTGTGAATCAAAAATCTTCATATTCATGTTCTCTGCTTCTCGTTTTCATTCTGGTTCTCGTTCCCGGTTTATTGTGAACCAGTCTTTAGAGTCCACATCTGTGGAGTAACGGTTAGCGCGTCTGGCCGTGACACTAGGTGGCCCGGGTTCGATTCCCGGTCGGGGCAAGTTACCTGGTTGAGATTTTTTTTTCGGGGTTTTCCTTTAACCCAATACGAGCAAATGCTGGGTAACTATCGGTGTAGCCCCGGCGTGGCTCAATCGGTTAAGGCGCTTGCCTGCTGGTCTGAAGTTGCGCTCGGGCATGGGTTCGATCCTCGCTTAGGCTGATTACCTGGTTGGGTTTTTTTCGAGGTTTTCCCCAACCGTAAGGTAAATGTCAGGTAATCTATGGCGAATCCTCGGTCTCATCTCGCCAAATACCAACTCGCTAACACCAATCTCATCAACGCTGAATAACCTCGGAGTTGATACAGCGTCGTTAAATAACCAACTAAAAAAACTATCGGTGCTGGACCCCGGACTCATTTCACTGGCATTATCTACCTTCATATCATTCAGATTCGTAATAACCTACGATGTTGATAAAGCGTCGTAAAATAACCTACTAAAAATAAAAGGTAAAAATGGTTTTAAGGGAATCCCGGAAGTTCATATGCCATGAAGGCCTCACCATGGAGGTAAGCCCGCCATGACCTATCACTAGAATGATTAATGTGGTCTCTACCATCTGATCCCTTTTACCCCCTCAAAGACCATTTGAAAGTTTGGCAATGAGGAAAATCTTCACCATCTAGATCGAACCCCGGCCTTCCAAAGTCTTTTTCCAGCTGCCTCCCAACTAACACTCTATATGCATTTCTAAAAATATTAGTATTATCATAATGTGCCCTGCCATCTGATGTTTCTGGATTTCTGTTCGTTAATTATGTCAGATGAAGAATACAATGGAGTGCAGCTCTGGATTTGAACTTTTCCATTCTCCTGAACTTTATCCCTCTTCCACCCCGTCAAATATTTTCTCAGACCTTATTCTCAAACTCTTAATTCCCTCTGTTCCGCCCTCTCAAAGTCATAGATATCTATAACCTACTAAAAATAAAAGTGTAAAATGGTAATAATGTATCCCCGTCATTATGAAATCACTTCGTGATTTAAGACGGGCTTATTCCGTCGGATCCCGGCCAACCAGTCACTCATTACGAGTGCACCTCTGCACATGTGTGGACTTCGATCCTGGTTCATAGATATCTATGACGTCTGACCGCCTTTACCACTAGGGAAAGACCCGGTTCTGAAGAGTTGGAACTAAAACTGAGAAAAATTCCCGATCACCACTGGAATCCGGTGTGGCTTAGTGATAAAGCTTCAGTCCGTAGCCAGCTGAAAACCCGGGTTCAAATCCCGGCGCCGGAGCTATTTTTCCGTTCCACCTTTCATCTAAAAAATATTAGACTAAAGTAATAATAAAAATAAATAAATCTTAATTCTTAAAAAATAAACAATAATTTAATATTCATCTCTGTGGTCTTATTAAATTTCAAAATATTACAGATACTGACATTATTCTATGGCAATCCATGGACAACCTCAACCTACGACCTTTACTCGCTCTGACGCTGTGGAACTGGCTGACGTGACGTCTTCATTTAAGACAACACGGTGCATGGGCAACAAACACCCATGCCGTTGGTGAAATTCAAACTCACAAGAAGCTTGCGCGCAGCGTTAAAATTGCGGTCATCACATGACGGGAGGCACAATGAACCTCCCCCTTAGTCCTCATGGGCGTCGTTAAGAGGGTACGAAAGGGTGTGCACGCATTTCCGTAAGTAGACTTCCACGCCCATTTCCGCACCTCCACCATTTTTCGCACCGAAGAAAATCAAATTAGTCTAAATAATTAATTAAGGTAACTCGGCTGTGGAAACAGCTGCTTGCAAGCTTTCACGATAAAATTGTAATTTTCTTCTACGTCAGCCATTTAGACCTATATACTGTTACCAGTTTTGGAGAACATATCGCACCCCTAGAATAATACTGTCGTAATTCCCAAGAATTGAATTTTGAGTTACAGACAGTTTTGTAATTTTTTTATTTTTGCACGATCGGGTTTTTGTTGTATTTACAGCTATTGTCGTTAGGCCTTCGCCCATCTATTGAATTCAAAAGAAGATGTCGGAAATGTTCCACTTTCTCCACTTGACACTCGATTTTCTAGCGTCCACGGCTCCACTAACTATCTGCAAAATGAAATCTTCAATACGTAAACTCAAGCACAACAATTGAACTTCAAATTAAAAAAATGACAATCGGTAAATAAACCCATAGCAACCGAAGTACCAACACGCGAAACAAAAACTCTACGAACTAATGCACCAACCCAATACTATCAATTACTATCCTGAGTTTTCATCGGGTTTTAAATGTTATCTTGCCACCGGCATAGCTCAGTCGACTAAGGCGCTTGCTTGCCGATCCGGAGTTGCGCTCTGGCGCGGGTTCGATTCTCGCTTGAGTTGATTGGTTGGGTTTTTTTCCGTGGTTTTCCCCAACCATAAGGTAAATGTCAGGTAATTATGGCGAATCCTCGGCTTCATCTCGCTATCACCAATCCCATAGACGCTAAATAATCTAGTGGTTGATAAGTGTCGTTCAATAACCAACTAAAAAATAAAGTCTTTAAATTGTTTCAGTTTTGAACTTTATCCAAATTCAAATGTAACATTTATCTAAAACACTAAAGTTTTGTTACACTCTAAATATTCGACACAGGAGTAAAATGCTGTAGCTTGCTTGCAAGTCATTTTTAATTACTTTCTTGAATCTTTTAATTGTCACGGTTCTAGCAGACGAGGGTAGTGCATTTAGTTTGATGCTTAAAAATTTGTATTTATTTATAGTTTTGCTTAGCCTCACATAAGGGGTGTTTACATTGTGATTATTCCTGGTAGGATAAGCATGGATATCTGATCTAACTTTATAATTGTGTAAATTTTCTCTCACGTGAGGCAGACTACATATACCGGAAAAATCGTAAGTGATGTTATTAATTTCAAATAAAAAATTGTAATATGATTTTGCTCGTTTTTGCTTCCTTTTCGAGAAAAAAAATTATATTATGAAACTTTTCATGGCATATTTTGGGAAAGCTACTGAATTAATTTCGGATATGCGCAGTCAATTTAAGAGAGCAGTGTATTATGGTAAACAATTATAGAAAGAATTTTAGTTCTGTCCTTTAAATTTGCAGAAATTTAATCGCAACAAATGTAAAGGCTCATTCACAATGAAAATTAAACATAACATAAGTGTTATCTTAAGAATGTAAACGTTAGGGTAAAATCACATCATTCATGATTGGGACATAAACATAACCGCAAAGATACTTGGTAACCATGGAAACATAACAACGACGCCATTTCCTCATATTCTGTCGTATACTTCAGCGCTCCACGATTGTATAGGGCCTACTGTTTGCAAATCACGTAAGCATATGAATGAAAGTTTGGAGTTCGCAAACTTTCTGTTAACGTCTAACGGCAATGTTAATGTCAGTGTTTATGTGAATCATTGTGAATGATCCCATTTGATAACCTGGCCGCAAACTTCTGTGTTTATGTTACAGTTATGTTTAATTTTCATTGTGAATGGGCCTTAACTTTTCGTTCTGAAAAGGAATTTTAAGATGTTACATTTGTTCGTATCATATTTAAAGGACAAAACTAAAATTCTTTCAATAATTTATTATCATAATACATTACTCTCTTAAATTAACTGAACATATTACAAATTAAATTAATGGCTTTCCTAAAACATGCTGTGAAATGTTTCATATAAAACCATTTTTATCTAGAAAAGGAAGCAAATACAAGCAAAAGTTCACACCTTTGGAGTAACGGTTAGCATGTCTAGCCGCGAAACCAGGTGGCCCGGGTTCGATTCCCGGTTGCGACAAGTTACCCGGTTGAGGTTTTTTCCGGGGTTTTCCTTCAACCCAATATGAGCAAATGCTGGGTAACTTTCGGTGCTGACCCCGGACTCATTTCATCGGCATTATCACCTTCATCTCATTCAGACGCTAAATAACCTAAAATGTTGATAAAGCGCCGTAAAATAACCTACTAAAATAAATAAAAATACAAGCAAAATAAGTATTAAACTTTTTTGTTTGAAATATCTCAAAGAATAACCCCCTGAAGTTAATGATATTATATAGGTTAGAAACAAATGGCGGGCTTATGTGAGGGCGGCAATGAACTTTAAAAGTCATATATACATATGTATATACCAGCGATCTAAATGCCTATACTGCGCATGCATTTTACATTTTTCACAACTATCAAATCAAATTATAGTAACAAAATCTTAAGAATGGATTTCTACTACAGTACAATTACAGACGTGGACAAATTATTAGACTAAATTAATTATATGTACAACGAAGCTGTATTTATCGGTAGAAATAATGAACAAAAATGTATTTTGCACAGATATAATGAACAGAAAATTGAGTCTTGAGGTTACTAATAATTTGTGAACATTCCCTTATCCTTTATTAACACGTTGATTTTGTCAGGGATACTGAAACCAAAGTTTGACACTTTCTTTGAATATCGGCATCATTTAGCCAGATCGACGCTAAATAACCTCGTAGTTGATACAGCGTCGTTAAATAACGAAGTTAAACTTAAAAAAATCATTTAGCCAGATATCAGACAGTGCTTAAATGAGTCCATGTTTTGCTGTAAGCTTCTTTTTGTTCACTTTCTTCTTCAGTATACATCACATATTTTCAATTTCGTTCATGTCCGATCTTCTTGCAGGCCATGGGAGAATATCTTCTGCAGTATATAATTAAAACACCAGTAGTACCAACATAGCCAGAAAATGATATACTTAACCATTGGAAAAATATACCAGAAGATGTAAACAATCATATTCACGACAATAGAGACTCTCATTATACTGATAGTTGATATGACGAATTATGTTATGTTTCCAAGAAACATTTTTTCTAATAATTTGTCCACGTCTGTATTATTATTGTAAGCGAAGAAGAACGTAGTCACGTGCTCATTAAATATAAGAAACGTGTGCGGATAACGTAAGCAATAACACTTTGCAATCAAAAATATACGTGAAGTCACCTGATCTCTTCCTCTGCTGTACCCGGCCTTGAATGGAAGGTCTTACGACCTCAGAGGCTCGGCCTTTCCATGGTCATGACCTTCCTTTCCACTGAGCGCTATTCCAAAATGTTGCTCGGCACTTAAGAAGATGCTATCATGCAGGAGAGGCAGTCAAACAAGCTGTCTGCTGATGTAGAGCATCTCTATTCTCCCAGCCTTTGTGTACTGCGGCTTGATTCCATTATATTTCCGGGAAGGTTATGAATGTGTTACGTGGAATTATTACAGACTTTCCTCTGATTCTGTAATACTGCTTCTTATAAAAGACCTATACAATTTAGCATTAACTGACGTACCTGCCGTGCCAAAATAAGAGAAACTCAACATGCCAGTTTTATTTTTCTGTTTCTTTTGAGCTCCAAGTAAACATGAAACAGTTTGTCATATTCTAATCTTATAACACAAAAATATAACCGCATTAAATTATATCTCTCTTTGTAGATGCATTCATTTCACATTACTTTTTAATAATAATAATAATAATAATAATAATAATAATAATAATAATAATACTCTTCTGAATCCTGAGACATTTTTTTGTTTTATTTTTTAAGTTCAGCATAATTCCACACTTAAAATGAAAGTCACTGAAATGAGAAAAAACGCTGAAAAAATTCTGCTGATTACAGTTAGGGCCCAAATTCAGGTATATTATAGGCCCTATTATACTTTGGGTCTCTGCACATACCTCTTCCATCATAATTTGTTTTACCCTTAAAATATAACGTTAACTGTGTACCTACTTCGAAAGCATGTCCTACGGTGTCTTGGCGTTGAGTTGCTGGTCGTCATTTTCATTTACAAATAGTTGAAATACGCATTGCAATGATTGAATCGATCTTCTTGTGCTTCCTATAAGTCCCAAGAGATGTCAGGAGATTTGACAAGCACAGAAAAGAAGTGATCGATAACGATTCCACCTAGTGGCAAATTTGAAATTAAATGCATATATGAAGTATAGTCTACTATATTCAGAACCCAGGATGATGATGATGATAATAATAATAATAATAATAATAATAATAATAATAATATTTATTTATTATTTTATTTATTTATTTGTTTTTTATTTATTTATTTATTATTTTATTTATTTATCATTTTATTTAGTTATTTATTATTTTATTCATTTTTTGTTTTTTATTTATTATTTTGATTTATTATTTTATTTATTTATTATGTTATTTATTGATTTATTTATTTATTTATTTATTTATTTATTTATTTATTTATTTATTTATTTATGTGCTGGACAACAGCCATTGGCTGTTACTATTACTGTTTATTACTAGAACAAATATACATATTGTTTTTTTTTATTTAAAAAAAAAAGCATTCTAACATCCCCAAAAAGAGTACATATTCGTGCTCAAGGAGCATTTCACGAACTTTTAAAATAAATATTTTATTAATCAACAGAATAAAAAGTAAAAGGAAAACAAAAACATAGGTATTACAATAATTGCAACTTTATATTTTCCCCATAAACAATAATTTTTAATTTTTTTTTTTAAAAATAAGAATCATTGGTAAATTGATCCTGTACTGGGCCAGACAGCATGGATCTTCCCAGCACTCGCCTACGCTGCGACCGGTTACAGTGCTGGCAAATTTTAAACGGTACTCTCTATCCTAACAGTACTGAGTGATGCGTGCTCTTTATGATGGCGTCAGACGTTCAGACTCAAAGTTAATAGTCTCAAACAGCCAATCAAAGAGAAGTCATTCACTTGAAATAATGAATATTAAATACAGATACATTGATCAGGCAGGTTTATTTTTATTTTAGTAGGTTATTTTACGACGCTTTATCAACATCTTAGGTTATTTAGCGTCTGAATGAGATGAAGGTGATAATGCCGGTGAAATGAGTCCGGGGTCCAGCACCGAAAGTTACCCAGCATTTGCTCATATATGGTTGAGGGAAAACCCCGGAAAAAACCTCAACTAGGAAACATGCCCCGACCGGGAATCGAACCCGGGCCATCTGGTTTCGCGGCCAGACGCGCTAGCCGATCAAGTAGATGTACTCAACTTACTACACCTCGTTAAGAAACTATGATTAAAAAGAATGGGACTCAATTTACCGCTCAAATAAAGATAAACAACTCATTGTTGATTCAATTTACCTAGACACGTCTGAATCCATCCCTCTGCCATCTAACAATCTTTGGACAAACCATGAGGAATGTTCGCCATGGTGGAGATCGATTTGGCGTCACACAAACACTGGAGATGCCCTATTTTTTCAGAACGGAAATTATAATGAAAGGAGAATTGTGGAGATTGTTGTTGAAATGACGAGACTCAATTTACCGCTCAAATAAAGATAAACCATTCATTGTTGATTCAATTTACCTAGGCACGTCTAGAATCCACCCTCTGCCATCTAACAATCTTTGGACAAACCATGAGGAATGTTCGCCCTTGTGGAGATCGATTTGGCGTCACACAAACACTGGAAATGCTCTATTTTTTCAGAACGGAAATTATAATGAAAGGAGAATTGTGGAGATTGTTGTTGAAATGACGAGACTCAATTTACCGCTCAAATAAAGATAAACCATTCATTGTTGATTCAATTTACCTAGGCACGTCTAGAATCCACCCTCTGCCATCTAACAATCTTTGAACAAACCATGAGGAATGTTCGCCCTTGTGGAGATCGATTTGGCGTCACACAAACACTGGAGATGCTCTATTTTTTCATAACGGAAATTATAATGAAAGGAGAATTGTGGAGATTGTTGTTGAAATGACGAGAAAAATTAAATTACCCTGAGAAAAACCCTCGCAAACTCGACCTTGTCTACCACAAACACAATTCCGCCATCGCCAGGATTTGAATTCGAGTCCGCTGTGATATTAGGTCAACGCTGTACCAACTGAGCTACCAAGGACTGTAAATTGTATGCTTTAATAATTGTCATTTCTGTACAAGTTCACAAAATATTGCTACCGGTACTCATATTATAATTGATACCAATACTGTTGCGTAATTTATGAAAACCGATTTTAAATTCATGGAAATATTAAACGTTATTCATGGTTTGTAACAGAATTATGATATTATGTACCTAATCGAGAAACAACTAACAGTACAGTAAGCGTCCTTTGGAAGCGAATTCCTACATCAATCGTTAGGGAGAAGTTGTAAAACAATGTCGTATAATGGACATACGCCCGATGAAGTTCATTACAATCGCTGTAAATAATCCGTTTACACAGAGACCGTTCTCGTCCTGTAAAGTTGACAAAGGAAGGTAGGCTAGGCCTTCCACTTCGCTAGGCTTAACAATAATTGTCTCTATGGTATCGGCAGAGAGAGTCAGGGCTGACCTACATTTTGAACTTGTGCTCAGATACAACTTTGTTTCATAAATACACGTAACATGTTTAATTTGCCTGAAACAATTGCTTCACAATGTTACAAGCTGTAGCTGAAGTTTCATTTGTCATTCTGTTGAATGCACAATACAAAAAGACATTTTGGACCAGATTTTGAGTAAATCGGTTATTTCGTATTGTTCATTGAAAATAAAGACTTATTAATTTTCAATAAAAATGTTTGTATTTTATGTCTATTTTTTCCCGGATGAATTTACTAATACATACCAAATATAAACGATATCCGTCAAACAGTTTAAGTGAAATCGTTATACACAGTAGATAGATTGTCAATAGTTATTCACGTAACTAGGACAGAAAGTGATACTTTTGTGTCGAACGAGTGCGCGAAAGACATTTTCGTACTAGTTACGAACAAGTAAGTATAGAAATTCATTGCTCCAAACGGGATTAATTAATGCTTTGTTTCAATCTAAAGCAGCCGTGGCGAAAATGTGACTCGGGGGCACATTGTGGCTCGCAATGATAGCTGTGCATTTCCTCTTACTTCCTACTTCCCCCAACCCCCACCCTCTCACTCACTGGAGTCCATTTGTATTTGTCTCTGACCTGCGAGTGGCGTCACCGCAATGTCTCTCTCGAAACCATGTACCTCTATAAAAACGAAAGTTTCAAGTAGAATGGGAGGACACATTTTTTTTTGCTGCCAATATGATGATAATACAGGGTGCGTCAGAAAGAACGGATGGATTTCACATGGCAAGAAAATTGTAAAGATTCATCAAATCAAAAATTTATTGTTATCAACATATTCACCAATACATATTTATGGAAAACAACATTATCCATATGATGTCCTTGGCTTTCAATACAGGCATCGAGGCGTTTTCTGATGTTCGCCATCACTTTCACAGTCATGGCTGGTGCAATTGCCACGATTTCTTCACGAATCGCTGTCTTCAGTTCGTCCAGTGTATGTGATCGATGTTTACAAACTTACGCCTTCAAATGGTCCGAAAGAAAGAAGTCGCAGGGCGCGAGATCTTACCGTAGCCTCGGACAATCTCAGTGCAATAGAATTTCGTCCAGGTGATTTCTTCTTTAATGTTGAACCTGTGATGCGAAATGAAGCCACCCACCGCAAAATTGTATTCCGAGTTGGAATCCTAGCGTGACATCCGATGTCGAAATGAGTCCTGAGTGGCGATCACAGACTCTTCATTTTTTAAAAATGTCTCTACGATGAAAGCACGTTGTACACCAGACCAACACCATGTTCTCAACTGAAACTGCATTCTATGGCTGACCCAACAGTCGTGGTCCCCCTCACTAGCTATATCTCTCTCCTCGTTGCGTATCGATAGTTTGAAATCCATCCGTTCTTTCTGACGCATCCTTTATTAAATGTATGATTTGTTCACAAGTATTACGAGGAAAACGGTTGTATAACATAAAACGGCATTATACTACATGTCACTCATGAAACATTAAAAGGTGAAGTGTTATTATTATTATCATCATCATCATCATCATCATCATCATCATCATCATCATCATCATCATCATCATCATCATCATCATCATCTCTGTACGTCGATCCTTTTTCAGCAGATGTACGAATAATGCGGTTAGATCTTCAATTTAAACTCACAGATTTACAATGTGATGTTAAATGAAAGCTAGATGTAAGGACTTGACGAATGTTGAACTTTTCAAATCTTTGCCAAAAAATAAATATCCGAAGCTTCGTTCTTTCGCTTGCTCTGTTGAAGCCATGTTCGCTACAACTTACGTTTGTGAAAAATTATTTTCAACAATAAAAATAGTAAAAACCAAATTTAGATCACGACTGACAGACAAATACCTTCGTGATCAACTACGACTGGCAGTAAGTGACATAATTCCTGATTTTGAAACTCTGTCGCAGAGACATTCTGAAGTCAGTTAATAGGTTGTGATAATGTGTCCTATGTTTTCTCATTCATTTCTTTCTTCGTTACATGTACTGTATAAAATTATATTTAAGTGCTTGGCGTAAGGAAAATGAAAATCCGTTAATAAGTCAGACAGTTGCTTCACTTCCCCTTCAGGTGTCCGCTTCCCTCCATAGGTGCTATGCACGTTGCATGTTACACAGTGGCTCGGCGCACGATTACATTTTCGCCACGGTTGATCCCAAGCTTTATTTTCTTTCCGTTCCCATTAATTTGTAAAGAAATAAGTTATAAAGTGATGTTTGTCGTTGTTTGTCAGCGTGCAGTAAGCAAATAGCCTCAAGGAAATTGCGAATGTCCCATCAATGTCATTGCAGAGTGTTAATACAATAAGTTTTGCTGGAAACCGGCATCTAACCTGAAGTATCTGGACACTTCCCAAGCTGCCGCGTCGCGTCAGGTTAGCCAAGAATTGCACTCGCAGCCTTCGCATTCTGCATGCAGCGGCGTGGCTCACTAGCTGAAGTGGAGGTGCGAACGAAATAGCTTCTGCAGGCACTCGACTCAGAACGCTTTTGTTCACCGAATACCCCTCTGCTCTTCCTTGGCTTTACTCGTATGATCTTGAGTGGGTCTAGGCATAAGTCTGCGTCTGGCAGGATATTCCGTCATTTACCACTAGTAAACATAATAATAATAATAATAATAATAATAATAATAATAATAATAATAATAATAATAATAATAATTTATTCAGAGTTAAGGCCATAGGGCCTTCTCTTACACTCTACCAGGTCACGAAGTATACAAGCAGTTAAAATTAACAAAAAGTTAAAGAACAGAATACTAACATATTAAAATAATAATAATAATAATAATAATAATAATAATAATAATAATAATAATAATAATAATAATTCTTTATTCAGAGTTAAGGCCATAGGGCCTTCTCTTACACTCTACCAGGTCACGAAGTATACAAGCAATTAAAATTTAACAAAAAGTTAAAGAACAGAATACTAACATATTAAAATAATAATAATAATAATAATAATAATAATAATAATAATAATAATAAAATAAAAAAGTCAGAATACAACATAAAAACCATGATAATAATGCAATTAAGGCCATAGAGAAAAGAAAGTAAAATACATTGGAATATAGTAAAAATAACTCATTTAATACAAATGGTTAATATGGAAAACACGTATACAAGGTAAAATATAACAAAATGGAATGTAATAAAATAATAATAAAAATAATAAAATAAATAATAATATTAAAATTAAATTCAGACTAAAATAGGCTATGATAATAAATTCAAATCAAAATAATTAAAGCTGATAAAGAAAACAAAAATAATAAAGGAAGGAAAGAAATATATAGCCTATATTTTTTTACAAAATCGCAGACTAACATATTAAAATAATAATAATAATAATACTAATAATAATAATAATAATAATAATAATAATAATAATAATAATAATTCTTTATTCAGAAAAGGGTTAAAGAACAGAATACTAAATATATTAAAATAATAATAATAATAATAATAATAATAATAATAATAATTCTTTATTCAGAGTTAAGGCCATTATAACTGAAAAGAATCTGAATTTAAAAAATGCAATTTTAATTTATTTTTAAAACTATACAATGTCTCTTACAGTCTCTAACATGTTGTGGTAAAGAGACTTCATATTAAAATGATAATGCAGAGACCGATAAAGATGAAAAAGAAAGTAAAAGGATGTTCTTTGTTTAGGAATGGAGAACGTGTGATATGGTGTTGTAATAATAAAAAATAAAAAAGAAATACGAATATCTAAATTTCGTGATATGAGGACAAATGTTGAAAACGAGAAGCTAAGTAGCTAGGATTAGAGGTGTAAGAATATTGAAGATAACTAAAAGCGAGAAAAAGTGAATTTTCTTCGCTTTTGAGACGGACAGGACAGTCATATTTAGTGAAGGTGTAACTTCGGTCAGATCTACGGACGTTGCAAATAAATCGAACATTCATTTTAGGAATGAACACGCTGCAGTCTGTCTGTATGAGTCTCATGTTAAAACGGTCAGTTAGTGTAAGAATATGTCATAGTAATTCAAAATGAGGCATCAAGAGCGCCTGCACTAAATTCTTCTTAAGAAGCAACGGAAGGAAACATATGGTGGGACTCTCATAATGTGGTTAAGGCACTACGTCTAGCTTTCACTGAGGTAGCATATATCACAATCTCAACAAAATTAATGTTCTGAAACGGGATTCGAACCGAAGATCGTGATATCTAATAATTTTAAAGCTGTGGGATAGATGTATTGTAGGCCTATATTACAACTGCCCCAGTGTCCCTTAAATATAGGCCTAATGAAGGTCACATAAAATCATTTCCTGAACAGCAAATATTGTCATCATGTCAGTGTTGCCAACTGTTACCAGATATTACCAAATGAAGTATAATCACTATCCTACGTACTGAATGACTTATTTATTTACCGTACTTTACCATTATGTTGGAAGTTTATTCTAGATAATTGAATAATTTGTAACATATTTTCGTAGGCAAACTATACGAGAAAGGATCAACATGTTAAGTATTTTGTCTGACAATATGAAATCCATTGATTTGACTAAACAATTGATTCACGAGACCTAACCTAAAAATGTATTTTGTTTGATCACATGCAATGATTAGTACTAACTCGGAAAGATTTTATTATTCTCCATGGTTACATAAGCCATTAATTGTTTTATATAACAAACATATTTTCCATTTAGCTGTAACAGAAAATATGCGTGATTTTTGAAACGCCCTGTATGGTTATAACACAAATATTTAAATAAGTGTGGTAATATACAATTGAAAAATTGACAATTAAACAAGATTTAAAATCAAACATATTAAAAACAATAGTTTATTAATTATTATATCACTCTAAATTATTTAATTATTACAATGATAAAAACTAGTTATAAGTTAAAATCTACTTCCATTATTGCACTTATAGGCCTACACATAATTAAACCAACTATTATTGCACATAATATGAACATTTTACTCAATATGTATATTATATAAGCTTGTTTAATTTCTATTAATATATAGAAATAGAAATAAATATTAATAAACTTCAAAGTGCATGTAATTTCTTTTTATGGGTATAATACTATTTTTAACAAGTATAATTTCAAATTATTAACATTTGCTTCTTCTTTTATTGTTATTAACGTTTCATTTTGGTATGTGTATCAGTCTTATGATTAAATGGACCACATTCTACAGAAAGGAACCAATCCACAAACAAATTTAATGTCTCAATAATTAATTGCAAGGATATAATTATATTTTGAACAAAGATACTTGGTATAATACGCTTTTGGTTAAAGCAATAAGTATGTAGTTATATTTAATTGTGAATTTATCGCTCATGTTTAGCTCTAAAGTGCATTATTCTCAGTTTAGGTATAATGTGGGCTGGTTGCCTTCTGCAAAATATGGATCAAATTTAAATAAAACGAATACTGGATTTTAGAAAAAACATGTACCACTTTTTCCCTAAAGAAAATGATTGAAGTTCCACTTTCACTCGAAGGAATTATGGTCACTCTATCTATAATATGAATTTTAATTATTTCCGTTTTAATGCTTAGACTACTATGCGTTTCTGTAATATATTTATAATATAGACATACAAATCTGGCTTTCATAGCTGACTTGAATAATTTTAAGCGCGCCAATGCTCTACCAACTGAGCTACCCAGGAACTCTACCAGATCCAGGCTTAATTATTGCCTCAAGTGGGTTGACAAGACGTCAGAGAGTGCACACCAAGCTTTGTGTGACTTAAGTTTGTGGCTCTCTGTTAACGACCAATGACGTGTATTATATAAATCTGGCTTCAGGTAAAGTTGACTTGAATAAGTCAGTCGGTAAGGCGTTGACGCGCTCAGCCAAAGGATCCGGGTTCGATACCCGGCCCCAGAATAATTTTTCCCTTGAAATTATTCAATATCGACATAATTATATTGTATAATATAGTTGTTACCGATTAAACTCTCATTAAAATATTCACACACTGTCAAGCTTAAATCATTGCCAATATGGCGACGAAGCAGAAGTCAGCTTTCAGACCTAACTTGCTTCACTGCAGAAGCTCAAAGACGACAACGCAGAAGTGTGTTTAGTCAAAGTTATTGAAATCGCGTGTAACTTGCGTTGTCGGGAGGTTTGTTTGAGGCCCCGGGTTTCGACCTGTTTGTAAATAAACAAGGACAGAGCACGCC
Organism: Periplaneta americana; assembly: GCA_025594305.2. NCBI lineage: Eukaryota > Metazoa > Arthropoda > Insecta > Blattodea > Blattidae > Periplaneta > Periplaneta americana. The sequence continues at coordinate 83,009,311 of JAJSOF020000027.1, forward strand.
CGCCGTCTGTCTATTGTTTTCCACCTTGTTAGCGGAACACTCCCCTCTAATTAATATTCACTCAGACCGCCATTACTTCACAGGTTGCTGACAGCGCCACAGGTGGAAGCACAGTGAACTAACAACAGACAATAAACACAAACACCGAGGGAATTAAAAGCGGCCTCACCGCAACAATGCAGCCAGCAAAACAGCGCCAGTGGCGGCTCCTGCTGCCACGCACTGCAAACAATGCGGTGTCGGCGGCGTCAGCAGTGACGTCACAGCTTCTGCATTACCACTGGACCAGTTGAACCGGTGAGTTTTATACATTGTTATCTATCACGTTTCATTTGTCACCGGCTGGTCTACAATAAATCACAGAAACCTGCAGAAAAGTATATTCTATTATCCATGTGCTAAAAAGGATAAATGTTCATCTCCCTCTTGCTTAAAACGTCCCTTGTGCAGAGCTGTATTTGAAAACAATTTTAGGTGGACTATGCGGACATTTTTTGGTCAGACTAGACTCTCCAGGACAACAAAATGAAACTTTTCAACGTGCTTTTTGTCATGTACTCCTTTTGTTGCAGCAATGTTCATAAATATGAAATTTACCCCATCCTGGAAGCAATAGGTTTTATGCACTTAAACTAGATAACTGAAAAGAAATTTTTTCTTCAGTTCTATTTCTTCTTACAAATCTTGAACTTCACATTCTTTAGTTGAAATTGAAATAGAATCTCAATATGTAACTGGACCTTAACTTTCCCTCCATAATCTGAACATTACGTCTGTCGTATTTTAAAATTAACAATACCATCCCATCGCACCTTCTCAACATCATCTTCTTTCACAATAGCCATCTGCCAAGACTTGAAATTCGTGAATCAGTGCTAGCATCAGGGACTGTCGAAATAAAATTGAATTCAAACGAAAACTTATTTTGAATTAGTGTAGCAGAATAGGCACTTGGTCAGTAATTGATTATTGTAAATAGTTTCTTTAATCTATGACAAAATCATTTCAATATTCAGTAATTTCATCATCTATACAATTTTGTTATTCTAGTTTAATTTGTAATTCAGTAAATATAAAATATTCATTGTTTCTCTATGATAAATAATCTAGCAAGTTTAATTATTCAGGTAATCTTTTGAGGCGCAACATTTGATTTTATTTTGAAATTAGTAATTGTAAATTTAATACGCAACATCATAAAATTATTTGTAATTGTAATTGTAAATTTAATACTAATTGTAATTTTATTGTTGATATTGTAGTTGGAATCTCCTGGTAGACGGCCTTATCTCTACCAGGTTAAATAAATAAATACTAAATAAATACTAAACCGAGAACGACAACGAGAACGAAAACGAGTACAGTACGGAAAGCGAGGGATATGGACGTTAAGATTTTTTATTCACAATAAACAGAGAACTTGAAAACGACTATGCACAGAGCTGTGTTATGCGAGTTGAAACAAATTTTAGGTGGTACTGTTGAAGTCTCCTTTGTCAGACTAGACTCTGTATGGACTCACTAACTTCTTTTATGCAAGGCATCTACTTTTTCTTCATGCAGACCTCCTTTCAGATTGCAGCCACAATGCATATAATACAAAAAATTTAACGCTGACGCTGGTGGAACAACACTTTTTATGCACAAAAGCCTAGAAACTCTTTTACTGGAAGAGCATTCCTTTTCTTAGTGCAGATATCGTTCATTACAGTAATGCTTATTCACATTCTTTAGTTGTTATGCGAATAGCATCTACAATTTTGAAATTAGTGAATCAGTGTAACAGATTTCTCTTGAGGCAACATCATGCTTAGTGTTACGTCTGAGCGTGTTTTAAAATTAGTGAATCAGTGCAGCGGAATTCTTGAGGCGCAACATCATAAAATTAGTGTTATGCGAAGGAATCTACGCAAGTTTTAAAATTAGTGAATCAGTGTAACAGATCTCTTGAGGCGCAACATCATAAAATTAGTGTTATGCGAAGGCATCTACGCAAGTTTTGAAATTAGTGAATCAGTGTAGCAGAATTCTTGAGGCGCAACATCATAAAATTAGTGTTATGCGAAGGCATCTACGCAAGTTTTGAAATTAGTGAATCAGTGTAACAGATCTCTTGAGGCGCAACATCATAAAATTAGTGTTCTGCGAAGGCATCTACGCAAGTTTTAAAATTAGTGAATCAGTGTAACAGATCTCTTGAGGCGCAACATCATAGAATTAGTGTTATGCGAAGGCATCTACGCAAGTTTTAAAATTAGTGAATCAGTGTAGCAGAATTCTTGAGGCGCAACATCATAAAATTAGTGTTATGCGAAGGCATCTACGCAAGTTTTGAAATTAGTGAATCAGTGTAACAGATCTCTTGAGGCGCAACATCATAAAATTAGTGTTCTGCGAAGGCATCTACGCAAGTTTTGAAATTAGTGAATCAGTGTAGCAGAATTCTTGAGGCGCAACATCATAGAATTAGTGTTCTGCGAAGGCATCTACCAAGTTTTAAAATTAGTGAATCAGTGTAATAGATCTCTTTGAGGCGCAACATCATAAAATTATGTTATGCTACGCAAGTTTTGAAATTAGCGAATCAGTGTAGCAGAATTCTTGAGGCGCAACATCATAAAATTAGTGTTATGCGAAGGCATCTACGCAAGTTTTGAAATTAGTGAATCAGTGCACCAGATTTCTTGAGGCGCCATACCATAAAGTTAGTGTTAATTAATAATAGAAATATAGAAATACCACGGCGGCAAGCAAGCTTGAAATTAACAATCACAACTACTACTGAAGTGCCAGACCATGGTTTTCGATAAAACACAAGGATGGACAAGCGTTTAAGCAAAGACTACGAGATGCCAGCCGCTACTTTTATGCCAGATATCAAAACCAAAATAACATCCTCCATTTCAAAGTATATTAAAGACTATTTAAACATGAGTAATATATTTTCGAGTCTGTATCTTTTGCCGGTATGGTAACAGCGAGTTTTTATTTTACACGGTACGTCGTACCGCCCCGTACCAGCTCAACTACAGCACTGACTATGCATATCGATATGTATGTCAATAACGATATGTAAAGCCGAGATTACGCATTCTGATGTTACTTTTGTATAACTGACCAATGGCGTCTGTCATGAGTACAAGCCAGCTAACATAAACACAGGCTAACAAACTTTTTTTTCTTGTTAGGAGGGAGGGAAGGAACAACCCATGCACTACGACCTGAGGCCTGTTGTACACCCCCCGATATGGGATGAGTTGCGTGCCCACCGATCCTCTACACGCACCGACCTAACCACTTGACCCTCTTAACGACCGGTCCCTACAGCCAACAGAGTCCATTTACCACTTCTGCTTCGGCAACCCCCCTCCCCAAGCCTCCCTTAACGGTCCGAGGCAGAAGTCCTCTCCTGAGGTCTGCCCCGGGTTCCGTTGCAGAAGCTATCCATCATCACTTGAATACAATCCACGGTGGCCGGTCGACAGAGCCAGCAGCTTCGGAGGGCCACCTTAAAAATCTTTAAAAAATTTATGATATGAAATATTAGAAGAATTAAATTTACATTCATCAGTCTAATCACATATACACATAGCATATACTGAAAGTGATTCTACTGAATTTCTGAGTTAGTTACAAACGATGCACGAAGAAAAATTATGTCATGGCCTTCTTGTTACAAAATATACGACGACCAAATAGCTATATGAAGACAACACAGAGACTCCAGTAGGCTGTGATCGGAACCGAGAACGGCAAAGTTAAAATTTGGCCAAGTTTCAGGTTCCGGCAAGTTTCTCGTTAATTGTGAATGCTCACATTTAAATATTATTTACTTTAACAACTTTTCCGTTCTCGTTATCGTTTCAGTTCCCGGTTTATTGTGGATCAGGTCAGTAGTCCTGTTCTTTTTTATTTTATTGGGTTATTTTACGACGCTGTATCAACATCTAGGTTATTTAGCGTCTGAATGATATGAAGGTGATAATGCCGGTGAAATGAGTCCGGGGTCCAGCACCGAAAGTTACCCAGCATTTGCTCGTATTGGGTTGAGGGAAAACCCCGGAAAAAACCTCAACCAGGTAACTTGCCCCGACCGGGATTCGCAGCCAGACGCGCTGACCGTTACTCCACAGGTGTGGACAGTCCTGTTCTATGACACCGCTATTTATCTACTCGGATGCCACAGTAAAGTGACTGAAGTCCTTATTGAAAGGGCACTGGAGAGAAATGTTGAGCTTCGAGGGAAATTCTTCCCTCGGATAAAACCCAGAAGCCATATCTACGGATGGGACTCATGTAATCACTAATCACCATAATTTACGATTTTTTCAGACAATGCAGGGTGCACAGGAAAACCAATTCCTATGGCAGAAAGATTTGTCCATTTTCTTTGCCAGGACTCGAGCTCGGACTTGTAAACAAAAGCCAAGCCTTGCAGTCATTGCCTTGCTGTCATGCTAGCAGTGCAATGAACTGCTGCACATGCAAGCGAGCCGTGTCTGGTTCCGAGTCGATTGTTACAGCGCATGTGTCTTCACTCGTATTTGCGTAAGTTGAGTTTTTATTCTAATAAAAGCTCAAGCCACATCCTTCTATTATGATCTGCCTTTTCAAAGGGAATAGTAAAATGTATTGAAGCTTTTATGAACAAAAGTAATAATAAACGGTACCTACTATGTACTTACAGGACGCATTTGGACACAAGTTTATTTTTAATTTCCATCTACCACGAAAAATTGACCTATTGCCCCGTTCCGTCTCCACTCATTATGAAACTACAATATAAATTAAGTAGTTGAACTCTCTAGGCATGTGATCACATCGCATATCATTATTAAGACCAATGGTGGGCATTCCTGCGGCATTGCCGCAGTGACGTCAGGCCTCAGCGAAGCATCAAACTTACCCCCTACTTTCCCCTTCCCCCACTCCATGAAAATACTGCGCGTGTACGTAGCGGATTATACTGGATTGCTGTACTTCGGAGCTTCATTAGTGATACAATGTCTTTCGCAGAATCATATGAATCGAGAGGATATCACACTTACAAGAAAGGCGGTTCTTTCATTTCTCATGTTTAGGATCAGTTACAAATATTCAGGACGCGAACTTAAATATGTACATTCTTAAAATAGATCACCTGTTATACGAGTTGAAAGAACACAGATTCAGTGATTTTCAAAGGATGGAGAAAGATTTCAATATTTTTGCCACTCCTTTTCATGTTTAAATTGAAAATTTTATCCCAGAATTGCAGTTAGAGGTACTGGATTTGCAGAATTATGGCTTCTTGAAAGCAGAATGTGAAGGTCTACTGGGGGATAAAGTTTTTAAAAGATGTCCAGTACTACATATCCACTGCTTAGACAGTTTGCTTCAAAAATGAGTATCGTCATTTCCCATAACTATGGTCCTGGAACATAGCTATTGTCCACGATACAACTATTCAAATTTTGTACTCCATAACGTAGTGCCTCGTTTATCTATATTCTTGCTGTACTATAGTCTGAATTGAAGTCACTGCAGCTATCTACGAACGGTCTATGTTACTTCTACAATGACCTTTGAATGGTTGTATCGTGGACCATAGTTGTGTTCCTGGACCATAGTTATGGGAAATGACGGTATATATTCATCAACCTACCAGTGCAAAAAGCTGTTTTCTAAAATGAAATTTATAAAGTCCAGCCACAGTTCCCGCTTAAGCGATGCTCATCTCCTTGCGCAACTGAAAATAGCATGCACAGATATAAATCCCAATTTCGAAGAAATTGCTTTGAAAAATGATTAATTAAATATCACGTGAATGGGCTATTCTAATTACATATGGTTTTATTCTTCCAACAATAATTCCTTTCTACAATTCACCTTAAACGGTCAACAATAGAATTTTCACTCGACACAGTATTCGTTAGTGACGACAATGACAATTTACTTGCAACTGAACTCTTAACTAATATTTAAAAGCACTCAAATCAGTCACTGCACTGTCAGAGTTCACAGTATCAACCACAGACCTTCAGAGACAGTTCACTGTAGAACTATGTCCATAGTCCCTTCGTCGCTCTTATTTCCGCTCTGTTCAGCCAATCACGTTGCAAGTCGGTTCCACGCGTACATTTAAACCAGATGCGCGCGCACTCTCTCTCTCCACTCTCTCGCCGCGTAGTCTTGTGATTCGCTACGCTGGTGATGATGTAATGAATTTGGCGCAACTAAATGGCTCGATAAATATTTCCGTAATATAATCGCCCTTGCCATTTTGCCTCTTTTGTTTTGGCGTTCGCAGAAAAGCACACGAGGACGTTATTTGCTCAATTATTTGCTCATTACAGCGTTTGATTTATTATCATAGGAGCTACAACATGATAATGTTTAACGGTGAAGCAAATAGATTCCTCATCTGGTAGCTCGGGAACGAAAGAACAAAAATGGCGAACGATACTACCAACCTAGACTTTATAGAGTCTTCACTTCCTAAGACGTAAGCAAAGAGGCGGAGTCACACCGGAAATAACAGCGACATGACTATAGTTGACATTTAAATCCTGTCTTGTGGGTTGCGTTCATTTTGCCCACCACTGATTAAGACATTACATGAAAGTGAAAAAGAAGGGACATAAGTGGTCCCCGTAGGACAGCGCTTTTCAACATGAGGCACACTGAAAATGTAATTTAAAATCACGCGGCACACTCATATAACCTAAACCAGTGGTCTACGTAAAGCTTTAATATTTTGGTGCTACAGAATTATAAAATTGTAACATAACCAAACACAATAAACGTCTTAAGAGTACACGCCACAAAAATTTTTATTACAACTTTTTTCTCTATCATTTGTTTTCAACCAAATTTTGAGAGCATGTTTACTATGTAAAGGACTAACAAAATCCAAATGTTGAACTCCCAAATGTATTTGGCTTTTGATTTTTATTTTTTTCTATTCTTTTTAGAAATATTTTCAAACCTAGGTTTTTAGTAGAAGGTCTCAATTTTTAAGCGTCTTTCTTTTTTGTTACATTCACAAGACATAGGGAAATATTTATATGCATTTATTTTATGAAATATCTAATTTATTCACTTTGACAAAAATATTTTAAAATGTTATTTTTCCCTATAATTCATGAAAAAAATAAAATAAACTAGCCAGATTTCCCACAAAATAAATGCATAGAAACATGCAGCTACCTCATAAAAACTTGCAGTAAAAATTTCATCCAGATTGATTAATATTTGGCATTAAAAAGTTGTGTTGAATCAAGAAAAATAAACTTACGGAAAAATGGATTTGAAAGTAAAATGAATATTTATGTAAATTAAATTTACTTAGCTACATTCATCTAGTAACTTCAGAGAGCCAACTTTAGGATTGAAAGTTACTAGATTTGCAATCAGAAATTTGTAAAAAATAATTCTTTGATGAAAAAATAATTTTGACAGTTCTTTAAATGCCACGCCTCTTTACAGTGTTAATTAAAAAAATTAAACATATTTGTAATCAAAATTGAACTAAAACAATTTAGGGTATGAAAATATATTCCAAAGAAGTGAAACAGGTAATAATTTTTTTGGAAAATTTTCATGATTTTCAGTGGAGTCTGCCCTTAAATTAAATTCTATAATTAAATACAATTCCTGTAATGGATTCCAGACAGAAAATGTTATGTTTTATTTAACGACGCTCGCAACTGCAGAGGTTATATCAGCGTCGCCGGATGTACCGGAATTTTGTCCCGCAGAAGTTCTTTTACATGCCAGTAAATCTATTGACATGAGCCTGTCTCATTTAAGCAAACTTAAATGCCATCGACCTGGCCCGGGATCGAACCTGCAACCTTGGGCATAGAAGGCCAGCGCTATACCAACTCGCCAACCAGGTCGACTCCAGACAGATGGTTTCTCTCTTTGACCAGCTGAGAATTGACGAGAGAATAAAGCAGAAAAAAATCCTGATTTTCTACAATGCCTGGCCGGATCAGTTGAAATCCGGACGTCTGGCAACTCTAGCATTACTTGATATACTTTAATTAAACGCTATCAGGCGGGGTCATTTTACCTTAGTCTTGCAGGGCAAGACCCCATCCCCAGAGATTACTTTAGGATCCTGGGCTTGGAGCATCAAGTCTTTATAACCTCTATCAGTATCGGAAACCCGTGCTATCACCAAGACTTCACCAAATTTCTTTTAAACCATTGATGATATATGAACTGAGGGGAAGGTGAAGAATGTTGGTGTTATGAAAGAGGGAAACGGAAGTACCCTGAGAAAAATCATTTGTCTACTTAGTCCAACACAAATTCCACCACGACGAGGTCAGGTATCGAACCCGGTAGTTCGTTTCTAGTAATCGGAATGTCAAGATCGTTTTGTTACTACCAGCCATAGTAGGTACGAAATAAATTATCCTTCTGTCCTTATTATGGCGATGTCTAAGTATGAAATCATAGTTATTCATAATCAAGGACGTAAAATTGTATACGATAAGGCTGTCGGAAGAGTTCCTAATGGAATAACAATTCCATTGAAAAGGTTCTGTGCGAGAGAATTGGCTACGAGGCAAGAATCACTAAAGAAAGAGAATATGTTGGGACAAGAACAGCAGCATCTTTCTCCACTCTATGTAAACTGCAGCCGAGAAAGAAATGGGTATCATAGGCATAGTTCAGAGGAATTAGCTGCACTCGAGATTGAGCACATAACCTGATATGTTCTTTTTTCCGTGATATTCCCAACGTTAAGGGTATATGTACGTGAAGACGACAAATATTATCAGAAAATGCAGGCTCTAAATTTCTAAAATTTTTATAAGAAATTAACTCACAAAATTACATAATATTATAAACGTAATCTAATGAATGCATTTTATACACACATATACAATGTAAATGCAATTGGACAAAAATTACAAGGTACCACAACAAGACTTATTAGAACTTAAATATCTGATAAAAGTATAAAAATCTGGTTTCTAATAATATTTTTTTCAGAATTCACATTTTACTTTAAATTAAAATTTCCAAAATTTGAAAATTTTCGAGTGGAGAAAATCACATATTTATTTAATAACTCCACAACCATTAGAGATAGAATTCTAAAATTGTGTACACTGATTTAACATGCATTTATGCAAAAGGTGACAATTTAATGCCCATTTCTCTGAAAATAGAAACATTAGATCACAAAACATTATTTAAATTTTAATATATTTTATATAGGACAAATAAAAAATTAATTGTATTAAAATAAACAACTCTACATGTCTGAGAGTAGTCTACTTTTCAGAAATAAGTGTTTATTGCATGCAGAAAAAATATGAAAGATGTCAGACAGACCATAACAATGTTATGCTTACCAAATGATGTAACTGCAGAATTTTTTTTATATACTTTGATAAAACTGGTTTGAAAAATATTATTAATAATCTTTTTTATACTTTTATCAGATATTTAAGTTGTAATAAGTCTTGTTGTGGTACCTTGTAATTTTTGTCCCATTGTGAGTTCATTTTCTTATAAAATTTTAGAAATTTAAAGTCTAAATTTTCTGATAATATTTTTGGTCGTTCACGTACATATACCCTTAAGAGAAGAAGGTACCTCCTATCTCCACCATGTTAAATTTGTCTTTTTCAGTGTTCCTTTTTTAAAGAACTATAAACTGTACAGCAATAATTTTTTTCCACATACACTTGCCAACAAAATGACTTTTTTTCAGAGCAATAACTTAAAAAATGTAATGACAATAAATTTTTTAGTAATGGCCCCTGTTTGGCATAATTCTAAAAGAAGAAATATCATCGCTATCCTTGATAATAATAAAAAAGTCAAATCATGCGTGTGTATAAAACAAATAGGCTACACTGTAAAAATTTCGGTGTTCTGGGATGATTAGTTTGAGAGAAAAGGAATGTAAGACTAGAAACAAATGAAAGTTCTAGGAAAACTAAAAAAACTCCATATATTTTTTTAAGTTATTGCTTTCAAAAAATGTAATTTCGTTTTTATTGCGCAGAAACACATAAATTTCGAATTCTGTATTCAACTTTACATTTATCGCGAATTAAAAACTACACAAATACACTTAACATTCTTTTAAACATAAGATTACTTATTTTGTCAGCATTTGGACACATTTCGCATTTATCGTGATTGCAAAAAAAATCTACCCTCTCTAATGATAAGAAACTTGACTGCTGTGAAACTTAAGAAATTTAAGGAGACAGCAAGTGTTATCTTCAGCTTTATTTAGAGCAGGCCTGGGCGCTATTAAAACGATTGAGTCATTGCAGACCATCCCCTAACTTCCCACTCCATCATCCCAGGCTGAGACAGTTATGTTTTAATGCGTTACTAGAGGACAGGAAGGTCAGTGACGTATTGTATCAGGCTTTTACGAACTTTGGACCATGGATGAATATATAATAGGATGCGAAACTTACCGAGTTTCCCGTAACACATACTAGAGGCGCTGTTGTAGAAAATGATCTTGCTGCCACCTGTTAGAGGGAGGGGCGTTATTACATCTAGTAGCGCATCAAGTAGCGAAAAGACTAATTACTCCATACATTTAGCAGCGCACCTGGTGACGAAAATGTTAAACTGGGCAGAAAGTATTCCCTCCCACCCTCATCGATATTCAAAACTAACCTAATTTAAAATAAAACATTTACATTTTTATTCCTCACAGCATCTACTGAAAATTCTTGCCCAAGCCAACAGGAAGATAAAAGATACGATCTATTTTGCACTACCCGGTTAAAATATAACCAGACAGAGAAAAAAAAATAAAGCAAAAGGTTAGATAATTTGGATTGTATTCTTTCGGTATTTATTGTACAGCGCAATTTAAAAGTCTGCAAGAACTACTTAGAGAGTTCAATTTATTATATTACTATTACTCTACAATACATTCAACAATATTTTTACAACGTCCATAAACATCACTGTTTAACATACACTGCTTATACACATACGTAATATCACTTTATGTTCACTTATTAGCAAGTTTCTGGCTGCCATCTTGGCTCCTCGTCGAGTCCTCGAGCAATATCTCGAACGGATAAATAGAGAACTCTGGGTAATGTACCCAACACGTAGTTCTAATGTTCACCACCTACGTCGTTGGGCGCTGATCATCTTATTTCAGCCCCTCACTGCCAGATGGTGCTGACCGCAGTTTCGCATCCTATTATATATTTATCCATGCTTTGGACTCTCGCTGGTATCCTAAAATCCACCACTGATGTACTCTGCGTTAGTTTATAAGGCGGTGTAAGCGAAAAGGACATGGGCGGGGGTTTTTGCGTCCCTTCCATTTCTCCCTCTTATACCCACGGCTGATTTAGAGTCTCTTCTATCGTTTGATTATAAGAGAAGAGCCTCGTTTTACGTCATATGATCAATAACGTTCGTGATATGAGGTCGGTAAGTGGTTAGTTGTGATATGCCAACATTTTTCCTTTATCTAATGGAGTATAAACGACTGCTCTTATACCATGATAAGCTGAAATAAACTATTAAAGAGATATTTTTCACTCTCGTGTTTACACAACCAAAAGAAACTTTTCTAAAGTACACTCGGAATGCTATCAGAGATGCTTAGAACTTTCATAGTTCCTACTATTATCCTCGCAAGCTCGGGTCACAAAATGAACATAGTTTACATCTAACATAATTCGGGGTGTGTTGACAATGTTGATATATTTTATGAGTGCCTTACTATAAAAATAGGTAGTAATAAAATGTTACTTAAATCGTATACTTAACATTAAAAGACCGACTCTTATGTTCTTTGAGAGGTTGTAACATGCAAAATGACACACAAAGTTTTCAGTTACCTTTTACTTCTTTTATAAAATAATTACTTTCACTTTCTTATTACAGAAAGTATCATGATAGTAATATGCATTACAAGAGCGGTATGTTGAAGTTTTCATGTTCGAGGAAAAGTTTGAAAAAGCGAAACGTAGTTGAGCTTTTTTAATTTCCGAGAATTGAAAGAAAACATACCGCTCGTGTATCGTACATTATTTTGTGCGAAGATCGTTTATTACATACCTGAAAGAGAAATTTCTAATTAGTTGCAATGAAATCTCCATCTTGGTTTCTGTTCAATGACGGCAAATTTTGGCAAAACAAAAATCTATCTTCAACATTGTTGCTTTAAAATGTTTTCTGTGTTTACTATACTCCAGCAGGCCGGGATATACTGTACGTCTGTCTTTTTTTTCCCCCAGTCTATGATGAGTCTGGAATCTTGTTGATTTTTTCACGGCTTCCTTAATGTTACTTGCATCACGAATGCAGTAACTTTAGTGGAGTTGTAGATTTTACTTAATTTTTGCAAATATTTAAAAACAATAATTAACAGTGCAATTTAGGTGAAATTGCAGTGGTAAGTTTCTAATTTATAATTATTGCTGTATTGAACGTCTCTAAAAATAATATGTTAAAAGCCTAAAGCAGTAAAATCAATATGTCACTTAAGCGGTAAGAAGAGGGAAATTGTTATGTGTGTTAGGTTGGGAATACTGAATGTGGAATTTTAGACTTTCCGCGGATTGGTTTTGTGCGGAAACCAAGCAAATACCACGATCTCGCACAAAAGTACTTTATTTATAGGAAATAAATACTTTGGCATCTCCATATTATAAGAAAATATTTTGTGCGAGATCGTGCGTATTTGCTTGGTTTCCGCACAAAACAATACGCGGTAAGTGTGAAATACCACATTCAGTATTCCCAACGTAACACACATAACAATTTCCCTCTTCTTACCGCTTAAGCGCGACATTCATTTTACTGCTTTAGGCTTTTAACATATGATTTTTAGAGGCGTTTAACATAGTAATAATTATAAATTGGAAACTTACCACTGCAATTTCACCTAAATTACAATGTTAATTATTGTTTTTAAATATTTGCAAAAATTAAGAAAAGTCTACTACTCCACGAAACTTATTGCATTCCTGATACAAGTAACATTGAGGAAGCCGTGAAAAAGTTAACAAGATGCCAGATGCCGATGTTATTACTGCAATATGTTATATAAATAATATTGTTAAAATATTAAAATGAAAAATAAATCATTACATAACCTTACCGTTTGTTTTAAGTTCGCATTTATAGACTGGGGGAAAAAAAAGACAGACGTATATCACGGCCTGCTGGTGTATAGTAAACACAGAAAACATTTTATAGCAACAATGTTGAAGAAAGATATTTTGGTGTTCCAAAGTTGCCGTCATTAAACAGAAACCAACATGGAGATTTCATTGCAACTAATTAGAAATTCGTCTTTCAGGTATGTAATAAAGATCTTCGCACAAAATAATGTACGATACACGAGCGGTATGTTTTTCATGTTCTCGGAAATTAAAAAAGCTCAACTACGTTTCGCTTTTTCAATCTTTTCCTCGACCATGAAAACGTCAACATACCGCTCTTGTAACGTATATTACTATTGTATTATGTTGTATGCATGCTTGTCTATTTCTCTGAGAGTCCGTATTCAAATAATTACATGAATTTTTTTAAGTACTGGGTATCAATGAATAAATTTAACTGGAAAATACGCAGGCGAACTTGCAAAATTTCAATACGAATATTCTCATACATAATTAGATTACATTAAAAAAATTAGTCTGTTTATTATAACAATTAACTACCATATTCTTCCTTATGTAACAGAAGCTATTACAGAGTAATATTTAGAACCGTATCCAGACCTATACTGAGATGGGTAACACGAATTTAGAATGTATACAAGAGGAACAGTAAGTAATGTCATTAATTTCAGGGAGTTATTCTTTGAGATATTTTAAGCAAAAAGGTTTAATACAATTTTGCTCCTTTTTGCTTCCTTTCCGAGATAAAAATTATTTTATATGAAACATTTCAAAGCGTGTTTTCGGAAAGCCATTGATTTAATTCCCAATATGCTATATCAGTTTAAGAGAGCAGTGTATCACGATATTAATTGATTGAAAGAATTTTAGTTTTGTCCTTTAAATGTGCAGAAATTAGATCTGAACAAATGTAAAATTTTAAAATTCATTTTCAGAACGAAACGGGGGAAATCACTTGACAGTTACTTATTTAACTGGTCCTTTTCTTTAAATTATTTTAAACAGTTAGGAATATAATATTACGTAAAGTCCAATTCGGAACAGCAAATGTTTTCAGGAAATAGTTACGACTGGCCATCCACAAGCCTTTATAGAGGGGCCAGCAGGAACGGATGGGGGAAACCGGGATGCGACATAACCACTCGGACGGACAGTAGGTACTCATGATGACTGCTCTGTTTACAATAAGAGTTCTCTGTCCTTGGGTTGATCTAAGCACGCAAAACGTCTTTTGAACGACAGTAGCGGCCATCTTACCGGAACTGCGACGTGATAATCGCTATAGAGACCTATCGATACAAACTTTCATTGTTACAAATACAATTTATACAACTTCAATGGTTATGATTTTTTAACAAGTTGAAGCAGACTATTTCTTTTGTAAGCACAGCATATTATTATTATTATTATTATTATTATTTTTTATTATTATTATTATTTTATACTATTTTCGCTTTTTAACATCTTTTGGTCACATCGCGAGTTAATCTTTGGTTGAAATCCGAAGGCCTGTGCACTATTGTTGAGACTGGTTCTATTGTTGTGAACTAGATGGCGTCTGTAGATGTATTACTGATTTGTTATGAATATGATTTCGGTGTTGAATGAGGCCGGTGATATTCAGGGATGTTGTGGCCCTAATTTCCTGGAATTTACCTTACGGTTAAGGAAAAACCCTGAAAAACCTCTACCAGGATATTCAACCCGATCGGGAATCGAACCCGGGCCCGAGACCAGCATGCTGACCCCTAAACCACAAACGGTTTTATTAACTGAATTAGTAAAAATAAATGAATCATCAGATGACTGAAAAAATACCTTTGCAAGTAATGGTAATATTAAATCAAATTATAGTAATTTAGCAATTACTTCTGATGAGGATAGAAAACTTAAGAGGTGGTCTATTATTATTATTATTATTATTATTATTATTATTATTATTATTATTATTATTATTATTATTATTAATTGTGAGGCCGGAGGTTTGAAAAAGACCTTTGGGGAGGCCGAAACCATCAGATGGAAGATAATATTAAAATGGATTTAATGGCGAAGTGGGATATGACGATAGAGAATGGATTGATCTTGCTGGATAGGGACCAATGGCGGGCTCCTATGTGGCTTGGCACCGCGGCAATTGCTGAACCTCCGGGTTCTACTTAAAAGCCAGTAAGTAAAAAGAGGTCCCATTATTTCTATTATTATTATTATTATTATTATTATTATTAAACACGTTATTAATCCTGGGAGGCCGGAGAAAAAGACCTTTGGGATGTTTCCGAAACAATGACGTAGATGAAAGATAATATTAAAATGGATTTATGGTTCGGACTCTAGTGGGATATGACGAAGAGAATGGATTAATCTTGCTGTACCTTTGGATTAGGGACCAATGGCGGCTTGCGCCCCCTTCCGAGACTGGCAATGAACTCCGGCGTAAAATACAAAAGCCAGTAAGTAAGTAAGTATTATTATTATTATTAGAAATTATTATTATTTAATTATTTTATTATTTTATTATTAATCAAAATTATTATTAATTGGGAGGCCGGAGGGAAAAATACCTTTGGGAGGCCGAGACGTAGATGGGAAGATAATATTAAAATGGATTTAAAGGAGGGATATGATGATAGAGACTGGAAAATGATCTTGCTAGGATATTTAAACAATGGCGGGCTTAAAATGGGCGGCAATGAACCTCCGGCTTCGTTAAAATCCAGTAAGTATTATTATTATTATTATTTTATTATTATTATTATTATTATTATTATTATTAAAGAGTACTAGGCCTATGTTTGATTTTTTCCATCGGGGAATAAGGTCTGAAAACCATCACTGATCAGGAAAGTGTATAATTATTGTTGAATGGCGAAAGAATGTGTACCGGTACTTCAACGGCTCTTTTATTTCATTTTTTAAACAGTGCCTCGAATCGATGTGGCGTCCTCTGCCTAACAGAAATTAATGTTTTCAGGCACCGACAGCCCAGCACACTTGCTGTTTGGTACGAGGTCGCTACTTCAGTAAATCAACCTGAGCATTCCGTTCACCAAAAGAGGTCCCACGAAATGTTCTATTCGTGTGTGACAACCTATAAAATATGATTCAATGTATTGAAAGCTCTTCTATTCATAAAACACGTATCGCATGTTATCCTCTTTCCAAGAAAAATGGCCGAATTTCTTCCTCGCGATGTTTCCTGTCCAAACAATGTGTGTCGCTATTCTGAAATCGTATTGTAATGTCAACCACATGAACATCTTGATGGTTCGGACTCTAGTTTATACATATACGCACATGTACATGCGCGTGATGTGTCCACATTTTTTTAGCTTAATTACTGCTAAACTTGGTACTTTATTTAATATATATTTTAATTTATTGGTGTGAGCCAATATTTTGGGTTTGCCCTGCGACACAGAATAGCTCACAATAAAATTTAAAATAAAAAATTATATAAACAGGGTTCAAACAAAAGAGATTAAGACATAAGAAAAAAAATAGAACCTAGTACAATTTAAATTGAGTGTACACCATAAAGATGCTGGCGAAATATCGTTACAGAAAATTTTATTATGGTGGTGACTCTGGCATCTTGAAGATCTCTCGTCAGCTTGTATTTTTCCCTCCACTTTACGAAGGTTTTCAGAATGGTGCCTCTCGCTCCGCAGAAGAGACCGGTAACTGTGATTTTTTCAATGTTGTATTTCACTGATAGGTACTGAATCGTGGGCTCGTAGATTTTCTTTTCCTCTTCGTTCATTTCAGATGGTTTGAGTGGCTGAGATTTCAAATCTGATGGTAGGATCAATTATTTCGGCTGTCTGTTTATTCCTATGTATAGCTATGATATAGACCCTACTATTGCTCCCACCATCAGCAATACAATGAACTTCCTCGTGAACGTCTAGATTTTTGGATCGAAGTGCATCTGCAATCATAAAACATATGGTGTTGTGACGTTTTATTCTGAGTACTTCTCCCTCTGGGCAACTCCCAAGCACATGTGGTAATGTTTCATACTCACTGCAGTGCCTACAGTGGGTTGTGCCTGTAGAGCCACCAGGAAGAGAACGTACTGGTGCCACCATCGCAATCATTTTTAGCATTTCTCTCCACTCAGAACTTGATAATCCTTTATGTAACGCCAAAATATTCAGGCTATTTCTACTTTACATTAAAGAATAAAGTAACTCGAAATACGGTTTCAATAATAGCTTCAAAATTAATTGAAATTGAGTCTGAATATTAGATTCAAAATGTACATAAATATCATTGCAAAACATATTACATTTTAATTACTTTAAAAAAAATTCCACTACTTGCTGTTATTGTTTAATTAAAACAAAACTGTAAATTCAGCTAACTCCAATCACTGCCATGCCTGTCAATAGTATAGCGCGCAGGAAGCCTAGATCCACCAATACTTATTGTATTATTTTAGTAGGCTATTTAACGACGCTGTATCATCTACGAGGTTATTTAGTGTCGATGGGGTTGGCGACAGCGAAATGGTATTTGGATTCGACATAGATTACCTGACATTAGCCTTACGATTGGAGAAAACTTCGGGGAAAAAACCCCAACCAGGTATAATTACCCCAACCGGGAATCGAACCCACGCCCGAACACAACTCCGGAGCGGCAGGCAACCACCTCAGCCGACTGACAAGCAAACGTTCTCATAGGGGCAGATAAAAAAGTTAATTTTTTTCTTCCACCATGTTAATAATATCAAAAGAAGTGCTTATACAAATTTTGGCCACTCGACCGCAATTACGAGGCCGTCCAGAAAGTGATTTTCCCTGGGGCCGTTTATAGAAAAAAAGCACAATTTCATGAAAATATTTATTGAACATATACCTACAGCAATTGTTGCGCTATTTGTCAACATATCCCCCACTGGAATTGAGACATTTGTCATACTATAGGATCAATTTTTGTGTCGCAGAAGTCAGCCGCCTCAGATCGGAACCAGCGTTTGACTGCGTCTGCACCTCTCTCTGTCGATCCCATGATATGAGAAATGTCTCAATTCGATGGAAAATATGTTGAAAAATAGCTCAACAAGCTGTGTCCGTTCTAATAAATTTGTCCAATGAAACTGTGTTTTTTCTTGCTGTTAACGACCCCTGGCGAATTTGTTTTTTTACGGCGCTCGTAATTGCGGTCGAGTGGCCAAAATTTGTATAAGCACTTCTTTTGACATTATTAACATGGTGGAAGAAAAAAATTTAACTTTTTTATCTGCCCCCATCAGAACGTTTGCTTGTGAGCTACGCCGGTGGCTTTATTGTATTAATTCAGGTATATATATATATATATATATGTGACTTGCAATAAATATATCTTTTCGGCACGTTAAATTAAAATTTCGTAAAAAAAATAACATAATAATTTCTCTAGAAAAAAGCTAATTTCGAATAAATTCATGCTAAAAACATTTCTCATATACACAAAATTTCGCATTATTTCGCGACTTTGAAGTTACGATATTTTGACTTAGAAGAGCTTGAAACATAAAACGTTTACTTTTATCAGCTGAAAACCCGTATTTCACGAATCTGTGGTTTGCAAAACTAATTATGATACGTCCTGTATAACAACGAAAAGTTGTACAGCAGTGGGTGTCCACAAGGACCTTCGAAAACTTTGTGCTTAGAATGTAGCTAATGTAGATCATCGATGTTAACAAAAACCTAAGTTAGAGGAATTATTCATTCGCCCCCATTTTATATCCTACTGTTACACTCCTACGCGCGCGGGTAGAGTTATGAATCCTGCGAATTTTGCGCTTGGACGCAACGCCCACCTCCGCGCGTCTCTCTGTATTGGAATTAACGCCGTCGACTCTGATTTGCATTACGCCGTGTTTGGGGGAGTTTGAAAACAAAGCGGCGTGGGGATATTTGCACTTAAAAGAGCTGAACTGACAGCGGAGATGAAGCAGCTTAGTGGTTTGTATTGTTAAGAGGATCGCATGGCAGCAGGCACGAGTCTTGAACCCGCATAGCAGTAGCAGCGCTGTACAACGGTCTCCAATTTCCGGTCATCCGGATTATCTAGCTCGGCTCTACTTGAGTTTTTCTTTCCGACTTATTTTCATTACTTCTATTTCTTATTCTTCTATCCTTTCAAAGACTAGCTTGAAAAAAAAAAGAGAGAGATCAACTATATAGAATGCACTCAAAAAGCTCCGACAATTTCGGAAGGTGGTTCTGTAAAACTAATGAAACCGGTGCATGTAAACATGTCTAAAATCACAAGGTCTAAGAACAGTAATCCCCATTTTACACATAGCATGACAATGTTCACTAGTTAGTCCAGTGATCACTAGTTCGTCTAGTAATGGAATATGGTGCTGCATGTTGGGATCCTTAGAACATATTAAGACATTGGAAAAGATTCAAAAACGGGCTCTCAAGCGTTGTCGTAATAATTCACCACTAAAATGGGACACACTCACGGACAGGAGAACGCGAATTCGATTATGCGCAATGTTCAAAATATACAGAGGTGAGCCTGCCTGGAGAGAAATAAAAAATAGGTTGCAGACGCTAAATTACTCTTCAAGGAACGACCACTCATATAAACTGAGGGAAAGAAGACAGAGGACGGACACTGGAAAGTTTTCTTTTGTCAATCGTACTATCAGGGACTGGAACTTTATCTGCAGACTTACTAAAGGCTTTACCAATAACCAAAAATGTATTTAAAAATAGGCTTAAGGACTTTACTAATAGACTGTAGTATAATATTATACACACTATTTAAAGGGTGTAATTGATATTTTGTTATTGAAGTGTTGTATCAGTGAAGAAGTGTGTTGTGTCAGTGAAGAGTGAAGTGTGTTGTGTCAGTGAAGAGTGAAGTGTGTTGTGTCAGTGAAGTGTGTTGTGTAAGTGAAGTGTGTTTCTGTCAGTGAAGCTTCATAATTTATAGTGGCAGTGCAAAGTATTTGAACAGTGAAATGTTTTTGAAGTGTTAGTGAAATCAGGATAGAATCAGTGAAATGTGTCGTAGTTCCAGTGCAGTGAGTGAGTTGACAGCGAAATGAGTGTAATGTTGAAAGGTACTTGTGCAGGTATGAACATATCATACTCGTGGGTTTTATTTCGAACTTAGTGTTAAGATACAAATTAGATTTACTTTAAATGTTATTTTAAGTGATCGTGCTTCATTTAATTTAGGATGCTCCCTGTTATTATTATTATTATTAATTATTATTATTATTATTATTATTATTATTATTATTCATGATTTATTATATTTTTTATTAATTGTGTTTATTATTAATTGTCATTATTGAGTGTAATTAGTTACCACTGCCACCGGGTATATACCCATTTGCAGTGTGAATAAATACATACAGTACAATGTAAACAACAAATTCTCTTTCTTCCTCGAGCACAAGAACAACCAGCAAAGTGTTTGTCAGCCAGCTTTGTTTTCAAGTGGAAAGGAGAGAAGTCAGTGATGGAATTCAACACTTTCTGCCTAAATGTTTCCATATAATGAATAATGAATATTTTATATGGAGTAACAAAAAATACTACATAAATTATATTTCAGAGTCGATTCCAAATAAAAGAATACATTTTAATTTAATAGTAAGTGGCTCTTAAAATAGAAATATAATATACAGGATGAATACCAAATGCTCTCTTCGAAAACTGGACGTAATAGAGGATATTGTGGCGATGTAATTAGAGATAAGAATCGTCGTAGTATGATGATTAGTTATGTAGATATTAGAGGCAATACCCAGAAGTAAATGAGGTAATTGTTACTTTTAATACATCGCGCGTAGTTAAATGTCAAGAACACAACAACGATGTGATGTGTGCGACATGTAGGCCTACCTGTCTCTGAAATACTCGGATTTCTTGGCTTCAGCGCAAAAACTGCGAAGAAAATAAATGTAGCTGGTTTGTCTTCAAGCACTGTACTGTGAGTTCTCTGTGCAATGTGGCAGTTGAAACTATGTTACAATACGTATCTGTTTCCCATTGTGAAGTAAGGTAAGAACGTGATGTTTACATTTCGTACGTCAAGAAGGCGCCGGTTTTCAAAGCGTGCTACGCGATCCACCCGTTGTCCGGCATTGAACTAAATTTTAGCAAACCTGTGTGCGCGATGTTTGGAATGACGAAAGTGTAATTTGTTCGACCGGGACATGAAGGAGTTACAGTCTGGGCTTAAACCCGTGCGTACAGAAGCGTTTTCTACGGAAATAATACTTGCCCCATTAGCCATTTGGGAAAAATTGCAGGATAGAGTATTGGTTCCACAGCATGTTTTGATGTAGGCTATTACGCCCTGGTCTTCGAAGACGGCATTTAGTATTCACTCTGTATAATATGACGCATTATAGGACTACCGCCTTGATTCAATTATGCCCAAGTGGTATGAATTACAAACGCATGAATTCGTTGGGCAATATTTCTCATTCGCTGCAAATCGATAGGAATCCAGATGGTTATTAAGGACGAAAGGGAGGAATAAAAAAGAGTCGGACTGAGAGGAAATTGATTTCCATGGGAAATATCGCATTTCAGGATAGGATGCAGTTGGCGTGACCTGAGTGGGACTTAATCCTCTGACGAGAATTATGCGGGACAAAACAGATTAAAACACAAATCCATGAATTAAAATCGAGTGCGGAATTAGAGGGGACTGTCCAGGATGCAGTTGTGAAGCTGTCGGGTCGTTCATCTCTCGTAATGCAGCGCCTTACGTACGAACTTTTTAACCGTCTACGAAGCTCCACGCGTTTGCTACACATAAGTTATAAATTATGCCACCAAAAATAGTTTAACTATAGCGTGCAAACACTACAAGCTTCAAAAATTTTATGGACTATTTCGTTTATATGACGTCATTCCATTTTCGACCAATGAAGTGTAATGAAATTTTGAATTCCAACCAATCACAGTCACACTTTGCGATAATTTTTGCAGTTAGATTTATCGCTATCAATTTATCGCATGGTCGTTCTTTTGTTTAGTCGTTGTCGCAAACTGTTTCCCCGTAAATTGATGATCATGAATACATTAAGATGAAACTACACGGTTAAACTTTTCTTTCAACTTTAAAGCAATGAATGCAAGATTGATATTTAATATTAATTAATATATTTACGCAGTGAAGACGACGTTCAAAAAGGCGCACCATATAGACACAAAATCTTCATGCATCTTAATTGAACGTACCTTTTAAACTTAATTCTTTCAATATTAGCACGCATACGCGATTGGAATATTGAACTGTGTAGATGCAGCTTGAGTTTCGTTACACACTACAGCGAGAATGCGTTTGTCGAGCTATAAAAAATGCTTTCGTGTAGCACTCATTGTAACGGTCGAAATAAGGCACAGCTGACATTGGTCCTGCTCCCACAGGTAACATAACCTATAATATTGTAGCCTATAAAATTTGTATTTTGTGAACGAAATGAAACAATTAATAGAAAGTCAGATGTTCAAATTTATGTAACATCATCGCATATCAAACCCAAAGACCTTGCATAGTAATAATAAGGTCTTTGATCAAACTGTCTTCCGTATGGCGTAATAAAATTCGTGATTTAATTAGGCCTATCTATACAGGGATGGCTTCACTGTGTAGCAACATGTCTCGCTGTGAATACATAAGCATTGGTATATAGCTGTCCCCACTGTTACTGTTAAATTAAATTATGGTTTCAGCAGATAATGAAAAAATATTTATGTTATAGCAATAAGAGAAAAGTGCAGTACATATAATTAACATTGTTAAACCTGTATTTCGCTTTTCGCAATTGGCATTACTGAATAATAACATCGAATTTCTTTATTGCAGTAATCGATATTCATCTACAAGTATTTCAACTTTACAATGTCTGAATAGGTTAAGTATTCGTTAATATACAATAATTAACATTTTGTATCGAATTTTAGGGATATATTATTTACATTTCTATTTTATTCACGAAATAGTCCTAATAAATGCCACTCGAGGTCTGAGATTACTATAGATAATACAGCACAGTATATTGAAAAAAAGAGAGAGAAACCGTGTATAAATTCTTATAGGCCTATTGTTTAACCGTGAGGGCCGTGTCTGGACATTCTCTCTCATAGTTATTATGTCCATTTTCGGCTTTTCCTCTTCAAAATTCTCCCAAGTTCCTTTAAGGGGTTAGGTACAGCTTACATCAGTAAAATTTTGGAAATATTCAACATTTTTTTCCTCCATTACTGTATCTTGTATAATAATGAAAATTAGTACGTGTAAAACACTGTCCTTCTGCTATAAGAAAAAAATATTTTTACAATTTCAAAAAATTATTTACATTTTTTTCTCAATATTCAATTCACTGTGCAATGATGAAGCGTTTCCCACATAACTCAAAAACTATCCAACATTCTGTAATTAAATTTTTTTGTGTGTTTATGCATGTCATATCTACAATATGATGCAAGATCACTTCTCTGGTTTTGATAGATTTTCTGATAAAAAAATGGACTCATTTTTAAAAATTGTCAAATATCAGTATTTTCTTCTAACACAAAATAAAAAAAATTATTAAAGAATGTAGTTGAAAGAGCATGATATTGTAAACATGAGTTTCAGCAATAAATTAAAAGAGAGAGAACACGCAAAAGTTAAAAATTTATGAGTTATGATGGAAACGCTTCATCACTTCACAGTGAACTGCCAACATTTTGAATTTTGAAAAAAATAATAATTTCATTATTTTTACAGTATTGGAGGAAAAAATGTTCAATATTTCCAAAAAAAAATACTGCTGTAAGCTGTACCTAACCCCTTAAAGGAACAGTGAAAAACGAGATGATGTAATTTTTATTCTTCTAAGTGCCGCAAATCTGTGACACTCAACATGTAAATAAGAGATTGCGGATTAATTTATCATAAAAAGGCGATTTTAGATTGAAAATGACTAAATTTTCACCCGCTCCCCCGTTAATAATAATTTGCAGGCAATTCTAACATAAGACATAATTTAATTTTTTACATAAATAAATCAAAAAAGTAAATATTGTTGAACCAGGCCTGCCTCTAATGGGTTCCCATCGTGAAGAGTCTTCAGCAGACAAGTACACCCCAAGTATTTGAAGCTGTTCACTTGTTCTACTGCCTCATTTAGTATTCGCAAGTTCTTCTTCGTCTTCTTCTTCTTCTTCTTCTTCTTCTTCTTCTTCTTCCGGTTTATGAGTGCTGACGCCGTCTCCAGGAAACCAAACGCCAATCCTCCCTATCCATCCACTGTACCTGGAAGTCATGGCAGTCTGTACCCCTTCTATCCACGTCTTTGCTGGACGATCTCTTTTCCTTCTTTCTATCGGTATCCATTCCATAATTTGTCGTGGCAGTCGTTCCTCTGTCATTCTCTTTACATGTCCATACCATTGTAGACTTTTCTTCTCTATAACGTCAATAATGTCTGGTTCTTCCTCTACTTTCATAATTTCTTTTATCTGTCTATTTTTATTCTTTCTCTTCTTGATTTCACAAGTTTACCTTCTTTATTTTTCTTTCGACAACCACGGTCTTCGTCTTGTTGGCTTTTATCTTCATCCCATATTGCTACAGCTGACATTTAGCTCCACTAGAATATCTCTTAGTATCATCTCCTCTTCTGCTAACAACGCCATATTATCAGCAAATCTTACATACGTACATACATAAGTGTTCTGCCCAAGGGCTGGTCTCATTCATTCATTCATTCATTCATTCATTCATTCATTTCATTCATTCATTCATTCATTTATTTTATTCCATAGATATTACATGAGCAATGACGCTTTAAGATGTGGAACAAGTCAAATATTTTACAATATTACAATTACACTGCAAACCCAGCATTCTACAATCTTTCCTATTTGCTGCCTTCCTCTTAGTCTCCGCATATGATTCATATATCTTAATATCGTCTATCATTTGATATCTTCTTTGCCCCGAACTCTTCTCCACCATTCCTTTAAGTGCATCCTTCAGTAGGCAGTTTCTTCTCAGCCAGTGACCTAACCAATTCCTTATTCTCTTTCTGACCAGTTTCAGGATCATTCTTTCTTCTCCCACTCTTTCCAACAAAGTTTCGTTTCTTATTCTGTCTGTCCATTTCACACGTTCCATTCTTCTCCATATCCACATTTCAAATGTTTCTATTTGCTTCTCTTCACTTCGTCATAATATTCATGTTTCTGTCCCATACGATGCTACACTCTATACAAAGCACTTCACTAGTGTCTTCCTCAGTTCTTTTTCCAGAGGTCCGTAGAAGATGCTCCTTTTTCTATTAAAAGCTTCCTTGGCCATTGATATCCTCCTTTTGACTTCCAGGCTGCAGCTCATGTTACTGCTTATAGTACAACCCAAGTATTTGAAGCTGTTCACTTGTTCTACTGTCTCATTTAGTATTCGCAAGTTTACCTACTTTATTTTTCTTCCAACAACCATGGCATTCGTCTTGTTTGTATTCATCTTCACCCCATGCTTCTCACAGCTGACATTTAGCTCCACTAGCATATCCCTTAGTATCGTCTCCTCTTCTGCTAACAGCTCCAAATCATCAGCAAATCTTATGCACAAATTATTATTATTAGGCCTAATATGAACTAAAAATATGAAATTATTAATATGAACTAAAAACAATAATGGATTTCTAAAATATAAAATACTGCCACCTTTTGCTTACTCAGTGTTTCGTATTTGGTGCACGAAAGACTTTGAAATACCAGAGATGGTACCGAAAAGGGAATTCTGTCTAGTGTTTTGTGTGGCTACGTATTCTACTTTACATGTAGAGAGTTCGGCCTACTCACCAAATCGTAAATCATGTTCATTCAGCCGAGCAAGGAGCGATTAGCTGCGGGCTATGG
The DNA here is from genome assembly GCA_025594305.2 of Periplaneta americana. NCBI lineage: Eukaryota > Metazoa > Arthropoda > Insecta > Blattodea > Blattidae > Periplaneta > Periplaneta americana. The sequence continues at coordinate 83,035,322 of JAJSOF020000027.1, forward strand.
GATTACATTCTCCGTGTCATCGCTTTGAGAACGATATCTAGATTCATACAAATTCCTGACGAACTGTTCCTCCTGCTCATCTTGAACATGATGCTGTAAACATAAAATTCTATAATAAACTTTCCACTGCATATGCAAGCGGCATCGTTTCCCCTCCTTGAAATTCATTTCCCCTTGCTGCTCCCAAATATCGTGTTTGTCTTATAAACCTAAGTGTTTTAGTTCGTTAGGCGACGGGTAAAGCCCGCTTCTGGGGTTCATCAATCATGACCCCTCTACACGCTCGTCTGCTGAAGACTCTTCACCATGGGCGCCCATTAGGGGCAGGCCTGGCTGCACAATATTTACTTTTTAGGTTCATTTATTTAGATAAAAAATTAAATTATATAAGTTGGAATAACTTAGCTTGTAAATTACTATTGAAGAAGGAGCGGGTGCAATTTTGATAATTTTCAGTCAAAAATCGCATTTCTTTTGTCAGAAATGAATCCGCAATCTCTTATTTACATGTTTATTTAGTGTCAGTGCTCTACGACACTTACAAGTATAAAAATTACACCGTATTTAAATTTGAATTCCATGCAAACTTTACAGGCTGTTTTCTCACACTATTTTTCAGCACATTTCATGTGCATTTCACTGCAAATGAGTATATACCCGATGGCAGTGGTAAACTAATTACACTCAATAATGGCAATAATAAACACAATTAATAAAAATGCAATTAATAATACTAATAATAATACTAATAAATAATAATAATAATAATAATAATAATAATAATAATAATAATAATAATAGTCCCGCGCCGTAGCGTCGTGATCTAAGGTATCTGCCTAGGACTCGCGTTATGGAATGCGCGCTGGTTCGAGTCCTCATGGGGGAAGAAATTTTCTCATGAAATTTCGGCCAGTGTATGGGACCGGTGCTCACCCAGCATCGTGATGCACTTGGGGAGCTACGATAGGTAGCGAAATCCGGTTGCGAATGCCAGCTAAAACGGCTGGGGGATCATCGTGCTAACCACACGATACCTCCATTCTGGTTGGATGATCGTCCACCTCTGCTTCGGCATGTGGGCGTGAGGCCAGCAGCCGGCTGGTCGGTCTAGGCCCTTCACGGGCTGTAGCGCCACGGATTATATAAATAATAATAATAATAATAATAATAATAATAATAATAATAATAATAATAATAATAATAATAGGGAGCATCCTAAATTAAATGAAGCACGATCACTTAAAATAACATTTAAAGTAAATCTAATTTGTATCTTAACCCTAAGTTCGAACTAAAATCCATGAGTATTTTATGTTCATACCTGCACAAGTACCTTTCAGCACTACACTCATTTCGCTGTCAACTCACTCACTGCACTGGAATTACGACACATTTCACTGATTCTATCCTGATTTCACTAACCCTTCAAAAAATTTCCTATTCAAATACTTTGCAATGCCACTATAAACTATAAAGTTTTACTGACACGAACACACTTCACTGACATAACACACTTCACTGACACAACACACTTCTTCACTGATACAACACTTCAATAACAAATATCAATTACACCCTTTAAATAGTGTGTATAATATACTACCGTCTATTAGTAAAGTCGTTAAGCCTATTTTAAATACATTTTTGGTTGTTGGTAAAGCCTTTAGTAAGTCTGCAGGTAAAGCATTCCAGTCCCTGATAGTACGATTGAGAAAAGAATACTTTCCAGTGTCCGTCCTCTGTCTTCTTTCCCTCAATATATATAAGTGGTCGTTAAAAGTGTAAAAGCTCTTACAATTGAAGGGCTCCCTGCGAAAAGGAGATGGCTCCATTTTTTGGTGAAATTAATATTTTGCTTGTTTCAGATGTTAAAATATATGCCACACCTTTTAGTGCAAGAATGATGTGATTCCGAGCATTTGGTAGTACGTTACAGTGGAAATGGAGTTGATCTCCCGATCGTTTCGTTGCAAAAAGAAGGCAGCTCCTGAGCTATACAGAATGAACCGTAACTAGTGTCATTAATTTCAGGCGGTTAGTCTTTGAGATATTTCAAACAAAATTGTTTATTACAATTTTTCTCGTTTTTGCTTCTTTTTGAAATAAAAATTGTTTTATATGAAACATTACATAGCGTATTTTGGGAAAGTCATTGATTTAATTCCCAATATCCTCAGTCATTTTAAGAGAGCAGTGTCTTATGATAATAAATTATTAAAAGAATTTTAGTTTTTCCTTTAGATGTGCAGAAATTAGATCCGAATAAAAATGCAACTTTTCGTTTTGCAAAGGAATTTTACAATGTTATATTTCTTCGGATCAGATTTCTGCAGATTTAAATGACAAAACAAATCTTTGGTCGGCGGGAAAAGGTCAAAAAAAAGTAAATTTTTAAATCAATAAGTCTAGTATCTTTTCTAAAAATAATAAATTTATGGTATTTTACAATTGAAAAGGGTCTTACTTTTGGGCATGCATCAATTTCATTATTATATTTTATTCATTAAGAATAAATTAAAATGAAAATCTCTTCTGAAAAAAATATTTTGCCTTTTCCCGGCGAACCAAAGAATGTCACAAAAATAAGAAAGTGCAGAAAAAAAAAAAGTTTCCATATCTTACATTGTTTATGATGATTTTGATTTTCTCTCTTATAAAAGATATTCTAAAAAATCGGGATGAAATATATTTTTTTCCCAAATAAATTTAAAATTCCACTAATGGTTGTCAATAAATCAATAAAACATTTTATGCATTAATATAAATTTATATTTTATTTTTCAAAATAGGGCTAAAAGAAGAAATTAATCAAATTATTTTGCAAAATCTACCGTTTATTTTTTTACAAAATTGTATACTAAGAATAGTTAACGTTTAATAAATTTTGAAATAACTTTAGTTTTATCCTTTAAATGTGCAGAAATTTGATTCGAACAAATGTAACTTTTTGTTCTGCAAAGAAAATTAATGGCATTATTTATATTATATTTTCCCCCTACCATGTAAGGAAACGTATCGCCTTAAGCGGGATATAAACCCGTGAGCTTCAGGTCTAATGGCGAACATGAAACTGCAGATGTTAACGAGGAATGAATAGCGTAATGTTGTTACGTGAAAAACCATGAAGCACGGGAGGATGTGGGGCAAGAGATGATAGATTTCACAGGACGCTAATTAATCGTGAGGCTCGTTGAGTAGAGAGGTTTCGACTTACACGCCCTCTCCATTTCAATTTGAAAATGTATGTCAATGTACACTTGACGAGCGACCGAGCTGTACCCAGCGGGCCGGAGGATCGACCGGAGGCACGGAACCTCACGTGCATATTAAATTTGACGTCAGAGAAATATGTCAATACGCGGCGAACAGCCACGGCACCCGGAGCGATGGAGAGGAAAGGACATCGGGGAATTAAGATTGCACGATGGGGGCGGAGAGACAGGCTTTGCCAGAGCATATTTAAAGGGAAAATCCTCTTTAGTATTCCACTATAAGAAACAGACATATCTAAAGTATTTCGATAAGGGTTTTTATACTTTCACAGTAAAGAGGTTGAGAAGAATAATGTCGGACTATTGGAGTTCACTTCTTCCGACGTTTCAGAACTGCTGAGAGGCACTCACTAGCAGATACTGCAATAGTAACATGCGTTACAAGAGCGGTATGTTGAAGTTTTCATGTTCGAGAAAAAGTTTGAAAAAGCGAAACGTAGTTGAGCTTTTTTAATTTCCGAGAATTGAAAGAAAACATACCGCTCGTGTATCGTACATTATTTTGTGCGAAGATCGTTTATTACATACCTGAAAGAGGAATTTCTAATTAGTTGCAATGAAATCTCCATCTTGGTTTCTGTTCAATGACGGCAAATTTGCAAAACAAAAATATATCTATCTTCAACATTGTTGCTTTAAAATATTTTCTGTGTTTACTATATTCCAGCAGGCCGTGATATACGTCTGTCTTTTTTTTCCCCCAGTCTATGATGAGTCTGGAATCTTGTTGGTTTTTTCACGACTTCCTTAATGTTACTTGCATCACGAATGCAGTAACTTTAGTGGAGTTGTAGAGTTTACTTAATTTTTGCAAATATTTAAAAACAATAACTAACAGTGCAATTTAGGTGAAATTGCAGTGGTAAGTTTCCAATTATTACTATATTGAACGTCTCTAAAAATAATATGTTAAAAGCCTAAAGCAGTAAAATCAATATGTCACTTAAGCGGTAAGAAGAGGGAAATTGTTACGTGTTAGGTTGGGAATACTGAATGTGGAATTTTGCAGATTGGTTTTGTGCGGAAACCAAGCAAATACGCACGATCTCGCACAAAAGAATTGTTAGCTATTTGAAAACATAATAAATGTCTATATTTAGGAAAATTACTAAGAAAACTAGAGTTAATAAAATATGTATGAGAGGGTTTTCTTAGAAGATTTTAAAATTTTCTTAATATGTGTTGGTTAACTTGTTATGTACCTGAACAACGGCAATAAACTATAATCTGCAGTGCTTGGGAAAAGTGGCGCAAGTCAGTTTCCACAAAAATGTTTTTATTAATTTACTAGCCGTACCCGTGCGCTCCGCTGCACCCGTTAGAAATAAATATAAAGTAATTACATAATTAAAATAGGACATTTGATCAGGGAACATTCGTGTTTGATACAAGGATAAATCGTTTAATATGTTACTTAATTTAAATTGCATCCACTAATTAAAATGCGATCATTTTGATCCAGAGACACTCATTTGGTGCAATGACAATTCCTTTAACATGTTTCTTAATTTTTATTACATGCAACCATAGTTTAATGAAGACTGACATCATTTAGATTTAATGTGTATATTTTATTTTACTTGTTATAGGTGTCCATTGAATTATTGTAATAACTTATTTTTAACCCTTGTTTTCTACGTATTCAGTAAATGGCGCTTGGCCCACTATGGTACTGAACCCTTCAAATAACTTAAATTATATTATATAATATTACATATTATATATTATATTATATTATATTATATTATATTATATTATATTATATTATATTATATTATATTATATTATATTATATCATATCAGAAGTTACTGTAATAACATTATAGGATTATGTCCATCTAGAGAAACTACACTTTCCAGTGGTGAAATATTAATTAATTATACAAATCGGTTAATTTAGCTTCCGATATTACTTCATACAAACACAGAAACATTCTCTGTAGGCTATCTTTCATAGCTTTCGATTGTTGCTGTCCAAGGCCCCTTACAGACGATGTCATTTGTTTTTTAATTCATTACACGGCCTTAGATGGCAGTTATTTTAATTTTAAAACTCATTTATCTCATTAAATATCAGTCCTATCAAAATTTTTCATGAAATAAAACGTATCGGAAATTATTTTTGAAGAAACTTTTGTTATGTAACATTTTTCACAAAAATCAATAATAAGCGAGATATTTCGATTTATTTAATTCAGACCTCCTTATAACCCCCTTTTAAATAATGTATTTTGAATGCCATATAGCCTAAAATCTAAGTTGCAACGAACTTAATTTATATTCCAATTTTCATCGAAATCCGTTCAGCCATTATCGCGTGAAAAGGTAACAAACATACAGACAGACAGACAGACAGACATACATACATACATACATACATACATACATACATACATACATACATACATACATACATACATACATACATACATACATACATACAGAAATTTCAAAAATGCGATTTTCGGTTTCAGAGTGGTTAATTATATATGTTAGGACCAATTATTTTTGGAAAATCGAAAATTACCAGAAAATTTCGGCTACAGATTTATTATTAGTATAGATTGACAACTTATGGAACATCTGCTCGCTTGGGAGAAGAGACGTACGTATTTCTCCCATTACAATAATTTATACAGAAGAAAATCAAATTGACATAAACCACAGTGGCTGAGGCTATTCAACATGTAGAAAGAATGGAACTACATGGTCTACTATTTCCTGCTCTTCTATTACAATCCAAATAGAAAGAGGAGAATAAGACGCTGAATAAAAAGATGGCGAGACGTTTTCTCTTAACTCTGAAACCGGAACAGGCACATTATTCCTAAGTCGTGAAGACTATGATGATGATGATGATGATGATGATGATTATTATTATTATTATTATTATTATTATTATTATTATTATGACTAAGAAAACCAGACGACAAAATACAGGACAATGTCATTAGGGAACAATGTAACATCCAAGCAATTGGTGACAGGGTCATTAGAAGAGGAACAAAGTGGAATGACCATGGATCGCGGATGACATAACTAAAATTGTCTGATCTCGATGTTAGCCTATTGCTTTATGTTCATATTCTCTAATTATACAGCGTGTCATTTCATTTTACTGCAATTTAACATTCTGTAATCGGTCTGGGTGGCGCAGTCTGTATAGTGCTGGCCTTCTGCGTCCGAGGTTGCGGGTTCAATCTCGGCCCAGGTCAATGTCATTTAAATGTGCTTAAATGCGACAGACTTATGTCAGTAGATTTACTGGCATGTAAAAGAATCCTGCAGGGCAAAATATCTGCACGCCAGCGACGCTGGCATAACCTCGGCAGTTGCGAGCGTCGTTAAATAAAACATAATTATATAACATTCTATAGTAACCTTACAAGTATTTCTTAGCGTTTCTCCTTAACTTATCAAAGAACGATAAAATTTTGGCGAAGTTTCCTAAATTGTCCGTTAGGTTTTTCTTTTTAATCCGCTTGGAGTAATCGCAATTTCATACTGCTGCGGTTCGAATTGGCGACAGTCTATCGTAGTACTTTTAGAAGAGTACACTTTTGTGTTCTTCACCTTTTTGTTTCATAATTAACAGAATTAGAAAAGTTTATTTCTGTCTTTAATGTTCGGCTGTTACAGAATCTTTCGAAACTACAGAAAATCGAGCCACATACTATATGACTTTTCATGACGATGATCCCAAGATATTCAAAATTATTAATTGCTACCGAGATATTTTTGTATTCATATTAAGCTTACAAATCTGAATCGATTGATATAAAGAATGTACATATTCCATGATTTTAAAAAATCCATTTTGGCTTTTAAATTGATGCTTTTTTCTTAAAATACCGGCTCTTTTTTTTTTTTGGAAACTGTGTCATTTAAACTTCAGGTAGTATATTTTCTCAGAACGTATCATAACTAGCTGGCCTTCTATGCCCAAGGTTGCGGGTTCGATCCCGGGCCAGGTCGATGGCATTTAACTTAAATGTGACAGGCTCATGTCAGTAGATTTACTGGCATGTAAAAGAACTCCTGCGGGACAAAATTCCGGCACATCCGGCGACGCTGATATAACCTCTGCAGTTGCGAGCGTCGTTAAATAAAACGTAACATTATAACATTATCATAACTATGATTTAGAAATTTTCCAAGATAAATTGATTCCTCAGGAATAACACAATATATTATTATGAAAGTAACTCAATGTATAACTCGTATCATCAGATGTTAAAACTGAAAAGACTTCTGAAACTTAAAACCAAAATCATGCAAATCTATTTTACATTTTGATTGACACCTATAATTTCATCGCTCCACGGATATATATTTCATTATCTCGCTGCCGAAATGTATTGTGTCTAAACTAGCCTAGATATCATGAATTTCTCAACTTTGAAATATTGTCCATGAAGTTCATTTCCCTGAGATGTTGATAAAGCGTCGTAAAATAACCTACGGAAAAAAAAAAGTTCATTTCATATGAAAAATATATGAACACCGGATTCAAGTCCCGATGCCAGATTTAATTCCTCTCATTTTTAATCCGATGTGGCTTAGTGGATAAAGCGCCAGCACGTGAAGCTGGAAACCCGGGTTCGAGTCCCGGTGCCCGAGAGAATTTTTCTCCGTTCTACCGATTCTTCACCACATGGAAACGCAGAATTACTGCACTGAAACTCCATAAAATGTACTTCGATACATCATAGTAATATATAACATTTTGATTATAGCCTATTACTAATTTTCATAATTAAAATAAAATTAACTTCGAAATTAGAAATCCGATTGCACACATCTTATTCTTAATTCATCTAACAAACAGTTAAAAAACAAAATAAATCAGATTAAAATTATAAAAATTTAAAAATTCACATCTACTGTCCCTTGACCCAAACTACATTATCCTGAAGTACTTTACATTCCTCCTGAGACGCTCTGTATAAAGAATTGGCTTGTAAAGGGTGCGTCAGAAAGAATGGATGGATTTCAAACTATCGATATGCAACGAGGAGAGAGATATAGTGAGGGGGACCACGACTGTTGGGTCAGCCATAGAATGCAGTTTCAGTTGAGAATATAGTGTTAGTCTGGTGTACAACGTGCTTTCATCGTAGAGACATTTTTGAAAAATGAAGAGTCTGTGATCGCCACTCAGGACTAATTTCGACATCGGATGCCACACTAGGATTCCAACTCGGAATACAATTTTGCGGTATTTCGTATCACAGGTTCAACATTAAAGAAGAAATCACCTGGACGAACACGGAGCGAACAGCAAATGTGGAGACAGACACTATACCTCAAAGATCAGCCCACATTGCTATTGCACTGCGACTTCTTTCTTTGGGACCATTTGAAGGCGTAAGTTTGTAAACATCGATCACATACACTGGACGAACTGAAGACAGCGATTCGTGAAGAAATCGTGGCAATTGCACCAGCTATGACTGTGAAAGTGATGGCGAACATCAGAAAACGCCTCGATGCCTGTATTGAAAGCCAAGGACATCATATGGATGATGTTGTTTTCCATAAATAAACTGCATGTATTGGTGAATATGTTGATAACAATAAATTTTTGATTTGATGAATCCTTACAATTTTCTTGCCATGTGAAATCCATCCGTTCTTTCTGACGCACCCTGTATAAATAGCCCTATAAGAAATAATTTGTGGGTGCCCGTATTGAGAACTGTGTAAATATAACCACATAATTATGTAAGTAAGATTAAAAGCAATTTCGATGGCGGAACTGCCAGAATCTGAACTTCCCGCAGTACCAGCCTCGGTTACATTCGCTCCGGCTCATTAATTCCGGAGCCGTTTGCCGGAAATCAGTAGCGCATTAAATGCCAGCTTCACGGCTCGCGCCGCCGTCGCCATGCACTTCCCGCCGCAGGTCAGCGATTCCTGAGAGCAAGGTGCGCGACTGCCATATTGTAATTACAATCCGGACTGGCAGGCAAAAAGGAACACAGTATGCCTGTTAAATAATGGCTGATTTTTAATTTTTTTACTATAAAATTACACTGCTCCGCCGATTTAGGCCTAGTAGAATGTGTTTAAGTCTAAAGAAAGCAGCAAAACATACAACGTGGTCTGTTGTTGTGACGAGAATCTAAGCCCCTGCATTCCCGTAAGGCATCATGTCACAAACACGTTCACGTCTGAGTATTTTTCAGAAAATAAATATTGCCAAACGCCTTGAAAAGGACGCAGATATTAAGGATATTGTTGAAGAGTTTAAGGTAGGCTAATAAATATTTATTTATTTATTTATTTATTTATTTATTTATTTATATATACTTATTTATTTATTTTTAGGTTCATTGCCGCCCTCATAAGCCCGCCATTATTTAATCCATTCTCTATCATCATATCCATTTTAATATTATCTTCCCTCCTACGTCTCGGCCTCCCTAAAGGCCTTTTTCCCTCCAGTCTCCCAACTAACACTCTATATGCATTTCTGGATTCGCCAATTCATTTACATGCCCTGCCCATCTCAAACGTCTGGATTTAATGTTCCTAATTATTTATACAATGCGTGCAGTTCTGTGTTTTATAACTTTCTCCATTCTCCTGTAACTTCATCCCGCTTAGCCCCAAATATTTTCCTAAGCTCCTTATTCTCAAACACCCTTAATCTCTGTTCCTCTCTCAAAGTGAAGTAAGTTTCACAACCATACAGAACAACCGGTAATATTAAATTCTAGATTCAGATTTTTCGACAGCAGACTTGATAAAAGTTTCTCAACCGAATAATAACAGGCATTTCCCATATTTATTCTGTGTTTAATTTCCTCCCGAGTATCATTTGTATTTGTCACTGTTGCTCCCAGATATTTGAACTTCTCCACCTCTTCAAAAGATAAATTTTCAATTTTATATTTCCATTTCGTACAATATTCTCGTCACGAGACATAATCATATACTTTGTCTTTTCAGGATTTAATTCCAAACATATCTCTTTACTTGCTTCCAGTAAAATTCCCGTTTTTCCCTAATCGTTTGTGGATTTTCTCTAACATATTCACGTCATCCGCATAGACAAACATCTGATGTAACCCGTTCAATTCCAAACCCTCTCTGTCATCCTGGACTTTCCTAATGGCATACTCTAGAGCAAAGTTAAAAAGTAGAGGTGATAGTGCATCTCCTTGAGCCCACATTGAATTAAACGCATCTGATAGAAACTGACCTACACGAACTCTGCTGTACGTTTCATGAGACACATTTTAATTAATCGAACTAGTTTCTTGGGAATACCAAATTCAATAAGAATATCATATAAAACTTCTCTCTTAACCGATCATACGCCTTTTTGAAATCTATGCATAACTGATGCACTGTACCCTTATACTCCCATTTTTCTCCATTATCTGTCGAATACAAAATATCTGGTCAATAGTTGATCTAAAAACCAATCCCCAATAATTCCATCTGCATATGGAGTTAATCTTCTCAAAAGAATATTGGACAAAATTTTGGTAATATTCCTCGAAAGTTCCTACAGTTAGTCTTGTCCCCCTTCTTAAAGATAGGTACGATTATGGACTCCTTCCATTCTTCTGCTACAATTTCCTTTTGCCAAATAGCAAGTACAAGCTTATATATATATATATATATATATATATATTTCTGTACTCAGTCACTTGTTTATTTATTTATTTTTATTCATTTATTTACTAGTTATTTATTATTGTATTTTACAGACAGATGTGTTCTAGGAAATAAAATTAATTTGTATTAACGTTGTATCAGATTCATTTTTTATAATGAATTAACAACTCTTCAATACTCTTTCCCGTATGATCGTTATTTTGTTGTCCATAATATTCCTTGACTTTCATGCTCTACGTAAACATGATGCTTGCCGATTGTAGGGAATTTGCTCCGAGTGTTATAACTAAATAGGTAGATATTGGCTTTCTCCTATATCGACGGAACAGCATACTGCGATGCAGCGAAAAATTTTATAACAATAATAATAATATACTTACTTACAAATGGCTTTTAAGGAACCTGTAGGTTCATTGCCGCCTTCACATAAGCCCGCCATCGGTCCCTATTCTGTGCAAGATTAATCCAGTCTCTATCATCATATCCCACCTCTCTCCAGTCAATTTTTATATTATCCTCCACATCTATGTCTCGGCCTCCCCAAAGGTATTTTTCCCTCAGGTCTTCCAACTAAATTCTATATGCATTTCTGGATTCGCCCATACGTGCTACATGCTCTGCCCATCTCAAACGTCTGGATTTAATGTTCCTAATTACGTCAGGTGAAGAATACAATGGATGCAGTTTTGCATAGTGTAACGTTCTCCATTCTCCTGTAACTTCATCCCTCTTAGTCCCAAATATTTTCCTAACAACCTTATTCTCGAACATCCTTAAACTCTGTTCCTCTCTCAAATGAGAGTCCACGTTTCACAATCATACAGAACAACTGGATGACAAAAGATTCCAACCGAACAATAAAGCATTTCCCATATTTATTTTGCGTTTAATTTCCTTCCGAATATATGAATTTTTCCACTTCTTCAAAGGATAAATTCCAATTTTTATATTTCCATTTCGTACTATGTTCTGGTCATGAGACATAATCATATACTTTGTCTTTTCGGGGTTTACTTCCAACTTATCTCTTTACTTGCTTCCAGTAAAATTCCCGTGTTATTCCTAATCATTTGTGGATTTTCTCCTAACATATTCACATCATCTGCATCAAACAAGCAGCTGATGTAACCCGTTCAATTCCAAACCCTCTTTGTTATCCTGGACTTTCCTAATGGCATATTCTGGAGCAAAGTTAAAAAGTAGACCTAAAGGTGACAGTGTATCTCCTTGCTTTAGCTCCGCAATGAATTGGAAAATCATCAGACAGAAACTGGCCTAAACGGACTATGCTGTATGTTTGACTGAGACAGGACTTATCTAACCTAATAATAAAAATAGCCCAAATTTTTGTAGCAATTTTCGCTTAAAAGAAATAGTGTTAACATGCATAATGAACTATCCTGAGACAGAAAGTCGCATTTTTTTAAATTTTGTTTGCATGTAATGTTTGTTATCCTTTTCACTCAATAATGACTGAACCGATTTCTATGACAATTTGTAGGTATAATAAGTAGTTCCCACTTTTTTAGTACATATGGTATTCAAAATACTTTCTTTAAAGGGGGTTATAAGGGGCCTGAAGTAAATAAATCGAAATATCTCGCTTATTGTTGATTTTTTAGGATACTATTACATAACGTATGTTGGTTAAATATGTTTCTGATAAATTTTATTTTACGCAAAATTTTGATGGGGCCTATATAAGATATATGAGTTTTAAAATACGCGCTTTATATCCTTGCCGTCTCAATCAGGCTAATACTACAGTCTAGTCACGAAGGTCAATACGTAATAAATATGCATCCATAGATAGTTGCTAACCACTAGGATCGCTACTATCGCCTCATTACAGACAATGCGAAATAGCACCTGCACAGTCTATTGTTCTTAGCACCCTCAAAACTCAAGCTTCGTGACTGTATATACTAGACTGTGCTTATACTGTATAATAAAATGAAAACAAATGACTCTGCTACTATTTCAGATGGCCTTGTACAACAAGCGGAAGACATTCATGTAATACTTTTTTTTTATTTATTCGGTATTTCCCAACGAGTAAAGCTTATATTCAGAGTTATATAAGAGCAGATACATAATATGCTGTACAACATAATATAACAAAACATAAAGCTACCGCCTATGAAAACATAAAACATGACAAGAATTAAAGAAAGAAATTTAATTAAAACAGTAAGGTATCACTGAAGATTCAAGGAGAAAAAAGAAAACGTTTGAAACCATCAAATAAATAAACCAAACGAGAATTAAAATAATAAATCTAGCCAAAAACGTTTTTTCTTAAACATTTCTCAAAACATAGGGAATTTCGTAATACTTTGGAAGTTGATTATAAGTTATTAAATATGCTTAATCTTTTTCGTATCATAAGTTACTGAGCCACGCTGAGAAAAACATTAAAACTAAAATTCTTTCAACCGCTTATTGCCATAATGCACTGCTCTCTTAAATTGACTGGGCATATTGGGAATTCAAACAATGGCTTTCCCAAAACACGCTATGAATGTTTCATATAAAACATTTTTTATCGAAAAAGAAGCAAAAACGAGAAAATTGTATTAAGTTTTTTTAAAATTTGAAATATCTAAAAGCGCAACCCCCTGAAATTAATGACATTACTTAGGTTCAGACAAGGGCTCAGGGAGCGAGCATTTTAATCTTGGTGCTCTTTAAATCAGAAAGGGAAAGGCGTCATCCTCTATAAGGAGTTCACTCCCGCCAATAAATGGATCCGACAACCTGATCGCCTCACTAGCAGTGAATGGAGACAAGCTCTTAAAATGACAGCTAATGTTTGTCCGCTACGTGCTATACCAGGAAGGTCCCGAGACGGAAACCACTGTCGTCGTTGCTTCAGTGAGATTGAAACTCTTGGCCACGTTTTGGGTGCCTGTCCTTTCAGCGAGACACTGCGGAACTCTTCACAGAATCAGGTCCATGATTGCCGATTGAGGAAGAAAGGTCTCACTGTACACGAAGAAGTCCATGGCATCTCTCAAGAGGGATCCTGTCGGCGAATTGACATGCTTGCCATTCCACCAGGCTCTACATCCGCCTACGAGTACATTATCGACCCGACAGTCAGGTTCGAGGCACAGGAAAAACAGCCCGCTGACGTCCACACAGAAAAATGCAGAATTTATGATCCCACAGTTCCATTCTATTTGGAGAAATATCACCTCATCTCCATTGAAGTAGTTGGGCTAATGGTTGGTGCTAGAGGCACAATACCTCGCCTCTTTGCCAGTTTCTGCAAGAAGTTCCAGCTGAACAACGACTTCATTCGTAATGTTTCCCATGCCGCTATCAGAGGATCACTTGCCATTTTAAAATACCATCTGTACTTTGTTTCTTAAACAGGGATACTTTTCCTCCAATGTCTAATCTGTTTGTTTACTATGTTTTAGGCCGGTTATATACATGCTATTATCTTTCCTGTACTCAATTTTCCCTTTTGTTCGTTCCCCTCATTTCTCTTTTGTGGTCTGTTTTTGTTTTCACTCAATATGTTCATTATGCTTTGTCCAATGAGGCAGTCCCGTCATTGCGAAAGCTGAAAGAGTGTCTTTCAATGTGTACTTCCTTTGCTAATGTGCTCTTTGGAATAGATTTACTTTCTCATTTATGAAGGATGGGTGGAGAGGAGAAAAATTCTCTCCGGCACCGGGATAAGAATCTGGGTTTTCAGCTCTACGTGCTGACGCTGTATCCACTAAGCCACACCGGATTCTAGTTCCGATGCCGGATTGAATCTTCTTAGTTTAAGTTCCACCTCTTAGTTTCCCTTTAGTGGCGAACCATCATGCACTGTGTCACAGATGTTTGACAGTGGCACAATTTCCAACACACTAAAGACCACTTAAACTGGAACTTAAACTGAGAGGATTCAATCCGGCATCGGAACTAGAATCCGGCGCGGCTTAGTGGATAAAGCGTCAGCACGTAGAGCTGAAAACCTAGGTTCGGGCTTCGGTGCCGGGGAGAATTTTTCTTTTCTCCACCCATTCTTCATCATATGATAATGCAGAATTCCTACATGGAAATATCATACGTACTTGGTACATCACAATAATATTTCTCATTTATGTTCTTTGTTATGTCATTACATGTAGAACACATAAATAATTAATTAAAATCTATCACTTGTTTAATTATATTTTTGTTCTAAATGGATTTTTCCATAAAATGCCAATACTGTTGTTTTCTCTGACGATATTTTCAAATTGTATTAGGTCGCTACTTTGCTAAAGTTGTGACTGTAACTTCCTAAACTGGAACACATAAGCTATAAAGTAGTAGCTAGATGGATTCTCTTGTTCTACAAATAAATTAAATAATTCAAATAATAGATTTTTTTTTTTTTTTTTTTTTTTTTTAATTTCTGCTGTGCAACAAGAAAGAATTATTGCCTTTTGAGGCAGCATTATTATTAGCTTAAAAGTTTCAGAGTGCTGGAAGATATTGTAGCAACGTAGTGCATTTTCGAGCTCTAAGATTTCAAACTGAACGTCTCAGGTAAGAGAGACGAACGGCAAGTAACAGCAACATACGCAAGAGTGCCGAGGTTCAATGCCCGAGGAAGGGACTGTAAACTCTAGTCTCTCAAGGGAAATAACGGGAAGTGCAATATAAAATTCTGTGCGATATCTTACTTCCTCACTACCAACAGCGTTTCTTCTCAGAGAACACACAACATGTGCAACTGATGATACGATTCTCAATGTGTGAACACTCAAGTGTGTGGTTATGTAGGCCTACTGGGTGTTAGATTGACTCGGACAGTGTGACCTTACAAGAACTTCATTATGTTATCAGTGATATTACAAGTAAAATTGTATTAATTAGAAAAAGACCGTCTTCTGAGAAGTAATTCTGGGTGTAATAATTAACTTTGACAAATGAATAATTGTGACCCATCGCGCGAAAAGGAACCTAAAGTCTTAAAAGGAAATTTTACAGGAGAACAAAATAACGAATTTGCGATGTAAAAACTGCATTTCTATGTTTTGACATCTTGCGCTACCTGTAAGCTTTTTTACATACTAAACCAGTACGTAGTTTTACACACTGCTTCTTAAATACCTAAATCTTTCTTATATAGTTGCTAAGAAAACAAATGAAAACTTTAATTGCATTTTTCTCGAAATAGTACATTATGTAACGAGCCTATAATGAAGGTAATTAAGAAATGAGTATGAATATTTATGAAACGAGCGCAAGCGAGTTTCATAATTTTCATACGAGCTTCTTAATTACCATTATAGGCGAGTTTCATACGACTTTTTATGCTCAACCATATTTTTAACTTGATATTATTAATTTTATTGTATCTGACCTGGAAATGTCCCGTATGTTGATGTGCGCAGACGCGAAAGTATTTTTTTCCGAGGAACAGATGTGCACATTGACCTTATTTTACAGAGATAACATTGAAATAAAATTAGACATTGAAAAACGAGATGACAAATTGAATTTATTTGAATATTATTTACAGTTAACGCTAATTATTATAGTAACAGAACATAACCTTCTTCGACAGTATTGGATTTTCAGCCTCCGTGACTTTTCGCTAATTCTCTTTCGATTGCATAGCCGAGAATAATTGATACCTGCTGTTTTATACCGGTAGAAAGCTGACCTGTCATTGGCTGAACAGTTGTAACCTGAGTCGTCATTGGCTGAAAGACCTGACCTTTAATGAGTAGGTGTACTTTAATGACATGCATTAAAGGTCTGCTACCAGGTGTATAATTACTACATTTCGGCATGGTCGAGCATAAAAAATTATAGCACCTAGAAACTTGAATTTTTTTTTAAATGCTCAGTATGTCATCCTCTTTTTGAAACCACAAAAAATGAAAAAGCCGACTTTAGGTCCCATTTCCTGCAACTAGTCACAATACTGTATATATTTACATTGATATGTAATCAGTAGAGCCCGAATTTTATGCTACACATTTATGCACGAATAAAAGACAAATGTTGACGAGATACACAGGTAGGAAAGTTGTTCATAAATTTTATTTTACATTTTTTTTTACATATTTCGAGGTAGGCCTATAATACTATATTACATATTTCACACCATACTACATACTTTTACATATTTTAACATTATTTCAGAATATGTAGTTAATAATAATAATAATAATAATAATAATAATAATAATAATAATAATAATTTCTGCGTTTATTTTGGACTTATATTGAATTATCCAATACCGCTAATTTGAACACTATTGAGCTACTCATACATTGTCGTTATACTCAAAGCTAAATTTCACGACTTCGATGCCGTCAACAATGACTCGTTTCAAACGTTTTCCTTTTTTGTTCTCAAAACGCATATCAGAAATTTGTAACAGTGTTGTTAACCAGCGAGGCAGTAATCGGTGAGTGTGTTTCAGTATTATTTAATGATTTGTATCAGGATTTAAACCACAGTCACATTTGTCGCATTTTGCTACTCGACTTCTAAAAATGCAAAAAATTTCGAATGTAAATGTCCAAAAATGCGACAATCACATTGGACTTCAGAAACGAAGATGGTAATGGAGAAAATGAAATCAGAAATGTGTTTGAACTAATCTGAATTTAAATGAAATGCTAATGACATGGGCAATGTTCAAAAAGGATGTTTAGGAATTGGTTTCAGAGTCGGTGCAATTCATGTAAGTTAAGTGAATAATTTATTCTAATTAAGTTATATAATTCCATCGCATACTGAAATTTAATTGTGAGCGAGGATTTAGTTGCATGAAACTTATAGTGCGCTCCTTGTGTGATGACTGACTATATATATACTGTATATAGTAGTGGCAAAAAAACCGGACCGACCTTTGTAACTGATTTCAGAGCCTTGTTCACTCCAGAGCACAATAGACTGGTAACTAAGACTTTCGTGGTTCGAATCCTGCCTGGGAAGGAAACTTTTTTTGTTCCTTATTCAACTTTATGGTAATTGTGAATTACAGGAACGCCACTTTTTACCTTTTTCAAAATCGCTGAAATAAACTATAAAATGAAAGTATTCATTAGTACAAACAGATGTGATCACTTGGAGAGCTGTGGGCCCACCAAACCCGCCCTAAATAGGTACTTTGCTTATACTGTATACGAAAATCGTCGTCTGAGAATGAAGAATGCTGCCATATTTCGTTAATTTCATAGTGGGTTTCAGTGTCGCCAACATAGTAATAATACTACACACCTAATAAAACCTAACCTAATCTTCCACCTGTAAACATTCTTCACGTTTAGTATCATTTCGTTTGCATGTATTTTCCCAGTTACTCGTGTCGGGGAGCCATCTAGTGGAAGTAGATCGTACTGCCAGGAAGCAGAACAGTCTGCAATATTCGTTCAGTGGCCAGTAATATACTCCATCTTGGCGTGCCCAAGCTTCACAATATTAATAACTTTATTCCCAATACTTTTCGATTGCAGGGATATTTTACTACTTAATTAACTTATTATTCCCAGAACATGAATTTTACCAGCAATCGAAAAGTATTGGGAATGCATTTGAATAAGGAACAAAAAAAAGTTTCCTTCCCAAACAGGATTCGTACCACGAAAGTCTTAGTTACCAGTCTATCGTGCTCTGGAGTGAACAAGGCTCTGAAATCAGCTACAAGGGTCGATGCGGTTTTTTTTTTGCCACTACTGTACGCAATGTACAGAGCGATCCATATTTATGCCCAACTTTTTATTACACTGTAGTAGCGAAACCAGTCAGGTTGAGTGAACCATTCCACCGCTAAAATGTACCGTGTTCCATATCATTAAAAGCACAAAAGAAGCGCTCATTTTATTTTACTTTATTGAGTTCTCGGTACGTCCGAAACATTTAATGTAATCAGAAAAATGTAGCGTACATTTTAAAACATTAACCATGGCCACAAGACTGTCTGTGTACGATCGAACACGAATTGCTGCACGAATGGAGGTGTGGCAGTCCCCAATTACGGTGCAGAGATGATGGAGAATGATGAAACAAAGAAATGCGACGCTGGACTACAAGACCATCAAGAGACTTCACGCCAACTTGATTCGCACTGGCTCAGTTACGCAACAGAAGGGTGCTGGCCGACCAAAAACAGTGATCACAGAGGAGGTCAAAACAGCCGCTACTGAGGTCTTCCAGAGAAGTCCTAAGAAATCCATTCGACAGTACCAGCGGGAATCTGGTGTGTCCTATGGATCCGTGCAGCGGATGCTATAGAAAAGAAATTGGCGGTCATGGAAGCCACACTTTGTGCAATCTCTGTCATGTGAGGACCACAGTCTACTATATACAGTCGCGAAGCTTGAGGTGATTTTTTGAAAATCTCGTGATAAAGCGCTCCAAGCAGTTAGCAACTAGAAACAATAGACTGTCCAGGTCGACTTTGGACTGTGTCGTATTTCCATCGAGTGCTAGCTCGTTGCGTATTTCACATTGATGCTTGTGAAATGTTCGTTATTGGTTGTAATGAAAATGTTAGTGGCTAAAATACAATAATTGGAATAATAATATTTTACTATAGACGTAGAAAAATTAAGTTTGTTTTAATGAATTTTTTTATTTTCAATTCTGGTGGGATTATTATTGCTTAGGCCTACTTTTTTTCAACCTAATTATAGCTGTCAATTTTGTTGTTATTTTTATTTGTTACTTTACTAGAGACGTAGATAAGTCTCTTACAATAAAATTTATTGATCACGTTTTATTTCCAATTCTGGTGTGATTATTATTGCTTAACCTCATCCCACTTTGTTAGTTACGTAAGCCTACACTACAAGTACCGGTACACGTAAGTTACTCCATTAATTCATATTTACATTATTATTATTATTATTGTAAAGGGAAATGCAAATGAATATTTATTGGTTTAATAGTTAATTATCGCTATAATCTTGAATGAGTGAAGCGATTATAGTAAATTTCAGTTCGTTTTGCACAAACAAAAATAATATTAACCTATTTCTTGCAGGTATCTTCGAGTTTATGGTGGAATTTAATATACTTCATTAAAATAATAAATTAACTTTATGGATTTAATATTTCAATAATGGAAGCAAGGTGTTAATTTTTCCAAAAGAACACGACAACAAAAGTGTAACATATTTTCTCGTCTGCTAGGAGAGAGATCTGTGACGATGAGGCGATAGTAGCGATCCTAGTGGTGGGCAACTACCCATGTTTGCATGTTTACTACATATTGAGTTTCGCGACTGTATATAGTAGACTATGTGAGGACTGTGATACTAGAATGGAGTTTGCGGAGTCTCTACCAGCATGAATTCAAGAGGAACCTAACATTTTGCGACACATTGTATGGTCAGACGAGAGGAGTGTGGCCAGGTGCCAAATGAAATGCTTGTGAGAGCAGTACGGAACGTTCAGCCACGTCAGAAAAAATGTGCAGCAAATGCTGGTACATCGAATTTTAATATTGGTGGAATTTGAAGCAATCCTAATGACTGGACTATTAGTTCATGCTACTTTGATCCTGTCATCTTAATTAATTTACTTGTGACAAACGTATAAAAATTTGGACATAAATATTGGTCAACATGGAGTAAGGGCACTAAGGAAAAATACCAAAGAAGAAATATTCGATCCGGTACTGTGGATTGCGTCTCGGCGTTGTTCAGTGGTTAGAGAACCCAGTGTGTAAAACTAGGGACCCGGGTTCGATTATCGGCGACGGAGAGCATTTTTCTCCATTAATAACCAACAGCCTAACCGTAACAGATAATTCTGTAAGACCAAAAAAATTAATCTTTACGTAGAGCCTGTATTTTGATTATGAGCTACACATAGTGATTAATAAATATAATTCTTCCATGCCTATAAATATGCATCTGAAATATGACTCATCAATATGGTCACTCTGTATTACGATAAATTTAATATTCAACTAGCCTACGTATTTGTTTTCCTAAATTGTAACTCATCTCTGTGATTTGAAGTAAACATTTTGCAGTCATCCAGTTTCAATTACATTAGATATGAATGAAATTTATTTCGTGCGAGATCGTGCGTATTTGCTTGGTTTCCGCACAAAACCAATCCACGGAAAGTTTAAAATTCCACATTCAGTATTCCCAACCTAACACACACAACAATTTCCCTCTTCTTACCGCTTAAGTGACATATTGATTTTACTGCTTTAGGCTTTTAACATATTATTTTTAGAGACATTCAATATAGTAATAATTATAAATTGGAAACTTACCACTGCAATTTCACCTAAATTGCACTGTTAATTATTGTTTTTAAATATTTGCAAAAATTAAGTAAACTCTACAACACCACTAAAGTTACTGCATTCGTGATGCAAGTAACATTAAGGAAGCCGTGAAAAAAATAACAAATCAACTTGCCGATGTTATTACTGCAATATGTTATATAAATAATATTGTTAAAATATTAAAATGAAAAATAAATCTTTACATAACCTTACCGTTTGTTTTAAGTTCGCATTTATAGACTGGGGGAAAAAAAAGACAGACGTATATCACGGTCTGCTGGAGTATAGTAAACACAGAAAACATTTTAAAGCAACAATGTTGAAGATAGATATTTTTGTTTTGCAAATTTGCCGTCATTGAACAGAAACCAAAATGGAGCTTTCATTGCAAATAATTATAAATTCGTCTTTAAGGTATGTAATAAACGATCTTCGCACAAAATAATGTACGATACACGAGCGCTATGGTCCTAGGATCCTGTCAGCATGGAGAACTCCTGATAAATTCACGCCATCATAACATCCGAAAACTAATAGCACAAACCCTTAGAAACAAATCCTTCGAGGTCCATGAAGAGGTGCACTGCGTTGCGTCTGAAGGCGGCGGAATTAGAAGAGCGGACATCGTGGCTCTAGACAAGACTAATAGTAAAGGCTTTATACTGGACCCAACTGTTAGATTTGAGATGAGCCAGACCCAACCATCCGAGGTCAACAAAGAAAAATAACAAATTTATGAGCCTACTATTCCGTATTTTCGAGAAAAATATCAGATGGAAGGCACCTGGGAAGAACATGGCTTAATGATCGGAGCGAGGGGCACCATCCCACGATCAACTGTAAACACTATCAAAACATTTGGAATCCATGACATCATCCCAAAAATAATTACTTCAACCATTAAAGGATCTGTGGCAATTCGGAAAAATCATTTATACGGAATATCATAATCCCCCCCCCCTTTTCTATTCGTTAGTGTGTGATTGTTACATATATATGTAAAAATTTATTATTTCTTAAACTTAAGCTCCTAGTTCACATTTCAATTTGATTCATCTATCTTACTGTAATCATTACTATTCTTATATGTGTGTTATTCTGTGTTTTTGGCAACCCAGGATGCCTGGGCAGACTATTTCTTGAAATAAATTATATATCAATTCTCAGAAATTAAGAAATCTCAACTACGTTTCGCTTTTTCAAACTTTTCCTCGAACATGAAAACTTCAACATACCGCTCTTGTAACGCATATTACTACTACAGGTGGCGTAAGAGTTAATGTGCGTCATACCTTAGTGGAGTCGCCCTCTATGATGAATGCTGAGCCCTCGCTTTGAGGAATCAGTCTTCGCTTATGCATGTACAGATAGTCACGAAAAATGACCACAATTAAAACTCGATTGCATACTAGTGGCGATTATGACGATATTTTAAATTAAAATCTGCAGGTCTAGCGACAAGATTTCTAATTAAAAACACATATAACGCTGAACCTTAAGCAAGCACTTTAGTATCTCATTTTGCTCATTTATTTTAACCTGCTGAGTCAGTCTGTGTGCTCAAAAGATATGGCAGTGCTACTCCATCAAACAAACCGCAGCAGAGACGCGTTAATGAGGAACTGGTTAATGACTGAGGCGACTTAGCTTGGAAGTTCAGGAAATTTGAACCATTTTCTATAGCAAAAACGGAGCACAGAGAGTAAATGAGATAGGCTATTTAAAAATAATGATTAGGGAACCTTGGTTCCAGTGTTAACATCGAATAACGTTAAATATTAGGTTTTGCATTAAAACAAATTTACCTTTATACTAAAATGAAACCTATATTGAAGCATTGATATACAGGATGATTCACAAGGATTCGCCGTCTCTTACAGAGTTTATTTCCGAAGACATTCTGAGCAAAACACGTTATATAAACATTTGTCCTTATCTCAATATTTTCAGAGTTACACTAGTTTGAAGTTGTATGTAAAATACCATTATTCTTGAATTTTAAAGGTAATAGTAATATACATTACAAGAGCGGTATGTTGATGTTTTCATGGTCGAGGAAAAGATTGAAAAAGCGAAACGTAGTTGAGCTTTTTAATTCCCGAGAACATGAAAACAAACATACCGCTCGTGTATTGTACATTATTTTGTGCGAAGATCGTTTATTACATACCTGAAAGAGGAATTTCTAATTAGTTGCAATGAAATCTGCATCTTGGTTTCTGTTCAATGACGGCAAATTTGCAAAAAAAAAAAATATCTATCTTCAACATTGTTGCTTTAAAATGTTTTCTGTGTTTACTATACTCCAGCAGGCCGTGATATACGTCTGTCTTCCCCCCCCCCCAGTCTATAAATCCGAAATTAAAACAAACGGTAAGGTTATGTAATGATTTAGAGTTTACTTAATTTTTGAAAATATTTAAAAACAATAATTAACAGTGCAATTTAGGTGAAATTGCAGTGGTAAGTTTCCAATTTATAGTTGTTACCATATTGAACGTCTCTAAAAAATAATATGTTAAAAGCCTAAAGCAGTAAAATCAATGTGTCACTTAAGCTGTAAGAAGAGGGAAATTGTTATGTGTGTTAGGTTGGGAATACTGAATGTGGAATTTTACACTTACCGCGGATTGGTTTTGTGCGGAAACCAAGCAAATACGCACGATCTCGCACAAAAGAATATTACAGACAAAGAATGAACTAGCGCGCGAACGCTCTACGGACTGAGCTACCCCAGGAACTATACTCGACACCGTCACAATTTTTCCTTTTTTTTTTTTACCCGGCACCAGAACAATTTTTCCTTGAAATTATTCAAACCTGCTTTACAGGGAGATACTATCTGAAAGCCAGATTTGCATAAAGAATGAACTGTTCAGGAGTATCCTGTCATTTCTTTAATTAGCTAGTATTCTGAAGCTAAACATGTGTTGTAAATTCCATAGTTGCTTCGTCCAGATTTTTTATTTTTTTTTTAACTACAAAATTATATTTTCTTGCGCATTTATCACAACAATGTTCACAAATCACGCCACTCTTGTCAATTCTTTTAAGATGCATAATTAAACTCTAAAGAATCAAGTTCCTAAAGTCGTATGATTTGTAACAATTTTTGTGACAAGTTCGTAAGAATGATGTCATTTTTAGTTAAAAATTAAGAAACAAAATCTGTACAAAGCAATTAACAACACATTTTTAGCTTTAGAACTCCAGCCGATTAAAGAAATTATACTTCTGAATAGTTCATTCCCTATTTGTAATATTTTTTTACCCGTAAAACAAAAGAAAAAAGTATTTTAATAACAACTTCAAATTAACTTTGCAGCTCTTGTAGACAGCTGCTGTGCTGCTACTCTGAGCAGATTCGTTCAATTCTTTACTTAAGCACAAGCATGTAAAATGCGAGCGAGAAGTTCCTCCCTTATTTCCACTTTGCGCTTACAGACTTCGCTCTTAAGCCTACCCCACACATAGTAATACAATGGAGTATGGTCGGGTGACCTCGGTGGCCAAGAAATTACTCCAACGCGATCGATCCTACGCCCAGGATACGTTCCATTCATCCTACTACAACCTGATGTCGATTTGGTTGCGTCCGTATGTGAGTGCTGATGAAGGACATGAGACTGACGCCCGTGATTTTGAAACAGCTGTATATCAGATATTGTTAAGAACAGGGCATATCTTCATATAAACTTTTTTTGTTCAGAATCACAAATATTATCACCCCTCACAGCAAGTATCTTTTCTCCTGACTCACTCTGTATAACCATGGGAAACTTTTCAAATTCCACTGTTTTGTGACCAAAATTACTGAATTAAACACTCTATTCCTATTCTCTGGAGATCCATATTGCTTCATATAGGTATTGCATACTATGACGACATAGTATTAATTTAGATGCGTAATTAATTAACTAATGTTTTTCTATAACAATGAGAACAGGAATAAAGTAATAATAATAATAATAATAATAATAATAATAATAATAATAATAATAATAATAGTAATAATTACATATAATCTATACTAATAATAAATCTGTAGCCAAAATTTTTCTGGTAATTTTCGATTTTCCAAAAATAATTGGTGTTAACATGTATAATTAACCATCCTGAAACCGAATATCGCTTTTTTGAAATTTTTGTCTGTCTGTCTGTCTGTCTGGATGTTTGTTACCTTTTCACGCGATAATGACCGAACCGATTTATATGAAAATTGAAATATAAATTAAGTTCGTTGTAACTTACATTTTAGGGTATATGGCATTCAAAATACTTTATTTAAAAGGGAGGTTATAAGGGGACTTGAATTAAATAAATCGAAATATCTCCCTTATTATTAATTTTTGTGAAAAATGTAGCATAACAAAAGTTTCTTTAAAAATGATTTCCCATACGTTTCATTCCAAGCAAAATTTTGATGGGACCAAATTGCACCAAAAACGGATGATCTCTGAACCAAATGATCATATTTTAATTATTTTCATGTAATAACAATTAAGAGATATGTTAAAGGAATTATCATTGCACTAAATGAGTGGTCTCTGGACCAAAATGACCGCATTTTAATTATTTAAATACAATTTAAATTAAGTGACATATTAAACGATTTATCCTTCTATTAAACACGAATTTCCCTGGACCAGATGTCCTATTTTAATTATGTAATTACTTTATATTTATTTCTGACAAGTGCAGCGGAGCGCACGGGTACAGCTAGTAATAAATATATTTTGGGCATTCGTTCGCCCTCGCACTAGAGCAGCAAATTTCACGGGGAAAACATCAAGTATCATGCCACCACTCTTTCTCCTTGGGGATATCCAGAGAATGACGTCGAGCTCCAGTTGGCAGGACGTGATGATACCAACTCCCACGAGATCGGTCGCTCTGCGTAGATAGCGACAGAGGAAGACGACAAAGGGTTTTTTTATTACGGTGAAGTCCGCAGAATTTCCTGAATAATCTCTGTTAGAGGAATAGAGACGGGAAAAGAGAATCTTACCAATACATAACTTAGTAGGCCTACTGAACTCCTATAGTTTTATGTATTAATAAATTAATGAATCTATATTTAACCCCTCGACCGCACCACCCACGCGTCGATTTTGAATTGCCTATGGATTACGACTATGAAGAAAGAAAGCAGTGGTAGTTACTCCGACAACATGAATAAATTCAACACCGCAGCTGAATAGCTACAGAACATAAGGTTATCTGATTTTTTTATTATTTTGATGATTTTATTCATCTTTATCTTGATGATTTTGATTTATCATTATAATCTTCAGAAATATCATAACAAAATATATTTTATACACCAGCATTATAACCATGTTAGTCAAAATCGAAATGTAATGTAATTATTCATCATTCCACACTGCGTGGTAAAGCAGACCTTTAATAACATTTCATTTAACTTTGTTCTACAAAAAGGTTTTTCAACAAATGGAAGGATAACAGAGAGAGTTTGGAATTGAACGGGTTACATCAGCTTTTTGTCTATGCGGATGATGAATGATGTATATCAGCCGTGGCGATAAGGCCATGGTGCGCCGAGCCACTGACAGGTCAACGTTCATACACCTTATAAAACCGAAGGGGAAGTTAATGTTTATTCGTCGAAGAAATGCAATGAACAAGAAAATTAGGAAATTATCACAACCTAAAAAACTCTTCAATACTGTCGAAAAGTTTCAAAATCAGTTATGTTACTATAATAATTAGTCGTTAATTGTCAAATATTTGTTCAAATAAATTCAATTTTCATTTTTACTTTTTCAATGTTGAAAATAATTTTCAAACGTAAGTTATCAGCTGTATGGTTCTTCAACAGAGCAAGGTCAAAGAACTGAAGCTTCAAAAATTTATTTTTTTCCAAAGATTTGAAAATGTTCAATATCTAAAATTCAAATATCCTTACATCTAGCTTTCATTTAATGTCACATTGTAAATCTGTGAGTTTAAATTGAAAATCTAACCGCATTATTCGTACATCTGCTGTAAAAGAATCGACGTAAGAGATGATAATGATAATAATAATTAATAATAATAATAAAATAATAATAATAATAATAATAATAATAATAATAACACTTAACCTTTTAATGTTTCATCAGTAATATGTACTAACTTATAATGCCAGTTTTATAACAGTTTTCGTTAGTCAAAAATCAGAATTTAATATTTTAATATTGTAAGCAAAATTCATCCTCCCATCCTACTGAAACTTTCGCTTTTTTTTTATAAGCAATGGTTTCGAGATGATATTGCACCTTTACTTTTTAACTTTGTTCTAGAAAATAAAATGGAAGGAGTTTGACTCCAGTGAGTAAGAGTTTGTAATTGAACGGGTTACATCAGCTTTGCTCGTGAGTCGCATTTTGAAATGATGTATATTAACATTATTATTCTCGATTTTGACTAACGATGCCTGTTTATCTCATCACTAGTCCCTACTGATAGCTTTCTAGAGCGCTGCTGGTGAATTTGAGTGTTTTAGTAGGTCACGCGGCTCCAGAACCAAAACAGACAATAGCTCTGTTGGACGCCGCTAGTCCGTTCCGCAAGAGCTCTATTTATACGAATAACTTGTTGCTAATTCTGCATCGAATCGATTCTGCTGTCTGCGAGTTGCCACGCGGGCTGCATTCCCACAGCGGCAGGCGCAGGGAAGTGCGTTGCAAGGTCGGTTGTTTCACTGCGGTGCCTGGTGCCTGCCTCCGACGCGCTTGAACAGCACTTCCACTATACAGGACGATTCAAGATCTCCGCCGAACTAGGAGGAACTTTTTTGTCAGACAATTTCAGTTTCTCCGACGTATCGTTT
The DNA here is from genome assembly GCA_025594305.2 of Periplaneta americana. Classification (NCBI taxonomy): domain Eukaryota; kingdom Metazoa; phylum Arthropoda; class Insecta; order Blattodea; family Blattidae; genus Periplaneta; species Periplaneta americana. The sequence continues at coordinate 83,063,311 of JAJSOF020000027.1, forward strand.
AGGAGATACAGTGCTTCGTCGATATAGAACAGTGGCCGGACAATGCTTAGTTGTGACGTTAAGAGCAGTTATCTTGAACTTCCAAGAGCTTGGGACAGAGGGAGCAGTTGAGTCAGCGTATTCCGAATCTTACCGGTCCGGTGGCATCAGTGACGTCACGTTGCAGCAGAAACAGGACTGTTGAAAACAAAACTATCTAATTTTATCGAAGATTTCACGGCAAGATTCCCTGATTGCATAGATTTGTCTGCTGGATGTTGAGCATATTTTGGAAATTTTGTAACAGTTCTTTTCTTGTTCAAATCTGCAAAGATAACATAAAACCACCTTCTTTCTTGAATCGAAACATATTCTTCCGTTGACATGTTAGCTCATAAGACCATTAAATATTGTTTTTAAATAGTACGCGAGAAAAGAAAAAAATCTCACAGAACTTTAGCTTGGGCACCGTAGTGACACAAAGTGATGGTGTGTTTCAAAAGTTGAAATATACTTTGCATACTACTCACCAAGATAGGGCCTATAGTTTAATCTGTATATTATGTAGAAAATGTGCGTTAAAACACTTGAACTGTTTTCAAGTTTCAGAGTAGATAAAGTGTTGCAGTACTGCTTAAGTATTTATTTATATGTTTGTATGTTTATAGCAGTTTCGCATTTCATTTATATATGCAAACGCTTCTGCAAGTGGTTGTATTATGAGTTTCACGTCATCGGTGGTACATTAAATTTGATTACAAACCAAAATATTTTGTTACATTGATTTATCAAGGTTGAGTTTTGTTTTACGCTACAAATGTATTGTAAGCGCTGTTCCCATACTATCTCAGAAGAATGGATCGCGCTCTGTCAGTTGTTTGACGCCTGCACCACCATCAGTTAAATCTTCTTGCTGTGCAAGTAACATAGAACTATTTCCGAGCAAAGAGCAAGGGAGCAGCAACGTCGTATGACGTCATTAGAGTGAAATGCCGGTCACTGATAAGAAAAAGACAATGTTTACCTATCCATGTAACGGAGAAGAGAAGTCCCTTGCAAACAGCAAGCATCAAATGTTTGCTGGAATCTGATGTCAATTGAATGCCCATAAGAGCAAGCTAAATACTCTGAGCCCAGGAGAGTATTAGTTCCGTGAAGAGAAAAGAATAACATTGAATTAGGATATGCTGAATGAACCTATACTGACCAGCACTGATTAAATGGATAAAGTTTAGAAACTTATTAAATAGTTTTGTATCCATGTTGATTTTTAGATTTGTCTGACATAATGAATTATAAGAATGTAAGTTTTAATTTTAATGCTTTTTTTAAAAGTTTGATTTTTATTTATTTTCCAACTCTTTTAGGAAAAGTGAAATTTGATATGTTTGAGGACTTACGGTACAAACAATGTTTTCGTAATATAATATATCGTAAATATCTTGTTCAGAAGATTATGTATTAAAATTTTGAAAATATTCGCATGGAAAATGTTTGTAATGAATTAACAAAGCAAATAATATTAATCACAAACAAAAGATATGGGAACGTCAGGGATTAGCCTCATAGATTTCTAGATAATTTAATATTCTGATAATAATAAGCCTGTAAAATATCACCTAAAAGCATAATGCGATAAGAGTTTTATTAAGTCATGTAGGCATTAAAAATATACCTAGAAACTTTGCTTTGTACTATAATATTGTTTTGATTAGCCTACTTTTATAAGGATAAAGATACCATCAATATCAATTTAAATACTTATCATGTCATTACAGGTTTTCTTTGGGATATCACTTTCTTTATGAATGATGTTTTAATTCAAAAGTATAGTATAGCTGTAGTTATTATAGAATTTGAACCAATATTATTTTACTCTTTATTGTGTTATTAACGTTTAAAACACAACTGCAATTTTCTAAGAAAAGAGTGTTAGTTTTTTGTTTTACAGACAATATAGAAAATAAACAGAAAGAAGCCATATAAAATTGACATAAAATTTCACGTTCCGTTTGAAGTTTGTGCACCACTGTTTTCTTAATCCAACAGGTGCTTATTAATCCTTTCATACCTAGCGCTTAATGCCCGCGCACGACGTCAAGATCAGAAAAATGCGCTTACTTTGACATCACTGAGGTAGAGCGTGAAAATTCTGGAATATTATGGACAGTAAAAGCTCGATCATACGGGAATGTGTATTTATTTATTAAACTGTCAAAGTACAGGTCTGAACCTCACAAGTGATACCAATAAGGCACCACTTATGAGGAAACTAAGTCAGGAGATAATGGAGTAGGGTGGTCAGTTGCTTTCCTCCTAATGAGTATTAAGAGTTGTTAATCCATTTTAAAAAAAGTAAATCTGATACTGTACATTAATACAAATTTTATTGTATATATATCTATAAAATACAATAATAAATGAAGAAATAAGTAAATAAATAAATATTACCTTAAACACTGCGATAATATCCTTAATATGTGCTCCGTTTTCAAGCTTTTGAATAATATTTACTTTGTATACTCAGTATACATAGACGTTAACGTGTTTGTGACATGATGCCTTACCGTTATAAGGGGGCTTTGATTCTCGTCACAACAGACCACATTGTACTGTTTTGCTGCTTTCTTTACACTCAAACGCATTCTATTAAATCGACAATTCATTCTGCAACTTTGCACTTCTAAAAGGCTTCAGAGATGACTACTTTTCAATCAAGGACGAAATATAGTATGGTGTAATGTAACTTAGACATAAAGTTAATAAGCATCATGGTTTACATAAACATTGCGACTCTAAAAGACACATCAAACATTTGGAATTGTTTAGCGATTTCATTCCGTGTTAGTCCACCTTTTATTATGACTTGCGTCTGATGCTGACATATGCTAATATTTCATTCCATAAACTTCAGAATGGATATTTTAAACACTTCATTGTAAAGTGTACGTATAGAAAATTGCGAGCTCCAACAACAATCAGGCGTACACATGCGTGTAATGAAATAACTTTAAATTCTATACGATCAGCTGTTGGTAACAATAAAAGTGTTAAACTAAAACTGAAGTGTGTTCTTGAAAAAATCCTGCTTATTCGAAATTCTGTAAGGTGCAAAATGAACTAAAGAATGAACAGGTACAAGATTATAATAAATAAAAATATTTCAACATCGTGTGATATCGAAAGAACATTTTCTTGTTTGAGTGATAATCGAATCAGGTTTATATTTTTACAATTTACGAATATACACAGTTGTACATTACAACAAAATTAGTAACACTTAAGGCTCATTCACAATGAAAATTAAACATAACGTAAGCGTTAACTTAAGAATATAAACGTTACGGTAAAATCAAGAAATCATATCATCATTCACCATCGGAACATAAACATAACCGCAAATATACTTGGTAACCATGGAAACATAACAACGACGCCATTTCCTCAAATTCTGTCGTATACTTCAGCGCTCCACGATTGTGTTCTGTTTGCAAATCACGTAAGCATAAGCATGAAAGTTTGGAGTTTGCAAACTTTCATGTTAACGTCTTACGGTAATGTTTATGTCAATGCTTATGAGAATCATTGTGAATGATCCCATTTGGTAGCCTGGGCGCAAACTTCTGTGTTTATGTTACAGTTATGTTTAATTTTTATTGTGAATGGGCCTTTAAAGTAGACCTACACCATTTTTATCTAAAATATTTAGAAGTTCTTTTCTTAAGCTTATGTGAGGGCGACAATGAATCTTCGGGTTACTTAAAAGCCATAAGTAAGTAATTAAATAACATAACGCAAACATATTCACAGCTTTAAGGCTCATTCACAATGAAAATTAAACATAACGTAAGAGTTAACTTAAAAATATAAACGTTACGGTAAAATCAAGAAGTCATACCATCATTCACGATGGGAACATAAATATAACCGCAAAGATACTTGGTAACCATGGAAACATAACAACGACGCCATTTCCTCAAATTCTGTCGTATACTTCAGCGCTCCACGATTGTGTTCTGTTTGCAAATCACGTAAGCATAAGCATGAAAGTTTGGAGTTTTCAAACTTTCATGTTAACGTCTTACGGTAATGTTTATGTCAATGCTTACGTGAATCATTGTGAATGATCCCATTTGGTAGCCTGGGCGCAAACTTCTGTGTTTATATTACGGTTATGTTTAATTTTCATTGTGAATGGGCCTTTAGTTATTGCATTGTTAGCCCTGAACAGCTCTTAACTAATTTTGAATATTTTATTTTAGGCTGTTATTCATTTATTTTTGTAGTTTTGTTACATTTTCATCGTCATCGTCCTCCTTCTCCTCTTCGTCTTCATCATCATCATGATCATCGTCATCATCATCATCATTATATTTCGTCGGAATTATCTTTCATAAATGTTAGATCAGATAATTTTTTTCGATAAATAAATATTAATCTAATATTAAAATACTCGTCGAAATTTCATTATCATAATCTGAATTTTTATACCATCATAGTAAACTTGACAATCCAGATAACTGAACATATTTACTTATCCTCTTTCCTTTAGAATTACGGATCAATAGACTGACGGTCTGAATTAAATGCAATGCCTGAGATTCTGAAAATATCTCCAATATCTACTGGCTATTGTACTATGACAATGTTTCCTAAAGGTAACGTCAATTCTCGGGTGATAAATGCACGTCTGTTAAAAATAGACAGGCGATTTAATCTATTGCGATAAGTGGGTTCTAAGTGACTGAGCATACAAACCGAAGTTCTCCATCAGTGATTCAAAAAATGGTGCCTTTTATCTGATTGATAAGCTGAAGAACCAACAATAAGCCGGCTCCCTGCAGATCGATGCATCGCATTATCTTATCTAGTGCACCCATCACCTCAACATCTCTATTTCCTCGCCCCACAGATCTCATTCAAATATCCGATGATGCTGTTATATCTCACTTCAACCTCACATCTCCTACTAAAAGCAATCAAACTTATCAAGTTAGCCAAATATGTCAAAGTACTCCTTTCATCTAATATAGGTCCCTTCAAATTCTAACGAGATAAAGTAGTAGTAGTAGTAGTAGTAGTAGTAGTAGTAGTAGTAGTAGTAGTAGTAGTAGTAGTAACACTAATAATAATAATAATAATAATAATAATAATAATAATAATAATAATAATAATAATAATAATAAGTCAGAGTTTTTTCCCCAAGGGCAGGTCTTTCTCTGTAAATCCAGATTTCTTCAATCTTTCCTATTTTCTACCTTCCTCTTAGTCTCCACATATGTTCTATATATCTTAATGTTGTCTATCATCTGATTATCTTCTTCTTCTCTGAACTCTTCTCCCGTTCACCATCCTTCTAGTGCATCCTTCAGTAGGCAGTTTCTTCTCAACCAGTGACCTAACCAAATCCTTTTATTTTTCTGATCAGTTTCAGCATCATTCTTTCTTCACCCACTCTTTCCAACACAGCTTCATTTCTTATTCTCTCTGTCCATTTCACACGTTCCATTCTTCTCCATATCCACATTTCAAATGTTTCTATTTGCTTCTCGTCACTTCGTCATAATATTCAGGTTTCTGTCCCATACAATGCTACACTCCATACAAAACACTTCACTAGTGTCTTCCTTAGTTCTTTTTCCAGAGGTTTGAAGAATATGCTCCTTTTTCTATCAATAGCTTCTTTTCATATTCCTAACCTCATTTTGATTTCCTGGCAGTAGCTCATGTTACTGCTTACAGTACACCCAAGTATTTGAAGCTGTTCACTTGTTCTACTGTCTCATTTATAATTAGCAAGTTTACCTTCTTTACTTTTCTTCCTATGACCATGGTCTTCGTCTTGTTTGCATTTATCTTTATTCCATACTCCTCACAGCTGTCATTTAGCTCCAGTAGCATATCCCTTAGTATCGTCTCCTTTTCCGTTAAGCTGTCATCGGAAAATCTTATAGATTTTATTCTACTTCTTCCTACTATCACTCCTCCCATGTTCTGAAAACAGTTCTTCACTAAATACTCCAAATAGATGTTGAACAGGGTATGTAATAAAGGGCGTCCTTGTCGTACTCCTCTCCCTATTTCACTTCCTTCAGACATTGCTTCTTTTATCCGGACTCTGACTCGTTTCTTATAAAGATTACTGAACAGCCTTCTTTCTCTTCAATCCACACCTATTTTCGTCAGGATCCTCATCAGTTTTCGATGGGTTTTACATGAAAAACCAGACAATGTTGTGTTCTGGAAAATATGTAAGGAAATTAAAAAAAAACAATCGAAGTTTTCTCATGTTTTTGTGCAGAATCTGCCCCTCCTCCATATTTCAAAGAAGTTGGCGCCTGTAATTCAAGACAGTACTAAGGTCATTATAGACAGAAGGAAATACTGGAAAGAACACATGAAGAGAATGGAAGAAACTCGACTAATGAGCTGAGCTAAAAGAGATCGACCTTAGATGGGAAAAGAGAAAGAGGAGACTATCTAAGCGACGGGTGGAGAGTGGATCTTCACTATGAGATGATGAAGCGAGCAGTATGCATAGGTATCCTACAACCGGGGGCGGTAAACTGCACACACGTTTCAGGTATATGACCTAAAAGAAGGTAATTTACACACATTTAATTTGCACACACCGATTTTGGATATGTAATCTGCACACTCAAACAACCCAGGTAATAAGAACACGATGTAAATTGCACACAGAGCTATAATGGCATGTATTTCCTTTGAACATCCTGCTACTACAATAGTAACGTATTAACCAATTTTGGTAGGTGGTATTTTAATTCCCTTAATGAATTCCAATCGGGATACATGCTTCTCAGTAAAATCTTTCATATTTTTCTCCATAGTTTCTTTCTTTTTTAAGGAGCCTTACTTTTAATTTTTGCTGCAGTAGATATTCCCTGAATTTTCACGTATATGTATATTTGAAATTCAATTAACCTGTTCGTAAAAGTATAAATATCAAGAAGAGCAGAGTAAAATGTCTTGTTGAATCTAATATGAAAATACTCACAGACATTAATTAGTTGTACGCTGCAAGCTTTCTGTTTTAGCTGCCCAGATTGAAGGAGGAAAGGTAGCGTCATCGTCTACATAGGTGTCTACTAAAATAAATAGTCACAAAAGTTATCTAGCTTTTCATCTTGTGGCTTAATGGCCACTAAATCAGATACAAAACAGTCGCCATCCTCATGTAGGTCTAAAAATGGTAGAGCGAATACAAATTTTAAACACCTGCCGATTTCAGAATCACTTTTATATTTGTTTATTAAACCATATTTTTTTTTAATCTGACGAAGCCAAGACTGACTTAGGTGGAATGTACATCCAATGACATTGGCTTCACTCCATACAATACTTATTGCAACATAGATAGCACTTATAAACAACTGTGTTCAAAGACCAATACTTTATGTTGAACTGCTATGTAACTATCCATCTGAGTCAGTCTAATTCATACAGTATCTCTCTCCTTCCATTACAATTGTCAATTGTGTTTATCGCTTGTTTGGTTGACATTGCGTTCGATTTATATGTCATTTATTAAAAAAATAATCCGAGTCATGCTGTGTGTGCAGTTTACATACGATCCTTACCATCTAGGTTTTGTTGTGTGTGCAGATTACATGCCACAAATGTACAGCAAAGATATGGGAAAAAATATTCCTGAAAAGTGTGTGTAGTTTACCTCCGCCCCTACAACAGAAGAACAGACGAACCCATAATAGGCTACATCATAAAATTGAAGAGACCAACAATGCAGCCTATGGTTGGCAAACGGGACTTTTGCCCTAAGGCTGCCCGTCGGTTCGAATCCACAAGGACTGATTACCTGCTTGGGTAAGACAAATGTCAGATAATTTCATGACCAATCCTCAGACTCATTTCGCTATAATTAATTTCGACTCTAGGTAATTTTGCAGTTGAGACAGCGTCATTAAATAACCTACTTAACATTACTGAAAAACATGAACCTCATCGATGTTTCACATTTCCTACATCAAACTGTTTGTGTACATAATTCAAGTCTTAAGGCCGAGAAACGCTGTTGATTTAAGGATAATAGTAATCCAAACAAAGGTTACAGCAGTCAACCAGAAAGCTCAACCAACCGTCTGAGCAGACAATGGATTACCACGCGCCAGTTCACAGGACGTCATCAATATACTGTGAAGCGCATGCGTGAGAACAAAGGACACACGAAACTGCGTGAAACTGTCGTTTTAGCGCTTCACGAACTTAAAGAGGAATGTAGTGCAATTATGAATAAATACGTAGGCAACTGTGGATACTAAGAGGCCGAAGGAAGGCGGCTTCCACGCAAGGATATGCGTGTTAAAACCGCGGAGATTCGAAGTGCACTTTTTGTGCAGGGGAACTGCTTTGAAACCAAAATCACATCATTTTTCCATGATTCGTAAGCAGAAAACAATCGGAAACTCAGAAGATGTGTTTAACTGTACATCTTTCCATTGATGGCGAAAAGAAACAACTCTCCTAGTTTTATTAGTTCGCAATTTATATCTCTTTATGTCAAATTTGGAGATTATTTTGAGCGATTTAAAACCAAGACTGCAGAAGAATCGATGTGCTTGTGTGGAGATACTCAGTCTGCTGGACATCTGCTATTTGAATGTCCTGTATTTTATATGCAAAGACAATATCTTACTGCGCATGCTGTAAATTGTAAAATAACCTACGAACAACCTATATGTAAGGTTTTCCAAAAGAACTGTTGTTATAAACGCTTCATTAAGTTCGTACATCTCATATGAAGAGTCCACTGCAAGAATGATGATGTCATTTGGAATACATTTTGCAGGAGAAGCAATTTAAAGTTTGAAATGCTTAGCGCTCAAAGCTTAACTGTGATTTTCCGATCATTACTGGACAATAACTATCAGTGTTAATGCCATATAACTGTATGTACATTCTATATGTCTGAAGCTATGCATTGACAGTCTTGGTTCATTTTCGACAAGAAAGTGACATCCATCATTCTTGCAGTGGACTCTTCATATATTTCAGGCTTTAATTTAATTACTGAATACATGTATGTATATTTGTTGTTAAGATTAGTCTATAAACAGGGGAAGGTATTTATGGAGATTAATTTTATCATTTTGTTTTTTTTTTAACATTGGTGTCGGCGGAGATTATTGGAGATTGATTTGTACTCTTCGCAGAGATTAATGGAAATTTTTGGAAAATACAATCTTTTGGAATTGGAGTATTAACTCAGTAAGAATATTACTTTTCAAATAATTAACGTTAAAGGTTCGTTGGATTCTGGTAAAGGTGCGTTATGGCCAATAGACAATATTTGTTGGATTGAGAATGTCTTTAACACACATTCTTTAAAAACGAAAAAGAAACTTGCAGCCCTCAAATTAACACTTTCAAATTATTAGTGAAATGTTGAATTATCCATCTTTTGAGTTCACTAATGTAATCAGAACACCTGGAATACCATGAATGTAGCCTCCTTGGATATGTAACAAATTCAAGCGAAAAAAAAATCCTAAAAAACTCAGAATATGAAATTCGCTACTATAAAATGATAAAATAGTAATAATTCGCGAATGTGTTCATAATTCGCTATTAGAACTCTATTTCGCGGTTTGTCGCGATTGTTTTATTCACATATTAATCAGAATCACTTAATTCGTAAAGATTAGTAAAAATCTATTGTATAACTATTATGTCGCGATTTTCGCGATCTCCATAAATACCCGGCCCTGTATATAAGTATTTACTTGTTGATATGATTAGTTTAAACTATAACCCTAACATACTCCATGCAAAATAGCGTTTATAAATTTGGAATAAAAACCACGTACTATTACTGCACCATTATAAAAAATAGTTCACAACGCTTCGAAATTTGGATCTACATTTGTCTTCAGGCGAAAAAAGTAGTGGAAGATGAAAGAGTTATCTTAATTTTTGGATTCTTTTAATTGAATAGATGCGTGTCGCTGATCAACAATTGGGAGCAGAATTGAACAGATTATCTGTTAACTAACAGAAAACTAAAATAAGTACCGAAGTCCAAAGCATTCAACTCGGCTCCCTGCCGCCAACACGCGCATCAGGTATGCTTGTGTTCATGGACATATGCCACGTCATACTACCCCAAAGCTAAAGCAGTTAACTTATGGGTCAGGGATTTCCAGCTTGCAGTCTGATAAGTTTATAAGTCTCTTTTCAAGTGCAAGCGAAAGTGTCTGTTTATTACATTTTACTATAGTTTAGTACAGTATGCCAACCCAGAATTTAACATATAATAACAAGAATTTTTATGTATGAACTTAGGGACAATATAAGAAGAGAAAATGATAGCATTACGGAAATACGTAGAACTTTTACAGGTGAGAATGTGTGAATGCAAACGGACACCACTTGAGCAACTCCTAACTTTGGAAAAAGCAACCAGATAATTGGCCGGAGCGGGAATCGAATCCACGCCCGAGTGCAGCTCCAGATCAGCATACAAACGTATCTACCGTCTGATCTAAGCCGGTGGCTATACTTCAGTAAATAAACGTCTGAAATCAAATATCCTATGATTTTAAGAGGGGCATCTAAAACATTTGAAAATTAATTTTCGGTCTTAATCCTAGATACACAATAGCTAGGGATGTGATTTTACGGTGACTATTACACTCTTACTACGTCATACTACTTTTGACCAATAAAACGGTACGAAAGGACGTATTTCAACCAATCATGGCTGCTTATCGCACAATTTTATCGCGTCTCTAGCATTTGTTTAATTTTATCGCGTCCCTAGCATTTGTTTCTTTGTTTGCCAACATTTGAAACTGCGCTGGTCTGGACGTCAAAATATATATATAAATATTATATATATATATATATATATATATATATATAATTACAAACCATTCCAATCGATGCACAGCAGTTTCAAATATGACTCGCATTGGCATTCAAGAACAAGAATTAATAAAAATCACTGATCATACCTATGCATCTTCTGAAATCCTATTTACAAATAAATGAAGAGCACCATTCGGAAATCCTGAATAAGTTGAATACACCATGTAGGCCTAAATCAACGAGTTCCACTTCTATTACGCACACGTCCAATATAACATCAATTGAACCACCAACCACATTCAAATTTGAAAATTGTACATTCAATAATTATTCCTTTTAAAATTATTCATTCGGAAATCCTGAATAAGTTGAATACACCATGTAGGCCTAAATCAACGAGTTCCACTTCTATTACGCACACGTCCAATATAACATCAATTGAACCACCAACCACATTCAAATTTGAAAATTGTACTTTCAATAATTATTCCTTTTAAAATTATTCATGTTTATTTTTTATGTCATCGTCGTTAATTAAAACTTTTCTAACACTTGTATATATTAGTTAGGTTATGTTATAGCTTCTGCTACTGAGAGGACAAAAGAACTTGTTTAATATGATATTATGGATAGTCATCTATCAGTGACGTTGATTGTTTAATATTAAGATTTATTGAATAAATCATTACAGTGTCTGTATAAAGACACTACTGCCATCTAGCATGCATCTACTGCCATCTAATATCTGTATTTTTAATGTTGAGATGGTACAATAATACATTTGAAGACAGTTGTATTTTCGCAAGTCAATTAATATTTTATTGTATTGGAGTACTTCGTTACTTCTAATCTTTATATACTTTCTTCTAATCATGTAATAGTCAATTAAATCCCACTGGAGTTTTGATTTTCTCTAGATAAATCAAAACGTCTAGTGAGATTACTGTTGATAATTTTACCCAGATTTAGGTGATTAAAATGGTTTGATTTCCGTGAACATTTTCTATTAAAAAAAAAAAAAAAAAAAAACAAGAAATTTAGTGCATATTTCGCACTCTAAAAGAACTTAAAAATAATACAACAAATTTTAAAATTATTATTAAAAATCCATCACATATTCATTATATGAGGTCTCGAATTAAAGGCGATAATTAAAAAATCCCTTTGAAACTAACAGAAAATTGTTTGCATCAGTAATTAAATTCATAATTCAATCTCATTCGACTATGAGGGGTGATGGCACTGCCTTCTTGGTCTTACCGAGGTTTCACTGTCGTCCCTAAAACTATGCATGCATCGTTGTCATATTTAATGCTGAACAATAAAATATGTAGAAATGTTAATGTATATTTTATAATGAAGGAAATTTTCACTTTTTATTTGGAAGAGAGAGTAATTTTTTGTGCGAATTCTTCATAAAGCCTATTTTTTGTTGTTGTTGAAAATATCGTGATTTTAAAGTAATTTCGAGAATTTATATAAATTTCGCAAACATTCTAAGATATATTGCACATAATTTTGGACTTCCATTAAGGGATTTTCATTTTCTATGTATAAAATTAAGTTTTTTTAACAAATTTAGCATATATCGTTAATACCAAAAAAATCACACCCCTAACAAGAGCACACACTTCGTTGAATTTACAAGTTTCTGCATTAAAATGCTATAAAATCGAGAATCACCATGGAATCATAAAGTACAATACTTATTAAACATACAAATTGATTGAAACAAGATCAAGGCGACAGACAGCTTAATAACTTACATTATACATTTGTCTTGATCGTTACGTAATAACAGATAACAAAGTTTGTTCAGATTAAAGCAGATAGATAAATCAAAGCCAAGAGTGTCTGAGTGTATCGTACAGTATCTGTTCATGTGCGATGCAAATGAAATAGTACACGTCAAAATGCAAATGAGTAACTTATTAGCAAATCTGCATGCATGCCTCATCCTGAATAACATCTGCTTCATCGTCAACTTCCGTACATTCCTACTCAAATGCACGGATAAGGTATTACAGGTTTGACTCCTAGTGTCCTGAAGATTCTGCTAAAGATTTAAAGTTTTCACCCCCGGATATGATTTTTCTATTGTGTATTTCGAATTTATCAAATGTACTCAAGAAAGAATAGCTCCTATTCTGTACTTCGGGAAACAATCCGCTCGTCAACCCTGGATACACTGTAGCCTAGGTCAGTGCATTTTGAGTGTCACCGGTCATGCTGCATTTGCCATAACAGTTTTAATAGTAATATACGTTATAAGAGTGGTATGTTGACGTTTTCATGGTCGAGGAAAAGATTGAAAAAGTGAACCGTAGTTGAGCTTTTTTAATTTCCGAGAACATAAAAACAAACATACCGCTCGTGTATCGTACATTATTTTGTGCGAAGATCGTTTATTACATACCTGAAAGACGAATTTCTAATTAGTTGCAATGAAATCTCCATCTTGGTTTCTGTTTAATAACAGCAACTTCGGAACATCAAAATATCTTTCTTCAACATTGTTGCTATAAAATGTTTTCTGTGTTTACTACACTCCAGCAGGCCGTGATATACGTCTGTCTTTTTTTTCCCCAGTCTATAAATGCGAACTTAAAACAAACGGTAAGGTTATGTAATGATTTATTTTTCATTTTAATATTTTAACAATATTATTTATATAACATATTGCAGTAATAACATCGGCATCTGGAATCTTGTTGATTTTTTCACGGCTTCCTTAATGTTACTTGTATCAGGAATGCAATAAGTTTCGTGAAGTAGTAGACTCTACTTAATTTTTGCAAATATTTAAAAACAAGAATTAACATTGCAATTTAGGTGAAATTGCAGTGGTAAGTTTCCAATTGATAATTATTACTATGTTAAACGTCTCTAAAAATAATATGTTAAAAGCCTAAAGCAGTAAAATGAATGTCGCGCTTAAGCGGTAAGAAGAGGGAAATTGTTATGTGTGTTACGTTGGGAATACTGAATGTGGTATTTCACACTTACCGCGTATTGGTTCTGTGCGGAAAACAAGCAAATACGCACGATCTCGCACAAAATTATATATCCTCGAATATTTCACGCATCTGCGTATAATATTTTGTAATTTTTTCCAAGAATGTTCCATAATGACAAAATTTTCATTCAATATATTTGAACGGTCAATTTAGCACTGCTAGCTGCTACACTGGAAGATGTGGGTCTAAATCCGATATCCGTGCGACAGGCTCCCGTCTGATTTTTGTGCTACTTTATGCCAGGTACTCTCACGAAAAACACCCAGTTTGTCGCTAATAGTATAGTACTCAACTGCACGACACAATACATAAGACACTTGTAAGGAATTCTGGGAATTTTCTGAACCTGTGGATTACAGATGACCACGTCTTGTTCGTGTTCAGTTGTAATGATAGTGCGCTGGCAATGAGACGAGAAATATCGGTAAAAGTGTATGTTATAATTGGACGGAGTTATGCAATAAGAGACCAAGCGCCAAAAACCTGTTTCGAGATATTGGTCATTGAAATAAATCTGTTTTTATAAAACATTTTATGCAGGAAGTATTATAACATTCATAGTATTACAAAAATAGCACAAATATTACCAAAAAAGATTAACCGATTTTTTATAAGAGACCAGCAGTTGAATTAAGATTTCAAAGCAAAATAAATAATAGTAATATACGTTATAAGAGCGGTATGTTGATGTTTTCATGTTCGAGGAAAAGTTTGAAAAAGCGAAACGTAGTTGAGCTTTTTTTAATTTCCGAGAACATAAAAACAAACATACCGCTCGTGTATCGTACATTATTTTGTGCGAAGATCGTTTATTACATACCTGAAAGACGAATTTCTAATTAGTTGCAATGAAATCTCCATCTTGGTTTCTGTTCAATGACGGCAAATTTGCAAAACAAAAATATCTATCTTCAACATTGTTGCTTTAAAATGTTTTCTGTGTTTACTATACTCCAGCAGGCCGTGATATACGTCTGTCTTTTTTTTTTTCCCCAGTCTATAAATGCGAACTTAAAACAAACGGTAAGGTTATGTAATGATTTATTTTTCATTTTAATATTTTAACAATATTATTTATATAACATATTGCAGTAATAATATCGGCATCTGGAATGTTGTTGATTTTTTCACGGCTTCACGAATGCAATAACTTTAGTGGAGTAGTAGAGTTTACTGAATTTTTGCAAATATTTAAAAACAATAATTAACAGTGCAATTTAGGTGAAATTGCAGTGGTAAGTTTCCAATTTATAATTATTACTATGTTGAACGTCTTTAAAAATAATATGTTAAAAGCCTAAAGCAGTAAAATGAATATGACGCTTAAGCGGTAAGAATAGGGAAATTGTTATGTGTGTTACGTTGGGAATACTGAATGTGGTATTTCACACTTACCGCGTATTGGTTTCGTGCGGAAAGCAAGCAAATACGCAAGATCTCGCACAAATGAATTTTATGCAATAAACAATTTTGTTTATAAATAGCAGCTAAATTGAGATATCGCATTCTTGATTTTTTCCGAGTTAAATTAGCCTGCCATCAACAGATTTGTACAAATGTCTTTTTTTTTTTTTTTTTTTTTTCAAATTGTCGGTTGGTCTATTATTGCGTAACTCCGTCCAATTAGACTTCGGATTTTAGGTTAAATGCCTTCTTTTTTCTGAAGGAATAATCTAAAACTAGTTAAATATTTTCACATTTTATATAAAATATGAACGATTGAAAGCGGTTTTATGGTACCTAAAAATGCCTATTTTGCCCATTGAGACATATTTTTAAGGTTTTAAAACCTAAAATTGCCTATTTCTATTTGTTGCGTATATATTTTTAAATTTTCATGTAGCAGTGAAAGAGAAAGTTTTGAATGTGAGAGGTAGGTATCGTTCAAATATCCTGTAATAATTTGGTTGTAGAAATAAAGAAATTCCTGGAAGGTATCTGGTTTTGTTGAGCACTTGAACAGATAGTAGGAATGTGATGAATCTGGAGGATGTAGTTATCCTTAAAGAAATCAGCATGGCAAATATTGCAAGATTTAAATATGCATCCATTGCTTTGGTATCATTGGGAAGAATTTTGTTTCGCTTATAAAATGGTTCTGTCTAAGAAAAGGCAAAGTTTCACGATAGAAAATTAGAGAAAAACGTTGTTACGTATTGCAGTGCCAATTATGAATAATGTATTAATTGTAAATTCATTTGTAAATTAATTAATTTAATTGTAATATGATCACTTATGTATTACCAGTCTTAAAGCAATGAGGCTGATGAATTCATTAAAAATTACGTACCGGTATTCATAATTTAAGAATTAACAAAAATAAAGTTTCTAACCGCAACACTTATTTTTACTTTTTTATCACTGTATACCGTAATCCTTTATACTCACTAATTAATTGCAATTTTATAGTTTTCTATAGTTTTTATGGATAAAAATTACATTTTAGCTCCATAAAATAGTATTTTTAGCTGCTTGAAATTATATTTTAGTGCCGAAATCTGTAGTGCCTATGTTTATCAATTACGTGCCTGTTTTAGGTACCTAAAAGTTAATTTTTAAGTGCCTAAAATCCGAGATCTAGTTATAATACTAGTTAAATGACATATGATAAAATGCAGTGTAGGATCTCAATTTTTCTTATAAAATGTACTATTCTGAAACTTTCTTCGCATAAATCACGCGCCGCCATTTTATAACACAATAGTAATATACGTTACAAGAGCGGTATGTTGACGTTTTCATGGTCGAGGAAAAGATTGAAAAAGCGAAACGTAGTTGAGCTTTTTTAATTTCCGAGAACATAAAAACAAACATACCGCTCGTGTATCGTACATTATTTTGTGCGAAGATCGTTTATTACATACCTGAAAGACGAATTTCTAATTAGTTGCAATGAAATCTCCATCTTGGTTTCTGTTCAATGACGGCAAATTTGCAAAAAAAAAAAAAAAAAAAAAAAAAAAATCTATCTTCAACATTGTTGCTTTAAAATATTTTCTGTGTTTACTATACTCCAGCAGACCGTGATATACGTCTGTCTTTTTTTTCCCCCAGTCTATAAATGCGAACTTAAAACAAACGGTAAGGTTATGTAATGATTTATTTTTCATTTTAATATTTTAACAATATTATTTATATAACATATTGCAGTAATAACAACGGCATCTGGAATCTCGTTGATTTTTTCACGGCTTCCTTAATGTTACTTGTATCAGGAATGCAATAAGTTTCGTGGAGTAGTAGACTTTACTTAATTTTTGCAAATATTTAAAAACAATAATTAACATTGCAATTTAGGTGAATTTTACTATGGTAAACGTTTCAAAATAATTATTACTATGTTAAACGTCTCTAAAAATAATGTGTTAAAAGCCTAAAGCAGTAAAATGAATATCGCGCTTAAGCGGTAAGAAGAGGGAAATTGTTATGTGTGTTACGTTGGGAATACTGAATGTGGTATTCCACACTTACCGCGTATTGGTTCTGTGCGGAAAACAAGCAAATACGCACGATCTCGCACAAAAGTATGGTAAAAAAGTATGTGAATTACGCGAGTCAATACGGCATCGGATTTTTTATTCCTATCACTACCTGGTTCCCTTAAGCGTGACAGAAGAATATTAGGATCGAGTGAGGCATTGTCTTCAAGTAAATGGAACACATTTTGAACATAATGTATACCATTGTATTTCCAATTTTATTAGACTAATTTTTCCCATTTGTCAACTGACTTGTGTCACACGGCATGTGCAGCATTTTAAGCCTTTTTTATTGTTGCGCAAATAGCCGTACTCATGTATGTGCTGTGAGTGGAAGGACGAGATTAAAGACAGTGCTTTGCACTTGTTAATCTGTCCTGATACTCCTGTGGTCCAATGTCTCCATGCCACTCGTATGACGCAGGGTTGCCGATTGTGCGCTTTCTCCTTTCAGGGAATTCTGTAACAATCGTGACGGTCACCTGTTATGCGACAGTTAGGTCGAATCGGCTCCACAGTTCCGGGAAGCTCTCGTGACGACAGCTTAGATATGAATAGAAATGTCATCAGAACTTGTCAATTAATAACCACGACACGCCTCTACTTTACTGACGTAGCTTCTTCTAATCCGTGACGTGGAATTTAGAGTTGTCTTTGAGTGCATTAGTTCAGTTATATGTATCATCCGATTCACGCTGACTGTTATATGATATCATCGGTTTACAAGCAAAACACATTAAGTCAAGAATATTAATTCTCGGAAAAAGGCGTAGGCCTATATAATGTACATAATGAATGTATATAAACTTAGATTTGGAAAATGAAATGCACATAAAGAGAAACAACTTACTAAAAATTAATACATTATGCAACGAGCCTATAATGATAGTAATTAAGACGCAAGTATGTTTGTTTATGAAACGAGCACAAGCCTCCCTCAGAACATCCGACCAATCACTCCTGTCTAATGCTCGTGTTCTCCATCTTCTATCCTTATTCCGTTTGCCTAGTCGTCTCCGATGATCAGTTCGGCTTGCTTCTTTGGGTTTCTCAACGTTAAAATTTTTCCGGGATTGGGTTGTCAACCCAAAGCCCAACCCCCAACCTGGAGGGCCAGGGAACCTTCTGTTAGGGTTACCATTCCTTAGCCGAAAAAATCCCGTTTAGGCGCCGGATATTCGCCTTGAGTCTTCCTAAAGAAGACCTACTGGTTTTCTTTTTAGTGATGGCCATTCCTGAGATTTAAAAATTTACCTATACGACTTTTTATGCTCGACCATATTTCTAACTTTAAATTATTCAGAAGTATACATTTTATTTGTATCTGACAGAAGATCGGAAGTGACCTTGTTCATAGCTCTTGAATTGTGAGATGTGCGCAGACGCGAAAATATTGATTTTTTCCGAGGAACAATAATGTCATTGACCTTGATGTAATGCAGAGAACGTATAACCTGGAAATTGATTTAGAATTGAAAAACGAGATGACAAATTGAATTTGTTTGAATATTATTTACAATTAACGCTAATTATTATAGTAACAGAACATAACCTTCTGCGACAGTATTGGATTTCCAGCCTCCGTGACGTTTCCCTCGTCTTTCGATTGCATATCCGAGAAT
Source organism: Periplaneta americana (assembly GCA_025594305.2). Lineage (NCBI taxonomy): Eukaryota > Metazoa > Arthropoda > Insecta > Blattodea > Blattidae > Periplaneta > Periplaneta americana. The sequence goes on from JAJSOF020000027.1 coordinate 83,082,253, forward strand.
AATCGAAAACCTGAACTTTAATGAATAAGTGTATTTTAATGACATGCATTAAAGGACTGCTACAGGTGTATAATTGCTACATTTCGGCATGGTCGAGCATAAAATAATTTATGCAATCCTAGCATTAAAACACGCTTCTTATGACGGTATAAATCTTGCACAATTGGCCTAGTTCTGGTACTGGTGCCAGAAAAGGTTATCTAGCAACTAGTATTCCATGACGTCACATCACCGCCTTCTCAACACTATTTTATATAATTTACCTGTAAGAAATGCTTCAAAACAACAACAAAATAACATTGTCTTAGAAATGGTTAATTAGCAACCATGCAATATACAGTTTGTCCGCAGAAACATTCGGGGTTATAAACTGCTATAATTCTGTCACTATGTGTTTTACGAAATTCATACCGGTGTCATTAGAAAGAACAACTCAAAGAATTTCAGGAAATGCGTAATTGATAATTATTGACCGAAACAACAGATGACAGCACAAGAAGAAAAAAAAACGCCGTTTCCGCTATTTCGCTTATCATTAAGGCATTGTCCCATACTGTAGATTACATAAAACTAATACAAATTTTTCTGTCATGGGGATGAAATTATATAATAAGCTTCCCAATCAATATTATAAGTTACCAACCAATAGTTTCAAAGCCAGATTTTATAACTGGCTTTTAATTAATCCTTTCTACTCTGCAGATGAGTTTCTTAACATAAATTCATGCGAAATTATTTTTTAATAAATAAAGTTATTTACATTTAGTTACAATTATTACATTAAGAGTGAAGTGTTTTCAATAATTTTAGAGTTTCAAAATGTTTTGTGTTTTCATTCTAATTGAACTTTACTGTTTTCAATTATATGTGTATTTTCAAATGTATGTTCTTTTGTGACGAAGCCTATCACTGTATGTTTAATGGCTTAACAAATTGAATTGAATTGAATTAAGCTAATTATTGTGCTAAATGATTTCAATGTTAAATTTTCAAGTCTGTGTGAATTCTGCAGCATTTAGAGAGTTAATTAGGTTATGGTGAATTCACAGGAACGTCGTTGGTATGTACTGGAATATCACAGTACTCGGAGGTAGTAAGAGGACAGCGTGGTTTCAAACGGAATTTTCATGGCGTGGGTTCGATCCCCGTTTGGTCTGATTACCTGGTTAGATTCTTTCCGAGATTTTCCCCAACCGTGTCCACACCTGTGGAATAAAGGTTAGCACGTCTGGCCGCGAAACTAGGTGGCCCGGGTTCGAATCCAGGTCGGGGAAAATTATCTGGTTGAGGTTTTTCCGGGTTTTCCCTCAACTCAATATAAGCAAATGCTGAGTAACTATCGGTGCTGGACCCCGGACTCATTTCACCAGCATTATCACCTTCATTTCATTCAGACGCTAAATAACCTGAGATGTTGATATAGGCCTAGCGTCGTAAAATAACCTACTTCCCCAACCGTAATGTGAATTCAATCTGTGGCGAATCCTCGGCCTCAAGTCGCGTAATACTACCTCGCTATCACCAATCCCATAGACGCTAAATTTTATTTACAGTATTTATTTAATTTTATTTATTTAACTAGCTAGCTAGCGAGTAAAAATTAAATTTATAAAACAAAAATGTCTCTAGCCACTACCGTAAGAGCCAGACTCGTATACAGTGTGGTCTTAGCCAGTAATATAACATAAAATTTATAAGTAGAGTTTACTAAATACAGTAACTTAATTCAAACCAGTAAATAACACAGAAAAAGAAGAATGGGAAAAAGAGAGAAAAAAGCACATTTAATATAAATTGACAATCAGACAGAAGCCAGTGATATTCAATAAAAACATTAATATAGTCGACAGAAATAAAAGGTAAAAAAATACATTTGTTAATATTATATATCATGAATAATTTTATAAATTTCTTTTTTAAAAGCTTCAATTTTAAAATATTTCAAATTTGGAAAATGGTTTGTAATTTTATTGTAAAGTCTTGGGGTCGAAACTAGCACCATGTTTAAGAGCTGCACTTGTATAACATTTAGACTCAATTAATGGGAAAGTAGACTTTTGTCTTCGAGTAAGCTATTCGTGTCGATTAGATTATGTTTTATTTGATTTCTGTGGTAGTAAGTTAGTAAACTATATTTATAAATTTCTTCAATAGTTGATACTTTAAAATCTGTATAAATTAAATTTGTTGGGTAATCAACATTTTTGGTTAGACCTAGTAGTTGATGCAGCGTCGTTAAATAACCAAGTAAAAACAATATTACTCGATAGCATGAGTTACATTTTGTGTCTAGCGTAGGCTCGTAGATAAACGTTATTCATTGATAATATACATACTAGGTTCAAAAAGTTCCCGGAATTTGCTAGCATCATAGAAACAACGTAAAACACTATTCTAAGCATTCCCTTCAAAATAGAGGCAACAACACACTTTTGCCAACGCGTGTAGAGTTCCTGGAAGTAAGCCATTTTGTGAAACCCGTCTTATGCTCTCGTCGCGTTTGCGATAACCTCTTCAGCATTGAATCTCCGTCATTTCAGATGACTTTTCAGACGGGGAACGTAATCAGGTGGTGAGAGATCAGGAAGTATGGTGGGTGATCCAAAGATGTTGTGCCTGGCAAGAAAATTCTTTACAATAATTGCGCGATGAGCAGGTGCATTGTCATGCATAAGAACCAGTTGTTTTCTACCCACTTTTCTGGACGTTTCCTTCTCAGCGTCCCAGAGACGACGGAGGGTTTCTACGTACAATTCTTTCGTTACAGTACGACCTTCTGGAATGAACTCATGGTGCATGAGACCCTGAGAGTCGAAGAAACCTTCCAACATAACTTTGCTTTAAGTTGTGCAAATGCGACAGGCTCATGTCAGTAGATTTACTGGCATGAAAAAGAACTCCTGCGGGACAAAATTCCGGCATCCGGCGATGCTGATATAACCTCTGCAGTTGCGAGCGTCGTTAAATAAAACATAACATTTAAAATAAATTTGCCTTTGGAAGTGTCCCTAGGAAATTTTTTGCTTCCGAGGAGATGTTTTCGATTTCCACTCAGATGACTGTCGTTTAGGGACTGGGTCGTACAAGTAGCACCAGTTTCATTTTGTTTAAGAAAAATCACCATCTTCATCAGCCATACTGATCATGTCCCCAGCAAAACACAGAACTTGATGTTTGTACTTTGCTCTGTGGACATAATTACAAAATGACGAACAAACGAAACACTATGATAAACAATTGCCTACAACTCAAAACCAATAATTGCCATTATCAACAAACTTTAAGGTGACATCATGAATGTTACCAACAATACAAATGTATAATATCCCTTGTTATATATTAATACGAAAAATGGTAGTAAAATTCCGGGAACTTTTTGAACCTAGTAGTATAATTAATAGAGAAATGGTAACACTCTAAAACAGTAACAGTGAAAAGTAGTAGAAGAAGTTATAGTAGTTGTAGTGACAGTGGTAGTTTGGTGGTGATGATATTAGTAGGTCTAGTAGATCCCTAGTGATATTGCAGAATCATACACACTGAAATAAATAAATAAATAAATAAATAAATAAATAAATAAATAAATAAATAAATAAATAAATAAACAAATAAATAAACTTGTACGTTCGACATGAGACATTTGTGTCACTTCCTGTCGTAGGTTATTACTATCAACTTTGTATGGTGAGGTGACTTACAACTTTCCGAACTCCTGATGTTTACGACACCTTACCTGTCTTACGGGATATTATATTTGAAGTACAATAACTGGCACAAAATGAGGGAAAACGTGTCAGGAATGCCTGAAATGTTACACTGCACAGTAACAATGAACGTCTAGAAACCGCTTTAATAATAATTAGTAACAGGTTTCAGTCGTCACCTGCTGACCTTGATTACAACTGTCTTGTAACTTTCGGAATTAAAATGTAATCATGCAGTGACATGAAGATCTATCTTCATTACAAGCGTTAGGGAAGAGAGCAAGCAAGAGGAGAGAGAGAGAGAGAGAGCTGTGAGGCAACAACTATCTGCCGTGAGTCAGGGATTACCAAAGAGTACAAGAATCAATGTTGAAACTGTTGTGAACAGCGCTTTTTTATACTTGCCGCGTAAATCGGAGACAGTTTTTTTTTTCTTCAAGCCTACCGATGTTCTGAATGAACTGTAGAACACACACAGACAGTGGATGGGAGTATAATTCCTCAAGGCATTCTGAAATATAGGTGAACAGGAAATAAATGTTCTGAAAAGCTTGTACGAAGACTACTAGAAATATGAACACGGGCAATACCAAGAAGCCTGTCTTGTGAAGTATTACGATGTCGTCATGGTAACATTGTGAATGTTCTTTTGTGCGAGATCGTGCGTATTTGCTTGGTTTCCGCACAAAACCAACCCGCGGTAAGTCTAAAATTCCACATTCAGTATTCCCAACCTAACACACATAACAATTTCCCTCTTCTTGCCGTTAAAGTGACATATTCATTTTACTGCTTTAGGCTTTTAACATATTATTTTTAGAGACGTTCAATATAGTAATAATTATAAATTGGAAACTTACCACTGCAATTTCACCTAAATTGCACTGTTAATTATTGTTTTTAAATATTTGCAAAAATTAAGTAAACTCTGTAACTCCACTGAAGTTACTGCATTTCGTGATGCATGTAACATTAAGGAAGCCGTTTGTTTTAAGTTCGCATTTATAGACTGGGGGAAAAAAGACAGACGTATATCACGGCCTGCTGGAGTATAGTAAACACAGAAAACATTTTAAAGCAACAATGTTGAAAATAGATATTTTTGTTTTCCAAAATTGCCGTCATTGAACAGAAACCAAGATGGAGATTTCATTGCAACTAATTAGAAATTCCTCTTTCAGGTATGTAATAAACGATCTTCGCACAAAATAATGTACGATACACGAGCGGTATGTTTTCTTTCAATTCTCGGAAATTAAAAAAGCTCAACTACGTTTCGCTTTTTCAAACTTTTCCTCGAACATGAAAACATCAACGTACGGCTCTTGTAACGCATATTACTATAGTTATACCGGATGTAACTCTTGCCCCTACTTCTTTCAAAGTTATATAGTCCCGCACATTCACAGGCAGTGCCGTTTTTATCTTTATTATTTTACAAAGAATTGGTTTGATTTAACGACGCTGTATCAACTACAAGAGTTATTTAGCGTCGATTAAACAACAAAATAGCGAGAACTATTTTAAACACTGAAATAAACTGTGTAGCAGAATTAAACAAAATTACCTTGTTATTCACAAATTATATTAGATAACCTCGAAAAATTATTATGAACCAGGTAAAATCAGCCCAATCAGGGATGTCGAAAAAAGCAACAGAGTAGTCTGTAATATTTTAAATCAGTATGATTGGAGGAAATGCTAATAAGGTTATCTTTTTAAGCTGTTCTTAAAGGTGTTTGTTGTCTTGCAGCCCCTAATACTTTGTGACAAGGAATTCCATTGACGCGAGGTGGATATTGTAAAAGATGAGGAATAACAAGATGTTCTATGAAGAGGTATATTTAGACCGGCAAGCAGATAAACCGATCTGGCCACGCCGTGGTTAGAGTGCCGATAAGAGAAACGAGACGAAAGAATCTTTGCTTGAGGTGTGCAGAATGCGAAAGAGTAAAGACAAAGAGTGTAAAGTTCTCGTTCTTTAAGTCGGAGCCACAAGAGACTTGCCTGTTTATCAAAGTCACCATGTTGCACACGTATCTGACGCACATATTCTGAGCTCGCTTGTAACTGACTGACAGAAGAACTCTTTAACAAAACGTCACAATAATCACCTGAATTCCAATGTCATGTACCATAAAATTTTTAGTTGCTGGGGCAAGAAGTGCCTGCATTAAAGAAAAGGAGGAACAGATTTTTTTATCGTTTCTTTAACTTGAAAATTCCAACTTAGATTATTATCAAAAAAGAAGCCAAGATTTTTTACGACAGATGAATAAGGGATTAGCGTGTTGTTAAGGTAACAACTAAAGAACTGTTATTAAGGGAGTTAACTATACGCTATGTCCAATAATTATGGCTTGAATTTAGAAGTGGTGATACATCAGTGCTGTGGCGGTAAATTTATTGAATACATGACCGTAGGATAAACTCTTGCCCCACTTCTTTCAAAGTTATATAGTCCCGCACATTCATTGCCGTTTTTATCTTTTTATTTTACGTTGGAAACGACGCTGTATCAACTACCAGCGTTTAGCGTCGATGAGATTGGTGATAGCAGATGATATTTGGCGAGTTGAGGCCAGGATTCGGAGATTACCTTTGTATTCACATTGACGTCGCCTCGGAAAAAACCCAGAGGTAATCAGCCCAGCGGGGATCGAACCCGCGCCCGAATGCAACTTCAGACCGGCAGGCAAGCGTCTTAACCGACTGAGCCACGCCGGTGAATACGAATCTTTGCTTCTGAAGCCACAGTGCGTAGCACTTGCGGAGGAGTTTCGTAAGTACAACTTACTGATCCCTTGTTTATCAAAGTCACCAGTAGAGTAGGGGTAAAGCATATGGCTTGTGTGCAGGGAGAACTCTTTATACGAAGGTCACCTGAATTTCAATGTCATCCCATAAAATTCAGTGTTGCCTGCATTAAAAAAAAATAGAAGTAAAAGATACACCCGGTATAATAATATAAGAAAATTGGATATTTACACTGTAATTTAGAAGTGATGATACATCAGTGCTGCGGCGGTAAATTTATCGAATACATGACCGTAGAACAAACAAACACGTACACATATATTATCAAAGCATTTGAAAGAACCATAACATTTACAAGAGAGTATTCATCATTTATGCTGAGTCAAACATTTATTTTTATGTAAAATTGAATGGACATTTCGCAAATATGTAAAATGTAATATAATAATAATAATAATAATAATAATAATAATATAATAATAATAATAATAATAATGGCTTTATTTCTGTGAGTTAAGGCCTTAGATTTCTTACACTCAACTAGTTAAACTTGCTATAAAAGAGCAGTTGATCATAAAACTTGAGATAGTTAGATACTGATTAATAATGAGAACAAAAGAGGTAGTTACATAAAATTTACCTAAAAATAAAAATAAACATAGTAAATACATATTAATTTGTTAGAATCAAATACAGTTCATTGTAATTCAATAAAAAAAGAAAAATGTACGTAAAAATAAAAATCACATTAGTCAATTGTCATTGTCGTCGGTAGGACTTTAATTATAGAAACCGAAATTGTAAAATGTACACAAAAATAGATTAATAATAAAAAAACAATTGTTGATACATTTGGCGTTAAGTGATAGATAAACACGAATTAGTTAATAAAATAAGAAAAAAATAATAAATTACGGTTGTTGTTATAACGAATACAGTAAAACACATTTGCAAATCGTTTGAGAACCATAAAGATTTAATTTTGTTTAAAGAAATAAAGTTCATCATTTATGACTGAAATCAGTGAAAGATTTATTTTTTTTTATGTAAAATTGAATGGACATTTCAAATATGATAAAATGTAATATAGAGTATCATTGTAAAAAGTTCCCCCCCCCACACACACACTCTATACATGAATCAATACCTTTGTGAGACCACAGCCATAAGTTTTAGTTAGATATCTCCAAAAACTTTTGTTCTTGGTATTTTTTCATCAAATGAATATATAAAGAGTTATTAGCAATATTCCATACTTAATTAACACACTGTATATGCTGAGAACGAATGAAATTATAGCCTTGTATAAATCGCTCTACAGATCTTGAAACATTTTCACCAGCTCAACAATTATGTCCTCACTGTACAAACACGTTGCTGTATGTTACGCTATAAAAATAGAGAAATAAAAGAATACAATCACATATATTACCATTAAGTACGAGAAAAATTCGTACCGGCACCGGGAATCGAACCCAGGACCTCTCAGCTGTGCGCGCTGAGTGCTCTTAACCAACTGAGCTATGCCGGGACACGATCCACGACGCCGGCCGAACTCCTCTCGTAGTTTATGTTACGGCCTTACTACCTGCATTTAAGACGATACACGTCATATATATACAGGAGCGCATATTAAATGACCTTATGGCCATATTCAACAACAGTTTCTGAAAACTGTTAACATTATATATGTATCAAATATGAATGAGGTCTCGCCCACCTCATTGCATATTACATGACTAGTGTGAACTAGTGTCCCGGCATGGCTCAGTTGGTTAAGAGCACTCAGCGCGCACAGCTGAGAGGTCCTGGGTTCGATTCCCGGTGCCGGTACGAATTTTTCTCGTACTTAATGGCAATAAAACAAACTGACTAATTCACACTAGTCATGTAATATGCAATGAGGTGGGCGAGACCTCATTCATATTTGATACATATAATCACATATAATAATTGTAACGATATGTACAAGAAAGATAGAGAAATTCCAGGAAAGTTAGAAATTACATATCGAGAGCACAATTAAAAAGGATTCTGAATACGATATTTAACTATAGGCCACTAAAAATAAGTAGTTGATGTCTCGTCAAACGTTGCATAAACTAGCCTTTATTTTAGTTGGTTATTTAATGACCCTGTATCAACTACTTCGTTATTTAGCGTCGATGAGGTTGGTGATAGCGAGATGGTATTTGGTGAAATGAGGCCCAGGATTCGCCATAGATTACCTGACTTTCGCCTTACGATTGGGGAAAACCCAACCAGGTAATCAGCCCAAGCGGGAATCGAACCCATACCCGAGCGCAATTCCAGATCGGCAGACAAGAGCCTTAGGTGACTGAGCTACGCCGATGGCTGAAATAGCTTTAAATCAGCTTCAAAATAATTTGTAATTCTAAAGTTTTAAAATAATTTTCAATGAATCGAGGAGGAATTTCAGATAATTAGAAATTATCCATGGAAAGAATATTTTGAGTCGTATCAGATGTGATAAGAAGAAATATACTGTCCGCGAACATTCTGTTTCGCACATTAACTTTATTTTGTTTCTTCAAAGACATTTTAAGAACTGGTTAATATTTTGATTATACAGTGTCATATAAAGATTAACAAGCGAATCTCTTTCCTAGCCACGTTAGAAGTTCATTGCGTCCTATTTAAAATTAATTTTTCTACGATATTGCGTAAAATTGCATTTTATCCATTGTTATCAGTGTGTAAAGTTTGCCTTTAAAACACTAGTGCATGAAAAAGTAAGTCATAGGCACTTTAGGCACTGCTATTCATTTTACACACTGCCAAAGAAAATGTAATATTCAATGTACAAACTTCAATCAGTATGACACACATTCGTAAAGTTATCATTTGGCCTCGTGCCAAAAAGAAAAACTTTATGAACTTGTCTCTTAAAGAACTGTTTTTAGATGTGACATTATGAAGATGTTACTAATTACTTACTTATAAATAGCTTTTAAAGAACCCGGAGGTTCATTGCCGTCTTCACATAAGCCCGCCATAGGTCCCTATCCTGAGCAAGATTAATCCAGTACCTAGAATAATATTGCACCCTCCTCAAATCCATTTTAATATTATCCTCCGATCTACGTCTCGGCCTCTCCAAAGGTCTTTATCCCTCAGATTTCCCAACTAACACTCTATATGCATTTCTGCATCGGCCCATACGTGTTACATGCCCTGCCCATCTCAAACGTCTGGATTTAATGTTCCTAATTATGTCAGGTGAAGAATACAATGCGTGCAGTTCTGCGTTGTGTCACTTTCTGCATTCTCCTGTAACTTCATCCCTCTTAGCTCCAAATATTTTCCAAAGCACCTTATTCTCAAACACCCTTAGCCTCTGTTCCTCTCTCAAAGTAAGACTCCAAGTTTCACAACCATACAGAACAACCGGTAATATGTTTTATAAATTCTAACTTTCAGCTTCATGCAGTATAAACCAGTTTCATAATATACTATTTTCATACTGTTCCATGTACCTAATCGTAGATATGTGACTCTTGATTGTGTATTTCCACTTTAAAGAAAGGCAAGGTATTGCCAAGGTATTTTCATATTGAAACTAACCACTGCTCGTGCATTTACAAACTAGAAACCATATTAAACGGGGAGTATTCATAGATTAAGCAGAGTCACACATTTAAAAGCCTCTGCATGATTTTCCCTCTATGTATTTAGCTGCTGAGAGCGTACAATTATATGGAAGCAATAAAAACGAGATTAGTCGAAACAAGCTGTGGGTTACTAGCACAAACTAATTCCAGCGCTTCGAGGTTATTCTATTGCAGTGGAAGGCTTCGCTACAAAATAGCATTATGAAACTGCGAACGACAATGAGAAAATAACCAGCAGAAATGTTCCATTTCAATATGAACGTTTAGCAGGCGAATAATGTTTCATATAATCATATATTGCATACTAAAAAAAGAAATACTGTCAACAACAGTGACTACGCCACTCGGCGGCTTGTATTTCGATGTAGTCTTATTGTTAGTAAGCTTGTGATGTAATCACCATATTTCACACTTCTCTTTCCAGCCGTGTATGATTTCATTGAATCTGTAGAGTGCTGCGATTTGTTGCCAAATAAATTACGAATGTAGGCACTCATTTCTCGCGACACCCACATACCCGTATACTGTAGTTATACGTAACGATACTCAGCACAGTAAAGATACGCACATGACGATTTCTTTTAAGAACGACTAAAATTGGGTTCAGAGAGTTTTCGCACTCTACTGGTAAGCTAAACGTTTAACGCTATGGCAGTCATGTCAATTGATGGCCGCGCTTTAGAGCTCAGGAGAGCCTGAGCGCTTTACAGCGGAAAGGAAAGAGACAGACGATAGAGGTAGTATATGCCGCTTGGTCGAGCTATATTCAGGGATGGCCAGCACTGATTCAATAGATACAGGGAAGAGAACTTATTAAAACTGTAACCAATGTTAATTTTTGCATTTGTCTGAGAAGTATAAGAGCATTATAAGAATGCAAGTTTTAATATTTTAATATTCATTTTTCACAAGTTTGATTTTTTTATTCAATAGAAATATTTTCTCAATTTGTTTTATAGAAAAGTGAAATTTTCAGATATAGGCCTATTTATTTAGTAGCCTTACAGAATGTTTTCTTAAATCTAATATACCGTAAATACGTCCTATTGCTGAAGATAGTGTATTGAAAATTTTGAAAATATTCGCATTGAAATTGTTTGTAAGGAAATGAATTAACAAAGCAACTACTGTTACATCATAAGCAAACGTTACGTGTCCATTTGTTGTAAAAATGTTAGCTCTATAGCTTCAGCACATTTCGAGAAAATAATTTAATATTCTGATGATAGGAAGTTGCTCACCAATATCACCTTAAAACATAATGCGATAAGAGTTTTGTTATGTAATATTAGTTACACTTAAAACAGATACAGCACCTAGGTAACTTTGCTTTGTACTGTAACATTGTTTTGATTAGTTTATTGATTACTTTTATAAGGCTAAAGATACCATCAATATCAATTCTAACTTATCATGTCATACTCAATCTCTTTTTTTGGGATATCACTTTCTTTATGAATGATGTACTACTATGGAATTTATGTGAATATTCCTTCTTAACTCTTTAGTATGTTATTAACGTTTAAAACACGACTGCAATATTAAGAAATTGGTATTAGTACTTTTGTTTTACAGATAATATAGATAATATCAAACAGAAAGATGCTATATAAAAATAACGACATAAAATTTCACGTTACGTTTGAAGTTTGTGCACCACTGTTTTCTTAATCGAACAGGCTGCTTATTCATATACATAACCCTTCCTCTTTCCATACCTAGCGCTTGATGCCCGCACACGACGTCAAGGTCAGAAAAATGCGCTTGCTTTGACATCACTGCGCTGTGGTGTCGTCATTGATGAAAGAATCAATCACAACCATTCACCTCATGTTATTTCTATAGCGGACTCAATATCTCTAGGCGGGTAACGTAGATGTGAACGAAATGTTAAAACATGGCATCTCGTTTGAGATTTACCACTGTGGATGACATTCATCTACTTACAACAGCTCAAGATGGTACAAGAAGGCTCAGCAAAGAATTTTTCGTTGAGATTCCAACAGATAAATGGTTGAGTCGTTGAGTCAAGCGAAAACGCTCCTTTGTTTAACTCGCCTTAACTCGGAAACCAGTCAATATTTTGAGTAACGATCACTTTTAAAAGTCATTTCCATTCTTTCTCAACATTTATCTCGCTTTAAACCCCAATCTAAAGTGAAAAATAAAAAGTTTACCGCTTACCAACTTTTGAAGGTGTAAATGTCTATTCTGAACAAATCACATCGAAGTTATTATTTTTTTTCACACTTTCCAAAAAAGGTTTTCATTCAAATTTTTCTACGCTTCCCTTACACATTGAGCTACAAATTTAAAAAATTTACAGCGCGATTGATTATCATAGGAGCTACAACATGATAAATGTTTAACGGAGCGGGAAATATCGTATAACAGAGCCTTATGTTAAAGGAATATGTTCGCCGATCTCTTACGATTCTTTCCGAAGTCTTACGAACGTGAACATACGTCACTACTGGCGTCAACAGAGCGTTAAGGCTGGTTCACAATAAACCGGGAATGCATACGACAACGAGAACGATAACGGAAATAATGTTAAAATAAGTGTATTTAAATGTGAGCGTTCACAATAGTTAATTGTGAATGCTCACATTTAAATACATTTATTTTAACAATATTTCCGTTCCCTTTCTCGTTGTCGTTTTCATTCCCGGTTTATTGTGAACCAGCCGTTAGCCGTATAGCGGGCGACGAGGGTGCGAAAGCTCTCATCTTCCGCAATATAAATCTACTCTCCCTGTTCTGGGACTGATGGCCGTGTATTATACCGGTAAACAATTAATATAATCGAAAACGCTATTTATGTATTTGTTTATTTCTTGAACATGTTTATACGAGCAGAACAAAAAAAAATGCAATTAGTAAGTTACATAACTTTTCATCTTATCGTATTACAATGCACAAACGTTCAAACATTTATATGTATCAATCTTCCCCGTAATATTAATAAAATTCACAGTTTCAGTGCAGTATGTCCGATTATTATGCATTGTACATGATTTGAATACCGACAGAATAAATGCCAATCTCTTTTATCGTTGTACTTTCCTTAATGCACTCTCTACCAGTGGCGTAGCGTCAATGTAAGCTAAAAAGCTCATCTTCCCCAGTTAATAACAATTTCATAATAAACCTGCAGTCTATGGACAAAATTATTTATTAATTTTAATAGAATTTATATTTACGCGTTAAATATTGTGATGCGGCAGCTCAGGATGATTTGTGATGCAGCAGTAAACTAGAAGCCTGCACACACCAGCTTCCAAGCAGACTGGTTTCTCACACTCATTCTTCTGTGTAACCCACCTCGCAGATTTTCCATCCCTTTCTAACTAAACTACCCTGGTCGCAAGGCTCTCAAGAAGCTAGCTTTAACATTGAAAATAAGTAGTTTCGAGATCCCTTTTCATCAGTTGTGTTCAGTTGAAGTGTTAGTGTGCATTGTGGCTGATATAATAAATAATCAGTGAAATAACAGTTCCTGACACCAATTTACTTGAATTTTTTAGGACAATTCTATTATCAAGACTGACTTACGAACAAAAGTGTGATCTAAAAAACAAATGACCAACTCCCTTGCTGTCAATGAAGGACACAACCAAAAGACAGATGCATACATACGTAATGATACTAATACTGCATCTATTGACCGTTAATACTGTGATTCCTCTATGACAGGGAGTGAGCTAATGTTAGCCTATACGTGTCTATTTGTTAGAGATATGTGTAAACCGTGAAATCATATTTTACTACGTACCATTTGAGGTCATGCCTTATTGGTGTTACTTACGATGTTTCAACCAATCTTCGACTGCTGACTTGACATTGACTACTATTTATTTTAAGACTATATTTTAGTATTACGTTTTCTCATATTGCATGAGAGACAACTTGAATTAGCTTCCCCTGCTCAAAATTTCATGCTACGCCACTGCTCTCTACGCCCCATTCAGTAATCGAAGTTGGTCGTGCTGGTAGTTATGAAATTATCTCTTTCAATTTCAGCCACTTCAGTAAAGGCGTGCTTGAAATTGACATTTCAAAGAAAATTTTCTGCATATTGAACTTCTCCGAACTTTATAATAAAATCAGTATTTTAGTTACATTAGAAAAAGAAAAAGAAACTGAGGTGTTTAATATGAAATTATGTAATACTTGTGCTATAAGCGAAATTGGTTTCCTGTTAAATATAAAAATCTAAATATCTAGCCATCTGCAGACATTTGGCTATACAGAACTGGAAGTTCACACATAAACTTTTAAAAGCGTCAACAACTTTAACTATTTAGGTGCTCCGATATCCCCATGCAAAGAGATGAAAGGAAGAAATCAATATCTGAATACAGAAAGAAAACTAGGGTTATTGCACTTTACTAGGTATACTAAAAAGTCGAAAAAAGCAATCTAGAAATTATTAATCATAGACTACATGTATTTTACATAGGCCTACGTCCTACACATAGACCTAGAGAAAATGTAATGCAAATAAATTAAACATTTTTTAACGTAAGACATAGAATAATACTTCGAACACTCTTGAATGCATTTTGTCCCAGGACGTACGGAGGTAAGATTAGATGTTCATAGACTATATTGATGTGACGTCATATTTGATGCGTGCCACATCATCTTGTTGATGTTGATGTTCTACTCATAATTCAAAACTAGACCTCATAGACAGTTCACAGTGCATTACAGTTACTTACAGTATATAAAGACTGATACCACGATGATGTTTCCTACAATTAAATTATTTGTTCATTTATTTTATTTATTTATTTTCATTAGCAGAGTTAAGACCAAAACCAAAAGACCTTCTCTTCCACTCAACCAGCATAAAAATCCGTAGCAAATATAAATAACAGCAACACAGAAAACAATGGAATATTAATAAAATAATAATAATAATAATAATAATAATAATAATAATAATAATAATAATAATATTAATAGTAACAGCAAAATGTAAATACATTTAGTTAGTGTAATTTCCAAGAATTAAACAATTACAATTTAGTGTTCAATAAGACAATTGATATATTAAAAATAAAAATAACATTCTACAAAAGTTATTTTTGAAGAAAGATCATATTCTAGAGACGAAACCAGTCTTTTTGACATCGAACTTAGTCTTTTTTTCACACTTTTCAAAAAAGATTTTCATTTCGAATTTTTTTCTATGGTTCTCTTACATATGAGGCGTTCAGAGCAGAAGTGGTGTAAGTCAAGAATGGGTAATGAGGGTTAAAGTAAATATACAGCGCAAAGTAGCAATTAATATTCAATTTATTTAAACTATTAGTAGTCAGTGGATAGCACGAAGAACATATTAATTGCTTCTTTGCGCTGTATTTTAGAGAATTTTTACTTTAAACCTCATTAACCAATTTTGACTTACACCACTTCTGCTCTGAACGGCTCATATTGAACTATAAATTAAAAAAAATTACAGCGCGATTGATTACATTGAACAACAAATTTTTACATTTTATCTTGCTCCGAAATAAAAACAAGTGAATATTACTAATATGTATTTAGTAGTATTTATTAGTAGTATTTATTTAACCTGGTAGAGATAAGGCCGTCAGGCCTTCTCTGCCCCTCTATTTACAACTATAATATGAACAATAAAATTACAATTAACATTAAATTTACAATTGCAATTACAATAAAATTAAAGTATTGACAAGATTACCTGATTAATGAAAGCTAGACATTTTATCATAGAAGTTAAAACAAAGAATATTTTTGTATTTACTGAATTACAAATTTTAACCTACAATTTGTGTGAACGAGTCTCAATTACTGGCCAAGTGCCTAGTAAGTTTGCTTTGAATTCAATTTTATTTCGACAGTCCCTGATGCTAGCAGGTAGGAATTCAAAACTTGCCCTAAATCTGAATTTAAAATCCAAATTGCCCAATCACGTACGATTTTCCGGGGAAAATTAGTTGAATTTTTGAAAAAACTTCTTTTTTATTTTTCACTGCTACTGGTAAAATTACAACATACTAGGGATTCAAAACACCTCATAATACTTGAAAAATATGTACTGGATCCAAAAATGATTTTACGTAGTTTGAAACACAACGATAATAAAAGTATTTCATGCTTATGAGAAAAATCTTGGAATTTGAACTTCCATTTAAAAGAATTTTCTGGATGACTTCTGTTTATAATTATAATTACTACATATATGGTGAACTACTATTTAATTCTAAATCACTAAAGGCTAGTTTACACGACGACACTAAGTTTCATAACTAATTTCATGAAGTAGTTTAGTAACATGGGGACACTTGTATACTAGTTTCATGAAAATTTTTGTATTTTTCTTCAGTGCTATACATTTAAATGCTAGAGTAATAGCAGACATGCTATTACTGATCTTAAAAATTAAGGAAAGAAGAAACAGAGTCTGAACTAGAGCATGAATAAAGAGAAGATCACATTCAGATGTTCTGCAACCTTATTGAAAGAGATCCTAGTTGTAGAAGATCCCATAAGTTATCACAGTCATTTTTCACAATTGATGTTTTAATCGCTTAAGAATTTTAGCATAGACCTTGAGATTAGTTTTTCATGTGAAATAAGACGAAAGTTTTTAATATCTTGATTGCCTCTCTCATGTTCGAACATTGCAGGACACTATCATGAATCTCACAGCATCTACCTAATATTTAAACCTGGGTGTGACAAGCAAGTGGTTTACACTTCGTCAGAATGATTTGAAAAGTGTGAAGAAGTAAGATGAAAGATTTTTTAGGTAATTTGAAAACATCTCTAGACAATCTCGCGAGCCACCGGCGTGGCTCAGTCGGTTAAGACGCTTGCCTGCCGGTCTGAAGTTGCGTTCGGACGCGGGTTCGATCCCCGCTTTGGCTGATTACCTGGTTGGTTTTTTTCCGAGTTTTTCCCCAACCGTAATGAGAATGCAGGGTAATCTGTGGCGAATTCTCGGCCTCATCTCGCCAAATATCATCTCACTATCACCAATCTCATCGATGCTAAATAACCTAATAGTTGATAAAGCGTCGTTAAATAACCTACTAAAAACAATCTAACGATAAAGCAAGGAGAATAATTTTATATTTCCCTTGAATAGGACTGAAAATATCAATACGAAGAAGTGCAGTAAAGAAATGGACATCAAGAAGTCATGAAGAGACTTACAGTTACGTCTCGTGTTGAAATGAGGACTTCTGACTTATAGATGCTTTCCTCGTACTATCGGAAATGTCACTTTATGTAATCATTTCGGAGTAGCAGGGTTCCTCACGTTACATGCAGTTTCAAAGAAAGCTATTCATCGTCGATTTCGTATAATTAAAAGAACTCATGAATTAAAAATACTTTCGTAATTTATTAAGTTTCACCAAAAACGACAATGTTATTCTTTAATAATTATTTTATTTTGCTTGTCTGTATGAACTGAACGACTACTCAGCCTAGAAACAGCCCTAAACATATTCAAGGCCAAAATCATGCCGATACTATGCTACGGAATTGAGGTTATATGGAATCATCTGACAGAAAGTAACCTAAATGCATTAGAAAAGGTAAAATCAACTACATCAGCTTCTTGTCTATGCGGATGACGTGAATATGTTAGGAGAAAATCCACAAACGATTAGGGAAATCACGGAAATTTTACTTAAAGCGAGTAAAGCGATCGGTTTGGAAGTAAATCCCGAAAAGACAAAATATATGATTATGTCTCGTGACCAGAATATTGTACGAAATGGAAATATAAAAATTGGAGATTTATCCTTCGAAGGGGTGGAAAAATTCAAATATCTTGGAGCAACAATAACAAATATAAATGACACTCGGGAGGAAATTAAACGCAGAATAAATATGGGAAATGCGTGTTATTATTCGGTTGAGAAGCTTTTATCATCTAGTCTGCTGTCAAAAAATCTGAAGGTTAGAATGTATAAAACAGTTATATTACCGGTTCTTCTGTATGGTTGTGAAACTTGGACTCTCACTCTGAGAGAGGAACATAGGTTAAGGGTGTTTGAGAATAAGGTGCTTAGGAAAATATTTGGAACTAAGAGGGATGAAGTTAAAGGAGAATGGAGAAAGTTACACAACGCAGAACTGCATGCATTGTATTCTTCACCTGACATAATTAGGGACATTAAATCCAGACGTTTGCGATGGGCAGGGCATGTAGCACGTATGGGCGAATCCAGAAATGCATATAGAGTGTTAGTTGGGAGACCGGAGGGAAAAAGACCTTTGGGGAGGCCGAGACGTAGATGGGAGGATAATATTAAAATGGATTTGAGGGAGGTGGGATATGATGATAGAAACTGGATTAATCTTGCACAGGATAGGGACCGATGGCGGGCTTATGTGAGGGTGGCAATGAACCTTCAGGTTCCGTAAAAGCCATTTGTAAGTAAGTAAAATCAACATATGTAAAAAGAGCACTTGGACTATCAAAAACAACTAGATCACAACTGGTATATCTCCTAGCTAGAGAACCTTTCCTAATAGAAGACATCAAACTTCGGTATTTGTTACAACAGACCAAGGCTTTTGGAAACAAATGAAGGTCATGGAGAGGAAAATAGAAGAAGTATGGCCTGAGTTCTATGGCACTGGAGCCATAACAGACCGAACATGGACGACCCCAAATTTCGAACTGCGGCACGTCGTGATTAGACTGGCAATCCACGGCTTCCACCACCTAATCTGCACCAACAAGACGTATCACGATCCAACCCAAGCATGCGTGTGTGAATTGTGTAGTAGTCTGTGAACGCTACCACATAGAACTATGCACAAAAAGACTGAGGTCAATACGCGACTACGCAAATGCAAACTAACTAAGGTTGAAACAATGCACATTTGTGCGCTTTTCAGTTAATTAATAACTAGCCGTACCCGTGCGCTCCGCTGCACCTGTTAGAAATAAACATAAAAAAATTACATAATTAAAATAGGACGTTTGGTCCAGGGAACATTCGTGTTTGATAGAAGGATAAATCGTTTAATATGTTACTTAATTTAAATTGTATTTAAATAATTAAAATGCGATCATTTTGGTCCAGAGAGCACTCAGAAGTTACTGTAATAACATTATAGCATTATGTCCATCTAGAGAAACTACACTTTCCAATGGTGAAATAATAATTAATTATACAAATCGATTAACTTAGCTTTCGATATTACTTCATAAAAACACAGAAACATTCTCTGTAGGCTATGTTTCATAGCTTTCGATTGTTGTTGACCAAGGCCCCTTATAGACGTCGTCATTTGTTTTCATTTCATTACATCGCCTTAGATGGCATTGTATTTTAATTTTAAAACTCATTTATCTCATTAAATATCAGTCCTATCAAAATTTTGCAAGGAATAAAACTTATCGGAAATCATTTTTAAAGAAACTTTTGTTATGTAACATATTTCACAAATTCAATAATAAGCGAGATATTTCGATTTATTTAATTCAGGCCCCCTTATAACCCCCTTTTAAACAACGTATTTTGAATGTTACATAGCCTAAAATCTAAGTTACAGCGAACTTAATTTATATTCCAATTTTCATATAAATCGGTTCAGCCATTATCGCGTGAAAAGGTAACAAACATCCAGACAGACAGACAGACAGATAGACAGATATACAAACAAAAATAAAAAAAAAAAAGTGATTTTCGGTTTCAAAGTGGTTAATTATATATATGTTAAGACCAATTATTTTTGGAAAATCGAAAATTACCAGAAAAATTTCGGCTACAGATTTATTATTAGTATAGATTATTTTACTCGTAAAAAACTCATATTATTTTAATTGGTTATTTAACGATGCTGTATCAACTACTCGGTTATTTAGCGTCGTGATTGGTGATAGCGAGATAGTATTTGGCGAGATGAAGCCGAAGATTCACCATTGATTACCTGACATTCGCCTTACGATTTGGGGAAAACCTCGGAAAAAACTCAGCCAGGTAATCAGCCCAAGCAGTAATCGAACCCGCACCCGAGCCCAACTCTGGATCGGCAGATAAGCGTCTCAGCCGACTGAGCTACGCCGGTGACTTTTTCATATTAGTATTGTATTTAATGTAATATTTCAGGGGTGATTACAAAATGTCCATCAGTCAGTCACCTTGTGCAACAAATCTTATCTTTTGTGATTGCATCAGATACAAAGCAGTTTCTTTTGCAAACAAACGTTGGTACTTCTCTTTCTTTACTTGATCAAAACTGACAATAAGAATTTTCTTTTTTAATTTACTTCCTTTGCATAAGATGAAGTGACAAATGAAACAATATAGCTCTCATGGCTCCAACAATGTTTATACAGGGTGTTTCTGAAATACTTTGACAAACCTTGGGGACATGTTCTTCACACCAAAACAAGGAAAAAAGTTAATATAAACATATGTCCGAAAATTCTTAGTTTTTTAGTTATTAATGAAAAAAACATAGTGAAACATCTGTTAGATATTGTCAGCTTGATAGCAAGTGATCGAAATTTAATCAAATCAGAAACTCATAACAAATGTTCAAAATGCTCTCCTCTTGCTTCCACTTTCATTATTATGAGTTTTTGAATTGATTAAAGTTGCAACACTTGCTACCAAGCTGACAATATCTGACAGATTTTGGATTATGTTCTTTCATTAATAACTAAAAAACTAATGACTTTCGGACATATGTTTATATGAACTTTTTTCTTGTTTTGGTGTGAGTAACATGCATAAGCAACTCCTATTAACAAGTGTTCAGATCTCAGAAAGTATGTTGTTGTGGGACCCATGTTTGTTAGACTTTTTTCTTGTTTTTATGCACACTATCACCTCCTAAAATATTGGATACTTTTTTAACTCCCTGTATTTTTTTAAAACTAGAAAATTCAAGCTTTTATATGATATAAAAATAAAATAAAATCAATTTTTTTAAGAAAAATAAAAAATTAAGGCTAGATGAGTACCACAGTTTAGTATATATAGTTGAGAAGCTTGGTGTTTTTTTGCATTTCTCGCGATAGTTGCTAGCCGCTTGGAGCGCTGTGAGTACTAGGAACAATAGACTGTGTCACTGCCATCGTGATCTAATACAGGCCGTAAGGCTGACCATGTAACTCGCTTAACCTGATCACGAAGGGCGGCGTTTCAACCATATAAATTAGTTGGAATGCATAAAGAGTAACATATATTTCTCTAAAATGTAGTGTAATTGCATTAATAAAATTTAAAACAATGATTATGAGACACTTCAGATATAAATCACTTGCGAGTTAAGATGAAATATTATTTTTGGTGTGAAAATTACGTTGTTCGTATGTGTAATACCTGCCTTTATTTCGATTAAATATGCGAAATTCTTGTACATTCATTTATGCACGATTCAATAATTTTCAGTTGCACCGCAAGGATATTTAGATATGTTGAAATTATAGGTTATGTTTACTGTCCCAGTTGCCCCTTTCTGTCTAATTTTAGTGTCTCCAATGCCCTGCCATTCATATGAAAATATTATAGGTCATGTTTACTTTATCTTATATTCCTAAATTCGCAATTATACATTATAATTAAGCATAATGTCATGTATATACTCCGCACATTCAATTTGTATGTATTTTAATACTACAATTGAGTATTGAAATATTGTATTTATCTACTACCTAAGAGACGAAGTAACAATCGTACGTACACTAATTTCATAGGAGTGGTATGATAAATTTTCTGTCTTTATTAAGGAAGGTAGACGTGCTATATTAAATCACAATATAAATTCTTTTTTATTAAACCTCAAAATAGCTTCCATTCTAAACTTAAAATGTTGATGCGAAAAGATTATGTTAACATGTAAAATTCTCTTCACATTAAAATAATACAATTTTGTAATTATTTCTGCAACATAGGCTATTATGCAACAAGAAGTAAAGCGAACTTATGGACACATTACACTAAATAAAACTTAGCTATGATACGCAATAAAGTTATAATACTGTATAATAATTCACTGAGCTCCATATACTGAAATAGAAAACCCGAATATATATTACGGCCTAGTCTAGATCGAAAAGGCCGTATTTCGCATTGTTGTGAAAAGTTGTGTAAACTGTGAAATGTTCGTTATCGGTTGTAATAACTGTAAATGGCTAAAATACAATAATTTGAATAATAATATGGTACAAGGAGACGTTTGTAGCACTATAAATTCTAAGAAAAAGAGGTCAGAGTTATTCTTCTTCCGAAAGATCCAGGAAGGTGAGTTTATAAAATATAATATATACTTTAGCGGTCTTACTAATAAAAACTCTATATACAGACGTTTAACTGTCTTATACAATGAGTAGCTCGTTTATAAGTCGTGTGTAAATTCCTTACTAATAATCACTACATAACTCTTACACAGCTACGTCATAGTTTCGTCATTACTTCGTTACGAAAGGTAATAGAATATCTGAGGATCTCTACTGGATCCGGTAGAGCGCTCTAGTGTGGCGTGTTAAATATCGATAGTACAACTGGCTCCAATCGATTACACACTACATTTTGGTCAAAGAGTACAAGCTACAGCAACATTATTCTAATAATTCTATGATCTTTGGTTTGTTCTTCTGTGGTTACAAGGTAAACATCATCATAAAATGACAGTCGATACGAACAGCTGTTAAAGGGGCGGCCATTTTTCCCTATATACAACGCTTAAACAAGGGGTTTCGTGTATATAACTACTGCAAAGCAATTCCCATTGTATAGTTACAGCCTGTTTATACGTCCATAGCTTATTCATGGTTTATTAGTAACGTTTTCTGCCTCAACTCTGCATAAGTCTCGTATAAAAACTATACACGGTTTATTAGTAAGAATGTATGAAAATAATATATAAACCTTATGTATTTCGTATTTCAATAGTGGAAGGAAGGTGTTAATTTTTCAAAAGAACACGATATCAAAAGTACAATACATTTTATCGTCTGCTAGGGTAAGAGTCTGTGATGAGGCGATAGTAGCGATCCTGGTGGCTAGCAACTATCTATGGATGCATATTTCAACTGTCTATGTTTGCATATTTTGTAAGTATTGAGCTTCGCAACTGTATATACTAAACTGTGTGAGTACCTCAAACAGTTTGTTACGGATTATGTATTATGATTTTTGTATTTCGATATACAGTATTTATACAATATTCTTTATAGTTTAGTCGGAAAAAAAAAAGCAAAACGTTCGCACTAAAACCATATCTCGGATAGAAAAAAATAATATCAACGTACGTAGCCACAATATATGTATAAATCTGTTTGTAAGCGAGACGAGTGCCCGATAATAGGCGGGATGGATTTCGGGGAATACGACGACGTGATGAGACAGACGAGACGGCGCAGCGTCGAGCCTCAGTCACGGGTTAGCCCCATGAAGCTGGCGGCCGTGAATCGATGCCAGGGGTGCCACAAACCGCGAACCGCAACAAAGAGCGTTGTGATTAGTTTGGAAACCAACGTCTGCACGTGCAGGTGTTACCCTTTGTAGCCGCTCTAATTGGTATGCGACAGGGAAGAATGGATCGGCCATGCATCAAACAAATATTTTGTTATTAATTTCCAGGGACTAACGAAATAAACGTTTAAAGAGTAAAGAGTTTACTTTGATGTCCCTTAATGCCATGAGCACTGCTAATGTTTACAGTTATCTGATCTGGTTAGATTGATTACGTATGAAAGGTGGAACAGAACCATTTGCTGTACGTCCGAATTAAATTTTGCCCGTACAGCAATTGCCAACCTTCTAAGAAACAGAGGATGGGGAGTACATGAGGAGATTCATTGTGTGTCTGAAGATGATTCTCATAGAAGAGTCGATATAATTGCCATCAATAGAAGAACCCAGAAAGGGATGGTCTTAGACCCTACGATTTGCTTTGAACGAGACACGAATCAAGCACTGCTGATAAATGATGACAAGCGAGCTAAATATATACCTTGTCTTCCATACCTCAGTGAAAAATATGGCATTTAGCTTTACAACTGGGATGTTGCAGGCTTACTATTTGGAGCGAGGGGTTGTTTACCAAAATTTACATGTAATATCCTTAAATCCTTTAAAATTCCCTTTTATGAGGTTCAGAAGATTGTAATGGAAATTCTGAAGGCCTCTCTTCAAATTTTACACTATCATCTATATGTTAACACGTAAATTTTTGTTTTAATATACAAATCCAATCAGTATTTTGCTCGTTTCATTTACCTTTATCTTTTATATTTTCTTAATTCCGGATCCCAGTGGTCAACCTCACTTGAGAACGGATGATTTTAAATCTTAGTACCCATAGTATCTCTTTTAGGCACAGATTTCTTAACATTACATGAATCTACAATCCGTCGTCCTTCGCCGTGATTGATCTTGTGAAGCTAAGGATCCAGTGGTAATCACTTATCTTGCCAAACAATTATATTATTCTTAATACTCTAACGTATCGTCACTTTTATTCCGGAATACTGTTGTAACTCAAGAAAAGCGAAAATTGAGATTTTCATGTGAACTGGTCTAAAAAAATTGTTAAATGGAATAGTGTTGTATTTCCGAAGTTATACCAATTGCCGCTAGGTGGCAGATGCATCGCTATTAATGGGAAGCAAATGAAGTTATGAGAAAATTAAAACACACTCTCCTGTACAAAAGAGGTTTTTTGTGTTGCAACAGTATTCCGGAAAAGCGACGGTATATGCATTTTCATGCTATTAATTTTAAAATTAACGTGTATATCGTATCATTATTCCATTTTCACTGAATTATATTAAATGATCACCTATAATTTTTTATTTTTCACTATCATCTCGTATGTTGTGTATATGTATCTATTCACCATGTAGCTTTTATTTTATTGTATTTTAAAGTAATACATTGATCAAGCGCCTGATTGAGTGGAAGAGAAGTCCTAATGGCCTTAGCTCTGCCAGATTAAATAAATAACACTATTATTATTATTATTATTATTATTATTATTATTATTATTATTAAATATAGGCTAATCTTAAGACCGCGAAACAAGAATGCAACAGATAATACAATTATTCGAGTGATAACTAAACTACCCCAATACAAATATCTTATATCACGCCGAAATCAAACGTCAGTCTTCTGGTGAATAGCTGCTACTTCACTACCTAGGTAGAATCTCACTTTTCATTCATTCATTCATTCATTCATTCATTCATTCATTCATTCATTCATTCATTCATTCATTCATTCATTCATTCAGTGTACTTCCCAAGAGCAGGTCTTTCACTACAAACCCAGCATTCTCCAATCTTTCCTATTTTCTGCCTTCCTCTTTGTCTTCTCATATGATCCATATATCTTAATGTCGTCTATTGTATGACATCTTCTTCTGCCCCGAAGTCTTCTCCCGTTCACCATTCCATCTGATTTATTTTTAGTTGGTTATTTTACGACGCTTTATCAACATCTCAGGTTATTTAACGTCTGAATGAAATGAAGGTGATAATGCCGGTGAAATGAGTCCGGGATCCAGCACCGATAATTACCCAGCATTTGCTCATATTGGGTTGAGGGAAAACCTCGGAAAAAACCTCAACCAGGTAACTTGCCCCAACCGGGAATCGAACCCGGGCCACCTGGTTTCGCTAACCGTTACTCCACAGGTGTGGACTCCATCTGATTTAGGGAAACCGAATTAAGAGTACACGGGGAAAAAGAATGGATGTCACAATGTTATTAAGGATCTTGTTAATATCTAATTCAATAGATTACTAGAAACTTTAATGTTGTTCTCGTCAAACCTAATAAATTACCACCACGGGCAGTTACCCTTTGCTTAATTTTTAATAGACACAGCAATAAATTTTGCATTAATATGTTGAATTAGATCATTATCTCACCCATAACAACAATGTGACATCCATCTTTTTTTTCTCCTGTACTCTTCAAATGCTTTTAATCGGTTGTTTAACGACGCTGTTGTAATAACTGTAATTTATGTAGCGATATCGAGAGGTATTTGGCGAGATGAGGTCGAGGATTCGCCATAGATTACCTGACATTCGCCTTACGGTTGACAAAAAACCTCGGAAACACCCTAACAAGGTAATCACGGCAAGCTGGAATTGAAACCACTCCCAAATGCAGCTCCGAATCAACAGGCAAAGCAACTGATAACAAAGCAAGCAAAAATGAAATCTCGTAATATATCAGAGGAGTTGTTATTTATTTATTTTTTTACATTTAACCAAGTCACCATTTATTTATATGTAACGCCTTATTATTTTTTTTCGATTGTACGGAGGAGGGGGCCAAAAACTAGCATCGCAGCTTCTAATGAGTTTATTGCGTCTTACCACTCCTTTATTTATGTATGCTGAAGTGCTCCAATGACCGCTTTCTTTGTAGATATGACTCAGCTATGTGGTGTCATCTGTTGATTTAGCATGTAGACTTAAAATTCCGGTGAAGATCCAGTAGATAGTTCTTTCATTCACGTAAAAACGTATTATGTTTCCTCGCACTGATGCTATTTATACGCCAGTCACAATACTGCAGTACTGGCAAAAAAACCGAACCGACCCTTGTACCTGACTTCAGAGCCTTGTTCACTCCAGAGCACTATAGACTGGTAACTAAGACTTTCGTGGTTCGGTCTGAAATCCGGGGTTTTTTTTTTTTTTTTTTTGCCAATCCTGCCTGGGAAGGAAACTTTTTTTTTTTTAATCAAACTAAACAAAAATATAATGTTCCTTATTCAAATTTATTCCCAATACTTTTCGATTGCTGGTAAAATTCATGTTCTGGGAATAAGTTAATTAAGTAGCAAAATATCGCTGCAATCGAAAAGTATTGGAATAAATTTGAATAAGGAACAAAGAAAAGTTTCCTTCGCAGGCAGGATTCGAACCACGAAAGTCTTAGTTACCAGTCTATCGTGCTCTGAGTGAACAAGGCTCTGAAATCAGCTGAAATCAAGGGTCGGTCCGGTTTTTTTTTTTTTTTTTAATGCTTGTCCAGCTTTGACCATATAAGCCACTACTGTACATCACGCCGATACCGTTTTGGTTAGACTAATACTATTTTAATGATAATCTATACTAATAATAAATCTGTAGCCGAAATTTTTCTGGTAATTTTCGATTTTTCAAAAATAATTAATCCTAACATATATAATTAACCACCCTGAAACCGAAAATCGCTTTTTTGACATTTTTGTTTGTATGTCTGTCTGTCTGTCTGGATGTTTGTTACCTTTTCACGCGATAATGGCTGAAACGATTTATATGAAAATTGGAATATAAATTAAGTTCGTTGTAACTTAGATTTTAGGCTATATGTCATTCAAAATACTTCATTTGAAAGGGGGTTATAAGGGGGCCTGAACTAGATAAATCGAAATATCTCGCTTATTATTGATTTTTGTGAAATATGTTACATAGCAAAAGTTTCTTTAAAAATGATTTCCGATAAGTTTTACTCTTTATAAAATTTTGATAGGACTGATATTTAATGAGATAAATGAGTTTTAAAATTAAAATAACGCCATCTAAGGCGGTGCAATGAAATAAGAAAAAATTTTGAAAGGGGGTTATAAGGGGGCCTGAATTAAATAAATCGAAATATCTCGCTTATTATTGATTTTTGTGAAATATGTTACATAGCAAAAGTTTCTTTAAAAATGATTTCCGATAAGTTTTACTCTTTATAAAATTTTGATAGGACTGATATTTAATGAGATAAATGAGTTTTAAAATTAAAATAACGCCATCTAAGGCGGTGCAATGAAATAAGAAAAAATGACTTCGTCTATAAGGGGCCTTGGACGACAACAACAATCGAAAGATATTAAACATAGCCTACAGAGAATGTTTCTGTGTTTGTATGAAGTAATATCGGATGCTAAATTAACCGAATTGTATAATTAATTATTATTTCACCATTGGAAAGTGTAGTTTCTCTAGATGGACATAATGCTATAATGTTATTACAGTAACTTCTGAGTGAATCGAGGACAGATAAGATTAAAATAACTTCTTATGCACAGAAAACTTGATAGGCTATTTTGTACATTCATTAAACTATGGTTGCATCTAATAACAAATAAGAATCATGTTAAAAGAATTTTTTATTCCACCAAATGAGTGCTTTCTGCACCAAAATGATCGCATTTTAATTATTTAAATACAATTTAAATTAAGTAACATATTAAATGATTTATCCTTCTATCAAACACGAATGTTCCCTGGATCAAACGTCCTATTTTAATTAAGTAATTACTTTATATTTATTTCTAACAGGTGCAGCGGAGCGGGTACGGCTATTAATGAATATGTATTGAAATCGAGAGTGGAGATGGAATTATGGAGGGAAACATAAGAATCTCGACAAAAAAACCCTCAGAAACCTTGGCCTTGTCCACTACAAATACAACTTCATTATCATCGGATTCGAACCGGGTCCGCAGTCGTCGAAATCCAGTGTATTGCCAACTGGGCTACCAATGGCAGGCTTTGTTAGGGATCAAAACGCACTTAATGTAATTATTAGGCCTTCCCCGGGGAAAAGAAATTGTTTATAACTGAGAGAGAATATTATGGCAGAGCTGAATGGACAGCCCTCGCTTGCAGTATAAATCGATAAAGTTCATTAGACTGTACAAGTTAGGTGAGGTTGTGAGCCTTATTGGCTTGGTCAGTTCGTCGAGGCATTCACCCACGGCGAACAACGTTCAGGATGCACCGAGATACGCACCCCAAGGTTAGTTCGATTAACAGTTTGTTAACTACCAATATTGTGTTATTAGTTATTAGAGAATAGTTATTACGGTTCATTAGTCAGTGATATCACGGTCATCAGCCATCACAATCATCATCATCATCATCATCATCATCATCACCACCACGATCTGTAGCGATAATCGCACATAATCTTAATCACCATCACAATCACCACCACCACCCTACTATGTGTCACATTTAGGCACATTTTTATGTGTTTTTATGAGTCACATGTTTTATTGAGGAATTACTCGACGAAGTCACTTTCAATATACTGTTTATTAATTTTGAAACACAATATCAGTCTTAACTTTATTTCAATCGTATAATTATTTTTAAAGAAACTTTTGGAATTATAGGATGGGGTATTCATTTAAATTCAATTTTAATCCCTTTTATTTTTTGATTACAGCCTAAATTCTAAGAAGAAAATAATTAAAATATGTCTTCATAAACCTATTGATTTTCCATCTCAAAATTGTTTTTAGACTTTAATGTTCTTAACATAAGACAAATTTATTATATTGTATTAATAAAATTCAATATTTTATTTAAATCTAAATAATTTGATTTTCCATTGTATCTCAAGTTTATTATATTGTATTAATAAAATTCATACATAGAAACAAAAACTATGAATTTTTAAGATTTTTGAACCAAAATGCAACACTGCTACAGTATTTAATCATAGTAGTAATTTAGGCCCAAGAATATATAACAAATGTATATTTAAATACCTTAATCTTGTCAATTCTAATAGTTCTAGTATTAAATTTAAAAAGTTATGTATGGATTTTAAAAAAATTGAAAAATTGTAAATTTAAATTGATATATTATTATTGTGTAGTAGACATAAAACAAATTGCATTATATACTGCTTAATTTCAATTCAGGAATCCGCCCCTGAGCACGAGTTCTTCTCTTTCAGGGGCGAGCTAAAGTTTTTCTGTATATATTATATTTTGTTATAATTATTAGCAAAATAAATAAATAAATTTAATTTTGAGATATATACATGTATTCTTGGTTAGTCTCTTCAAAAGATTTTTAGAGTAACTTTTGATTGAATACTGGTACTAAGATTTTTGTATAAGAAAAATCAGACCAACATAATCGATGGGGGTATAAAAATAAATTAACAAAAATTCTAGCTTCGTTTATTAATTATTTTTATCAAGGGAAAGGACCTACAGGAAATCTTTTTTCTTATATTATTTTAAGTACAGCTTCTATTTTCCTAACATAGTTTCATATAAATGTATGAAGCCTTTTAAATACAAAATTTTCACTTTACCCTTTATGGTACAGTCACATATAAAAAATGCAAAACAAATGCAGCACTATAAAGAAAATGATATATCTGCTCTCAAGAGTATCGCAGAATCACCAATCTTGTCTTAAGAGGTTAGGTACAACTTACAGTAGTAAAATTTTGGAAATATTTAACATATTTTTTCCTCCATTACCATATCTTGTACAATAATGAAAATTAATAGGTATGTGTAAAACACTGTCCTTCTGCTATATGAAAAAAAATATTTTTACAATTTTAAAAAATTGTTTACTTTTTTTTCTTTCCAAAATTCCCACATAACTAAAAAACTATCCAACATCCTGTGATGAAATTTTTTGTGTGTATTTATGCATGTCATATCTACAATATGATGCAAGATCACTTCTCTGCCTTTGATAGATTGTCTGATAAAAAATAAATTCATTTTAAAAAAATGTTCAAATATCAGTATTTTCTTCTCTAACACAAAAATTAAAAAAAATTACTTATTAAGGAATGTACTTGAAAGAACATGATATTGTAAACATGAATTTCGGCAATAAAATAAGAGAGAGAACATGAAAAGTTATATATATCATATATATATATATATATTTTTTTTTTTTTTTTTAATCGTAAAAATATTTTGTGCGAGATCGTGCGTATTTGCTTGTTTTCCGCACAGAACCAATTCGCGGTAAGTGTGAAATACCACATTCAGTATTCCGAACGCAACACACATAACAATTTCCCTCTTCTTACCGCTTAAGCGCGACATTTATTTTACTGCTTTAGGCTTTTAACATATTATTTTTAGAGACTTTAACATAGTAATAATTATAAATTGGAAACTTACCACTGCAATTTCACCTAAATTCCAATGTTAATTATTGTTTTTAAATATTTGCAAAAATTAAGTAAAGTTTACTACTCCACGAAACTTATTGCATTCCTGATACAAGTAACATTAAGGAAGCCGTGAAAAAATCAACAACATTCCAGATGCCGATGTTATTACTGCAATATGTTATATAAATAATATTGTTAAAATATTAAAATGAAAAATAAATCATTACATAACCTTACCGTTTGTCTTTAAGTTCGCATTTATAGACTGGGGAAAAAAAAGACAGACGTATATCACGGCCTGCTGGAGTATAGTAAACACAGAAAACATTTTATAGCAACAATGTTGAAGAAAGATATTTTGGTTTTCCGAAGTTGCAGTCATTAAACAGAAACCAACATGGAGATTTCATTGCAACTAATTAGAAATTCGTCTTTCAGGTATTTATAAACGATCTTCGCACAAAATAATGTACGATACACGAGCGGTATGTTTGTTTTCATGTTCTCGAAAATTAAAAAAGCTCAACTACGTTTCGCTTTTTCAACCTTTTCCTCGACCATGAAAACGTCAACATACCGCTCTTGTAACGTATATTACTATTTTTTTTCATATAGCAGAAGGACAGTGTTTTAAACTTACCAATTTTTATTAATGTACAAGATACAGTAATGGAGGAAAAGAATGTTGAATATTTCCGAAAATTTTACTACTGTAAGCTGTACCTAACCCCTTAAAAGAAAGCTAAAAGACTGCTAATCGATTCTGTTTGATGATTTTTAGAAATTTTAGTTTTTATATTTTTATTTTTAATTTGCATTTTTATGAACATAAAGAAAAATTGCACATGTATTTTAACTGACTCCTTAATTTGCAATTTGACAAATTGTATTCCATTATCTCTATTATTGCCTGAGATATTACATACTAAATGTTGCAGAATGTAAAATAAACGAACTCCGGACACTCGACGGAGAAGTTTAAGCACAGAGTAAAGGGACTGAAGAGCAGCGGCTATTTAAAAATGATGTAAAAAAATTATTTCTTCCTAACGACCTTGAAATTTCTCTCAAATGAAGTCAATGTTATGAAGTATTTTTATGCTAAAAACAAAAGAATGATAATTTTGACACATATTTGGTCATTCCTGTAGATCCTTCCCCTTAATATTTTCTTTGTTTGAAAGTTTCCTAAAAATGTGAGGAATGACAATAAAAAATTACTCTGCATATAATTTCTAATCCGTAATATAAATTATTAATCTCTAAGTACCAGTCGTATAAAAAGTAAATCTCAGTTCAAGCAATAAAATTAACTTTCAGTTAATTTTGGTTGTATACTTATACAATATTCAGATAATGTCACAGTCTAGTATATACAGTCGCGAAGCTCAATACGTAGTAAATATGCAAACATTAGATAGTTGCTCACTACTAGGATCGCTAATATCGCCTCATTACAGGCAATGCAAAATAGTGCCGTAACAGTCTATTGTTTCTAGCACCCTCAAAACTCAAGCTTCGTGACTGTATATAGTAGACTGTGATAATATTATTTCGTCTTGATTTAAAATCAGACCTAACTGGCGATGTTTCTCAGCTCAAGCTGGTTGAACTTATGAAATTAGTATACACACCTTATTTTCAGTGAAATAACTTTTATTGCAGGGGCGTACGCAAGGGGAGGGCTACCGGGTTTGAAGCCTCCCCCCCCCCCGCCTCAGTTTTAACTTTAAAAAATTACAAATTTGGATTTGAATATTTTTTATCCATAATCGTTTTCCCTTCTCTAATTTTTCACTGTCAGAGTAACAAAATCTACATCGACATAAGGCATAGTCCTCCACCCCTCCTTCAATATAATCCCTTTGTGCTGCGCAAGTTCGAATTATAACAATGCCATCTTTATTATAGGGAGACCTACCGCCTAGTATCGAACTTGTAATAAAATGACATCGAAGCAATATGAAAATTAACTTGTGAAACATACTGAAAGATTGATTGTTGATTAGACCTAAAGAGAAAAAAGCTACAAAAACTTATTGAACATTCCATGTAATAGCTGTGTTTGTGTATTAAATTATTGAGAACATAAATCATCCTTATTGATTAAATTTAGAAAATTACACAAAATAAGCTGTTTTTTCATCCTACAATCAACTGATAATAACAAAAATACAGGTTGTCAGGCGACGATAGAAAAAAAAAAGATGCGAAAACAAATGAATGAGGTGTATAACAATTGAATGCTCTTTCAATATTTAAGTATAAGAATATAGGGGTGCCATTTGAAATTTAAAAATGGGGGTGGCTGGGGTGTGGAATGAAATCTAAAATACAATTAAGCCTAGTTTCAGACTTCCCTCTCAATATCTAAATTGACGTGTTTTTTTTTTTTGTTTAAATTGAATTCAATTTAAATAGGCCTAATTAGTTATTTAGACTGGCAAGTTTTGAAATGAAAACCCTGTATGTGTTCCTCCATAAGTATATTTTTGGTTACGCGTGTTACCAACTAGACATATAATTTCAAACAATGCATTCTAAACCAACTCTCTATAAATACGATTTTTTAGTTGGTTATTTTACGACGCTTTATCAACTGCTACGGTTATCTAACTTCTGAATGAGATGAAGGTGATAATCAGAGCTAGGAAGTTGGTACCAAAACTGTTAGGTTGTGTGACCTTGAACTATATCTTTACCGAATGCAAAGTAGTAGCGCATCTCTCAATGTCAATGAACCAGAACGACAAATATGTACGCTACAGCAAACATGCAGTCCAATCGTCCATAGCCTTAGAACAAGAAATTAATAAACGAATAATATAAAAAAAACAATAATTTGTAATTATGAACTTTGTAAATCCCAAAGGAAAATAATTTACCCATACATATAAAAAATAACATACAAAGTATATATTATGATTCCAGCCTCATTATAACAAATAACGATGAACATTTTCGTTTTATCAAAAGAAATATGTTTATCCTAGTTTATGGATACGATCAGATACGTAGGTGTAACATCACGTCCGGACCCAATATGGAAGTGAACCGCCATCAGGGCCAACAATCCGGGAGATTGGGAGTGTGCTGCGGCAAAAAGGCAGTGAGTGGCAAAGCACAAGTGTGGAGGACATTGAACTTGTGGAAGGTGCATTTGTTCTCGAAGAAATCCTTCCTCAGCGTCAATTCTATGCGGTATATCGACAGCAAATGCTGTGTGGCATGGACGATTGTCTGGCTGAAGACTCAACTGAAGAGCTTACACTAGCTGAACTTTGTTCGTAAACAGCCTCACATTCTTGTAAAGGACTTTGTGGATAGTCGAACGCAACAAGTTCAACTCCCTGGCGGCACTGCGATTGGACTTATTAAGGCTTACTGATCATGTCTCGATAACATTTAGTTTAACTGACAAAATTATGGAGGCAATTAATAAAAAATTACAAGTTTGAGGGATTTTCTGTGATTTATCCAAAGTATTTGACTGTATAAAACATAAACTGCTGCTAGATAAATTAGATTATTATGGAATTAAAGGTGTTGCACACCAATGGTTTCACTTTTATCTCGTAGATAGAAAACAGAAAGTTGAAATCAATGCAACTATAAAATCTGCATCGACATGGGGAACTATTAATAATGGAATTCCTCAAGGATCAATATTAGGTCCCCTACTTTTTCTAGTGTTTATAAATGATCTTGCCCCCCTAATAAAAGATGTAGGTCATCCCATATTATTTGCAGATGACATAAGTATAGTAATTGCAGCCAATAACTCCAACACATTCCAATTTTCAACAGAGGAAATTCTCTTCAAAATATGTGACTGGTTCTCAGTCAATAAATTGGTATTAAATTGTAACAAAACTAACATAATTCAATTTAAATCCTGTGCAAATTCAACCTCGCAAATTTCTAGCGCAATAATTAACAATAGATCCCTATTAGAAACAACAACCAAATTTCTTGGCTTAAAAATCGATAATGTGTTAAATTGGAAAAATTATATTAAAGAAATTATCCCCAAACTAAATTCAGCTTGTTTTGCTATTAGATCTATGCAAAAGATAATAAATATCAATACCTTAAAAACAATATACTTTGCATACTTCAACTCGGTAATGAGTTTTGGAATAATATTCTGGGGAAATTCCACAGATAGTAACAATATATTTCTATTACAAAAAAGAGTAATTAGAATAATGGTATGTGCCAAATCTAGGGAATCGTGTAGGATATTTTCAAAAAACTACAAATAATGCCCATGGCTTGTCAGTATATCTTTTCATTAATAATCTTCCTCGTATGTAATCGTGAAAACTTTGTAAATAATTCAACAGTTCATAGCATAAATACACGTCAAAAATGACTTTCATACTCCATCGGCAAGTCTATCGTGCTATCAAAAAGGAGTGCGTTATATGGCAGTAAACATTTTTAATAGCCTCCCTATCGATATAGAAAATGAAACTCAGAGCATAAGATTATTTAGGGCCAAATTAAAGAAGTACCTAATTTCTCACGCCTTCTATTCTGTATGTGAATTCATGATATTCAATAACGCTTCATGAAATTGATACTAAAACTTTGTGTTGTACTAGTAGACTATATTGTAAATCTCGTCTGTATATATTTCATCTAGACTGTGACTATAAATTAAGACTTTATAATAGTATTAAGTTTTTTGACTTGTTCCATATTCTAGCTGTAAAGCAATGTATGAATGTTAATAAATGCAATACAATACAATAAACCAGGATACACATTGTGCCATCTCCTGACGTGTCCACATCTCCCTCACTGTCAGATTTCAGATTTCACTAAAATTGCAACCAAAAACATATTTCTGCAATCCAACAAATTTCCCATAAAAACTTTAATAGTTTCTGATTAACATACAGAAAACCGCATCCAGATATCATGTCTCAATAATTTTTTATTTACATCTGAAGTTATAAAGGTTCCATTTGGACACCCTGTACTACAGTGTTGTATTCTCCATCCTTCGATATCACCTTTTAATGTTTCGGCTTTTGTAGATGTAGATTATTTTCAGCACAGCAGGATATTACAGCTGCAAAGCAAGCTCTTCAGTCGTTTTCAAAAAAACTCCTGGGCTGTTTGCATGAACGATGACAGGAGTTCATAATAGCACTTGGGGAATATAACATTGAAGGTGAATGTGCGTAAGGTGCCACAAGTATGTTGTTGAGTTCACAGTAGCCGTACTCCAGAAATTATCGACTGCATCATGTAATTGTTAAGGATATGGCTGGATGCCTGACGGCCTGTTTTTGTGCAGGCGATGTCGGGTCTGCAGACGGGGCCCCTGCTGCCCACAGCGCGGCCGCAGCCCAACGTGACGGGGGGCTTGTTCCCCAGCGGAGGGGTGGCCACCACCACCGTGACGCGCTGCCGCTACCCGGACTACAACTATGACATCGCGACGGCCGTTATCTGCGGCATGTACCTCGTGTTTGGCGTCGTGTACAGCCTGTTCGGTAAGTACCACAGACTTCTATTTTAACGATCTTCTTAAGCCAGCGCAGTGGAGAACTGGAGAATGTAAGCAAGCGGCAGCCTGTTCCCTTCCCCTACGAGCCAACCACGTAAAAGCATGTGATCAAGCGTCACTGTTTACATTTTTCAACTATCCATTGCGCCGCTAGTTATAAGTTTATTATACAGGGTGATTGACGAAGATTGTGCAATACTCTAGGATGTGATTTTTGGCATTATTCTGATGAAAAAAGTTCATATAAACATATAAACTGAAAATCAATCCATCACTCTACAAGGTGAGGCAGTATCACATGCTGAGTCAGTGCGGTACCTAGGTCTGTACTTGGACAGAAAATTGACTTGGAATACACATATAAGCAACCTAGTGAAAAGACTCCGACATAAATTACATCAAGTTAAACATCTGTTGAAGGGTTTATCACCACTGCCGCTACACTTGAAAAGACTTATAATATATTTCTCATTGATCAGACCTATATAGGCCCATTCACAATGAAAATTAAGCATAACGTAAACATAACACGTGTGTGGAAACAAACATACCGAATCAACAAAACTACAGAATCTATTACATAAAAATGGAGAATTCCACAATGACTGACGATGTAGCTATTCAATTTATGTTTCTAATAACTACAATGGCATCAGTATATGGCTTTCAATACTTGAAATCAAAGAAACGGAGATGTAAAATAATCAACTTTTCGTCATATGATTCCATGTTGCGCGCCTAGCTATCATCACGGCCAATAGATCAAAATATTGCCTGTAGGCAAAGCCCACGAGATGTTAAACAAAAAGTGAAAACACGCTTTCCGCTTGTGTACTGTTTCCAAATCGCATAAACATAAGCATGAAAGTTTGGAGTTTGCAAACTTTCATGTTAACGTCTTATGATTAAGATTAAGTTTATGCTTATGTAATTCATTGTGAATGCTTTCATTAAATAACATGGACACAAGGTTTTATGCTTACGTTATGTTTATGTTTAATTTTCATTGTGAATGGGCCTTATGGATGTATGGCTGTGGTATATGGGGATATGCATCCAATTCCCAAATCAGACGAATTCAGACAATTTAGAACTGGGTCCTTCGTCTAATCGTGGATGCACCCTGGTACATCCGCAATGACAACCAACACAAAGACTTGAACGTCCCTACCCTGCGCAGCTCCTTCATACTTCATCGCTCAATGGTTAACCATCAAAATGAACTCCTTAATACCATCCCAGAACAACTTCCACCGCCTCGCCAAATAAGAAGATTAAAAAGAAAAAGACACTCAGATTTGTTGTTTGAAGATTAACATTTTTGTTTTGTTTCACATTTTGCCAGAGGACAGTCATAGGACTGCAACCTCCATACATGTTTCTTGTGTGCTTTTATAGCACAGTATTTATAATTTTTAAGCAGAATTGTATTATACATAATTGTATAATAAAGTTTTCTTATGATTGGAAAAAAAATATATATAAATATATGTCATATTTTTTTTTTAAATGGAGTGAGTTACGCCCTCCTGAATGTTAAACATAAACGTATACAGGGTGTATCACGAGGTTTTCCCCCGGTTTATTGAGGTGATTCCTGGTGTTATTTGGAACAAAAAATGTAAATACAGTAATGGGGTGACATTCATAATTAAGAAGTTACGGCAATTTGAAAAAAAGCAGAAAAAACTTTTTGAGGATGTCACTGGCAAAAATGGAAATCATAGTTGGAATACAAACAAGTGTTTAATTTTGTACCAGTCTCTTGCATGTAGGGTGGATTTAAAGCTAATGTTCAAAATTTCCTCCCTGCATCTGAATGCAAAGATTCGCACGGGTGTGAACCGCGTGTGTAGCAGTGTACACAGGAGATAAAAGTAAACAACGACTGCAGTATCAAAAACGTGCTTATTGTTATGGGAAAGTACCATTCACTTCGCTTATCTACTGCTTACTGTTTGATCGTTACAGTCCTTCCCCCACACATCATTAGTCCTGCGCAATCATGTCTAGCGCTACATACACCATGACGTTTTTCGAAAATCTGTTGTAACCCTTTAATTATGAATGTCACTCCATTACAGTATTTACATTCTTTGTTCTAAATAACACCAGGAATCACCTCCATAAGCCGGGGGAAAACCTCGTGATACATCCTGTGTATTATGAAGGCTTAAGCATTTAAATTATTTACAACAATGGTACTGGATGTATTATAAATTCATTAAAGTACATTCACGTTATTACTCATCTGAAAAATCTGTATTAAAGCCGGTTTTCAAAGACCCCACCTTCTGCAGCAATAGACGTAGCCGCCCGAGTGCGAACTGCGCGCGCCGCATTCCCTAACTTCCGTTGTTCGGATGCTAGGTAGAAACGTTGTACCGGTGTTGAGTTATCTCTAACCCTGACCTTGATGTCACGAGATTATGTGTCGCTGCTATCAGCTGTACTGTAACACATAAAGCTCCAGACGGCCAGAGAGAGAGAGAGAGAGAAAGGAAGTTCACAAGACTGCATGTTACGGAAGAAAGAAACGTGATTTTATCGGAAACTATTCAAAATCGGACACACGTATATATGAACTTCATTCATCAGAATGATATCAGAAATCACATCCTAAAATATTGCACAATCTTCGTGAATCACCCAGCATTTCAACATTTTTTCCCCACAGAATCTATAAGTCCTTTAGAAATAAAAATTGGCATGCTTAATAAACACTATTTGTACATTACTTAGCAATTTTAATGTTTTTGAAAACCTAATAGTTATTCTTTAATTATGAAAATTTCAGGAGTATTTTGTTCAGCCGGACACTTAAGATATTTAAATGAAACTTTGCATGCAAAGCCTCCTTAGTACTGTACCATGTTACAAAATATCTGTAGATGCAGTAAGTAATGTTTGTATCATTATGACAGATATTTTTAAGTAACTTGAAAACGATTAGAGGTATCTCAAAACAGTTTGCACCATTGTTTTTTTTTTTTTTTTTCAGAAAATTTCACATGATTTTGAGTACCTACATGACCTCCCTTTCATTTAAAATTTCAAAGTTGCATCCAAAATGGCGGCTTTTGAGATAGTTGAGGGCTAGAATCTAATGTGTCACTGGTAGAACATTTTGTCTTAGAAATACTGGTAACACCTATAGTATCTAATCGAAAATCAAGCATATGGAAGATTTTTATATGGTTCCAGACTTTTGATTCACTCTGTATTTTAAAGTGCATGTAGGAACCATAAAATCCATACATTCATTCATTTATAACTTCTTCACAAACAACACATTACAAAGAAAAGGTGTACAATTTAAAATTAAATTTAGATACCAATAATGAAATTTGTATACCAGTAGCTATTAGATAAAATATTTTGTGCGAGATCGTGCGTATTTGCTTGGTTTCCACACAAAACCAATCCGCGGAAAGCCTAAATTTCCACATTCAGTATTCCCAACCTAACATACATAACAATTTCCCTCTTCTTACCGCTTAAGTGACATATTGATTTTACTACTTTAGGCTTTTAACATATTATTTTAGAGACGTTCAATATAGTAATAATTATAAATTGGAAACTTACCACTGCAATTTCACCTAAATTGCACTGTTAATTATTGTTTTTAAATATTTGCAAAAATTAAGTAAACTCTACAATTCCACTAAAGTTACTGCATTCGTGATGCAAGTAACATTAAGGAAGCCGTGAAAAAATCAACAAATCAACTTGCCGATGTTATTACTGCAATATGTTATATAAATAATATTGTTAAAATACACTCAGGGACAAAAAAACCGGACACTTCTATATTTGCTTGTATTTTGTTGCCAATTATTTCAAAATGAAACAAAACCCATTTAAACAAAATAATGTTTCATTTAGCATCTTATACGACAACATTTGAAAAAAAAAAATCTCTGATGAGAAAATTTACAAAAAAAATTACAAAGGGCGTATAACTATGGCATCGTTTGGTCTAACTGTTTTTTCATTTTATGGTGCCTTAAACATTAAAAACTCTTTTTAGTAACGGGTATTACCCCCTCTGGCTTGAATAACCGCATCCATACGTCTTGGCATGCTCTCAATTTGGTTAGCAATGTCTTCTTGAGGAATAAGTTCCCATTCTTCGCCAAGTGCTCGCCTCAACTCTTGTAACGATTCTGGTCTCGGTCGTCTATTCTTAACACGCCGTTCCAGCATGTCCCACACGTGTTCAATTGGGTTCATGTCTGGACTCCTTGCTGGCCACGGAAGAACATGGATTCCCACTTCTTGGAGATAATCTCCGACCGCATGGGCAATATGCGGCCGTGCATTATCATGCATTAAAACAAAATTATCGCCTACAAATTTGCCAAATGGCACAACATGATCAGCCAAACATTCATTTATATACCTATCAGCTGTTAGTCTTCCATTTTCAACAAAAACCAACTCTGTACGAACATCCGTACACACTCCTGCCCAAACCATCACTCCGCCACCTCCATACGGCACATTTTCGGAAATGCAACACTGTGAAAATCGTTCTCCCCTCCTTCTCCAAACTCTTTCACGTCCATCAGGTGAGCACACATTGAAACGGGACTCATCGGTGAACAGAACACAGCTCCACTGTCCATTTCTCCAATCCCTGTGATCATTTGCAAAACGCAGTCGTTCAACTCGATGCATCCTGAGAAGTCTGGGACCAGTTGCAGGTCTACTTGATATCAGTCCACTTGCTTTCAACCTCCTTCTAACTGTTTTGGCCGAAATTGGGCGTCCATGCATGTTAACAAATTGCTGGGCTACACTAGTAGCTGGCAGGTTGCGCTCCCTAAGAACTCTCAACACCATATACCTGTCTTCATTTGGATTTGTAGCTCTTGGACGACCCGAACCTGGTCTTCTGGTATATTCTAGGGTCTCTCTATACCGTTTTATGGCATCATGGGTTGTGCTTCTAGCCATATTCATAACATTTGCAATGTAACGTACACTGCGTCCATCATCGTAAAGGGCTACAGCTCGAGCCACATCTTCAGGTCGCATCTTGTTTTAAGACAAATGTTACAACCCCACTTAAACTCAGAAAATGTAAAAATAAAGAAATAACGAATGATAACGATAATGAAGCACAAAATGGTTGAGACAAAATTGTTATAGCTGAGACTCCGAAAGCAAAATTGGAATATTTGGTTATAATGGCTTGTTTATAAAACAAAAAACAATCAACAATGTATACACGTCTCCATAACAACAGATGGCTACCATAATATTGTATGAGAAGATAATGTTTTGCAAAATACCAGCAAATATTAAAGTGTCCGGTTTTTTTGTCCCTGAGTGTATTAAAATGAAAAATAAATCATTACATAACCTTACCGTTTGTTTTAAGTTCGCATTTATAGACGGGGAAAAAAAGACAGACGTATATCACGGCCTGCTGGAGTATAGTAAACATAGAAAACATTTTAAGGGGACACGCTACTGAGATTTCTAATCTCCACAATTTTGATTGTAAGTTTTTGAAATTCTAAAATCGAATAGATGTTGATGAGTTACATGTGCACAATTATTTTCAAATTTTATGTTGAAAAATGTACTCGGAAAAAAATAAAATATAAAAAAATTGTTTATAATTTTTGTAAACAAATATCTGGGTCTCATATAAAGACAATTTGTTTCTTAAACTTTTAAAATGAGTTTAAGACTACCTACAATGA
This sequence comes from Periplaneta americana, assembly GCA_025594305.2. Classification (NCBI taxonomy): domain Eukaryota; kingdom Metazoa; phylum Arthropoda; class Insecta; order Blattodea; family Blattidae; genus Periplaneta; species Periplaneta americana. Next base: position 83,124,472 of record JAJSOF020000027.1, read on the forward strand.
AATGGTGCATGGGTTTGTTCCTAGTCAATACAGTTCATTAGTAAAAAAAATATTAACTTTTAACATTGACCAAAATTGACGAAAACTCAGTAGCGTGTCCCCTTAAAGCAACAATGTTGAAGATAGATATTTTTGTTTTGCAAATTTGCCGTCATTGAACAGAAACCAAGATGGAGATTTCATTGCAACTAATTAAAAATTCATCTTTCAGTTATGTAATAAACGATCTTCGCACAAAATAATGTACGATACACGAGCGGTATGTTTTCTTTCAATTCTCGGAAATTAAAAAAGCTCAACTACGTTTCGCTTTTTCAAATTTTTCCTCGAACATGAAAACTTCAACATACCGCTCTTGTAACGCATATTGCTAGTACAGCAAAAGAGAGTAAATAGATTTTACACCCTTCGTCATTGGTATTATAGCCTACATCGAACTAGTGAACTTGCAGGAGGATTTCGTAATGCAGTGTTTACAGAACTGTTAATCGGCGGCCTTGCATAACCTCACAAATCGCTCAGTTGGATCGTTTTGTATATACACATCGTCCCAGATTATAAAAAATATGAAGTAAACAAATACTTCATGCATAATACATTACGCCGCTGAAACATGTAACGTGACCGCCGTGACTAAGCAGCGTGCGAACTCGACGTGTGCATGTAATGTAGTCTTTAATATTAGCATCAGTTGACAGTGAATTAATGCAAGTTCCATTCAGATTTCTTACCTTTCTGATCCTTTATCTGAATCTTGTAGCATTCGCTTCCCTCTACACGCCGTCATTGATGTGCTGCTGTCAATAAATCTGTTCCACAGCGTTCTCCATCAGTCTACCAAGATATCACGACTTTTCTTCTCCTCTTCTAAAGACGTACTGAGTACAATTCATTCAATTTCGAGGACACATGTCTCGTTTCTGGTGTGGTTTATGTTTTTAGAGCAAGTACAGATCATTATTCGTTGAAATTCGATATGAAATACGCTTTTTTTCTCTCTCTCAACGCGAGAGTACAATTAAAGCACGTCGATTTTGCTCTATTGAATGAGTTTAATGAATCCGAAATCTAGTGCCGGAACTCCTATGAAGCTGACCTAGAAACTCGAGAGCTAGTATCGCACCTGCAAGCTGGGTCGGTGGAGTCTCAATACGAAAAGCGATTGGCTAGTGATTGGGGCTCGGGAGTACAGATTTACGGCTGCCTAGGGGTTAGTATATTTTCCGACTGTTCAGAAGTTCTGTCGTTACTGCAGTGTACCGTACATACAGAAGAAACTGTCTACTGAAGGATGCACTGGAAAGAATGGTGAACGGGAAAAGAGTTCGGGGCAGAAGAAGATATTAGATGATAGACGACACTAAGATATATGGATCATATGCGGAGACTAAGAAGAAGGCATAAAACAGGAAAGATTGAAGAAAGCTGGGTTTGCAGTGAAAGACCTGCCCTTGGGGAGAACACTGAATAAATGATGGCAGTATACACCATCTCTTCCATCTCTTTCCTTAAATCAGAATTTTTTGACTGAGATGAACACGTCGTATAGGTGTAGACAACTTGTCATAATAGAAGATAATCTTACAAATACAACTGAGATCGGTTGAACATTACAAATCCAGAGCTGTGGTCGGGCATGGGTTCGATTCCCGCTTGGACTGGTTACACGGATGGGCATTTCCGAGGCTTTCTCCAACTATATGGGGAATGATAGGGTACCAGACGTCCTCTTTTGTCCGACATGTCCTCCTTTTTTAGGCCTTTGCCCGAGGTCCGGACGGATTTTAAGAAAATCAAGAAATGTATGTATGTCTGATATTTTGAAATTATCTGATTTGACGTCTTTTTCAAGTAATTTGCCTGTAGGTGACAGCAACATTGAGAGAATATACTCTTTGCCAATGACCATAACTCTCTTTGTTTCTCCTTGTTATTTGGTCGTTGCTCACAGATAGCTAGTAAATCGAGAGATCGAGGTGCGAATGTAGATATGTATTTTGATAATAATTATAGTTCCCTTGGCTTTGATATGTAGCTACCTGTAAAATCATTATTATTAAGTTTCATCGTAATTATTTTGTAATAAAATAGATATTTACATACTTTTAAGTATGATATAAACCTAAATCTGTACTTAAATATTTTGTAATAAAATAGATATTGACGTAATTTAAAATATAATATAGTCCTAAGCCAAACTCTAAGTACATATTTTCTGTCCTCTTTTTTTCGAACAATGTTCTTCCTTTTGAAGCTTTGTGTCCTTTCTTTATCGATGTGAAGCATGTGAATCTGGTCACCCTAGGAGTGATAGGTAATTTTATGTAGAATTCTAGGTTTCATCTTGCTATTACCAATTCTGTCCACGCCAAATGGAGTAATAGTTGATACAGAATCCTTAAATAACCGACTAAGGTTAAAAAAAACACCAAGAACTCAGTATAATATTGAAAAATGACAACTGGTAACCATAACCATAACCATCATCATCATCATCATTATCAAAATCGTTTGAATATTAGTACCTACACCACAGAAATTGAGATTTTTTTGTTCCCTCACTCTACTCTTGGATGTTTCATCCTCTTCACCCGTTAGATTTACTAAACATCAATTTTGGGGGTCGATCACAGTTCTTCCTACCAACACATAAGATAGTTTCAATTTAATCTCCTGTTCCTGACTTATGTAGCAAATGGAGCCTAATTCTAATCACATTCGCCGTGAAAGCCTAAAGCACATATAGGTTAAATTAACCGATATTGGAAAGCTAGATCGCTAATGGCTTCTTTGCTAGACGCGACTCCACATTAGAAACCAACCAACTAGAGTACTTAATTAATCTTGTTACACACCTTCCGAGTAATTTTTTTCCCTTAAAGAGGAACATCTTTTAAATTTCTTGGAAGGCCACTACATCCTTCTTACGAGAAATATTAACAGAAAATTTGTTGATTGTAATTCGTGGACTAATAAAAGTGCAATTCCTAGTCGAGCAAAATTAAACGTTAAGCGCATAATAGAAAGCATAAAGGCTGATCCACAATAAACCGAGAACGGAAACCTCAACGAGAACGAGAACGGAAATATTATTAAAATAAATGTATTTAAATGTGAGCATTTACCTTTACAGGGTTGTTAGAATGCATCATGTTTCAAAAGTTCTTTACAGAACGAAAAGTTATACTTGTTGAGATCACATTTAAAGGACAAAATTATTTTTTTTTCAATCATTCCTCATCATAATACACTGCTCTCTAAAATGACTGAGCATATCGGGAATTCAATAGTTTTCCAAAAATATGCTATGAAATGTTTCATATAAAATATTTTTATTTTCTCGAAAAGGAAGTAAAAACGAGCAAAATTGTATTAAACTTTTTTTCTGAAATATCTCAAAGAATAACCCCTTGAAATTAATGCAGTTACTTACGGTTCACTATATATTTATTTATTCATTCGTTCGTTCGTTCATTATTCCTTGTCTTTCACACACTCAGAACTGACTTCTATATAAACATTAAGGGCCTTATTCATAGACATTCTCACTTTCGGTGGATGATCAGCGACTACGTTTTTAATCATAAACCAGTTTATATAGCATTCACTTACTCATTCGATTCACTTAGTTTAGCACGCTCTTACTCACTCATTCTACTCACTCATTTACTATTCTAGACTTCCAAATTTCACTTCAATGCCTCTCATAATACATTCACTAACTCGGACTCATTTATTTATTTATTTATTTATTTTTATTTATTTATTTATTTACTCTTATTTATTTATTTATTTATTTAAAATGTATTTATTTATTTATTTATCCTCGTCTTTACACAGGAAATAGACTTTGGATATTTAGAACTGATTTAAATAAACATTAAATTTGTCTATCTAGTGCTGCTGTTCTTTAAATACATCATGAACTTCAATACAAGAAATTTCAGATAGATAAGATTACAGCTCAAAATCTCACTAATTAAGTGACTAATAGATTTTAGAGGAAATCAGCCTGAATTATAGGTGAAAGTCTCAATTGTTCTCAGAAAATTTACTGGAATAACATTATTTTCCGAACAATTATTGAAAAAAAAAATCATATAAAGCTATAATTACTAACTTAGCTTTTAAATTATTCACTATTTTAACAAATCACATCGCAACATTGGCTAGAAAAGGAGCACAAAACATTTTGATTTTAAAAAGTAATAAAAGTTTCAAGTTCTTTAGACTGCAAGAACTTCAACTTAATTTTCTAGTTAACACGTAAATATATTATTTTGTTTTATTGAGGAATTACTTGTCAATAAGTTTATTACTGTATACTTATTTTTCAAAGTAAAAGATAAGGATGGTTGTTATTTAAAACCAATTTAAATAATTAAAATATGTCTTCATAAACCTTATTTTCCATCTCTGTTCTTTAGACTTTAATGACTTAAAATAAGTAAATTTATTATATTGCTATTAATAAAATTCTCAAAAATCTAAATAATTTCAGGGTGGAAGTGAAATAAAAGGTAGCGCTTTAGATATTTTGAACCAAAATGCAACACTGCTACAGTATTTATCATACCTAGTAGTAATTTAGGCCCAAGAATATGAATCTTGTCAATTCCAATAGTTCTAGTATTCAATTTAAAAAGTTATGTATGGATGGTTTTATAATTAATGAAAAATTGTAAATTTAGATTTTTATATTCTTATTGTATTGTAGACATAAGACAAATTGTATTAGATACTTCTTAATTTAAATTCAAGAATCCGCCCCTGAGCACGAGTTCTAGTCTTTCAGGGGTGAGCTAAAGTTTTATCTGTTTATATTATATTTTATGTTACAATTATTAGCAAAATAAATACAAATACAAAATACAAAATTGAATTACAAAACGATAGGTGCTCTATTCATTTGAGCGTACCCTGTATATCTAAATGGGTCTTATATTGGATAACTTGAATTATTACATTTTTCATTCTTTCCATTCGCTTTTACTTACGATGTATGTGAATATTAATCTCCAAGTGTCTTGTGTAAGAATTAAAATAAAAAAAAAGTCCGAATTATCGCGAATTTCGAATTAGTGAAGTCAGAATTAATGGGAGTTGCACTGTGCTCAGAACTTATTTTCGTTACGTATCCTAATTGAAAACATATTTAAAACATTAATATTTAATTAACCGATAGTGTATCTTCCAAACTGCAATTATATCGAGAGAATAAAATTCTGCGCTGAAATACCTAACATCTGCAATGGACTGAATAATTTTTGTATAACCAAGAACATCACTTGAATTTAGTTGTGAAAACCACCAAACCACAATGTAAATGCACAGGCACGACGACGAGACTTCGAGAACTTTCATGAACACGATTACTTTCCTACGTGGGAACTTTCATAATTGCAGCAACAGCAGCAGAGTCACAAAGGTATGTCTTTGCAACCACACCAGTACTCTTGTTGCAGCATTCCTATATTTTCTTGCGGTCTGTGCCCCAATCCATCGCTTCCGCTGCAGATGAGCTTAAAAAATAGGCCTATTCCTCACACCTGATACACTCATCATACACTTCCATGTTGTTGGCTGTTCCCTTACGTCCAGTAAACCTTTAGGGTACCTACCTCAACTAGATAAAGGCTTCAAAGGCATGGATACAAAATGCACCCACTACTGCCCCCGTAGGCTTTCATGATAATTAAATGCGTAATCGACATAATGAATGTAACCCTTTCAAGATATTACATCGCGATATCGTCCAAGTTTTCGTACATTTCACGCAATCGTAGCCTACCGTTTATTCCGTTCTGTGTGGGGCTGATATATGATATTCAGGAAAGAATAGGATACGCGTACTGATGTTAAAAAGATGACGTTCGATTTCAGAGCGGCACTAATGAGCTATACAAATAATAATAATAATAATAATAATAATAATAATAATAATAATAATAATAATAATAATAATAATAATAATAATAACACAACATAGAACTGCACGCATTGTATTCTTCATCTGACATAATTACTTCATTAAATCCAGATGTTTGAGATGGGCAGGGCATGTAGCACGTATGGGCGAATCCAGAAATGAATATAGAGTGTTAGTTGGGAGGCCAGAGGGAAAAAGACCTTTGGGGACCGAAACGTAGATGGGAGGATAATATTAAAATGGATTTGAGGGAAGTGGGATATGATGATAGAGACTGGATTAATCTTGCTCAGGATAGGGACCAATGGCGGGTTATGTGAGGGCGGCAATGAACCTCCGGGTTCCTTAAAAGCCAATAAGTTCCAGTAAGTAATCGTAAATAATAGATAATAATAATAATAATAATAATAATAATAATAATAATAATAATAATCCGATAATAATCATGAAGGGCAATGAATACCAGCCGGCTGCTAGCAACTTATCATCACACAGAACTGCACGCATTGTATTCTTCACCTGACATAATTAGGAACATTAAATCCAGATGTTTGAGATGGGGATGGCATGTAGCACGTATGGGCGAATCCAGAAGTGCATATAGAGTGTTAGTTGGGAGGCCGGAGGGAAAAAGACCTTTGGGGAGGCCGCGACTTAGATGGGAGGATAATATTCAAATGGATTTGAGGGAAGTGGGATATGATGATAGAGACTGGATTAATCTTGCTCAGGATAGGGACCAATGGCGGGTTATGTGAGGACGGCAATGAACCTACGGGTTCCTTAAAAGCCAGTAAGTAAGTAAGTAAGTAAGTAAATAAGTAATAATAATAATAATAATCATCATCATCATCATCCGAGGCACGGCAGCAGTGAACGACAAGCCGGTTGCTAGCCTGACGTCCACATGCCGAAGCAGAGGTGGACGATCATCCAACCAGAATGAAGATATCGTGTGATTAGCACGATGATCCCCCCGCCGTTATAGCTGGCTTTCGTAACTGGATTTCGCTACCTATCATAGCTCCCCAAGTGCATCACGATGCTGGGTGGGCACCGGTCCCATACACTGGCCAAAATTTCATGAGAAAATTTCTTCCCCCATGAGGACTCGAACCAGCGCGCATTCCGTAACGCGAGTCCTAGGCAAGGATACCTTAGATCACGACGCCACGACCTATACAAAAACTTTATTAAATGCAGTGATCCGAACAACAATATTTTCGTTTCTTCGTGATGCTTTATCTCGCCCTTTGATACTGACTTAAAAACCAATGCGGTATAAGCGAACGAGAGGTTGGATATTTTTAGTCCGTTGTTTAGCGACTATCAGCTACTTGATTATCTAGCGTCGATGGAATTGATGATAGCGATATGGTATTATCAAACACTTCAATGATGTAAAATTATTTTTAATTGAATTTACTTTAAAACAATACATAAGCAATTTTTAAACCGCCGAAATAATATCAAACCATATTAGCAGTAACATATTCTGATATTATTTCGCTGGTCCTAAGCCTAAAAAATCGGAAAGTGTGAAGGGAAATTCCATTTCGTTATTCCAGTGAACTTGAGTATAAAAGCTCTACGTGTGCGCAATGTTCACAGTTACCACAGGAAAAATATTTCACGTATGCGTAATATGGCTATACCTTTTAACCAACCTTTTCCCCTTGTGCGCAATATAGGGCTTCCCAAAGTTGTACAGTAGTGGCAAAAAAGCCGGAGCGACCCTTGTAGCTGATTTCAGAGCCTTGTTCACTCCAGAGCACGCTAGACTGGTAACTAAGACTTCCGTGGTTCGAATCCTGCCTGGGAAGGATTTTTTTTGTTCCTTATTCAAATTTATTCTAATACTTTTCGATTGCAGCGATATTTTACTACTTAATTAACTTATTATTCCCAGAACATGAATTTTACCAGCAATCGAAAAGTATTGGGAATAAATTTGAATAAGGAACAAAAAAATGTTTTCTTCCCAGGCAGGATTCGAACCACGAAAGTCTTAGTTACCAGTCTATCGTGCTCTGAAGTGAACAAGGCTCTGAAATCAGCTACAATGGTCGGTCCGGTTTTTTTGCCGCTACTGTACCTTAACAGTCACATAAATCGAAACGGTTATATCGTACTAATTATGTAAATGTGAAAGAAACTTTCCCTAAGATATTTATAATGAATTCTGTTGGAAACGCTTTTGGAAGTCACTCACTTGAGCATGAGTAATACAAAATCCAAGTCAATTACAGCTCATACAGTGTCTTGTACGCAGAATTGTGCGATTAAGTTATTCCCCATTTGTGTTTTCGAAGAACTGCAATTAAAATAAGCCCATCGTGTAAGTAACATGAACTGTCTATCTTATTTAACTCGAGTCGTCTCGAGCAGGCTATGAATGGCTTCCGAGAACGTTGAAGTTTTCCAGCAGACGACAGAATTCATTTCTGTGCTTCCTCCCCCGATAAGTCCTCAATGGATCCCCTCATCCGGAGCACATCATGGGATTTGCGACCATCTTGCAGCTGGAATATTAACGACTTCCCGCACACAATGGATTACAGGTTCGCACTGCGTGGTCGGCGTCGTGGCTTCGGCTTGCCGTAGTCATTAATTCGGTAGATAACCTAGATGTTGATACAGCGTCGTAAAATAACCCAATAAAAAAATTCGGCAGAAAAGTTCTCCATTTCAGTATGTATGTAGCCGTGTAAATATTTTATAGATTTGTAAATGAATATATGGGTTGATGAGTGAATCTGCACGTAGATACGTCGCCAGATAAGCGTTATATACAGATATACAGAGTGTTTTAGAAATACTTTGACAAACCTTGGGGGCATGTTCCTCACACCATAACAAGAAAAAAAGTTCATATAAACATACGAGGCGTGTTCTTAAAGTAAGTTCCATTTTCAATTATAGCTGTCGCATTGCTGCAATCGTTATTTTGCGCATGCGTGTTTTCTTCTTCAGTCCTCAGGCAAGCTGTGCCTGCAGTTTCAGAGCTTCAGTCCGTGTGTGTGGTTAGTTGTGATCAATTGAAATGTTTAAAGTGATCGAGCACCCCGCCGACTGTGAGATGCGGTCTGTTATCCGTTTCTTGAATGCGAGAAACATCAAACCAGCTGACATTCATCATCAACTTTGTGAGGTGTATGGTGATGATGCCATTAGTGATGGAATAGTCAGGAGATGGGTTAGAAAGTTCAACGAGGGCCGCATCTCTGTGCATGACGAGCAGCATACCGGTCGGCCATCTTTGATCAATGACGATTTGGTGCGTGCTGTCGATGAAAAAATTCATGAGGACAGGAGGTTCACAATTTCTTCGCTTTCCTTGAATTTTCCACAAATGTTGCGGAGTGGTTCGCAGGCGGGTGAATTCTACAATGAGGGGATAGAAAGACTTGTGCCACGACTCGATAAATGCCTCAATAATGGTGGAGATTATGGTGAGAAGTAATTGAAGTGTGGGGAATACAATGCTACAAAAATGGTTTGTAAATATTTTCCCGTTTACTTTCTACACCCTTTTGGAACGTACTTTAAGAACACGCCTCGTATGTCCGAAAATCCTTAGTTTTTTAGTTATTAATGAAAGAACATAATGAAACATCTGTTAGATATTGTCAGCTTGGTAGCAAGTGTTGCAACTTTAATCAATTCAGAAACTCATAACAATGAAAGTTTACGTTCAACGCGTTTCGAGGTATAGGTCTCGCAAGTACGGATTACCGACGGAAGGAATGCGAATCAAACACTGCGATAAGGAAGAGCGGGCGAGAGAAAAGATCACGAGATAACTTGAATGATATTCAAGAGTACAGTCGGAAGAGAAATGACATTGATAGAATCAGTCTTGCGTTGTGATAGTTACATTACGACTTTAGTTTGTTTCATTGCTTGTGAATACGTGTCTTGTATCGCACGGTATTATTATTTAATTCGTAAACATATGTTGCGCGTATAATTAGCTTCGAATTTTTCTCTTGCTACGTTCTTTATTTCCACAGCGATGTCCTCATTTGTTCATCTTCTTGGAAGAGACAGTACTTCCATCGGCTCGCATCTCTCCCCCCTCGGCGTGCCTACATACACACGTCAAAACAGACAGCAACGCCACCATTGGTTTTCGGTAATCGTTTCTTGCGCGAGCTATACAATCCAACAACCTAAAATAATAATTCATTTTATTAGATAAATGATGTTATCGATACAAGTCTGCTGATGCACCCATTGTATCCTAGATGGCTATGTGTTGCCAAGGAGACTTGTTTACTACAGTCATTTGTCATTTGAACATTTGTTACGAGTTTGTGAATTGATTAAAGTTGCAGCTGACAATATCTAGCAGATATTGGGACATGTGTTTATATGAACTTTTTTTCTTGTTTTGGTGTGAGGAACATACCCCCAAGTTTTGTCAAAGTATTTCTGAAACACCCTGTATATAGAGTTAAATAGAAAAACAGAGAATATTGAAACTTGCCATGGATTATGTTATAAGACGGACAAGGTAATTGCAACTTCACCAGGTTGGGTCAGCAATGAACTAAACATCCAACGTAACAGAGAAAACATTTATATTTTCAAAAAACAACCCAACATCAGAATTAATTCAATAATATAATTCACATTCAATTCAACAATGGTTAAATAAGAAGATCCTTTTTATCACCCCTTCGTATATAAATTCAAGTAATCTCGAATTGATTCAATATTATTAACACCAACAAGTGCAGAAGGATATAAATTAAAATTATTAATTCTTGACAAATACAAATCTTAGTTTCCCGATCTGCAATTATAACATAACTAAATATCACCTACCGCAGATATCGTAAAAATTACTGGTTCTAAATTTTAATAAGTCAACAAAAATAATTAATACGATGAAAGAGTAATGGAACGGAGAAAAATTCTCTCCGGCGCCGGGATTTGAACCCGGGTTTTCAGCTCTACGTGCTGATGCTTTTTCCACTAAGCCACACCGGATACAACCCCGGCGTCGGACAGAATTGTCTCTGATTGAGTTTCAACTCTTGGGTTCCCTCTAGTGGCCGCCCTCTGCACTACGTCATAGATGTCTATGAACATAGGACCGAAGTCCACACATGTGCTGAAGTGCACTCGTTATGAGTGACTAGTTGGCCGGGATCCGACGGAATAAGCGCCGTTCATAGACATCTATGACGTAGTGCAGAGGGCGGCCACTAGAGGGAACCCAAGAGTTGGAACTCAATCAGAGACAATTCTGTCCGACGCCGGGGTTGTATCCGGTGTGGCTTAGTGGAAAAAGCATCAGCACGTAGAGCTGAAAACCCGGGTTCAAATCCCGGCGCCGGAGAGAATTTTTCTCCGTTCCATTACTCTTTCATCGTATGATGACGCAGAATATCTGCATGGAAATATCATATGTACTTCGGTACATTGAAATAATATAAAAAATAATTAAGCCAAAATTTGCCGTTGTCACCGGTAAATCCTTTGGATTTTTGTGTATGGAGTTATGCACATCACCACACCTGAAGAATTGCAGCATCGGATTGTAAATGCCTTCTAGCAAATGAAGACTGAACCAGGATTGTTCGGGCGCATTCTTAAGTCTTTGCGGAGAAGACTAAACAGATGCATTCAAGTACATGGTCAGCATTTTGAACAACTGCTGTAAAAATTCTTCAGTTAACATGTTCATACTGTGCTGCATCTTGTTTATCCACAAACTTTACTATTGTTAAAAAAAAAAGTTTATTTTGTGTATGTTCAATGACATTTTTGTGGTGCTGAAGCCAAATTTATGAATTTTACTGTATCGTGATTGGTGAATTAAATAAAATTGTCACTGCTTTCTTTTTAATTAATACTTAATTCAGCGGGACCCAACTAGCACAAAATGGCATTATCTTGTAAACGGTTAATTTGCGGATTCAAGTTTACTGGAACTTTTTGCTTCTCTTCGTTTTTATTTTTCATCCCTAAATTTTTAACACCACTTTTGAAACATCCTGTATTTATTCTTCAGAAAATAATACATGGTTTATATATACCGTTTGAATAGTGATAAAGGTGATTGTAAATGCATTGTCCAGTTCCTCACAGTTGGGAAACCAGTCAGACTGTCCAGATGTGGATTACGTGTCCAATAAGCCTCCACAATTTCTTTGTAATGTTACACTGCGTAAGTCTTCTCTTTGGCGAGACCTTGTCGACAAAGTGTGCAGCGTAGGTTGAACAGCACACCTCAGTGGAGATCTTCTTCCCACTTGCACGCATCCATCTTGAGGTCACATCTCAATTCAATGCATTGAAATCGAGCTAATCGATTTAAGTAATCTCGCGCATAATCGATTCCACGGGGCAGCGGCTGTGAAACCAGCATCCCTTGCGGCTATTTGTGGAAACCAATATGGCCTTCACCCGACCAGCTGACCGAGAAGGAAACGAGATCGCGTACAAAAGCGATGAAACCTAAGGGACGGTCGGCGGTCCCTTCGCAATCCTGGAGCGTCTAGCGATTTTAATCATAAACTCTTCACGCATGAAAATGGACGTAAGTCAGGCATCACTTGGAAAACTTCATGTTATCAGCTTCGCAACAGTAACATCATGTGATGTCGAAAGAACATTTTGTTTGAGTGACAATCGAAACAGGTTTATATTTGACAGTTTAAGAATGTACACAGTTGTACATTGCAACAAAATTAGTGACATTCAAATACACCATTATTATTATTATTATTATTATTATTATTATTATTATTATTATTATTATTATTATTATTATTATTATTCAGAATGTATCACCATTTTCTACAAAGAAGAGAATGGAGTAAGTCGCTTTTCGTAAATGTGTTATACCCTGCTTGTTTTAGCTACCTGATTATACCGAGAAATGTTTTGATTCAAGTACAGCAGTGCTGTGTACAAGTCTCTGTACTACCCTGAGTTGATGAAACAACACGACTTGTATAATACCCGACGCAGTTAACTTCATAGGTTCGGTATCTAAACTTTCATCCCTACTTTATAACTAGAGACCTGAATCTTAGCCACTACTCTTTGAAGTTAAATGAGTACGGAGTTTATGCAGTGAACCAAATGACTTGACTAAGGGTAGTGGCGAGTGGTGATGTACGATGTAAGACTACTCCTGCATCAAGGAGGGAGCTGTGTTGTGTATTACAAAAGAATAAACACAGCCTTTGCTGTAAACTTTTAACTTAAAATGTTACTGTTACTACTCTTAATGAAATGTTTAAGCCTATATTACAACAATCTTTGATGTTAAATTTTAACTTAAAATGTTACTGTTACTACTCTTAATGAAATATTAGGTCTAAATTATAACAATCTTCGATGTTAAGTTTTAACTTAAAATGTTACTGTTACTACTCTTAATGAAATATTAGGTCTAAATTATAACAATCTTCGATGTTAAGTTTTAACTTAAAATGTTACTGTTACTACTCTTAATGAAATATTAGGTCTAAATTATAACAATCTTCGATGTTAAGTTTTAACTTAATATGTTACTGTTACTACTCTTAATGAAATGTTAGGCCTAAATTATAACAATCTTCGATGTTAAGTTTTAACTTAAAATGTTACTGTTACTACTCTTAATGAAATATTAGGTCTAAATTATAACAATCTTCGATGTTAAGTTTTAACTTAAAATGTTACTGTTACTACTCTTAATGAAATATTAGGTCTAAATTATAACAATCTTCGATGTTAAATTTTAACTTAATATGTTACTGTTACTACTCTTAATGAAATGTTAGGCCTAAATTATAACAATCTTTGATGTTAAATTTTAACTTAATATGTTACTGTTACTACTCTTAATGAAATGTTAGGTCTAAATTATAACAATCTTCGATGTTAAATTTTAACTTAAAATGTTACTGTTACTACTCTTAATGAAATGTTAGGTCTAAATTATAACAATCTTCGATGTTAAATTTTAACTTAAAATGTTACTGTTACTACTCTTAATGAAATGTTAGGTCTAAATTACAACAATCTTCGATGTTAAATTTTAACTTAAAATGTTACTGTTACTACTCTTAATGAAATGTTAGGTCTAAATTATAACAATCTTCGATGTTAAATTTTAACTTAATATGTTACTGTTACTACTCTTAATGAAATGTTAGGCCTAAATTATAACAATCTTTGATGTTAAATTTTAACTTAATATGTTACTGTTACTACTCTTAATGAAATGTTAGGCCTAAATTATAACAATCTTCGATGTTAAATTTTAACTTAAAATGTCACTGTTAAAAGGTAAAGGTATCCCCGTAACATGCCATGAAGGCACTTGGGGGGCATGGAGGTAGAGCCCCATGCTTTCCATGACCTCGGCACTAGAATGAGGAGGTGTGGTCGGCACCACGCTCTGGCCGTTAAATTTTAACTTTTTACCCCGGGAAAGACCTTCGGTACTCAATTTTATAGGAGGCTGAGTGAACCTCGGGGCCGTTCTGAAAGTTTGGCAACGAGAAAAAATCCTGTCACCACCTGGGATCGAACCCCGGACCTTCCAGTCCGTAGCCAGCTACTCTACCAACTGAGCTACCCGGCCGCCAAAATGTCACTGTTACTAACTCTTAATGAAATGTTAGGTCTAAATTACAACAATATTCGATGTTAAATTTTAACTTAATATTTACTGTTACTACTCTTAATGAAATGTTAGACCTAAATTACAACAATCTTTGATGTAAATTTTTAGCTTAAAATGTTAGTTTAATGGGTTTCTTAATGCATTGTTAAAGCCCATATTACTATAATCTTTGTTGTAAAATTTTAACTTAAAACACCGATACAACTATAACACAGGAACTCCCTGAATGAAATGTTTAAACCTATAATATAATAACTTTTGCTGTAGAATTTAACTTCTTAAACATTGCTAAATTGAAGTATACTGTACTTGTTTAGGAGGAATGAATCTGTTTAGAGTGACCTTGTAGTGCTCGTTACTTGTGTTTGTGAACAGGATTTCTACTGAAGGACACATGACGTAATGTATACCTCGTGCACGCTTATACTCATTCTAATGTTGTTGGACTAAGAAAACGGTCTTTACTTAATGTTTATCTGAATTAGTTGTTCATATTATTGGACGATGTGCCCTTGAAATGAAATGGATATTGATTTGAATTTCGGGATAGGGCCACTGCGACTCAGCACTGTGATATAGAAGATTTATTGTGCTTGTCTTCGAACTAGGCGCTTCTTAACCCACACCGGCTGACAATACTAGGTTCGCTGCGTATCCAGGTTTCGAGTAGGTAACCCCACTCGTTCCTAGTCAGTCCCTTCAAACATCGTCAGCCGGAGAATGCTATGGAATGATAACGGAATAAAGATCGGACGAAATGATGTTGATGTCTAGTATGACACAAGTGTCGCATTGGATTTTTCACATGAAAAATTCCAGGCCAGACCGGGACTCGAACTCGAACTGCCTGCATGACTGGCCGAATGTCTGACCACTCAGTCACCGCAGGGTCACATGTGCCCTTACATACACATCAACAAATGCGCATTTCACACGTACAGTACGTCAGTGGTTGGGCCAGCATTTTCCAGCACGTTGGATTGGAAGGGGGAGGTCCTATGTCATGACCAGCACGCTCCCCTGATTTAAGGCCATTGTATTTTTTTCTATGGGGTTGTATAAAGGAAATGGTGTACAGCTACATGACAGAAGAAAGATAATAGCTTGCGCAAAGGATTCATGCAGCTGCAGCAGTATAGACAGCGCAGGTTGTGTGACAACTTGCAGCTCTGAATAAAATTATGCTTGCGCGAGAGAGAGAACAAGATTTTGAACACCTGCCCATCTAATGTAAAACTTTATGAAGCTCTTTAAAAAGTGGATGTAATACAATATATTGTATGCTTACTTATTAACTGTACGCAAATGTAATTAATCCAGGACTGGGATTTCCATGTAAATGCATATTTGCTTTTTTATTATTCACAGTTAAAATTTTGTCTTACGTTTAGGAATTAAAATATTTGGAGTGATTTAAAACATATTTTATTTTCTATATTTGTCCGTATTTCCGGATGTAGTACATACATATTTGAGGAAAACTCACATAGCCTATCTTTACTTAATTTAAGATTATTTTATTTTTTAAAATATGTTCCATATTTTGTAATTATTTCAAAGTTATTCTTGTTCGAAAATAATTTTAAATTTATTTGACTAGAATCGGTATTTCAAAGCTGGATTCTGGTATTATAGGGATTTGAATTTGCGATCCTCTGAACTAGAGCTCAGCTTCCAAGAATATGGAATTTATTAAATATAAATTCATATTTACCAGATGTGATGAAATTCTTACTTACAACTGGAATAGTCAAGCATCTCTCCTGCACGTTGCGAGTAATGTAATAGTTGCAATTTGCAACGTCAAGCTACAATTTTCGCCTGGTCAGTCGATTTACTATTGATACGAGTAGATGGCGTCCAGGTGTAAGAGTTCAGCTGTAACAATAAATCTATGATTGTCGTCTGGTCAAGTCCATTTACTCTTGATAGAGGGGTGTTCAGGTTTAAGACTTTAGCTTAACATGTTATGCTCTGTCTTTGAGTGCGTCTTCAGTGTAGTTTATATATTTGGAAAAAGTGTGAAATTTTGATACAATACATACCGGGTGTTTCAGACCACCCATATCAGGCATTTTTCTCGAAAACTATGTGATACTGGTTGTTCATAAAAAATTTTTGATCACCAAAACCTATGTAAAGAATCGATTGGTGGTAGTACCATTTCCCGTAACAAACCGGAAGTAAGGGTACCTGTGGTCAACTTCAAAATTCTTTACATTACTTTGCACCATTTTTAAAAAATGTTAGTCCATATGTTATTCTATATTTAGAAAATTGTTAGCCCATATACACGTCCATACTAAGCCATTTGTATTACATATAAATCCTAGTTCAGTAATTGTCTTACATAGGAAGCATTGTACATTTTCTACCAAAAGTTTAAGGACAACTCTTCAAAAGTGATGTTTCACTCCTGTCATACTTATGTGAAATCCTCTGATGTTTATAGAGGGATCAAATTCCTGTAAAAAATAAAGTCTTTTGCTGCAAACTCAATACATCTATCTTCCAAACTGTGGATTATATAACAATTTTACTGTTGTAAAAACTTAGGCTATTGAAAAATTACACTTTTTGTAGGAAAAAAATTAAGTACTCCAAAATGGGTTTACTTAAATAAGTGCATTTTGGGATAATGTTAGACATATCTGAAAGGTTTCTTGTGCAATTATCACTTTTTGTTTAAAAAATTTTTGACAACATGTTCACACATTATAATCCACATTTTTCTCCTTTTTTTCCTTCGGAAAAAAGGTAATTTTCTAAAATTCTCTTGTGTTTGAAATTCGCGAAAAATTGACCCGGGACTTTCACTGCCACTTGCATCATAACACTGGAAGTTGGTAACACTGATCAATATTTGTATAATTTTTATATATTTTAAGTAAGTTTATTTACGACGCTGTATCAACAGCTTACGTCATTTAGCGTCTAAATCAGATGAAGGTGATAATGCCGGTGAAATGAGTCCGGAGTCCAAAACCGAAAGTTACCCAGCATTTGCTCATATTGGGTTGAGGGAAAACCCCGGAAAAAACCTCAACCAGGTAACTTGCCCCGACCGGGAATCGAACCCGGGCCACCTAGTTTCGCGGCTAGACGCGATAACCGTTACTCCACAGGTGTGGACATCACTGGTCAATCAGCTTATTCCCTCCATTTTTAGTAATCAGCTGTGGAGTTTGCTATAACTGTGAGAAGTTTAGATTTCTTCCTTGAAAAACTGAAAATGGGTCGAAATTCTATGAGTGTAGACGTGAAGTGACAGATTATTTGGACGTGAAAGAATGACTAGAGATAATATCTAACTCCATCCTAAAATTCATTAATTTAAGTACTCCGATTCTGGAGTAATTAATTATTTTTTCCTACACAAAATTAGTTTTCATGACAGGAAAATTGTTATATAATCCACAGATTGAAAGCTAGAGAGATTGGGTTTGCAGTAAAAGAAACTTCATTTTTCACAGACATTTGGTCCCTGTATAAACATCAGAGGGTTTCACAAAATTATAAGGAGAGGAGCGAAAATCTTTTTGAAGGAATGTCCTTAAACTTTTGGTAGAAGCTGTATTTATTGAACCATAGCGAATACAAGACAAATGTATATACAATTATTTTCTTATCTAAGCTCCTCTTTCACTCCCTCATATTCGATTTGATTTTAAGTTTTGAAACACTCTGTGTACGTTACTGGTTACATCGGAATAGAATAGTTGGAGGCCACTTTTATAACTCTTCCAAGGATGCCAACTGTCAAGTCAAATAATACTGTAATAATAATAATAATAATAATAATAATAATAATAATAATAATAATTTTATTTTCCCTGACAGAGTTAAGGCCATCAGGCCTTCTCTTCCACTCAACCAGGATCAAATTACATACAGAAAAATACATACCGCTATACAAATATTAACTTAAAAATAATAATAATAAACATAATTAAGTAAAAAAGGGAGATTGAATACATATACACAATCAGTATTAACTTTAAAATAACAATAATAAAAATATATATAATAAAAAAGAAACTGAATACATAATCACAAACAGGAAAATACATTCTAGTATACAAGTATTAACTTAAAAAAAAAGGATACATATGAATATAATCTCACAACTAAAGGAATAGTAGAATTAGTATGATCAGCACAGCACGTGTTACATTGAGACAATGACAATTACCTAGATATTAGTGTTAATGGAAAAAATAAAGTAATGACTGTGTAAAATAATAATAATAATAATAATAATAATAATAATAATAATAATAATAATAATAATAATAATAATAATAATAATGTAGTGAATACCATCTCATTAGCACACATTGAAAATGATTTTGCGAATTATTCATACCTGAATCTGAAAGAAAATAGCTGAGAACATCAGCGATAAACGGTTTTTATTTAAAAATGGATTCGGAACAAAAGGTGACCTTTTTCTATTAAAGTATTAAAACAGAATTGTTTAGATGAAATATGTACTAAAAATATAATCCTTGCGTGTTTGATTGAGTTTTAAAGGACTTCTGACTACGTTAAATACAGTAAATTCATTAAATTGCCTGAAAGATGCAATATAAATAAAAGGAACATCCGAATCTTTACGAGTGTTTACTGGAATCAAACAGCGCCGTGTAAGTCGATCAGAAACTAATGATGAAGTAAAGACCTTGAAAGGTGTAAAACAAATGCACTCTCTCGTCACTTCCCTTTAACCACTGCTCGGAATACATGCACCAAATTGCCCTGGACGAATGTCAACATATCAGAGTAAATGGAAGGCCAGTGAACAACATCCGATATGCAGATGGCGCTGTAATTCTAGCTGTCAGTGCAGAGGACTTCAGCTATTTATGGATCCAGACCACAACGCCAGTGCTGAATATAGTCTCAAGACGAATACCTTAAAAATTATGATCATTAGCAGGGAGACGATTTCCAAAGCTGTGTATGCAACAGTAAAATGAAGAACAAATAGAACGACTTCAACAATCCCAGTATTTGGGTCACTGATTCAGTGATAAATGGACAGTGTTGCCACTAACCCAAAATAAACTGTACCAAATTGTACCAAACTATACTTTTTTGTTTCCTAATGTACCAAATTTACCAATCTCTTGCATCCGTCCAACAAATCACAAATTCTGGGAAAAGGCATCAATACACAACGTAAAACTAACATTATTTTCGGAATATGTATGATGAGAACTTTCTTGTGTTAAATTTTAACGTACCTTCTTAACATATTTCGACCTATTTTTGGTCATCTTCAGAACTGGTCGTTGTTGGTCTTGGCGCCTCTTGTTTCCTGTTAGGGTGCGTTTATAGCTTAGAGTCAAAGAGTGTATATGTTTTGAAATTGAGTTGTGTGTTGAGAATATCGTTGGGGTGTGTTTTCGTGTGTTCTGAAGATGACCCAAAATAGGTCGAAACATGTTAACAAGGTACGTTAAAATTTAACACAAGAAAGTTCTCATCATACATATTCCGAAGTGATACAGTGTTAAAAGTTGTATAATCAAGATGTATAACATTATTTTGTTGTTCCTTTACTACATTTACAGCTATACGAGTTTTAATTTTTTTTACGTAATTTCAATGTTGTACGGATTGCGCACTGGTTCGAGTCCTCATGGGGGAAGAAATTTTCTCATGAAATTTCGGCCAGTGTATGGGACCGGTGCCCACCCAGCATCGTGATGCACTTGAAAATCTACTATAGGTAGCGAAATCCGGTTGCGAAAGCCACCTGTAACGGCTCGGGGAATCATCGTGCTAACCACACGATGATCGTCCACCTCTGCTTCGGCATGTGAACGTGAAGTCAGCAGCCGGCTGGTCAGTATGGGCCCTTCAAGGGCTGTGGCGCCAGGGACTATTATTATTATTATTATTATTATTATTATTATTATTATTATTATTGCACTATGGTGCATCCGTAGCTGCTGGTGCTGACGACCACTGGGCTAATGTACAGGGCATATCAAAAGTCCGGTAACACTTTCAATATTTTATTACACAAAAACTACTAACGATAGCACATTCAAACACACGTCAGTTTAAAGTCAAACACTCAAAGTTCTGTTTACACCTTACAGAGATTCAATGTGTGAACCACGAGTGACTCGGCAGATGTCCAAACTATAATCAAACTCCTCCCATACCCTTTTCAACATATCCTCTGTGACCGTGGCGGCAGCTTCTCGAATTCTGGTTTTTAGTTCCTCTAAATCACGTGGCAAAGGCAGTACAAACACACGGTCCTTTAGTTACCCCCATAGAAAAAAGTCACATGTAGTCATATCGGGTGACCTTGGTGGCCATGTCATGAAACATCTGTCACTTACTCCAGCACGTCCTATCCAACGATCAGACTTCTCAGTATTCAGGTAAGCACGAACTGCATTGTGGAAATGTGGCGGAGCTCCATCTTGCTGAAAGATGAAATCGTCATCGAGATCTTGTCTAAGTTGAGGCACCAATCATTGCTCCAACATGTCCAGTCACAGTAGCCTCAATGGAATGCCGCTTCGTCGCTGAAAATTAAGCGGCTGAATAACTTTGAGAGTTTGACTTAAAACTGACGTGTGTTTGGAAGTGCTATCATTAGTAGTTTTTGTGTAATAAAATATTGAAAGTGTTACTGGACTTTTGATATGCTCTGTATATAGGCTACTATTATTTTTGTGTATTGTCGTCATCTACCAAACAACATTTCGTTAAAAATAATATTATTGGTGGTGGTGGTGGTGGTGGTGGTGGTGGTGGTGGTGGTGGTGGTGGTGGTGGTGATTTTAGTAAATGAACAAATGTTGAAATGATTAAAGAGAAAATAGGATTATCAAGATTAAAAATCTGCCTAACACTGTCTTTGCCTACCATACATTCCACATTTTTTAATGTCCCAATTTGAATTGAACCCTGTTCTCCGGTGTGGAAAGTTCGGCAATCAGAGCTTCACCTGCATGTTGTTATTTATATGAGGCGTGGTGTGGTGTGGAACTGAACTCTTTCGGAGCGATGTGTATTTTATTCAAGTGCGAAGGAGAATTCAGAATAGCGCTCAGCTCCCGTCCGTCATCCACAGGCAAAACGCCTGATGAGAGGCGATTCTGAATTAACAATAAGAGATGTGAGTGACTTCCGTTATTCGATTCACCATGGCAACCCCTGTCATTACCGGAGTAATACGTGTTAATGTGAAGGGGATGATGACGCTATCAGCCGCAACGCATCGAACAGCGCTGTATCCGCGTTTTAGAATGCCATCAATATACAACCGACATGTTTGATCTTTTCCCCCTGATATTATCTCTGAAATAATAACAAAATGGAATAGGAATTTAATTAAATTGATATGTTTTACTTCCGCTACGTTTTTGTCAAGAAACATAGGAAGCCATTAATGGAGATTTATTTTTCGAAAAACATAACATGATAGGACTATAATGGTCTAATTCTTTAAATAATGGCAGAATAAATAAAATGTTTGAACATTACTTTTTGATACCGCTTTGGTGGGTGGGTGGGTGGGTTGGTGAGTGAGTGAGTGAGTGAGTGAGTGAGTGAGTGAGTGAGTGAGTGAGTGAGTGAGTGAGGAAATATAAATTGAAAGCTACACGATGACAATTGCGTCCTTGCAACGATTCCTGAAACTCCTGGATGGCTCAATGTCGTCTGTCTTTCATGATCCAGAGCCGTCCACCCGAGAAAGACTCGGACATTCGTTAAACCGAACACTGGATCACTCCGCGAGACGGAAGAGCTTTGCATACTGTCTATAGCGCCAGGCGTTCTGAAGCAATATATCATTTCTTTTTTTCGTAACCGGTTGTGCATGGCTCTAACTTGTATAGTGTATGAACAAGGGTGGGCAACTCGTGCTCTCAAAGTGTCAACACAATCTCAATGCAGGTAGAACGGACTCTGTACTAGCTGTAATGTCTGAAACTGCTTCTTTCAAGACACAAGTTGGATCGCGCCTGCAGTCAGTGGCGGCTCATTTTAAGTGAAAAACAATATAATTCCCGGATCATTTCCCTTTAGTTACGAGTAAAAAGAGAATTTCTTTATTAAGAAAAGAGGTAAAGCTTGTATTCTATTACACTTTCTTACGCATGACATTTTACGAGTATGTTACAAATAAACAGTGAAGGTTTTAGTAAAGAAATACTGTCTGCATCTGCTTTAGAACAGGTAAAGGTAAAAATGAGATACCAACAAGGTGAGACTGATATCAAATATCATTAGCACGTTGTGCGTGCGAGTTACAGAATTGCACGACATATAATCGAATAGCTAAGAACATTTATGGATAAATTTGAAATGTGGTAGTATCATGTAGAACATAGACAACTTCACTTTCTTTGGTTATAAACTATCTTGAAGAGTGATAACCAGGGAAAGGATTTATATGTAAATACATATTTACTTATAAAGCTAATATAATTTATATTTTGCATTATCTTTATGTTTCATACTGAAAAATCCTACTTTTATTTTCCATATTTTTCCAGAGTTTAGCATATTTTCTTAATTTCCATAATTTTCCATATTTCATATAAAACAGTCCATATTATATTAGGTTTAACAATAAAACAAAACAAAATTCCATTAACTTTTAAAAATACATTTCAACAATAGAGATTTAAACACATGTTCAGTAATCCCTTTAACATCAGAGTTATTTGAAAATTAGCAGTCCTATCAACAATGGGAAAGCAAAAACTGTATTAATTTAATTTAAAATTTTTAACAGACTTCAGTTGTGCTTAAATGCCAGTCAGAAGTGTTCAGTTTTGTAAATCATACTATAAAGAAAATATGCCAAAAGTACGCATTCAGTCAATTTAAAATCAAAACTAACAAGTTACATTTCAGAATTTAAAGAAGATGGTTTATCAACTGACAATAAAATATTATTTTGTAATTTGTGTCAGTGTGCAGTATCATCTACACAAAAGTTCCTGGTGCAACAACACATTACAACTAGTAAACATCAGGCCAACAAACAACTAAATTCCAAGCAGAGACAATTGTTTTTAACACAACCAACACATCGAATGTAAGATCTGAGTTTAACATCGACCTGTGCCGTTCTCTCATCTCTGCTGATATTCCTCTCTACAAACTAAAGAATAAGAATTCCTTGAAAAATATACAACATACAATCCCGGATGAGTCAACACTTAGGAAGACGTATGCTCCATCCATCTACGATGAGACAATACAGAAGATAAGAGATGAAATTAAAGATAGTTCAATTTGGGTTTCTTGATGAGACTCCCGACAAAGAAGGTCATTGGTAATGTAGTTATCGGTTTGTTAAGTGAACAATATTCTGAACGAATTCTTTTACATTGTTGTTCTAGAAAAGTGCAAAACAAAACTATAGTTAAACTTTCAACGAAAAGATCCTGTGGCCAAAGGGTATTATGCACGATAATGTGTTATTCTTTATTAGCGATGCTGCCCCTTATATGGTCAAAGCTGGACAAGCATTATCTGTTGTATATCCTAAATTGACTCATTTTACTTGTGTGGCGCATGCATTTCATCGTGTGGCAGAAGTGGTCAAACAATTTCCTAAAGTAGATTTGTTGATTTCATCAGTGAAAAAAGTATTTCTTAAAGCTCCCAGTTTAACGTGTTGAAAGAAATGTACCCTGAAATTCCATTGCCACCAAAGCCAATTTTAACTAGATGGGGTACATGGCTAGAAGCAGTTTATTATGAACATATAGACTCTATTAACAATGTTCTCCTTGCATTGGACTCTGAAGATGAGTCTCATATACTGCAAAACAGTTACCTGTGACATAAGTGAAGAATGACTTAGCTCACATTCAGCATATTTTCATGCATCATAAAAACGCTCAAAAGTAAAATAGGCACCTTTCACTATCTGAAAGTTTTGAAATTATAAATAGTACTGTGGAACAACTGAATCGTGGTAGAGGTAAAGTTGCAGATGCAGTAAGAGCTAAGGTGGACACTGTACTTTCAAAAACCCTGGATATGAAGAACTACAAAAGGTTGTTGCTGTGATGAGTGGTGAATCAACAGTTTAACTTGACTTATCCCCAGCAGACATTGTGAAATTGAATTATGTACCAGTTACTTCTTGTGACGTCGAACGCTCTTTTAGTCAGTATAAATCTATCCTCAGAGACAATAGAAGAAGATTCACTTTTCAGCACTTGAAAGAAATGTTTGTAACCTATTGTTATGGTAACAGACAATTTGGTTTTGTTGATAATTTGGAAGATAAGGTACGTCCATTATATTTTTGTTTAGTTTGATTAAAATGTACCAATATTTAACGTACATAGTCAATAATTTTAAGTCCATATTTAATTCCATATTTTGGTAAAAATCCATATTTAATTCCATATTTTGGTAAAAATAACTACATATATATTTACATATTTCATATATTTTTAGTCCATATAAATCCGTTCCCTGGTGATAACAAAATCTTATCAAATATAAGACCCTACTTCAAGACCTACAGCAGAATTCACTGCTAAGTTTGGAGAAATAGTGACAATTGACAAGGAATCGAAATTTTTCTGAAATATTTTTGGCTTACGCCGAGAGAAAATCCTGAAAATTTATAGCTTGAATTAATAAATCTACAGAACAGCACGCCACTCAGATTCCAGCAAAATCAGGAATCAAACTGTTCGTAATGTTGCCTAAGTAGAATTTCCAAATATACTCTTTGCTTCCATATATACTGTATGTGCTTGAGGCAGAGTTTAATACAAGAAAGAAGTGTAAAAGCTCTCAAAGTAAAGAAAGAGCTCAGAAGTAAGCTTATTTCATCTGCCGTGACATGTAAAAAATACTTCCTTGAATTTGTTATTGTTTGCGAATACAGACTTTCTGAGAACAGAGGAATACTCTTTAATGTATAAAGACTTGTAAATTCTCGCGTTCTACGTTTCAAATAAGACATATAATAAGAAATATTAATAAATAGTGTAATAATGAATAAGTGTTACAGCTATATTTGTTGTATCTTGAAAAGGTTGTATTCAGTTTGTGTTTCCAGTACTAAACTAATTTACAAAGCTAGAAAATAATATAATTTTGTTATGTGTTCAGGTATAGTCTGTCTAAAATTACTATAATTATTGTACCATGCGACATTCTGAAATTCAAATCATGGAATAGATATCACGATCACCTGCATGAGCCGCCAGAGCGCACCGTGGCTTTTGCAGCGAAACTATAAACAACTTGTAACTGCTGCGGCTGGCTCCGTCTGCCTTTCTCTCTTTCAAGGTATTTTTAGCACTTTGGGAGCACGAGTTGCCCATCCATGTGTATGAAAAATGTAGTGAGGTCGAGAAATAAATCCGATCGTACAAAAATCACATTAAAATAGTTGAATTAATGTTGGCCAGCAGTATCTTTTTCAAACCATTCAAGTGGTTCTTACCTTCTGAACGTTTCAAGACACTAAAAGAAACGCTGGGTTGGAAACTGTCGCTGATTTCAAAGTATGAAACGAGTCTCGAATAAGACAGCCTGCGCCTTCAAGAATCATCTAGACCGGCTGGTCCCAAATCGATCTTTTACAAATTTAATCTTACTAAAACCTACCAAACGAGCTAGCGCGACACCAGCACAAAGTCCGCCTGCTGCTTCTGTAGACTTGAAAGCCGAATAAAAGCAATGAATGAGGTGACCCTCCACACACTCTCTCTAACAGCATCTCCACCAGAATGGCTTCCTTAGAGGCAACGTCTGTTTCTAAGAACTGCGGTTGATTAAATATACATGTCTGAATTATAAGAGCGGGAGACATGGGAGGATAGACTAATCAGATTTTATAAGGCGACATAAACTTGTGTATAGTTAAGAAGTTTGGACGAGGAAGAAAAATAGAACAAATTCATGCAACAAAAACAAATTTATTATAACTGCTAAAGACCGCATCAGAATAGACTGCATTAACATCTGCTTGCAAGGTTTGGGACTCAAGTCCATTTCGTCCTCTTTGATAATTTATTTGTAAACCAATTAGATATTTATTAATAGCCAGACTCTTTGGTCATGTAGCTTAAGGGTATGAGTACGTGAACGACCGCAAATATTATAAAAAAAATGCAAGCTCTAAATTTCTAGAATTTTATAAGGAAATGAACTCACAATTGGACAAAACTTACAAGGTACCACAACTAGACTTATTACAACTTAAATATCTGATAAAAGTATAAAAAAGGTTACTAATAATATTTTTTTAGAATTTACTTTTTACTTTAAATTAAATTTTCCAAAATTTAAAAAATTTCACTCATATTATTTCATAACTCCACAACCATTATAGATGGAATTCTGAAATTTTGTACACTGATTTAACATGCATTTATGCAAAAGGTATTCTACAACAATGCCCGTTTCTTTGGAAATAGGAAAATTAGGTCACAAAACATTATGTAAATGTTAATATATTTTTTATGCTCGACCATGCCGAACTGTAGTAATTATACACTTGGTAGCAGTCCTTTAATGGACCTCATTAAAGTACACCTACTCATTAAAGGTCAGGTCTTTCAGCCAATGACGACTCAGGTTAAACTGTTCAGCCAATGACAGGTCAGCTTTGTACCGTTATAAAACCGCAAGTATCGATTATTCTCGGATATGCAATCGAAAAAGAATTAGCGAAAAGTCACGGAGGCTGGAAATCCAATACTGTCGCAGAAGGTTATGTTCTGTTACTATAATAATTAGCGTTAATTGTAAATAATATTCAAATAAATTCAATTTGTCATCTCGTTTTAATGTCGAATTCAATAATCATTTTATAATATTATAATATTATCAAGTTTAACGGGACTATGTCAAGGTCAATGACATTATTGTTCCTCGGAAAAAATCAATACTTTCGCGTCTACGCACATCTCACAATTCACGACCTAGAACAAGGTCACTTCCGATCTTGTCAGTTACAAATAAAATGTATACATCTGAATCGCTTGCGCTCGTTTCATAAATATCCATACTCGATTCTTAATTACTATCATTATAGGCTCGTTGCATAATGTACTAATATAGGACAAATAAAAAAATTAATTGTATTAAAATAAACATCTCTATATGTCTGAGAGTAGTCTACTTTTCAGAAATAAGTGTTTATTACATGCAGGAAAGATATTAAAGATGCCAGAGAGATCATAACAATGTTATGGTTACCAAATGATGTAACTGCAGATTTTTTTTTCAAACTGGTTTGAAAAATATTATTAGTAACCTTTTTTATACTTCCGTCAGATATTTAAGTTCTAATAAGTCTTGTTGTTGTACCTTGTAATTTTTGTACAATTGTGAGATCATTTTCTTACAAAATTTTATAAATTTAGAGCCTGCATTTTCTGATAACATTTGTAGTCGTTCACGTAGACTACATATACCCTTAAAGCAACAGAGAACCAGCACAAGTTCACCGCTGTGGAGTAAAGACTGGTTCACAATAAACCTAAAACGAGAACTAGAACGGGAAAATTGTTGCAGGAGCCCGGAAACTAGAACGTGAGGCTGCCCAAGTTTCAACTTTGCCGCTCTCGTTTCCGATCACAGCCTACTAGATTCATTCTGTTGCCATGATAAACCTATTTGATTATCGTATATTTTGCAGCAAGGAGGCCGTGACATAATTTCTCCTTCATGCAACGTTTCTAACTAACTCGGAAATTTAGTAGAATCACTTTCGATATAATATGCTACTTGTATATCTGGCCAGACTGCCACGTGAATTTAATTTTTTTAATATTTTGTATCATAAATTCTGAAGTTTGTTAACCTGTGTTTATGTTGGCTGGTTTGTTCTCACGAGACAACGTCATCAGTCAATCATACACATAATATAACCACAGTCTAGTATATACAGTCACGAAGCTCAATACGTAGTAAATATGCATCCATAGATAGTTGCTAACCACTAGGATCGCTACTATCGCCTCATTACAGACAATGCGAAATAGTACCGGCACAATCTATTGTTCCTAGTACTCTCAACAACTCAAGCTTCGTGACTGTATATACTAGAATGTGATATAACAACAGAATGTGTAATATCGACTTTACATATCGTTATTGACATACATATCGATATACATAACCGTTTCCGTTCTCGGTTTATTGTGAATAAAAAAATCTTCACTTTCACGTCCTCCGTTTCCAGGTCTCGCTTTGATTCTCGTTCCTGGTTTATTGTGGACCAGCCTTTACGGTTAGCATGCCTGACCGTGGAACGAGCGGGCGCGGGTTCATATCTTGATCGGGATAAGTTACCTGTTTGAGGTTTTATCCGGTGTATTCCTTTCGGTGCTGGACCCCGACTCATTTCGCAAGCATTATCACCTTCATCTCATTCAGACGTTAAATAACCTTAGATGTTCATAAAGCGTCGTAAAATAACCAATTACAATTATTATTATTATTATTATTATTATTATTATTATTATTATTATAATTACTTTAAAATACTTACTTACTTACTGGCTTTTAAGGAACCCGGAGGTTCATTATCGCGCTCACATAAGCCCGCCATTGGTCCCTATTCTGATCCCACCTCCTTCAAATCAATTTTAATATTATCTTCCCATCTACGTCTCGGCCTCCCTAAAGGTCTTTTTCCCTCCGGCCTCCCAACTAACACTCTATATGTATTTCTGGATTCGTCCATACGTTACTGATACATGCCCTGCCCATCTCAAACGTCTTGATTTAATGTTCCTAATTATGTCTGGTAAGAATACAATGCGTGCAGTTCTGTGTTTTAATTTTTATCCATTCTTCTTTCAATTCATCCCTCTTGGCCCCAAATATTTTCCTAAGCACCTTATTCTCAAACACCTGCTTAACCTATGTTCCTCTCTCAAAGTGAGAGTCCAAGTTTCGTGACAAAAACATACAGAACAACCGTAATATAACTGTTTTACAAATTCTAACTTTCAGATTTTTCGACAGCAGACTGGATGATAAAAGTTTCTCAACCGAATAATAACAGGCATTTCCCGTATTTATTCTGTGTTTAATTTCTTCCCGAGTATCATTTATATTTGTTACTGTTGCTCCCAACAAACTCTAACTGTTGCTGTTATTATTATTATTATTATTATTATTATTATTATTATTATTATTATTTATTTAACCCCCAGTACATAGCATTATGATTCCACATGCTTTGGTGATATAAAGTAACAGTTGCCAACACTCAAAAAACGACCATATTTTTTTTTCTCAATAATTTTACGTGAGCCTGACTATAATTGCAGCTGTGACTGGTGTATTAAATGCCAGTCCGGAGTTCTGAGGATCTTGAGAGAATGGAGCCGTAGCAGCTTCCTCCGCGAACAAGTAGGATTGTCCGATTCAATGCGCTCACCTGGCGAGAGAGACGGGTTTTGCAACTTGTTGGAAAGAACACAATCGGGACAACAAACTCGCTCTGCTGCAAGTGACGTGCTCCCGTGGCAACCGCAATATCAGGCACGGGAGCTTCACAGTCAAACTCCAAGCTGTTATTGCATACCTTGAATTTAATTTTAAATAAAATTATAAACGTGAGGCGAGCTTAGCTAACCAACCTTCA
Source organism: Periplaneta americana (assembly GCA_025594305.2). Lineage (NCBI taxonomy): Eukaryota > Metazoa > Arthropoda > Insecta > Blattodea > Blattidae > Periplaneta > Periplaneta americana. Next base: position 83,154,652 of record JAJSOF020000027.1, read on the forward strand.
ACTTATGAATTTAATTTGTTATAAAGTAGAAACATACTTCATAAAAATAGAAAATTTCAGTAAACCCGGGAATTCAAAGACCTGAAAACATATTATTGACACCTCTACACCATTTCCAACTGTAAGTCAAAGAATATCAATAGTCATTTATAAAGCGTCAATTGTATTTCAGAATAAAGTGCACTTCTGATAAGGTCGAATCCAATATACCTATTCAGATTGTGCAACTGCAATTCACAAAAGATCAATTGTAATTCAGAATGTAGGCTACTTACTTATGGCTTTTAGAGAACCCGGAGGTTCATTGTCGCCCTCACATAAACCCGCCTACCCTGAGCAAAATTAATCCTATCTCTACCGTCATATGATGAAGGATGAGTAGAACTGAGAAAAATTCTCTCCGGCACCGGATTTGAACCCGGGTTTTCAGCTCTACGTGCTGACGCTCTATCCACTAAGCCACACCGGATTCACATTCCGATGTAAGACTGAATCATCTCAGTTTAAATTCCACCTCTTGGGTTCCTTCTAGTGGCCTACCCTCATGCACTGCGTCATAGATGTATGACAGTGGCACAATGTCCACACATGTGCAGAGGTTCACTCATTATGAGTGATTAAGTGGCTGGGATTCGACGGAATAAGAGCCGTCTTAAATCACTAAGTGATTATTTTTCACATATCCTATATTATTATTACGATGTACCGAATCCGGTGTGGCTTAGTGGATAGAGCGTCAGCACGTAGAGTTGAAAACCCGGGTTCAAATCCCGGTCCCGGAGAGAATTTTTCTCCGTTCCACTCATCCATCATATGATGACACAGAATTTCTGCCCGGAAATATCATATGTACTTCGGTACATCGTAATAATAATCTACCATCATATCCCACAAGTCCACACCTGTGGAGTAACGGTTAGCGCGTCTGGCCGCGAAACCAGGTGGCCCAGGTTCGATTCCCGGTCGGGGCAAGGTACCTGATTGAGGTTTTTTTCGGTGTTTTTCCTCAACCCAATATGAGCAAATGCTGGGTAACTTTCAGTGCTGGACCCCGGACTCATTTCACCGGCATTATCACCTTCATCTCATTCAGACGCTAAATAACCGAAGATGTTGATAAAGCGTCGTAAAATAACCTACTAAAATAAAAAAAAAATCATATCCCACGTCTCTCAAATTCATTATAATATCATTCTCCCATTTATATCTCGGCCTCCCCAAAGGTATTTTTCCCTCCGGCCTCCTAACTAACACTCTACATGCATTTCTGGACTTGCCCATACGCGTAGGCCTATATACGTGCTACATGCTCTGTCCCTCTCAAACGTCTGGATTTAATGTTCCTAATTATATAAGATGAAGAATACAATGTGTGCAGTTCTGCGTTGTGTAACTTCCTCCATTCTCCTGTAATTTCATCGCTCTCAGCCCCAAATACTTACCTAATCACCTTATTCTGAAACACCCTTAACCTCTGTTCTTCTCTCAAAGTGAGAGTCCAAGTTTCACAACCATACAGAACAACCGATAATATAACTGTTTTATAAATTCCAACTTTCAGCTTTTCTGAGAAAATATTGGATGACAAAAGCTTCTCAATCGAATAATAACAGGCATTTCCCATATCTATTCTGCGTTTAATTTCCTCCCGAGTGTCATTTATATTTGTTACTGTTGCTCAAAGATATTTGAATTTTTCCACCTCTTCAAAGATACATACATTTCCAATAAGTTGCTTGTTAAGTTGTTATATAAGGTTATGTCTGCCTGGCATACTAACTTTTCTTGGTGCTTCATTGCGGCTTAAAAATTCAAATTTTAAACACCGATACCATCATTTTCCTATTTTCTATTCATATTTTAGATTTTTCACTTTATATTGAGCTCAAGGGACATTTTAATTATTTCTTTTCATTAGGTTAATGACTTATATAACACAATATTTGGTTTATGATTGCAAGATAATAAATTTTCATTACTTTTTGAGTAACCTAACTAATATTTTCCAGCTTAATCTATTTTATAAGACTCAGAAAGAAACAGGCATATACAATAAATAGCTTCGTTTGAAGAAAGAAGATAATTACATGTTTTGGTTTAAAATGTTCTAAAATCCCTGAGTTGCAGCTCCAGAACCTCCATTGTTCAGTGCAGTGTTCCAATCAACGTCTTATCCAAAATATGTCTTATTCTGTTAACATCCTTGAAGTTTGAAAGATGAACTCTGCAGACCGATTTTCTTCTTATTTATTGGTTTCTTAACACATAGGTTTAATTAAATTATAAAGAAATATCTTACGAAACGTTTTTTTGTGGTTTATGGAAAATCATAGAAACTGGATAAAAAGGATTTTGGAACCGATGCTCTGTAATGTTATCCAGATTATGCAATAAAACTGAAATTTTTAAAAGATCATTTGTTTGGTGTCTCGTGACGAGAATGTTGTACGAAATGGAAATATATAAAATTGAAATTTATCTTTTTACGAGGTGGAGAAGTTCAAATATCTGGGAGCAACAGTAACAAATATAAATGATACTGGGGAGGAAATTAAACGCAGAATAAATATGGGAAATGCCTGTTATTATTCGGTTGAGAAACTTTTTTCATCCAGTCTGCTGTCGAAAAATCTGAAAGTTAGAATTTATAAAACAGTTATATTACTGGTTGTTCTGTATGGTTGTGAAACTTGGACTCTCACTTTGAGAGAGGAACAGAGATTAAGGGTGTTTGAGAATAAGGTTCTTAGGAAAATATTTGGGGCTAAGAGGGATAAAGTTACAGGAGAACGGAGAAAGTTACATAATACAGAACTGCACGCATTGTATTCTTCACCTGACATAATTAGAAACATTAATGCCAGACGTTTGAGATGGGCAGGGCATGTAGCACGTATGGGCGAGTCCAGAAATGCATATAAAGTATTAGTTGGGAGGCCAGAGGGAAAAAGACCTTTAGGGAGGCCGAGACGTAGATGGGAAGATAATATTAAAATGGATTTGAGGGAGGTGGATATGATGATAGAGAATGGATTAATCTTGCTCAGGATAGAGACCAATGGCGGGTTATGTGAGGGCGGCAATGAACCTCCTTAAAAGCCAGTAAGTAAATAAGTAAGTAATTTGTTTGGTAGTCATGACAACTGGCTGTTTTCTTTATGTGATTAAATATCAACATGGAAAATTTAACAGGTATGGAATTTACAGATGATTCTTTCTGAATTACATCTGATGCTTTCCGATTTACAATTGAAAATTTTAATTGTATCTGATCTTCTCTGAAATTCACTTGATTAATCTGAAATACAAATAGACTCTTTCTGAATGACTATTGATCTTTTCTGATTTACAACTGGAAATGGAGTAGTATGTAGTCCATATAACAAGAATGTTATAAACCATTTTTCTGTTGTAAATTGAATCCGAGTTCGCTAGATCTATAAATGGAAACGGCGCCATATCACGTAAAAAAAATCAGAAAATAAATCATTGCCTTAACACGGACATGGAGAACGAATTACTCGAGAAAATTTTAGTGTTCACCGAGAAATGTGAGAAAAAGAAGGAAGTCCGACAGTGAAATGGAGGACGCATCAGGAAGGCAGTGGAAGAGAGGAATCTAGAAACAAGAAACTGGGAAGATCGGTTGCTATGGAAACAAACAAAACCTTTTAAAGGGGAAAATGTTATAGTAGAAGGAAAGAAGCATGTATCACCATGAATGCTGTTAAAAGCGTAGCCTAATGTATTGCGCAAGATTAAAATACTCGTGTGTGTATGTATATATGTCGCATAGTTCAATATCTAGTTACTAGAATTGCATTTGTTTATAGATTTTAGAATTCTTATATCATATATCAGATCAGTCATACAATCTCGCTAGCACATTCAAAGTTCAAAGAAATGCCTTACATTCTGCCATTGAAAATTCTTATTTGTTTAAATCACTAGTTTATCCTTGAAATTAGCTTCTCATATTTTCCCACACTTCCTGTATTACTTTTCCTTGCTTCATAATATCAGGCGTTATCAAATGAAACCTGTTCGAGCTGATTTATAATAGTACATTATGCAACGAGCCTATAATGGCAGTAATTAAGACGCGATTATGTTTGTTTATGAAACGAGCGCAAGCTCGTTTCATAATTTTCATACGAGCGTCTTAATTACCATTATAGGCAAGTTTCATACGACTTTTTATGCTCGATCATATTTCTAACTTGAAATTATTCATAAGTATTCATGTTATGGTTATGTGAGGAGCGGAACTGACCTGAATTGTGAGATGTGCGCAGACGCGAAAGTATTGATTTTTTCCGAGGCACGAATGTCATTGACATTGATATAATTTAGAGAATAGCATGAACATTAGGCTTGATATAACCTGGAAATTGATTTACAATTGAAAAACGAGATGACAAATTGAATTTATTTTAATATTATTTACAATTAACGCTAATTATTATAGTAACAGAACATAACCTTCTGCGAAAGTATTGGATTTCCAGCCTCCGTGACTTTTCGCTAATTGTCTTTCGATTGCATATCCGAGAATAATCGATACTTGCGGTTTCATAATGGTACAATGGTGATTTTTCATTGGCTGAACAACTGAATTATAATGAATAGGTGTACTTTAATGAGGTGCATTAAAGGGCTACTACCAGGTGTATAATTACTACATTTCGGCATGGTCGAGCATAAATGTATTTATGAAGGTACTTCAAAAGTATGCTACATATGAGAAGATCAATGTTTAAGGATCCATTATTGCAGTAGGTTTCCTTAGAAGAAATCTCCGTAGGCACTGATACAGGCAACTCATTGTATGGAAAGGCTTTCTCAACCTGGTGCTCGCGAGCACCATGGTACTCATTCAATGACATTTTGTGTTTCGTCATGCGAGTAAAAAAGTACCCCTTTCAATTCAGTGTGAACTTTGTCAGAAAAATCAAGATCATTCAAGCAAAATAATATGGCTGCTCGTACAGACCATAGCTGAAAGTCTTCCTTAGCGTTGAAATATTTGTTTTAAAAGGATAAGTTCATAGTCTTTGGGGGACAGAAGACACAAAAAAGACTTCAAATACTGCGTATGTGTTTCTCTCAAATGTCTGGCTGTGTCCGGAATAACCTCAAGAACAAAGCACGATCACGATTAACTAATTCACATCTGCAGAACTGTTTACTTGTAGCTACAAGCGACTTCTCTCTGAGCATCACTGAAATTCTGTGTAATATTCAACTTCAAGGATATTATAATTCTTGTGAGAGTTTTAAAATATATTATTTATTTATTTATTTATTTATTTATTTATTTATTTATTTATTTATTTATTTATTTATTTATTTATTTTCTTTAGTTTTTATTTATCTCATTATTTATTTATTTATTTATTTATTTTATTTATTTATTTATTTATCTCTTCTTTTATTTTTTATTTATTTTTTATGTATTTATTTATTTATCTTTATTTAAAATTTATTTAATTATTTACCTATTATCCGTCACCTCATTTATTTATTTATTACTTATCGGTGGATTATCCGACTGTCTTTTTATTTCTTGTTTTTTTTTTTATTTATGCATTGAAAATTTCCTTATTTATTTATTTATTCATTTCCTTATTTATATTTATTCATTAGTTTACCCATTTTTATTTATTCTTTCAGATTTATTTATTCGTTTCATTTATTTATTTATTTATTCATTCTTTTTCGTTATTTATTCATTTCCTTATTTATTTATTTATTCATTTCCTTAATTTATTTATTCCATTACATTTCCTTATTTAAATTCACTTTTTATTTATTTATTCATTTCCTTATTTTTTATTTATTCATTTCATTTATTTATTTAAATTTATTTACTTATCTTTCCTTTTTATTTATTTATTCAAATTTATTTATTCATTTCAAAATTTATTCTTTCCATTTATTTATTTATTCATTTCATTTATTTATTTATTCAATTTAAAACTCGTATTTATTTATTTATTCATTTCATAAATTAATCACTCTGTCAAAATGTCAAAATCTAAAACGTATTAGCAGTTTGGGAAAGGAAATACTATCTATCAGAAGAAATGTATCTATCGATTTAGTAAATGAAACAAGAATAAATCTATCTATCTATCTATCTACCCTAGATCACATATGTAACAGATAACTCCTCACTACGTTAAAATCGGCAGCACTTTGAATCTAGAACAATCTATCCAGGATCGCCACCCGTCCGTCGTAAACTAACATCTATCTATGGCAGCACAGTCGCTAATGCAATTCAAATGAGAATTATGACGTGATCCTTCTATCTAACAACTAGATGGCAGCGTAGTAAACCTGATCAAAAGTTGTTAACTATCTATCTATCTATCTATCTATCCTATAAGCCTATCGACATATCTGTCTATCTATCTATATATGATCTAGGGTCTATTACTGTATTTCACTGTTTTTATGTTTTCATTAGTTATAACCAGCATATTATAATCTAGTATCTAGTATGTAGTATCTAAGACGCTATCTATCTATCTGGTTGCTATCTATAGTAGAAGTTTCAGATTACTAAACTATTATCTATCTTAATCCATGGAAATATTTTATATCTATCGGATTATCCGATTTTATCGATCAACTATCTTCAGTCCATCTCCTTCATTACCTATCGGATAATCTATCTATTCTATCTGTCTATTTATTTATTTATTTATCTCCTTATTTATTTATTTATCTCCTTATTTATTTATTTATCTCCTTATTTATTTATTTATCTCCTTATTTATTTATTTATTTATTTATCTCCTTTATTTATTTATTTATTTATTTATTTATTTATTTATTTATTTATTTATTTATTTAACTTGTACTTATGTATTCACATACTGTAGGCCTGCTAAACCTATTCAATTTCATGGTGTTCGCTCACCTAGTATTCATGTGGACTGTACAATCTTCAAAAGGTTGAAAACCCCTGTTATAGAACCTACTTTTGTAGAAAATAGGCCTACTTCTTATTTCCCAATCTTGTATAATCTCGTATATTGTGGCTAAAAGCCTATAACAACGAATTTATTCTCCATCAAATCGCACGCAAGCATGTTCTTAACAAAAGAGCATCAACGAGCGTGTGTGCACATCCTCGGCCCCCTTGCTCTTATTAGACACGGCCGCCCCATCCGACTGCCTCGTGACGCACGTCCAGCACGACAACAATAAAATTAATTAACTCTAACTACCGCACTCGAACCATCAATTTATATTATGTATTTATTTTACTAGCCATACGCATCTTTCATGTTCACTTCACTCGTGTTCAGATTTATGGCTCTGTTTGTTTCTCACATCAGCACATCCATGCCGACATGAACTCGTTAGATGACTGTCGATATGTGACTTGAGGTTTTACCACAGTCTAGTATATACAGTCACGAAGCTCAATACGTAGTAAATATGCATCCATAGATAGTTGCTAACCACTAGGATCGCCACTGTCGCCTCATCACAGACAATGTGAAATAGTACCTGCACAGTCTGTTGTTCCTAGCAAAAACTCAAGAAGTTTCTATACTGTGGTTTTACTGTGATTGTGTTGTGGTGTAGCTTCAACCGTGTTGTAAAATAGGAAGTTTCGAACATTTCGACAATTCGTACTGCTCCTACCTTTAGAAACACAAGCAGAGAAGAGCATGTCTACCGCTATGGAATTAGCTGTTAGCATGTCTGATCGTGAAACGAAGTTATTTAAAGCCGTTAAAAAATGTACAGAACTAGATAAACAGGCATTCCTGGGAAACTGGAAATTTCAATGAATTAAAGAAGGATTTTTTTTTTCAAAAGAAACTCGAAAGTACTCGAATTGCAATTGTGTTGCCGCACATTTAAAATGAGAAATTGAACACAATAGGCATCATATATCACGAATAGAGATGAAGTTAAATGTTTCTTTATATGTATTTCAAAACAATAACAGATATAAACAAATCTTCCGTTGCCTAGAAACTCAGAGATGAATAGAAATTAATTCTGTAAATATTATATTAGAAACAAGTTTATAATGTAATAATTATGTAACATTATAAACGTGTCTCATACGGCTATTTTTGTACGACTTCATTATAAAATAATTAATAAAGAAATAACATCAGATTTGTAATGATTTCAAGATCTATGAAAAAGAGGTTGCTATGACAACAATGATATTATAGCATTGGTAAATCGTTTTCATAATGTTAACTTTATAATACAATTTATGCCTTCTTAATAGAAATAATGACGTTTATGCAATCCTAGCATTAAAACAAGATTGTTATGACGCTATAAATTATGCACAAGTGGCCTAATTATGGCACTGGTGCGAGAAAAGGTTACCTAGCAACTAGTATTCAATGACGTCATCACCTTCTTCACAACATAATTTTATACGTACATTGTATCTGTAAAAAAAAGCTTCAAAACAACAACAAAATAACATTGTCTTAGAACGGTTCTTAGCAAACATGCAATATACTTACTTCATATCCAGTATTCATATCTCTACTAAGTTATATTTCGTAAATTTATAATGATTTTTTACATATTTAAATGCTAGAATAGTATAAAACGTTGTATGTAACACATGTATAATCTTCATTATAAACACTCGTGAAAATTAGAGCACTCGCTTACACTCACGCGCTAAATATTCACTCCTGCCACAATTACCAAAATTATACACTGGTTACTTAAATTACTACTTAGTTGTCATGGTAATATTTTTAAATTGGTCCTTATCGTCCTTAGCAACCTAAACAGTGACTTTATTCACAGTAGCGAATTAATAGTAATATACGTTACAAGAGCGGTATGTTGACGTTTTCATGGTCGAGGAAAAGATTGAAAAAGCGAAACGTAGTTGAGCTTTTTTAATTTCCGAGAACATGAAAACAAACATACCGCTCGTGTATCGTACATTATTTTGTGCGAAGATCGTTTATTACATACCTGAAAGAGGAATTTCTAATTAGTTGCAATGAAATCTCCATCTTGGTTTCTGTTTAATGACGCCAACTTCGGAACACCAAAATATCTTTCTTCAACATTGTTGCTGTAAAATGTTTTCTGTGTTTACTATACTCCAGCAGGCCGTGATATACGTCTGTCTTTTTTTTCCCCCAGTCTATAAATGCGAACTTAAAACAAACGGTAAGGTTATGTAATGATTTATTTTTCATTTTAATATTTTAACAATATTATTTATATAACATATTGCAGTAATAACATCGACATCTGGAATCTTGTTGATTTTTTCACGGCTTCCTTAATGTTACTTGTATCAGGAATGCAATAAGTTTCGTGGAGTAATCGACTTTACTTAATTTTTGCAAATATTTAAAAACAATAATTAACAATGCAATTTAGGTGAAATTGCAGTGATAAGTTTCCAATTTATAATTATTGCTATGTTAAACGTCTCTAAAAATAATATGTTAAAAGCCTAAAGCAGTAAAATGAATGTCGCGCTGAAGCGGTAAGAAGAGGGAAATTGTTATGTGTGTTACGTTGGGAATACTGAATGTGGTATTTCACACTTACCGCGTATTGGTTCTGTGCGGAAAACAAGCAAATACGCACGATCTCGCACAAAAGTTTTTAATACACTTGTGAAGAATACTGCGCTTGCTGCAGTTATTTTTCTTGGCTAATCTGTTTCAACGCAATAAAGTTAGTATGGGCTTACAATTCAGAGCAGAATAATCGAGTAATCAGATATTTACCAACGATTTGCATAGTAACAAAGTCAGCTAATCTGACTGGCTCAAACGACACTATGTCACTACATGCGCGAAAATGTTATGAAACAAGAACGTACCGGTACTGTGATGCCAGTAAAATCGATTGCCAGAATTTCAGAATCGTTTTTGATATGTCTAATTAAATTTTCTCTGAAATCAATGAAAAACATGTTTCTGGACGCCACGCATAAGAATGCTGTGACTGAAATTTGTCCTCCAGATCACACTTTATTTTTTTAATGTATTCAGCTAATTTAAATGTCCGAATTTCTAATTAATAATGTAGAAACGTCTATTAAATATAATACTATTCACTGTTGATTAATAAATAACCAAGACCTAAGTACACTTCGCGCCTGGTATCTGCAAGCATGAGTGACGTCACGCGGTGGGTAGAAGCAGTAGGTTCGTTCCAACAAGCGGTTCATGGATCAGTTCATGTACGGTTCCTGTACCATCTTATGCGCATGCGCTAGTTGAGCATCTGCTATGGGATTGAAACTGGACTGGACGCTGTTGGAACGGTTTCGCGGATCGTTATGTACTAAATCCAGAGATGCTATAACTGTGATCATCTTTGCTAAGAACGGGATGCTTAATTATTATCGTTTCGCAGCTAATTCTAATTGCAGAAAATAGAATTTCGATCATTTTCTATAAAAAGATGACAAAAATGTGGAAGACAAGAATTCCGATAATTCAATGTCGTGTACTGGGGGACTCTCATCTAAAAATAGCTCTTTTTTTTTAATTATTAATGTATGTACGTTATTTATTATACTTTTAATCAAAGCTGCATGTTGAAATTGTAATTAACTGTTTCAATACCCAAATAATTTCCATTCCCTTTCTTTTTGGCGAAAATTTAAATTAAATCTCTAGTTTTATTATTCGTCTGTACTGTCACTTTTCATCTTTAACCTCATTGATGTGAACAGTCGATCATGTCTTTCTTCAGTATCCAGGAGACGTTGGTGAGCTTATGCGCATGCGCGTCTTGCGTACTCTTCCGTATATGCCTCAATCCACGGACTATTTCTGATCGTTCCGAACCCGTGTCAAAAGCTTGTTGGAACGCCCGACTGCAGTACATGTTTCCGGTTCAGGACTGGTTCGGATTGTTTTGGAACGCTTTTTCTGTACTGCGCATGCTCACGATGGTTACGGACGGTTCCTGACTGTTGTTGGAACGTATGCTCGCGCATGCGCATTCTCTATTTTACAGACGAAGCAAACGGCCGCCATGCTTTCAGATTCCAGGCCACTAGTGAGTGTACTGTACCTGAAACGTGTTGATTAACAGAGTGGACAAATGACCTCAATAATTCTAATACAAATTAAGTTTTTTATCGTTTCTATATTCTAACTTCGATTGCTGTTAAAATAATATCTTTGCAAGCTATAACTACCGAGAAATTAATTTCAATTAGTGTTGCAAAATCGATGATGTATGAGATAAGATAGTGTCACAAAAAGTCAAGAAGACTGGACATGCCGGTCTCCGCGGAGAGGAGATTAATTTCAAGTCTCTTCTAGGAAACGAACGTCGGGCAGCCTGGCGGCTTGTCTGCACGTACACTTCTTCATCAGCACGCTGTTTCTCTGAGTTCTGCAACCAATGCTCGTCACTCCCAACACATCTCTCACAAAACCGCTGCATAGGTCCACTGCTGTAGAGCAACATCTTAACTCTGACACTACAGCCCCCTAGAATGTAGTTATAGTTTGCATAAATACTACGGCTTTTTAAAAGAACAGATAGCCTATCCCTATGTGTGAAAAGTTTCAGCCTACTATTATTTAGGCTGATTTTTATCGAATGTGTGCGTGTGTGTGTGTCTAATGCCTACCCACTTCACTTGCGTGATTCGGGTTCCGCATATTGCTGATAGATGGCAGAACTGTGACCCATTTTGTAGGGCTCTGAGTTCTTAATTCATGACTGGCCTACGTCTGTGTTCATTACACAATGGAGTGGGCCATGAAAATTTTAGCTCTCCTGGCAATGGTTGAAAATTTTAGCTCTCCTGGCAACGGTTGAAAATTTTAGCTCTCCTGGCAATGGTTGAAAATTTTAGCTCTCCTGGCAACGGTTGATAATTTTAGCTCTCCTGGCAATGGTTGAAAATTTTAGCTCTCCTGGCAACGGTTGATAATTTTAGCTCTCCTTGCAACGGTTGAAAATTTTAGCTCTCCTGGCAACGGTTGAAAATTTTAGCTCTCCTGGCAATGGTTGAAAATTTTAGCTCTCCTGGCAACGGTTGAAAATTTTAGCTCTCCTGGCAATGGTTGATAATTTTAGCTCTCCTGGCAATGGTTGAAATTCCTGGTTGTTTTAGCTCTCCTGGCAATGGTTGAAAATTTTAGCTCTCCTGGCAACGGTTGAAAATTTTAGCTCTCCTGGCAATGTGAAAATTTTAGCTCTCCTGGCAATGGTTGAAAATTTTAGCTCTCCTGGCAACGGTTGAAAATTTTAGCTCTCCTGGCAACGGTTGAAAATTTTAGCTCTCCTGGCAACGGTTGAAAATTTTAGCTCTCCTTGGCAACGGTTGAAAATTTTAGCTCTCCTGGCAACGGTTGAAAATTTTAGCTCTCCTGGCAACGGTTGAAAATTTTAGCTCTCCTGGCAACGGTTGAAAATTTTAGCTCTCCTTGGCAACGGTTTTTTAGCTTGCAACGGTTGAAAATTTTAGCTCTCCTGGCATTGAAAATTCTCCTGTAAAATTTTAGCTCTCCTGGCAATGGTTGAAAATTTTAGCTCTCCTGGCAACGGTTGATAATTTTAGCTCTTCTTAATAGAAATAAAACTCTTCCTGAGTTTGATTTACTTATTATATTGTATTCACGCTACAATTTTCAAATTTCACACAACTTCGGCGGGCCACGTTATGCATGATGTATATCTGTGAGGAGTTACGTCGTGTACTAGGGTGAGTGTATATATAAGAGTTCGTGTAAGTGTAGTGTAGGGAATAGGTGAGAATGGGTTAGGAAGGAAGAAGGGGAAACCCGGTGCCGGCACGTAGCCTACTCCTGTCGGATAGCACCAAGGGGGCCGCCAGGCTTAACGTCCCCGTTCAACGGACGAATCACTATCAACAGTGACATATACCTTCTCTTCATATGCACTGCGGAGAGATTTGGGATTTAACCAAGTGACTGAAAATAAGTGATTCGCCAAATTTTATCAAAATTTTTAAGTTAAACTTATCAAAAAGCATCTTAAAATTACGTAAAATACTTTGAATGCAGCTGAAATCCCGGAGAGGGAGGAATGGAGATTATTTTGTGCTCCGAAAAGGAATTTCCCCACTCCGGTGCTAACTTTCGAGATGACGACTAGTATACGAAATGGGTCAGCAGTCCACCTCAGTGTTCTGTTATTATTTTTCTTTCTGGACTTTGCCGGTTTCTCTGGCGACCTACTTATGCCAAGACTCAGGAACTTCTTCGTAATGTGACATGCCTGCAATATTGTTACTCTTGTACTTCAAGTTAGAACACTTACTGTGAAGGACAATTTTAACAGTTATGTTTCTGTAACTTTTTACTTCCGCCTTCAAATATTTGTAGTATTTTTTAATTTTAATTTTTTATTGACAATATCTATCACGTATTTTCTCTTTTTAAACTTGACTGCTATACTAACATAATATCCTACTTGTTATCTACTGTCTTGTCTGTATTATTTCTTTATTATTAGACTTATTATATTATTATTATATTATTATTATTATTATTATTATTATTATTATTATTATTATTATTATTATTATTATTATTATTTTCGAGGAATATCACTTTTGTGATATTATTCGGTTGAGAAACTTTATCATCCAGTCTGCTGTCGAAAAATCTGAAAGCTTAGAATTTATAAAACAGTTATATTACCGGTTGTTCTTTATGGTTGTGAAACTTGGACTCTCACTTTGAGAGAGGAACAGAGATTAAGGATGTTTGAGAATAAGGTGCTTAGGAAAATATTTGGAGCTAAGAGGGATAAAGTTACAGGAGAATGGAGAAAGTTACACAACACAGAACTGCACGCATTGTATTCTTCACCTGACATAATTAGGAACATTAAATCCAGACGTTTGAGATGGGCAGGGCATGTAGCACGTATGGGCGAATCCAGAAATGCATATAGAGTGTTAGTTGGGTGACCGGAGGGAAAAAGACCTTTAGGGAGACCGAGACGTAGGTGGGAATATAATATTAAAATGGATTTGAGGGCGGTGGGATATGATAGAGAATGGATTAATCTTGCTCAGGATAGGGACCAATGGCGGGCTTATGTGAGGGCGGCAATGAACCTCCGGGTTCTTTAAAAGCCAGTAAGTTAGTAAGTATTATTATTATTATTATTATTATTATTATATTATTATTATTATTATACACTAAAATATAACATCATCTTAAAAATGTTATTAACAGAAAAGATTGTATTAGAGACCTCGGTGTATTAATTGACAATAAATTATATTTTCACAACCACATTGATTATATTCATAACCATGCAATAAGAATGTTAGGAATAATTCGGTCAATTATTTATTCTTTTTCAACACCTGACTCTCTTTTACTACTATACTATACATTAGTGAGATCGAAACTCGAATATGCATCTGTAGTTTGGAACTCTATTACTAGTTCTGATTCGGCAAAACTGGAAAATATTCAAAGGAAATTTATTTCATTATGTTCAGCCTAATAACTCTGGGTATAACTATGATAAAATGCGAGCACTTTAAATGTCGAAGCCTGTATGCCAGACGTCATGATCTCGATTACTTATTCTTATGCAAGGTCCTTAAGGGTGACATTAATTGTCAATCTTTCTTAAACAGTGTCAGCCTTCGTATTCCTATGAAGGACATGAGACATCACAAACTCTTCTATATTAGAAATTCTAAATCTTCCTCGCCGGTCTCCAGATGTATTAAAAATGTTAACATGCTAACCATTCAATGTATTAGAATATTAGCACTGTCTTTGCTAATATTATTTGCATAATCCTGATACACAAATTGGTAGTAAGAATCAACTCCTTTCCCTAATATTTTTAGTATTAATTCTTGTAAATTAATTATTGTAATCTACGTTCTTCATTTTGTTGTTAACCCAAGTATTTAATTTGTATCATAGTTGTTCATTTTAATGTATTAATTGTATCACTCTGCTGGACTTTTATTGGCCAATGACTGTTGTCCAGCACATAAATATCAATAAATAAATAAATTATTATTACTGAAAATTCTCACAGTGAATGGAAACAAATATTTTATTATGATATGTCAAGAATGCAGCTGATCACCTTTAATTTGTATAGTATATATTACAAATTCTCTGATAAATCAATACCAAAATAGCATTAATAGACATTTAAATATACGTTTGTAAATATCTTACTCTTTGCCAACGACGCAATATTCTTTGGGAAATCAGAAGATGAGTTGCAGCAATCAGTTTATCAATTTGAACTTTTAGCTAATGAATACAAAATAAAAATTCCTATCAATAAAACAAAGGTCATGGTTTTCCAAGCAAAATGTCCTGTTAAAAGCAGACTTTGCGTGTATAATATACCAATAGAACAAGTATCTTCATTGAAATATCTTCGGTACAATATATCTTACGGAAATGATATGGACATCACATCAAAATTGCTCAATTGCAATAGCGTCACGAGTCTCGTTAACCTATACTTCAAACATTCATTGGTTCAAAAACATGCAAGAATTCAAGCATATACTTCATAAGACATTAGCAGGGTCTACCCTAGCCTAGGGTAGCGAAGCCTGGACCTACACAAAATGTGATTAGTCTAGTAAAATTAGATTTTTAAGACGAACGGTAGGTTAACGCGATTAAATAAAAAAAATTCAAACATACTAACTAAAACAATTGGACTTCACTTCCGTTGGCGAATATATTGACATACACAGAAAAAATTAGAAGTAACATATGCGAAGGACTATCCGATTCTGTATAGGCCTACCCCTTCAACTTTAGAATTATCGTCCTGAGAGCAGAAGATCTCTAGGGATATCCTTAAATACTAGAGAGAACGTAATAGCCATTGGTCTAATACGTGAGAGGATGAATATTATTATTATTATTATTATTATTATTATTATTATTATTATTATTATTGGGGAAAACACGGTAATTTTACTGGAAGCAAATAAAGTGATAGGTTTGGAAGTAAATCCCGAAAAGACAAAGTATATGATTATGTCTCGTGACGAGAATATTGTACAAAATGGAAATATAAAAATTGGAAATTTATCTTTTGAAGAGGTTGACAAGTTCAAATATCTTGGAGCAACAGTAACAAATACCAATGATACTCGGGAGGAAATTAAACACAGAATAAATATGGGAAATGCCTGTTATTATTCGGTTGAGAAGCTTTTATCATCCAGTCTGCTGTCAAGAAATCTGAAAGTTAGAATTTGTAAAACAGTTATATTACCGGTTGTTCTTTATGGTTATGAAACTTGGACTCTCACTTTAAGAGAGGAACATAGGTTAAGAGTGTTTGAGAATAAGGTGCTTAGGAAAATATTTGGGGCTAAGAGGGATGAAGTTACAGGAGAATGGAGAAAGTTATTACACAACACAGAACTGCACGCATTGTATTCTCCACCTGACATAATTATGAACATTAAATCCAGACGTTTGAGATGGGCAGGGCATGTAGCACATATGGGCGAATCCAGAAATGCATATAGAGTGTTAGTTGGGAGGCCGGAGGGGAAAATATCTTTAGGGAGGCCGAGACGTAGATGGGAAGATAATATTAAAATGGATTTGATGGAGGTGGGATATTATGATAGAGAATGGATTAATCTTGCTCAGGATAGGGACCAATGGCGGGCTTATGTGAGGATGGCAATGAACCTCGGGTCCCTTAAAAGCCGTAAGTAAGTATTATTATTATTATTATTATTATTATTATTATTATTATTATTATTATTATTATTATTTGCCCACTAAAACTTCTCTAGAGCCTATGAAAAAGAAACTGAAACAAATCTTCATTAAAACTTAAAATAATCAGTGATTTTGGTACCATATACCATTATTACTACTACTTTTACTATCAGTTGTCATGGTCATTTTTAATCGGTTTATTTTACGACGCTTTATCAACTGCGATGGTTACTTAGCGTTTGATTGAAATGAAGGTGTAATGCCAATGAAATTAGTCCGACGTCCAGACCCGAAAGATGCCCAGCATTTTCTCTTAATGTGTTGAGGTGAAACTCCGGAAAAGACCTCAACCAGGTAACTTGTTCCAATCACGATTTGAACCCGGGCCCGCTTCATTTCACAGTCAGACATGCTAGCTGTTACTCCACAGCGGTGGAAAAAATTTTGGTTTATTTAACGACGCTAGCAACTTGCAGAGGTTATATCAGCGTCGCCGGTATGCCGGAATTTTGTCCCGCAGGAGTTCTTTTACCTGCCAGTAAATCTACTGACATGAGTCTGTGGCATTTAAACACACTTAAATGCCATCGACCTGGGCCGGGATCGAACCCACAACGTCGAGTACAGAAGGCCAGCACTATACCGACTACGCTACCCAGGGCTACACACAGCTGTGGACTGTAAATGATCATGATCTTAATCATCATTGTCACCATTGTCATGAACATTACCCCTTTCTTCGCCGGATATATTGCATGTGAGAAACAATAAACGGTGAAAGGTTTTTTTGTCTACAAATCAAGAGAAGGAAAAAATTATCACGCATACCGAGATATTATTATTATTATTATTATTATTATTATTATTATTATTATTATTACAAATGTAATCTTCATCTTACGATGTTGGTGACGTATAAACGTCCGTTGATGTGACACATTAATGAATTTAAATACTATTATAGTCACTATAGTCACGTGACTATAATAGTATTTAAATTCATTATTATTTTTTTTTCATAGTATTCTGCCCAAGGGTAGGTCTTTCACTGCAAACCCAGCATTCTCCAGTCCTTTTTATTTTCTGCCTTCATCTTAGTCTCCGCATATTTAGATTCATTTTTTCGTTGCCAGATTTATTTAATAATAACATATATATATATAAAGCATATATATATATATTTATTTTATATATAAACGTTACATTAAATACCCCGAAAGAGCAAAGCCCGTGTTCGGGGACAGTTCCGTTACATAGATATACATACTGTGTAGACAAAATACTTAGGAAAAAAGGTCATATAAAGATGATAATAAGCTTAGTAAATAATAATACTAGTAATAACTGAGTGAAAAATGAGACGATGTTGAGATTGGTGGATTAATATTAAATTATTATTAGTAGTATAATTCGTACAGGTCATGTTGATATAGTAACCAAGATAAGATAGTAAAAATACACTTAGGATAGAAATAAACTTGTTTTACAATACACGGTACATAATATATATACAGGGAAGTCTGTCATATAAATTTTTTAATTCTGGATCTGAAAATTTCATTGCTTACAGTAGTCAATTCTGGATGAAATTTTATTATCGAATTATATAAACGTGGACCATAATTTGTACTGTGTAGTAAAGCAGCAGATGTGAAACATTTAGGTTCAACTAATTTAAGAATTTCATTTCGTCTTGTATTATGATCATGTGGCTGAGCTACAAAATTCATTCTATTTTTAAGATAGAATTTCATTAAAGAGTATTTATAAATTTGATCAATTCTAAAAACATTCAATTCGCAGTGGATCAAATTTGTTGGAAAATCCAGTCGCCTAAATATGATCCATATATCTTAATATTGTCTATTATTATTATTATTATTATTATTATTATTATTATTATTAATATTAGATTTAACAGACGCCAAATAGGTGTGCTCAAATTTCTCTAGAGTTTGAGTGCGAAAAATAGATTATGAAATTTGAAGTTTCTTAAAAGCAAATCTTCATTAAATCTTAAAATAACAATCAGTGATCGTTACTATCGTCATCGTCATCATCATCATCATCATCACCCGCATTGCCATGTTATTGCTCGGTAAAGGTTGGCAGCAGTGCGTGCATGTATCGATCCGCCACACCCAGCAGACCGTCCGTTTGCCACGCTGCTTTTCGCATTTGTTGTGACGCATCGCAGGGATCGGGAAGGCCCTGTCTTGTCTCAAGGTAACCACATCAAAAATCGAACCCAGTCCTTGTACTTGTCACGTAAGCTCTTCCTCCTCCTCCTCTAAATTAATTTCATTGAGAACAAAGAAGCCTGACAATTGAGTGATTTTCTGAAATTCCCATTCATAAGGTTTCAACTCTAGTGGCAGATCTCCATTCATAATTGTTTTCGTTTAGTAGGCAGAAACTGATGAACATGGGAAAATTATTTACCTACTTTCAACGTTTAAGTTCTATGACCTTTTTTTGAAACTCAAGGCAAGTTTAAAACTTGTCTGATCATTTTCACCTGCGTCTTCCACTACATCTTTCATTCAACTCCTCCTTTCTAATCAAGAGCATAGACCAGGCATGTCAATTGATGCCCACAGGAGCAAGCGCGCTCTTTAGAGCCCAGGAGAGCCTGAGCGCTTTACAGCGGAAAGGAAAGAGACAGACGAAAGAGGTGGTATATGCCGCTTGGTCGAGCTATATTCAGGGATGGCCAGCACTGATTCAAGAGATAAAGGGAAGAGAACTTATCAAAACTGTATCCATGTTAATTTTTAGATTTGCCTGAGAAGTATAAGTGCATTATAAGAATGTAAGATTTAATTTTAATGCTCATTTTTCACAAGTTTGATTTTTTTATTCAAAAGAAATATTTTCTCAACTTTTCGTATAGAAAAGTGAAATTTTCAGGTATAGGCCTATTTATTTAGTAGCCTTACAGAAAGTTTTCGTGAATCTAATATAACGTAGATACGTATTACTGAAGATAGTGTATTGAAAATTTTGAAAATATTCGCATGGAAATTTTATGTAAGGAAATTAATTAACAAAGCAACTACTGTTACATCATCATCAAAATATACGTGCCCATGTGTTGTAAAAATGTCAGCTCTATAGCTTTAGCAGATTTCGAGAAAATAATTTAATATTCTGATGATAGGAAGTTGCTCACAAATATCACCTTAAAAGCATAATGCGATAAGAGTTTTGTTATGTAATATTAGTTACACTTAAAACAGATACAGTACCTAGGTAACTTTGCTTTGTA
Organism: Periplaneta americana; assembly: GCA_025594305.2. Taxonomy (NCBI): domain Eukaryota; kingdom Metazoa; phylum Arthropoda; class Insecta; order Blattodea; family Blattidae; genus Periplaneta; species Periplaneta americana. The sequence goes on from JAJSOF020000027.1 coordinate 83,174,629, forward strand.
CTGTAATATTGTTTTGATTAGTTTATTGATTACTTTTGTAAGGCTAAAGATACCATCAATATAAATTCCAACTTACCATGTCATACTCAATCTCTTTCTTTGGAATATCACTTTCTTTATGAATCATGTGTTTCATCCACTTAATACAGTATTATAATATTATACTACTATGGAATTTAAGTGGATATTCCTTCTTAACTCTCTATTATGTTATTAAGATTTAAAACACAAGTGCAATATTAAGAAATCAGTGTTAGTACTTTTGTTTTACAGACAATATAGATAGTATTAAACAGAAAGAAGCCATATAAAAATAACGACATAAAATTTCACGTTCCGTTTGAAGTTTGTGCACCACTGTTTTCTTAATCCACAAGTTGCTTATTCATATACACAACCCTTCCTCTTTCCATACTTAGCACTTGCTGCCCGCGCACGACGTCAAGGTCAGAAAAATGCGCTTGCTTTGACATCACTGGCATAGACAATAGAGGTGAACAACGATCGAGAAAGCAAGACTAACAGCGCCCGCAAAGCCGAAAACCCGCACGACAATGTTCTATACATCGCGTCGTTGACGTAAAGACTGCTTGTGAGTGTTTCGAGACGCCGAGATTGATCACTCCCGAAGTCCCAAACGTCAAGCGGCCTTGTAAGTGAACACAATTTTTAGGACATATGGGATGGATGTTGAATCATCTCATATGCTGCTGGATTGCCCAGGCTTAAGCCAAATTAGGCATAGATATCGCTGGAAGCACACGCTGTCTTTCGAGGACTTTCAGAAAATAAAACTCCTGCTGCCTGTTGGTTGACTTCTAGTTAATGGGCGTTCAGTGGATCATTTGTGCTTTGGTATTTCAGTAGCTGTCTATTAGAGATGAACAAAACTAACTGCCACTCTCGCTCGCTGTGTTCGTTGCATTTGTCTTTCGAGTCTCGGCTCGTCATTCTCGAAATAGCATTTGGTCGGCGTGGAAAGATTTCGTAACTTTGACTAACATACTGTCCGTTACTCAGGAGAAGACGAGCGGAAAGAATGTGACCTTCTTGACTATCGCTGCTGATTATTATAAACATCGCTCAGATAAGCATCCCAGTAGCCAGGTTATTACTCTTGCAGGAAACATGAGTAAAAATGCGTATGGAAATTAAAGCTGAGTTGAACAGAAGGAGACCTAATGTTTCCGCTTACTGCAGTACAAATATTGGACGTGTTGTCTTACGTTATCTGTTCACATCCCTTCCTCCTCAGTCCGCTCTCGTCTTCTCCTGAGTCACCGACAGTACGTCATTGAAATAAATAACATAAATGTTTAAATGAGACAAAAAGACAGAACAGTATCTTAGTTATCAAAATGTTCTGGTTCTGTTATATGATATTACATATGATTATTTAAATAAAAAAAACAATTCTCAAATAAATTTGCATTTCTAAGAAACATAAAACATGACATTAACATCTTTTTACTTGAGATTGCACACTTTATCTTAAACATATGAAAAGGAAATTCCTAGCCTTTTAATAAGGGCCTAGTAATTAAATAAATACTGGGAACTATTATACACTGAAAGGTAGAGATGTTTCAAATAGGCTACTTGATTGATTGTTTATACATATTTAACAGTTGCCAAAGTAGATAAAAGTTCAGTCAGGTATAAACAACTGCTGACTTCGGGACTTGATCAATATCGAGTCTCGGAAAACTCACAACCAGTCTTTACGTCAAGGACGTGACGTAATACAACATTGTCGTGAGGGTTTTCGGCTTTACGGGCGCTGATATTCTCGTTTTCTCGATCGTTGTTCATATCTAATTCCAACCAATGCGTAATATTTACGTTTGTCCTTAGGCAACATTTAATTTTTTCCCTTGCTTGGCCTATATTGCTCCATCCAGCTAAGATGTATGAGGGGAAGGACTATCTTGTCAGCTGCTTTGTAAACATGTATTATTATGTGTGTACTTAACTTCAGAGTAAATGTGCCTCAACTTCGAAATCTACTTAAAAGTATCTGTGCGACTAAACTTTTTTCTAAGCTGTACATGCTTTCTCAGTCGACATTATCCGGTTACCCACCTTAAATTTCTCCCTTACAAAGGTTGTGGATGTACAGTAATTCTGTGCGGTCTTACCACAGTCTAGCATATACAGTCACGAAGCTCAACACGTAGTAAATATGCATCCATAGACAGTTGCTCACCACTAGGATCGCTAATATCGCCTCATTACAGGCAATGCGAAATAGTACCAGCAGAGTCTATTGTCCCTAGCACCCTTACAACTCAAACTTCGTGACTGCATATACTAGACTATGGTCTTACTACCACATCTCATGACTTGTATTTCAAACATTTACTTCTAGTAATACGATATAGTTCATTGGATATATTAATTTTATCTTAGTTGTATTGAATTTCACTTCTTGAAATTGTATTACCGAGATGTATGTATCAACCTGTTCTACTGCTTGACCATATACTGAAAGGTCGTGGATACAATCCCAGACAGAGCATCAATTCTAGACCGGTTCCACCACGTAAGAATACAGATGCGAAGAGAAAACAGAACGTCCAGAGATTAATCCCAACCGCTCGCCATCCCTTATGCATTCGAATCTGCGTTGAAATTAATATACAGAGTAAACCTACGTAATGTCATAAATTTCAGGGGTTATTCTTTGACATATTTCGAACGAAACAGTTAAATACAATTTTGCTCGTATTTTCTTTCCTTTAGAGATAAAAATTATTTTATATAAAATATTTCATAGCGTGTTTCACTGAAAGGCATTGATTTAATTCCCAATATGCTCAGTCAATTTAAGAGAGCAGTGTATTATGATCACTATTACATTTTTACTACGTCATACTACTTTTAACCATGATGATGGAAGAGTGGAACAGAGAAAAATTCATCATATGATGACCTCCCTAGTATTTGATTTTTTCTTTGTTTGAAATATCATTGTCCTTTCAATAATTGCACATTTAAAATAATTCTTTTATTTCATCACCAATAAAACTTTTCTTTCATTTGTCTTGTTAATCATGGCTGCTTATCTTACAAATTTTATCACCGCCCTAGCATTTAGTTTTTATCTTTGTTTCTTTGTTGTTATACTTTCAATAACTGTACCTTTTAAAATTATTCACGTTTATTTCATTATCCATAATTAAAACTTTTCTATCATTTGTCTTGTTTATATTATTTAAGTCTGCTGTATGAGATTATGGATAGTTACGTATCAGAGATTGTTTAACATATATTGATAATTGAAGTGGAATGCAACTGTTTTAATAAAAATGAAACCGAATCAACAAAGTCTTCTTGACTATTAATCGTCCATAGAGTTTAATGAAGATTGTATAGTTGGCACAACTGGTAACAAGAGAACAGCTCATCATAACACACTACTGCCATCTAGCGGAATATTTGTAATGATGAGATGGTACAATAATACATTTTCAAGATAGTTTAGTATTTCAGTAAGTCAATTAATATTTTATTGTATTAGATACTTTATTTCTTGTAATCTTTATATACTTTCTTCTAATCGTGTAACAGTCAATTAAATCCCTCTCGAGTTTTGATTTTCTGTAGATAAATCAAAACCTCTCGTGAGATAACTGTAGACAAATGATTGAAAGAATTTCAGTTTTCCCTTTAAATGTGCTGAAATTTGTTCCCAACAAATGTAACTTTTCATTCTGCAAATAAATTTTTCAATGTAAATTATTTTCTTAAATATTTGCGTTTATTTATTTTGCTCGTATTTTAATTTAGGCTACAGCAATAAAATATTTGTCATTACTGTCAATTGTTATTCTTTTATTCCACAGAGGTTAACAAAATAATCAATATTTTATGAGTGATCTGTTTGTAACTGGCAAGAGTTTTCCCTCTAGATAGAATACATTTTTATTTATCTTTCCGCTTCATTGCACTTGATCACACGCGTCACTCAAAATAGCGCATTTAGTCAATCTTCAAAGATACGCAGGCCATTCCATTCATCTGTTCACAGAGAGCGCCTTACAGGTACATTGATATGTCTGGTCTGGCTCATTTGATAAAGCTGCTCATACGAAAGGTCTGCTTGACGCTGATTTACTTTCCAAGATTGGAAATAACTGCATAAGGATTTGTTTCATAAGGCTTATGAGGAAGATCTGGTTCGCATTGATGTAGGAGGTTACTTCTCAAGATTAGAACTTCGTAATGATTCATCAATAACTCTCATTATGTTGAAGACCTGACTTACAGTGATATTTCACAAGATTCCAAATAACTGCGTAAGGATTCGTCGATAAGTCTCATTATGTTGAAGACCTGACTTACAGTGATATTTCTCAAGATTCCAAATAACTGCGTAAGGATTCGTCGATAAGTCTCATTATGTTGAAGACCTGACTTACAGTGATATTTCTCAAGATTCCAAATAACTGCGTAAGGATTCGTCGATAAGTCTCATTATGTTGAAGACCTGACTTACAGTGATATTTCTCAAGATTCCAAATAACTGCGTAAGGATTCGTCGATTAGTCTCATTATGTTGAAGACCTGACTTACAGTGATATTTCTCAAGATTCCAAATAACTGCGTAAGGATTCGTCGATAAGTCTCATTATGTTGAAGACCTGACTTACAGTGATATTTCTCAAGATTCCAAATAACTGCGTAAGGATTCGTCGAGAAGTCTCATTATGTTGAAGACCTGACTTACAGTGATATTTCTCAAGATTACAAATAACTGCGTAACGATTCGTCGAGAAGTCTCGTTATTCTGACTCACAGTGATGTATCTGTCTATTATTGAACCTATGTTCAACGAATTTTTATATTCTAAAAGACTTCATCATCTTCCGTAACTGTAGAAATAAGATCATAAGTCATTCTTTAAATAATGGTTAGGTTATTATGAAGAACTCTGCGAAAAAATACACTATTACAATCTTAGTTTATTACCGGGAGAGAAAATTTCATGTTCTTGAATAGATGAGAAATGGCATATCGAGTATCTTTAAAAATGTAACATACCTCATCTTCGCAGTTTTTCTGCCATTTGCCGTTTCAGATAAAAAATGTATGTGCTCAGCACTATTATAACTCGTGTAGGACTTAACAGTACACCCCTAATGCATGCTCTTCCTTTTAAATCCAACTCTTGCACTTTACGGAGAAAATCGGTGCTGGGTAAAAAAAAAATCTTAAGCTATCGCTTATTGTAGCACTCCTTTTCTCGCCATCAAAATCTTTACTCTATGTGGAAATGTCTGCACTTTTGAGTGAACACAATATACATAGACTACTTTAAACATAATATGAAGTGCAATTTTAATAAATCGAACGAATGAATGAATGAATGAATGAATGAATGAATGAATGAATGAATGAATGAATGAATGAATGAATGAATGAACAATTATGTAATAACTGGAACAATGTAGGATAGATGACTGAATGTTTCAATGAATTGATAAATGATGGACGAATATAGCAGTAGTAGTCGTAGCAGTAATAGTTGTGGTAGTAGTATTAATAGAGATAGTAGTAGTTTCAGCAGTAGCTAGTAAATCGGCGCTGATGTGGAGACATCAATGTCGGACATAGCCTAATCAAAATAGCATATAGCAAGAATCGAAAAATTGACAATGTAAATAGGCTAGACATGGAGATAGTAAATACACAAAACGAAAGATAAACTGCATTTAAAGCAACTCTGCGTAGAATAGCCGCTTGATAGCCAGAAAGATCACTTATGAGAGTGTTTACTTTCCATAGTAACAATGTCTTCACGAAATAAGTGGATTCTCGGAAGAAGTTTTAACACATAAATACAGAAGATGTTGACGCACTCATACTCACACAAATAATTATGCAACTAATAAAGGTTTTGATGGTTGTGTTGGTAGTTCAAGGTGAGCCAATAAAACGGGAGATTTTCAGATTCGCGTCTTTTCGACTGTTGTCGGGTATTTTAATCGTTAAGGGGAGGTTGTAAGCTGATCTGGATCAAAATTAACATTTTTTGGTTTTTAGCTGAACTAATAAATTAAGACAAAGTCGGTAGGTTAAGGAAGATCACAACTACAGGTGTGCAAATTTTCATAGATGTAGATTGAATAGTTTCTGAGATAAGTGTACCTGAAGTTGCTAAATTTAACACGGCGAGGATAGGGCTTACAACCTCCCCTAATGCAACAATCTTTTCTTCACTCGATAGCATTTGTTTATAATGGATCGTTGGACGGGTGAACAACGTGCTTTTGCTATTAAGGCATATTACAAAAATAATGATAGTTTCATTGTTGCAGAACGGCTATTTCGACGTCATTACAATATCCATCGCAATGATCCAGTACCATCAGCCCGTGTAATAAAAATCTGGATTCAGAACTTTCAAGTAAAGGCTGGTTCACAATAAACCGGAAACGAGAATCGGAACGAAAACGATAAAATTGTTTAAATGTGTACATTTAAATGTGAACATTCACAATTAACGAAAAGCTTGCCGGAGCCCGGGACCGGGAACGGAGAGTTGGCCAAGTTTCAACTTTGGCGTTCACGTTTCCGATCACAGCCCACTAGATTCATTCTATTGCCATCTAAAAGCTATTTTGTAGTATATTTTGTAGCAAGAAGACCATGATATAAACTATGCATTATTTTGTTCTCTGCTGTGTATTATGGAGCAAGTTTTATTTGATGAGATTCTAATATTGAGTATTGAGGAAAATCCTCGTATAAAGATGAGAAAATGAAGGAGAATACGTGGCATTCAATAGCTGCATCTTTGAACACCGATCGTAAGTGAATCATATTTTATTACTGTATTGGTTGTATTACACACTACATATTCATGCTTTAATTCAATAACTACTGTTGTGTTCATTTTTGTTCTATTACAAATGTTTCTTCCCTAATTATTTTACGTTATGGTAGACTTAAAATAGGTTATGATAATAAAGATGCATGAGCATATTTATAGTACCGTTGAAATTTTGGAGTTGGTTAACCTGTGTTTATGTTGGCTGCTTTGTACTCATGAGAGAACGCCATTGGTCAATTATACACAAATAACGTCAGAATGTGTAATATCGACTTTACATATCGTTATTGACATGCATATCGATATACATAGTCGTCTACGTTCTCGGTTTATTGTGAATCAAAAAATGTCATATTCACGTTCTCTGCTTCTCGTTTTCATTCAGGTTCTCGTTTCCGGTTTATTGTGAACCAGCCTTAACTGGTTCTGCGTTAAAGAAGAAGTCTCCAGGTAAGCAAAGATCTGTACGTACCCCGGAAAACATCAACGCCGTGAGAGTTGCTATGATCCGTAGTCGTAAACGTTCTGCCAGTCGTCGTCATGCAATTTCACTTGGCTTGTCAAATACGAAGAATTCTTCATAAGGACTTGCACATGCATCCATACAAAATTCAAGTAGTGCAGACATGCTGATAAAGTAAACCACATGACTTTTTGCCAACAATTCTTGGATAAAATATTAACGAAGACATTGTCCACAATATGCTGATGACAGATAAAGGAGAAAAAATGGAAGTATAAGGGTACAGTGCATCTGTTATTAATAGATTTCAAAAAAGCATATGACTCAGTTAAGAGAGAAATTTTATATGATATTCTTATTGAATTTGGTATTCCCAAGAAACTAGTTCGATTAATTAAAATGTGACTTAGTGAAACGTACAGCAAAGTTCGTATAGGTCAGTTTTTGTCAAATGCGTTTCCATTTCACTGTGGGCCAAAGCAAGGAGTTGCACTATCACCTTTACTTTTTAACTTTGCTCTAGAATATGCCATTAGGAAAGTCCAGGATAACAGAGAGGATTTGGAATTGAACGGATTACATCAGCTGCTTGTCTATGCGGATGACGTGAATATGTTAGGAGAAAATACACAAACGATTAGGGAAAACACGGGAATTTTACTGGAAGCTAGTAAAGAGATAGGTTTGGAAGTAAATCCCGAACAGACAAAGTATATGATTATGACTCGTGACGGGAATATTGTACGAAATGGAAATATAAAAATTGGAAATTTATCTTTTGAAAAGGTGGAGAAGTTCAAATATCTTGGAGCAACAGTAACAAATATAAATGATACTCGGGAGGAAATTAAACACAGAATAAATATGGAAAATGCCTGTTATTATTCGGTTGAGCAACTTTTATCATCCAGTCTGCTGTCAAAAAATCTGAAAGTTAGAATTTATGAAACAGTTATATTACCGGTTGTTCTTTATGGTTGTGAAACTTGGATTCTCACTTTGAGAGAGGAATATAGGTTAAGGGTGTTTGAGAATAAGGTGCTTAGGAAAATATTTGGAGCTAAGAGGGATGAAGTTACAGGAGAATTGAGAAAGTTACCCTACACAGAATTGCACGCATTGTATTCTTCATAATTAGGAACATTAAATCCAGACGTTTGAGATGGGCAGGGCATGTAGCACGTATGAGCGAATCCAGAAATGCATATAGAGTGTTAGTTGGGAGGCCGGAGGGAAAAAGACCTTTAGGGAGGCCGAGACGTAGATGGGAAGATAATATTAAAATGGATTTGAGGGAGGTGGGATATGATGATAGAGAATGGATTAATCTTGCTCAGGATAGGGACCAATGGCGGGCTTATGTGAGGGCGGCAATGAACCTCCGGGTTCCTTAAAATCCAGTAAGTAAGTGATGAAGCTCATTTTCATCTGTCTGGATACGTCAATGAACAAAGCTGTCAATACTTCACCAACTAACTTTATCAAGTGCATAAGGAACCATTACACGTGCCAAAGTCACAGTTTGGTGTGCAAATCATCGAGCTTTATTTCTTTGAGGACGATAATGGGACATCTGTCACTGCAACATCACAACGATATGTCCCAAGAATTTTTGTCTCCGCAAATTGTCAATAATCCTCTCACAATAGAGACACGTGGTTTCAACAGAATGATGCGACCAATCACACTGCTAGACTAAAGGTTCATTGCAATGAAAATTAAACATAACGTGAGTATTAACTTAAAAATGTAAACGTTACGGTAAAATCAAGAAGTCATATCATTATTCACGATGGGAACATAAACATAACCGCAAAGATACTTAGTAACCATGGAAACATAACAACGACGCCATTTCCTCATATTCTGTCATAGTTATACAAATGCCTTACTATAATAATACCGGACAGCTAGCAGTTTTACGTGCGAACGACGATGGTGCTGCTACCTAGGCGGCCGGTGTGGTAATACTCGCGAAACAAGCTGTAATCAACTGCAGTGTATATTGTTGCTGGGCTAGTTAATAGTTTTATTAATTAGTGCTGTGTTAAAATGTCAGGGTGTATATGTGCTGTTTATAATTGCTACAAAATTACAGCATTACAAATTGCTCCGAATCGTACTTTCGATTTCCGAGGGATCATAAAACGTGAGTCAATAACATTCTTTAGTAGGCTAACTCCTTCGCCTTTGTGTTGATATAAAAATACAAATTAGCTTTTTTATTTAGACCTAATAAATGTATAGAAGTTGAAATGTATCGGAAATTTTAAGGTTTTATAAAATTAAGTTTTATTGTTGTCCACATGTCTTTACTAATAAAATTATTACAAGCATCAGATTACTGTCAATTTTATCTTTGCAGTTGTCAGCAATGCGTATATAAAGCATTAATGTAAATTCGTTCCTAATATCAGAATTGATTTTGTCTCGGTAAACCAAAGAAAAAATATGTAACAATTAATTACGGAAAGTAATATGAAGTATGCAATATTTCTCATAATATGCAGCTTTGATATAAGATAATAATTTTACATTAAATATTATTCAACATTTCTTAAGTGTTTCATGTATAATTCCACATTAGTAACTCATGTTTTAAACAATGGTCCGAATCTCGCTATGTTAATATTTGTATATGTGGACGTAATTCCATCCCTGTGCGCTAGATGTCAGGTCAGCGATTTTTCGCACTCACGCCAATGCTGCTAGTATACAGCTGTCCGGTATTAATAATAATACTAAACTGCCCCCCATTAAGGTTAGTCCTTACGGACTCAGTATATCCTCAAAAAACGTATTATAGCATATGTAAAGTTTAGGTATTAAATTTAAAAAAGCAAACAAAGAAAATGTCGTGAAACATTACAATTCCTTTAATGTGCCACCATGTGATTAATTAGGATTTGGCAGATTTTTTTATACAATTATCACAATGTTCATCCCTTGTAGATGTTGAAAAATAAAATTTCAGTCGAAATTAACTGCTATTGTGTAAAAATGTAAAATGAAAGTCCCGTTTCGAAATAATCAAGCAATAATACCTCAACGTTTTAAAATCATATTTCAGGTTCACCTTGAAATAGTGGTGAGTAGTAGGCTCATAGATCGACTTCTTCTCAAGGTGGACCTCAGCTGACTGATGACATCCCACTTCAAAATGTATCGTGGGGTTCATTGCAATGATGCCCTGCCATTGGTCAGCATTGTACGCAAAATCCATTCTCTATCATCATTGATCCCATTTTCAGCTCAAACCATTTTAGATTTCTTCCCATCTACTATCCAGCCCTTTTTTCTTAATGCTCATATGCATTTTGGATCTTACAAGATGATGTCCTAGAGTTCAAACGTCAAGAGCAATCCCTGTTCAGGTGAATCCAAGACGTGTGTTCTGAAGTTTCAATCTCCGTGTCTTTCTCCCGTCGAGAGCTCCTGTAACTTCATCCCTCTTAGCCCCAAATATTTTCCTAAGCACCTTATTCGAAACACTGCTAAATTTGTTCATTTTCAAAGTGATATCCATTCACAACCATAAAGTCCTTTCTTGTTTGTTTTATAAATTCTAACTTTCAGATTTTTTAACAGCAGACTGGATCTCAAACCTTTCAACCGTCCTGAAAGGGTTTCCCATATTTATTCTGTATTTAATTTCCTCCAAATCATTTCTATTTGTTATTTGCTTATTTGAACTTCACGCTCTTCAAAAGATAAATTTCCAATTTTTATTTTCCATTTTGCAAATTCACGTCACCAGTCATAATCATGAAAGTTTGGGAGTTTACTTCAAACTTTCTTTACTTGCTCTAAAATTCGGTTTTAATGTTTGTGTTTTCTGTAATCATTGTGAATGATCCCATTTGATGTAACCTGGGCGTTCAAACTTCTGTTTTTGTTACGTAATGTTTAAGTTTGAACCAATCATTGTGAATGGGCCTTTAGATTTGAAGAATGTGTATATTTAAATGGGTCCCACTACATTTGTAGTATTCAGGAAATAAGAATTTCGTGACTTTGGTTAACTATATTGTGTATACTTTAAATGTAAAATGAAAGTATCCTGGACTTTCAAAGTAACTCAGTGCAATAATTATTAAAGTTTTAAAATCGCTGTTTCATTGGTTCACTTTGTAGTAGTGGTTGGCATCTGAGTAGTATTAGTGGTGGTAATGGTAATGGTAATGGCAGTAGTAGTGGTAGCAGTAATTTATTAACGACGATTTCAATTGCAGAAATTAAAGAATTGTAGCGCCTTTTAAAGTCCATTGGTTTGAACCGGTAATATCGAATTTAAATGATAACATTGTATCCGTGAGACCACCGAGTACAAAATATAATAATAATAATAATAATAATAATAATAATAATAATAATAATAATAATAATAATAATAATAATAACTTAATAAGCGTATATATGATATTCTAGCCATACCCGTATTTGTATCATGAACGTTATTTTTGTTGATTAAAGTAAAGCAGTTCTTGACAATTTTAGCACCACATTTGGTTAGTTTCATTAAGAGATTACAAAATAACAATCACAAATAATTTGATTGAGTCATACAGGTATACGTAAATACAGGGACATCATTTTATTTTTACTAACATTTTTAATATTAACTTGCCTATACCTTTCTGATCAACGCCGTTTGTTACCCTCCCACGACTGGAGTTCGATGATACTGGCCACGCATATACAAACAAATCACTTTACTAGGTATAGGAGGGAAGAAAAGTAGTTCATCCATTTACGTAAATTAGAAAATATTGCGCTTTTGAGTTTAATCATTTTCATTAGGTTTTTGTTTAATCAAAATACAGTACAATATTAACAATAAGTGTTTTTACTCACGAACTGAGCTGTCCATGTGGACGTATTCATTATGCAGTGTATATTATACTGTCTATAGCACATTAGTCACAGTATAGAGAATGAAGTTAAATTGAAAAATAATCATAATATGGATATTTAAACACATTTTTTTAAATGGTGGCCGTTCATTTCGATACAGGCTTCAGTTCTAATGTACATATTATCGCACTATAGACTATTGTACCTAATCCCAATTACCAGTTTCTTCCTTCGTACTAGTAACTCATGTTGAAATAATTCTGTACCTGCTCTATAAAAGAGTACTTTACGTACTGTAAATTCAATCTTCACTTCTGCCCGATCCGAAAAGATAAAATTACTCAGACATACTAAGCTGGTGGGGGAAACCGGTATACGACGTAGGCAAATGGACGACAGTACTTGTGCGAAAATGATTCAATATTGAAAGCTCTTTCGTCACTGGAAAACGCGAACATATTTTTGGAATGTACTGTTTACTATGACCGTAAGGCTACTATGACTGTATATGCGGCCTTGGTTCTGTGTGGAGGACGGTTGAACTTCATTAGTAGAGAGGGTGGGAGTGAAGTACATTCACAAACTCAGATACAATAAAAATTGAAGTAAAAATAAAATGATGTCCCTGTATAACAAATTCTATGCTGACTGCGAGTTGTCATTTCGGGAAAAAGCTCACACTGTAAGAGAGAAAATCATAAGCACATCAAAACACTGAATATGCCAATTAATTAGGTTGAGTTACTATGGAAATGTGAACAAACGCAAGAGAGAAGGTTGGCGGTTTATTACCTCTACGTGTTTTACAACCACTTGTTCAGCAAACGTCAGAGATCAACTTTGGTTGACCCCATTTTTGCGCATAAGAAACGACTTCCCAGCCATAGGTCATTACAGCGGCATCTCTCACAATAAACGGGGTTCGTACTCTCGGCTTAAGGTATATGTACACCTTTACGTACAAAAAATGTTGTTTTGTATAATTTTGCTCTGTAACATTTTTATACAATTGAGAATGGTACCAGAAAGAGAATGAAGTTAACAGATCCCTTGAAATTATGTCTAAATTGTTTTTAAAAATTATTTTGTTTATAATTTTGACATGCGACTTGAAACATGATAGCTCATGCAGTTTTTGAGATAGAGCCACAGTTTTTTCACTGTTTTATAGCTAAAACTATTCTTTAGTGCCTGACATAGAGCTATTTTTTTTATTTTTATTTACATTAATTAAATATTACCATATATATGTAACTTACAATAATATTTTATGTTGCATAAATCATGTAAAAAATCCATAGATAATTATTAATTATATTAATGTTGTTTTACTCATTGGCAGGCACTGGGGGACATTTCAAGCTTCAAAATGACACCAATATCTTCTTGGTATCACCATATTTGGCTGAGATATTATGTTTGGAAGAATTAAATATTCTAAAATTACTATTTACAGGAAATGAGCCACAAACTTTCAGAGCCTAGAAGACTCCATCATCATATGTCACCCCTTAAGCAGCTTCATGTCGGTCCAGTTTAAGCTTCTTTCTGCCTCTCAAATACCTCCGCCTTGTTTTAACTTCAGGTGTTGATTTTTTTTTTGGCATTTTTGTCCCTATTTCCATTGATGCAACAAATCCTGCGATGGTGTTTTGTCCCAGGGTTTATGCCCATCCTCCTCAGAATTGTAATTTCTACTTTTGGACTCTTATTAAAATGACGAACGACATCATTAACACACAAATTTACAGTTTTATGGCTAACAGTAAAATATTATAAATTACTTCATTATGTAAACATTTTTTCAATCTAATGATCATGCCCAGATATCTATGCATCAATTTCGGGACTAGAAAGAAGTTTATTTTACAAGCAATGCTGGACGAGGGAATTGACTTCTACGAAGATCACTCAAAAAGTAATGCACTCCAAATGTAAGTGACCGTGGCTGATGACGCAGCATTTTGGAAAATGGGACTTATCCGAAAAACAATAAGGCATAAATCGAAAATTCTTATATCAAATTAAAGAGGAGAAAATTCACGGTTAAAATAGTTATATTTTGAAAATTCTAATTTTTCATCATTTTTTGCGTTTTGTGGGTGTACATATACCTTAAGAGAGTTTCGTCCTATTACGAGCATCTGGAGCGTACAGATATGTGTATGCATATAATCGTTAGAAATTAGATACAACTGGCTTGCTGTGTCTACTTGTATCCGCTCCAGAGTAGTTTTCAACTAGTATCGAGCACATCTGCAGCGGACTCGTTTTTGTAACTAATCGCTAGATACAGCAGACTAATTTTTATCATTGGTTGGTTGTGGCGCTATTTATTGTTTCAATGAGTTAACGATGATTGTTTAATTCAGAAAGGACGTGATGTAAATGGGCGAGATATCATATAAATTATGAAGCATTAACATACGATTTAATTGTCACTGGTATTGATCAATTTGTACGCTGAAAACATTATGAACAAATGGGAGATTGTACTGAGTTTCTGTGTAACATTATTGAATGACAAAATTTAAATAGGAGTATAATTTTATTGTACAAAATTAATGTCGTACTAGATCTGATAAACAGAATCTCATTTAATCTAGGTTAGCAAAAAAATAAATAAAACTCTTCGGATTTCCCGGTCTCTGATCGGGTCAAAAACCCTGAGAGAACTGATATCTAGCTCTTGTGGTGAATTTCAGTGAAATCAGGAGAGCATAATTAGTCAAATCCACTTTCCTCACCTCCACGCTGGGGCCTCCTGGGATCTTTCAAGATGCGAAAGAGAGAGTGGTGTGCGGAAAGCAACGGAAAGCTACCGCATTTATTTTTCAAAAGAAAAAAAACTGCAAACGACATTAAGATGTAATATATATCATATGCGGAGACTAAGAGGAAGGCAGAAAATAGGAAAGATTGGAGAATGCTGGGTTTGCAGTGACAGACCTGTTCTTAGGTAGAAAGCTATGGCTGAAATGAATGAACCTTTATATAGTAATAGTAATATGCGTTACAAGAGCGGTATGTTGAAGTTTTCATGTTCGAGGAAAAGTTTTAAAAAGCGAAACGTAGTTGAGCTTTTTTAATTTCCGAGAATTGAAAGAAAACATACCGCTCGTGTATCGTACATTATTTTGTGCGAAGATCGTTTATTACATACCTGAAAGAGGAATTTCTAATTAGTTGCAATGAAATCTCCATCTTGGTTTATGTTCAATAACGGAAAATTTGCAAAACTAAAATATCTGTCTTCAACATTGTTGCTTTAAAATGTTTTCTGTGTTTACTATACTCCAACAGGCCGTGATATACGTCGGTTTTTTTTTTCCCCCCAGTCTATGATGAGTCTGGAATCTTGTTGATTTTTTCACGGCTTCCTTAATGTTACTTGCATCACGAATACAGTAACTTTAGTGGAGTTGTAGAGTTTACTTAATTTTTGCAAATATTTAAAAACAATAATTAACAGTGCAATTTAGGTGAAATTGCAGTGGTAAGTTTCCAATTTATAATTATTACTATATTGAACGTCTCTAAAAATATGTTAAAAGCCTAAAGCAGTAAAATCAATATGTCACTTAAGCGGTAAGAAGAGGGAAATTGTTATGTGTGTTAGGTTGGGAATACTGAATGTGGAATTTTAGACTTACCGCGGATTGGTTTTGTGCGGAAACCAAGCAAATACCCACGATTTTGCACAAACTTTTTATTTAGTTACGATCATTTCATAGATTAAATTTCAGTATATTTAATAACGTCGGTCTGGATAGCGTAGTCGGTATAGCGCTGGCCTTCTATGCTCGAGGTTGCGGGTTCGATCCCGGCCCAGGTCGATAGCATTTAAGTGTGTTTAAATGCAACAGACTCATGTCAGTAGATATACTGGCATGTAAAAGAACTCCTGAGGGACAAAATTCCGGCACACCGGCGACGCTGATATAACCTCTGCAGTTGCGAGCGTCGTTAAATAAACCATAATTTAATTTAATAACATTAAATTTTACCACTTACGGCTTGCCGATTGCCAAGTAATTATCAGTCGTAATGAAGAGGAAAGTACAAGAGTCTAACAAAGTAGCCAGTAATTTTGATATGAAAATTAAAACTAATCGGTGACCGGAGAACACCTAGGGCAGGCATTTTCAACGGCTGACTCTGTGACGTCACACGTCTCTGCTCTCGTGCACTTCGAGAGGGGAAGCATAGGTGGAAGAGCAAAGCAAGGGGAGTGGCAGTGGAAGGGATGGAGATGTTTAAATAGCGGAGACACAGCATTACCCTCCCTCATGTGCTCTACCAGATCTGCTCCGAAAGGGGAAACTCTCTCCGACGTCACAGATTGGTCAGTTGGAAATAACTGACCTAGAGGAAAAAGGTCGACCAGCCGAATTCTAGCCTCACGTCCACATGCCTTAGCAGAGGTGAACGATCATCCAATCAGTATGGCAATAACGTGTAGTTAACACAATGATCCATTGACTGTTATAGCTGGCTTTCGAAACCGGATTTCGCTACTCACTGTAGTTCCCCAAATTCAGTACGATGCTGGATGGGCACCCATCTCGTACACTCCCTGACATTTCATGAGAAAAAAAATTTTTATGGGAACTCGACTGGTACCAGCGTTATTTCGGATCGCCAGTCCAAGGCATAACGTTTTAGGTCACACGGGTACGATTAATATGGAAATGCCACCGGAGTAGCTCAGGCGGTAGAGCGTTTGACTGTCGATCCGGAATTGCGCTCGGGCGAGGGTTCGATTCCCGCTTGGGCTGATTACCTGGTTGGGTTTTCTGAGTTTTCCGCAACCGTAAGATGAATGTCAGGTAACCTATGGCGAATCCTCGGCCTCATCTCACCAAATACATCTCGCTATTATCAATTCCATCCACGCTAACAGTTGAAACAGCTCGTTAAATAACCAAGTAAAAAAATATATGGAAATATTCGTCAATAAAATTAATGTAATGAGCTAATGACATTATTAGGATATTAACGAGTAAGAGCCAACAGACCATAGAACAAATAAATATGTCTAAATACAGAACATCCAGCACCACTCCCGGCCGGAAAAATGCGCCAAAAGTGGTGACAAGTGATGCAAAATGACTCCCAATATGTGGACTAAGTGTATTTCTGTATTATCAATATCAATCATCTATTAATAAAGTTTCTTGGTTTGGAATCCCTCAAAAATGAGAAATACAAAATATTAAATCACACTTTCCTGTGATATACATGCCAAAAAAACTTTTCTTTAGTGACAGACGCGAAATTATAATTTTCTAAATTTAATTTCTGAAAATTTGGCCTACCTTTTATGTAAACCTGAGTGATTCTTTCTTTTGCTGAAAATCCAGCATTCTCCAGTCTTTCCTATTTTCTGTCTTCCTTTTAGTATCCGCATATGATCCATATATTTTAATGCCATCCATTATTTGGTATCTTCTTCTGCCCCGAACTCTTCTCCCGTTCACCATTCCTTCCAGTGCATCCTTCAGTAGACAGTTTCTTCTCAGTCAGTGACAAAGCCAATTTCTTTTCCTCTTCCTGGTCAATTTCAGCATTATTCTTTCTTCAATCGCTTTTTCCAACACAGCTTCGTTTCTTATTCGGTCTGTTCATTTCACACATTCCTTCAGACATTTCTTCTCCTATCCTACTTTGACTCGTGTTTCATATAAAGATTACTGAACAGCCTCCTCTCTTTCCAATCCACATCAATTTTCTGTAGGATCCCCATCAGTTTATTCCAATCCACTCTCTCAAACGCCTTTTCTATGTCTACAAATACTATATACACTTCTTTATTCTTCTCTAGATATCTTTCGCCGATTGTTCGTAGCAGTCCAATTAGAATTAAAAATCCCAGAATTTTCCCAAGCAGCTTACAAATGCATTTAGGTTCCAACTAATGGTGAAATGACATTGGGTTCGTTTGATATTGGGCTCAGGTATGAGGTCAAAGTGTGTAGGCAACTCTTCAAGTCTTAGGAAGTACGTTCCTAATCATGGAAACTGTGTAGGCCATGATGGTGGTGATGATGATGATGATTATGTATATGATGATTGTGATGGTGATTCATTCATTCATAATATTCTGCCCAAGAGCACGTCTTTCACTGCAAACCCAGCATTCTCCAGTCTTTCCTATTTCCTGCCTTCCTCTTAATCTCCGCATATGATCCATATATTTTAATGTCGTCTATTATTTGGTATCTTCTTCTGTCCCGAACTCTCTCCCGTTCACCATTCCTTCCAATACATCCTTCAGTAGGCAGTTTCTTCTCAGCCAGTGACACAGCCCATTTATTTTTCTCTTCCTGATCAATTTCAGCTTTATTCTTTCTTCACCCACTCTTTCCAACACATCTTCGTTTGTGACAGTGATAATGCTGTGAAATATATTGCATCAAAATATGATTCAGTTGCATGTAGGCTACTCTCCTAGAAACAATTTTCCTTAACAATTTTCCAAAATTTTAGTTCCTACTAAATGCCACATTTGCAAGGTCAGGTGCTGAAACAATATTTAACTTATAAATATTAAAAGTCACTACCGCTCTTTCGGGGTATTTTAATGTAACGTTTTTATGTATATGTTATTATTAAATAAATAAATAAATAAATAAAATATAAATATATATTATACAATCAACAATCAATCAATCAACTTACTACTAAGGAACACAATAAACATTACAGTAAAGAGATCAGGTGAGAAACTTTGGGTTCGCGGACCACGGGTTGGTAACGGAAGGTGTCGCGGATTGCGGGGCTCCGTGTATCCCGGATCCGCTCAGTGAGCGCAGTCTAATTGAGCCCACATCCGCCGCCTGCAGATCTGGATGGCCTACTTCTGAACAATCAGGTCTCCAGACTAGATCGCATTATATCTCCCCGGGGCGAGAAAAAGCCCAATTACCGCCTCTTGTTTACAGATTACATATATACATAAACAAATTCAATGGATCATCAGTCTCATTGCAGCAACTTCTTCCCCAACACAACAAACTATTCAAACGAAATATACATTTACACCAGCTCAATATAATGTTTAACATTGATGCATAATTTAACTTATTCATTACGTTATTTTGCCAGTGTAGGCGGGAGAATTTTGTATGTTTAGTTTCCATCGATTCCACAAAAATTCAGTGGAACGTAATACTTGATTCGGGCATCTAGCTTCCTGGCCTCAAGGCGCTAATGCACGAATTCGAGTGAGCTCGGAAAATGTGAATTGATGGCACTGTGAACTCACCACTTCTACTGTTATGATAAAAGGAAACATCTGCTACTACACTATTCCGTCGATATAGGAGAAAGCCAATGTTTACCTACTTAGATATAACACGCGGAGCAAGTCCCCTGCAATCGGCAAGCATCATGTTTAGGTAGAGCTTGAAAGTCAAGAAATATTATGGAGAGTAGGCTAAAAACTTGATTATACAGGAATGGGTATTTAAGAGTTGTTAATAATAATAATAATAATAATGATTTATTTTAGCTGGCAGAGTTAAGGCCGTAAGGCCTTCTCTTCCACTCAACCAGCAAAAAGTGTATATACATATGCATGAACTTACAAAGAATCCAACAATTTGATTTAGATGAGAGTTACATGTATACAAAAGTTATTTACAAATTAAACAACAAAATACTATGAACTATTAATTAAACACTGAAATAAACTGTGTAGCAGAATTAAACTAAAATACATAGAATGTTAATATATTTCAAATAATATTAGGTAATAGGAAGAGATTATTACGAGACAATTAAAATACAGCACAATCAGGATGATGTCTAAAGAAAAAGTAACAATGTAGTCAGTGATAGTTTAAATCAGTATGATTGGAGTGAAATGCTAATAAGGTTATCTTTTAAGCTGTTCTTAAAGGTGTTTATTGTCTTGCAGCCCCTAATACTTTGTGACAAGGAATTCCATTGACGCGAGGTGGATATTGTAAAAGATGATGAATAACAAGATGTTCTATGAAGAGGTATACTTAGCGTGCCACAGATAAGTGATCTGGTATTTACGTCGTGGTTAGAGTATAGATAAGAAAAACGAGACGAAAGGTAATTTGGTGTTGAAGTGTGCAGAATTCGAAAGAGTAAAGACAAAGAGTGTAAAGTTCTACGTTCTTTAAGTCGGAGCCACGAGAGACTTGCGAAGGATGGTGATATGTGATCATACCGTCGGATGTTGCACACGTATCTGACGCACATATTCTGAGCTCGCTGTAACTTGACTGACAATTCAGAACTTAGGTCACTTAACAAAACGTCACAATAATCGAAGTGCGGCGTTACTAGGGTTTGCACTAGGGTAAGTTTTAGTTGCTGGGGCAAGAAGTTTCTCAAGCGACTCAAACAGTGAATGGAGGAACAGATTTTTTTATCGTTTCTTTAACTTGAAAATTCCAACTTAGATTATTATCAAAAAGGAAGCCAAGATTTTTACGACAGATGAATAAGGGATTAGCGTGTTGTTAAGGGTAACAACTGAAAGATTACTGTTATTAAGGGAGTTAACTAAACGCTTATGTCCAATAATTATGGCTTGAGTCTTACTTGGATTAAGTGCGAGTCCGAAATTGGCCGCCCAAGTGGAGACAGTGGCTAGGTCACAATTTAACTTGTCAATCGATTCATTGATCGTATTGGGTCTGGAATGTATGTAAAGTTGTAGGTCGTCGGCATAGAGGTGATATCGGCAATACTGTAAGTTCTTTGATACGTCATTAATGTAGATAGAGAAAAGTAGTGGTCCTAATACGGAGCCCTGCGGCACTCCCGCCTTTGTGCATCTCCATTGGGAGAATTGATTATCAAGTGAAACACACTGTTGGCGGTCACGTAGGTAGGAGTCCATCCAGCTCAAGGTATTGTCTGACAGGTGCAAAGCCTTCATCTTTGCAAGAAGCAAGTCGATATCAACAGAACCAAAGGCATTGCTGAAATCGAGAAGAGTTAGTGCCGTTACTTCACCCCTATCCATAGCTTCACGGATGTCCTCAGTCACTTTAAGTAGGGCTGTAGAAGTGCTGTGTCCATGTCTAAAACCCGATTGATAGTCATCAAGGAGTTTGTGTTCGTCGAGATAGTTTATAAGTTGTCCATGTACAATATGTTCTAATGCTTTTGAAAGAGTGGGAAGAATTGATATCGGTCTGTATTGGTTTACTGTAGAAGGTGTGTTAGATTTAGGTAAAGGTTTCACTAATGCCATTTTCCAGAGAGAGGGGTAGGACCCAGTCATAATAGATGCATTGAATATATGGGTGACGGTCGGCAGGATCACATCTATTATTTTATACAGGAGAGTGATATTTATATTGTCTATACCTTGGGCTTTAGATTTTATACGTCGCAGCGTCTTCATTACGTCAGTCGGGTTAATGTATTTAAAGAAGAATTTATCCCACACAGGTTGGGGGTAAGATCTGAGAAATTCAAGAGTCTCTTGCTTATGTAATGGTTCAGGTAGAGCAGTGACAAAATGTTCATTTAGACTATTGAGTGACAAGTTGATGTTATCTACCCGAGGCTTTGCTTTTGTTAGACCCAGGTTATTAAGGTTACGCCACAATTCTTTCGCACTGACCGAAGGTAGAATAAGGAATGTGCATGGCGTAATTTAGCATTTCTTACTGCTTGATTACATTTATTTCTTAAAACTTTGTAAGTATTAAAATCTAATTCGTCCTTGCTCCGTCTGTATTTACGATAAGCAGTGTCTCTGTCTGTCATGAGTAATTTTATGGCATCGCACATCCAAGGCGCAGGGTGTCTACCAACTCGTCTGGTTTTCAAGGGTGCGTGTTTATCGTATAACTGAATTACTAGGTCGTTAAATTTTTCGATTTTGTCGTCAATGTCTGGTAAGTTCCACACTTCAGTCCAAGGCAGGCTAAGTGCGTCATTGATTAATTCATCATGCTCAATATGCTTTAAGTCCCGGTATGATGTGATGCGAGGTTTATATTTTGGACAATACAAGGAATATTCTAAAAGATTATGTCGTGTGCTGAGATACCCGACGCTGGTAGTTGTCCATTCGTTAATACTAGGTGAGGATTAGTCGTGGCAATAATGTCAAGAAGTGTCTCCGATTCCTGGGTGTGGTGGGTAGCTGCGGAAGGAAGGATGGATATATTGTAAGACTCAAACATGTTCTTAAGTTGAACTGTAGCGTAATTACTTGAATTTAATAAGTTTGTATTGAAATCGCCTAAAATAACAGTATGGTCATAGTGAGGCACAAGATTAAGCAAAGGTGTTTCAAGGTCACTTAAGAATCCTGATTTAGGGGTTTGTATACAACTCCAAGGAGGCACTTTTTGTTGCTTGCACCGACTTCGATGAATAGATATTCAGGATGTTCTAAGACTTCATTCGAAGACTGGTAGACAATTTTAAACGGTAAGTCCGATCGCACATACATCGCAACACCACCTCCGCGTTTACCGATTCGGTCATTTCTACAGAGGGTGTAATTATCTAAACTTACAAGAGAAGATGATAGGGAAGGCTTCAACCACGTTTCAGAGATAAGAATAGCGTGAAGAGACAAAGGAGAGAAAATAGATTGAACTTCATTGAAATGACAGAGCAGGCTTTGAGAATTTATGTGGGCTACTTTTAAAGTGTTAGGATGCGAGCTGAAAGACGATTTTAACAGGGCACTGGTCGAAGGAACAGGTAGTGGGTTAGGGGTGGCTGGGGTGGGTGGGGGTGAGGCTGTGGAAGGGAATTCAGAAAAGTGAAAGTCGTTTGTGTGAGGGGCTGCAGACAGCAAGTCATTCACCTCGATGCAGTCGATACTGACAACTTACAGAAACTAAATTAGTATAAACTAATAGTAATGCAATAATGACAGAGATTAATAATAATATTGATATGATAACAGTAATAGTGAATATTGCAAGCCTACCACTAAAAATTGAATTACTAACTAAGAAAATGTGGTAGTGTATGATATTATGACCTAGTGCTTGCATATTAACTACGGCAGATCAGAAGCTTTTACGATTTTGTGTTTTACATTCCCAATTTTAACAAAATAATGCCGTCTGTGGTCCAGACATTAGTCAGTCCATATCTCGTGATGCAGTCTTTCAATAGTGCATGCCGGGATTGCGTTAAGTCCTCTCTCAACGTTACACCTGAGTTTTTTAACAATTTTTATTAGTAAACACTTCTCTTCTTTTCGGTAACTTACGAATTTTACGATCACCGGCCGAGGTCGGTCTCCTTGCCTCCCAACCCGGTGACTCCTATCGATGTCGCTCACCACCAGGTTGACCCCGACTTTTGCCGCGACTTCGATGGCGATCTGGTCTGTGTCCTCGTTGTTGTTTTCCGGGATCCCAAATATACGGAGACTCTGCCGGCGCTGATATTGTTCAAGAGCGTCCTGTTTGTCTTCAAGCTTCCTTTCTAGGCTGGCGATTCTCTCATCTTTCTCACGAAGGGATGCCTCCAGCTTTTCGATCACCTCCGTGTTGCGCGCGAGAGCAGACTTCAGCTCCGACACTATAGAGTCCTTGATGAGGTTGGCAAGACCCGCCAATATGGTGGGATCGCGCCAAGACTCCTCGAACACACGCTTCACACAATCTTCAATGCTTTCCTCCTGTTGCCTGTTTTTTCCACGAACCATGATAGCAGAAATTATCAAACAACACTGGTAGAACAAAGAATACAAAAATAATAGACGAAATGCGGGTACACCTCCAGAAAAAATATGCGAATGCACGAGCTCAAACTGAATATGATACAACGTTAATACAAATCAATTTTATTTCCTAGAATATATATATATATATATATATATATATATATATATATATATATATTTATATTTATAAGATACAATAATAAATCTGTAACCGAAATGTTTCTGGTGATTTTCGATTTTCCAAAAATAATTGGTGTCAACATGTATAATTAATCCTGCTGAAACCAAAAATCGCTTTTTTGACATTTTTGTTTGCATGTCTGTCTGTCTGTCTGTCTGTCTGTCTGTCTGTCTGTCTGTCTATCTGTCTATCTGTTTGTTACCTTTTCACGCGATAATGGCTGAGACGATTTATATGAAAATTGGAATAAAATTAAGTTCGTTGTAACTTAGATTTTAGGCTATATGACATTCAAAATACTTTATTTAAAAGGGGCGTTATAAGGGGGCCTGAATTAAATAAATCGAAATATCTCCCTTATTATTAATTTTAATGCAAAATGTTACATAACAAAAGTTTCTTTAAAAATGATTTCCGATAAGTTGTACTCTATGAAAAATGTTGATAGGACTGATATTTAAGGATATACAAGACTTTTAAAATAACAATACAATACATTTTCACCGCCGCCTCAGATTATAGCGTTGTTGTTCCTGCAGTAACTCTGATGTGCAAAATATAAAATTTTTGAGTAGGACTAAAAAACACATTTATTCATTCCATGGCAATGGTACATAGGAGATCGTGAATTCTTACATTTTCGAAAGAAAGAAATATAATTACATGTCACTGTTTATGCTGTATCACTATTTAAGTTATTTGAAGGGTTCAGAATCATGGTGGGCCAAGCACCATTTACTAAGACGTAGAAAACAAGGGTTAAAATTAATTTATTACCATAATTCAATGGAAACATATAGCAAGTAATATAAAGTATACACATTAAAACTAAATGATATGTCAATCTTCATTAAACTATAGTTGCATGTAATAACATAATAAGAAACATGTTAAAGGAATTGTCATTGCACCAAATGAGTGGTCTCTGGACCAAAATGACTGCATTGTAATTATTTAAATATAATTTAAATTAAGTAACATATTAAACGATTTATCCTTCTATCAAACACGAATGTTCCCTGAATCAAACTTCCTATGTTAATTATGTAATTACTTTATATTTATTTCTAACGGGTGCAGCGGAGCGCACGGGTATGGCTAGTAAATAAGTAAGTAAATAAGAAACTAAATAAATGAGTAAATAATTGAATAAGTAAGTTAGTAAATTACTTAATTACTTACAAATGGCTTTTAAGGAACCCGCAGGTTCATTGCCGCCCTCACATAAGCCCGCCATCGGTCCCTATCCTGTGCAAGATTAATCCATCTCTATCATCATATCCCACCTTACTCAAATCCATTTTAAAATATCTTCCCATCTACGTCTCAGCCTCCCCAAAGGTCTCTTTCCCTCCGGCCTCCCAACTAACACACTATATGCATTTTTTAATTCGCCCATACGTGCCTTATTTTATGGTTTCGTAACAAGCTATTATTTACGGTGATGGGTTGTTAGTCCTTCGCCCAACACCCAAGGAGAAGGCCCACCCCTTATCGGCTGTCCACGACTGCTTATTCAATATATTCGCAGCTACCCTCCATATCTGGAGGCCGTCTCCTCTATCCGCAACCTGAGGACGCGCCATGTCGTGGTAATAGGGACCTACAATACATGGAAGTTAATAATAAGTGAATAAGTAAGTTATTAAATAACTTAATTAATTAGTGGATATTATCTTAAACTCTCCAGCAATATCCTTAACATTTACGCCGTTTTCAAGGCGTTGAATAATATTTACTTTGTCAGAAATACTCGGACGTGAACGTGTCTATGACGTCATTCTTTACCGGTATGCGGGAGCTTGGATACTCGTCATAATAACAGATTATGTTGCACTATTTTGCTGCTTTCTTTAGACTGAAAAGCATTCTACTAAATCGTCGGAACAGTGTACTAATAATGAAAACATATTAGTCACCGGTTATGTTACTGACAGCACAATAACGAAGGAGTCAATGAGCCATTAAGCATATGTGAAACGGGGAGGCCCGGGTTCAGATCCTTGTTGAGACAAATTACCAGGTTGAGGTTTTATCCGGATGTTTTCCCTCAAGCAAATGAAGCAAAATTTTTGGGTAACTTTCGGCATTGGACCTCGGACTCATTTCGTCTTCATAATTACATTTCTCCCTCTTTCATCGTCATCTCAGTTTCTTTCCTATTTTCAGGCTTGCTCCGAACTTGGATCCCGTGGATCTGTGGTCATTCGTTGCTGGTGGTAGTGCTATGTACCGTGATGAGACCGGGGATGCGCGAAAATGTAAAGGAATTATGTAGGCTGTAGGAGAGTTCGGAGCCGGCGAATGGCGAGCAGGTGGTTCGGATTGGAGTCCCGGTAAGGCTATTTCTTTTTTTTTTTATTTGAAAAATCTATAATGACATCTGCAGCGGACAAGGTCGCAGATGTGATTTTTCTCATAATGCTCCAGTTTCCCCAATATAAGTACCGACATACGTAATTCCGCCAACATCTCTTCGATCACCGTTAATATAGTCGTATTTCTGCAGAAAGGAGGAAGGCAGAAAATAGGAAATATTGGAGAAAGCTGGGTTTGCAGTTGGCAGAACACTATGTTTATGTATGTATAATATTATATTCCAAGTTTATTTAGTTTACGCAGATGCATTCTAGGTAACATACGTATAAAATTATTTTTTTCTCGTCTTATACACAAATTTGTAAATGTCTTACACCAACATAGAATTCCTCTCTTGGCAGTACTGGACCTACATGCCTAGGCACAGTATAAGAAGAATCAGTAGGGACAACTCTTGTCGGCACCTTTGATGTTGTTGGTACTGAATTCAAGCTCAGTAAGGTCTAGTTCTCAATTAATCCAACTATGTCGCTAGTATCAAACCACTATCAAAATATTAGTAAAATATTTATTTATTTTATTGGTCAGTAATACGAATAATCTTGTATGTATATTATCTATCATAAATATTATGTCGCTAGGAAGTCAAAATACTTATATCCATTGTTGACGTTCATGTTCGCACTTCACCGCAACGGACGCCATGATGTATTATGCTGTACTTGGATCAGTTTCACCAACATAAGCCTCAAACAGTGACTTGAACGTTAGCGTCAATTAGTGAATATTTTCATGATGATTGCATACGGAAGTAATTATTATTATGGTTATATTGCCATTCCTTTGCCTCATGTATTTAAAATTGTTAAAAGATGAGTAATGAATGTTTTCAGTTAATATTAAATTATGCCAGCCCTGTCGTAGATGGAGATCCATCTGGTGGAGGTTCCAGATAATACACCCGGTTTCGTGACATGCGCACTCAGAATTTGTTCCAATGAAATGGCTTGGGTGTCTTTACTGTATGTTCTCTATACTGTAGCCTAGGTCTTATATGCAATATTTATTATTATTACGGCCCGGAAGTTGATGAAATATCATCTTTTTTCTGAGACATTACAGAAAATGCAGGTTACAATACAAACGCGTTTCACTTCAACATAAACTGATATAGCCTACTTTTATTTTGTATTTTTCGGTCTTTTATTGTCTATTGGTAATTTTTAGGAAATGTTCTATTTTTTATTGCATTTTTGCCCCTTTCTCCTTATGAACGGATTATTTTTACACTGTAGTCGTAGTCTAGCCTATATTCGAGAATCTACTGTACATTGCTTACGCAATTCGATTGCTCTTACAGGAATTTCCCTTATAGTTGCATCAGCCTTGACTCCTGATCACGTGTGTTACTTGCTTGCCCCATTCAATGCAACAGAACAAATACTGCAACCGCAGTGCCCGCAGTCAGCATATTGTATCTCACAAGTAAAAAAAAATCCGTGGCGCTACAGCCCATGAAGGGCCAAGACAGACCAGCCGGCTGTTGGCCTCACATCGACATGCCCAAGCAGAGGTGGACGATCATCCAACCAGAATGGATGTATCGTGTAGTTAGCACGATGATCCTCCCAGCCATTATAGCTGGTTTGCGAAACCGGACTTTCGCTACCTATCGTAGTTCCCCAAGTGCATCACGATGCTGGGTGGGCACCGGTCCCAGACACTGGCCGAAATTTCATGAGAAAATTTCTTCCCCCATGAGGACTCGAACCAGCGCGCATTCCGTAACGCGAATCCTAGGCAGGATGCCTTAGACCACGACGCCACGGCGCGGGATCACGAATAAATATAGGCTACTTTTATTTTGCATTACTTTGCATTTTTTGGTCTTTTATTGCCTATTGGTAATTTTTTAGAAAATGGTCTACTTTTTGTTGTATTTTTTTCTTTATGAACGGATTATTTTTACGTTGTATTCGTAGTCTATATTCGAGAATCTACTGCAGATTCCTTACACCATTCGATTGCCTCTTACAGAAATTTTCCTTATGGTTGCATCAGCCTTGACTCCTGATCACGTGTGTTACTTGCTTCCTCATTCAATGCAACTCAACAAATACTGCAGCCGCAATGCCCGCAGTCGGCATATTGTATCTTACAAATGAAGACGTAAAAATGCCGAAAGGAAAACAAAGCAAACAAAGTTTTTGCGACAGTTAGTGACTGACTTTGTTGACAATGTATTTTCCATAGATGAAAGTGTACTATTTTTTTATATTTTACCGTTATAATCATGGTCATTTTTAATGTCATATATTCAGAAATTTAAGATCATTGTAGAGGTCATTTTATGTGATTTTTAGGTCATCAACTTCCGAGCCTTAATTATTATTATTGTTATTATTATTATTATTATTATTATTATTATTATTATTTATTATTATTATTATTATTATTATTATTATTATTATTATTATCAGCTCTCCTTTTCTCGTCTTGTTTTCTTGTATCCTTGCTCTGTTTAGTGTCCTTACTTCTGTACACAATTTCTGCAGACGGGTCGTTGCTTCATTGAATGGTATAATTAAACCAACAGTCTTCTCTACGTGACAAAGTTGAATAACACTGTAAATGATAAATGTCGCTTGGCGATGTACTTCATTCTCTTTAACGACATTATACAATGCATTCCTCCCTCCCATCGGAAATGAGTAGTACATTGATAATGCCTGAACAATTTTATGACTCTTCGTCACAATTTTCTCCATGTGTAGGCTACAGGCCTACTTAATGTAGTCACGTGATACAAAGCAGCAGGTTTTGTGTAAACATGACTTCTTCATATCGCTGTTCCGGAGGAACAACGACGTAAGTGCAACATAGAATGTTTTATAAGGAGAAACAAGAAATAGATTCTTATTTACATATAAATACTTATATAAATAAATAAATTATTTGAAAAAATATTATGACAATCGGAATAAAGCAAAATATTATAATTTTGGTTACTTATAATAGTCAGGTAGGGGTATTTTTAATATTCGTCCCAATTTTGCAGTTGCGTCATTTTTCTTCCTGAGAAACGATATTTATGTTTAGTTTGTTTATTGGGTTATTTTACGACGCTGTATAAACATCTAGCTTATTTAGAGTCTGAATGAAATGAAGGTGATAATGCCGGTTAAATGAGTCCGGGGTCCAGCATCGAAAGTTACTCAGCATTTGCTCGTATTGGGTTGAGGGAAAACCCCGGAAAAAACCTCAACCAGGTAACTTGCCCCGACCGGGATTCGAACCCGGGCCACCTGGTTTCGCGGCCAGACGCGCTGACCGTTACTCCACAGATGTGGACGATATTTATGTTCGATTACTGTTATGTTACTGTTATGTTACATAGAGAAATATGAAGAAGTGTATGTAGTATTTGTGGATTTAGAAAAGGCTTTTGACAGTGTGAATTGGAATAAACTGATGGGAATCCTAAAGAAAATTGATGTGGATTGGAAAGAAAGAAGACTGTTCAGTAAACTTTACATGAAACGAGTCAGGATAGGTTTCCCTTTATAAAAAGGGTATAACATTTCTCTAATTTATTCAAACTCTATTAGTGAAATAGAATTTTATCCAAAGAATCATGTCATGCTAGCACTAAGTTCATAAAAGTTATCTAATGTTCTTTGTAGCAAAGTTGTTATGATATTCGCCATTAGATTCGAGAAAATAGTGAGGTGGAGTTTCCAGGAGGAGGAAAGTAAAACACAAAATTTACCATCCTCTTCTCGTTCGTTCAATTCTGCCTACATAACCTGTTTTCTTACATTAGTTAAACCCAATGTAAACAAAAAAGGAAGCAATAATCTTCCTACTTCAGGTTTTGATATAGACCGGTGTGTGCGTGCCGTGTGTGTGCGCTGTATGTCCTCCTTGAGATGAATAACGTGTCGTGTCAAATTGACCGGCCAGGTCCCCAGACCAGAACCCTATTGAACATATGTGGGCATGATTGAGAGATGTCTAGTTAACAATCAGAGCTCCACAACTACTGAAGAGCTGGCCAGCCAGGTGCAATAGGCATGAAACACAATCCCTCAACATGTTATCCGAGAACTCATCGATTCTCTGTCACTCATCTTTATTGTTCGAAGGGTTAATTCACATTGAGATAAACGGACCGAAGAAAACGTAGGAAATAACATTTCAGCTTGTTCGTTCATTACATGGTGTAGAGTTGTATGAGATTTGTCGTTTGTTTGAAATTCAGGCCCATCAATTCAGCAAAGCTGTAAAAGCTTTAGGTAAAAGTGCCAGTCTTTATCAAAGTCTTACAATGAGAACTGAGTTGTTTCATATTTTCAATTTGATACTCCAATAGCTATGACGATGTATCTCTAGTACAGAATAGGCTACAATTAACTGAATAATACTTTATCCTTAATCAGAATTCGGAAGTCTAACTTCCGTTTATAAGCTTCCAGTGTAGTATGTTCCCTGTAAGAGAATGCACAAATTCCACAAGAATAACAAAAATAATAGGTAATTCTTAGAAAGTAAATTTTCTTACTTATTCAGAATTATCTAACAAGGATCAATATTATATGAGCCATTCAGAGCAGAAGTGGTGTAAGTCAATTTTGGCTTACACCACTTTTGCTCTGAACGGCTCAAATAAATAATATACAAAATACAATTCCTACTTTATTTTTTGTTTTTTTTTTTCTCTCTCAATCTCTCTGTTCTTCGTATATACATTTACAGGCAAAATATATATTCATGTCATTTAAATTTGTATAATAACGACCGAATCATTAGCCAGTTTATAGAGCCGTTCAGATAAAAATTGGTGTAAAAAAAGGTTGACTTTACACCACTTCTGCTCTGAACAGCTCACCTAAATTGAGTATATATGATCAGCAGATCAGTTCATTACAAAAAAAATTGTCAAATAATGTTTCTGATACGACCGATAATCTATTGAAAATTCCGAGTTTTTCGAGAAAACTAAATGTAAATATGGCAACACTGCATAACATATACAAGATGAACTGTAAACAAAAAGTTTTAATACAATTTTGCTCGTTTTTGTTCCTTTGCGAGAAAAAATTGTTTTATATGAAACATTTCATAGCGTGTTTTGGGAAAGTCATTGACTTAATTCCCAATATGCTCAGTCAGTTTGAGAGCAGTGTACTATGATAATAAATTATTGAAACAAAATTAGGTTTCTCATTTAAATGTGCAGCAATTAGACCTGAACGAATGAAACTTTTAGTTCTGTAAAGGAATTTTGTTTTTAGTCAGTGCTATTTGATACCTGCCGCTGGATACGGCGATGGCCATGGCTGTCTACTCGATGACCAGAGTAATTAATCAGTCAAGAGATTCGTTTTTAGTAATATGAAACAGAGTAGTTACTCATTTAAATTATGAGTCTTTTATTTACCCATGAGGAATTTCTCTTTAGTATTTCCTTTTTTTTTTTTTTTTTTTTTTTTTTTGTATTCATCTCATCCAATGTCCAGTGCCTACGTAAAAAAGCGTAAAGAGATTATGTCATAGAACAAGAGCACGATGTCAGTTCTTTAACAAGAGGTTCTGTAACTTAATATTTTAAATTAATATACTGTTCCTGTGCAAGTAACGGAAATGACAGAAATCTCCAACGTTTCGGAGCAACGTATCCGTTCCATCAAACAGGAATGTGAGGAAAGGGAGCCTACAGTTACCGAGAATCTGAGGATTCTGTAAGTTTCCTTTGCGACACCCTATGTATAAAGAAGATAACTAACTACAATTAACAAAAGATAAAACACATTTGTTCGTAACCCAGCTATGTCTTCCCCTCTATTGCGTGATGTTCTTCAATTACGTTCCAGCGACAGCAAGCGTTCAAATCTTGCCTCCCCTGACCTGCAGTCTTATGCTAGACGTGATATTTATTTATTAGTAGGTTATTTTACGACGCTGTTCAACATCTTAGGTTATTTAGCGTCTGAATAAGATGAAGGTGATAATGCCGGTGAAATGGGTCCGGGGTCCAGCATCGATAGTTACCCAGTATTTGCTCATATTGGGTTGAGGGAAAACCACGGAAAAAACCTCAACCAGGTAACTTGCCCCAACCAGGATTCGAACCCGGGCCACCTGGTTTCGCGGCCAGACGCGCTAACCGTTACTCCACAGGTGTGGACCAGACGTGATAGGGGAGTACAAATGTGATACAGTGCATCATTCGACTTCATACTAAAGAGTAAAGATCATTGATGTCATCATCGCAATATCCTCAGTTACTTCAATTTTTATTTTTTATTTTGTATGATAAAATGGAAAAATTGCCTCAGAAATAATATTAGTGTTCGGTAGTACGTATAGATGTAAACAGTTTTTTTAT
Organism: Periplaneta americana; assembly: GCA_025594305.2. Taxonomy (NCBI): domain Eukaryota; kingdom Metazoa; phylum Arthropoda; class Insecta; order Blattodea; family Blattidae; genus Periplaneta; species Periplaneta americana. The sequence goes on from JAJSOF020000027.1 coordinate 83,207,358, forward strand.
TCTTTCGCGAAACTTAACAAATCTAGGTTAAGGAGTCGACTGGTAGACAATAAGTTATGTTCAGTTTTAAGGATTGGTACTGCTAACGTCATATTACCTGATATAGAGAATGTTATATTTAAAGTGAAGATCTGCCAACAGGTAATTGCATTTCAAATAAACAATCACAATTCTAACTGGATTTGTGTGAGATTATGGTAAAGACTGGCATCACAGTCTACTATATACAGTCGCGAAGCTCAATATGTAGTAAAAATGCAAACATGGGTAGTTGCCCACCACTAGGATCGCTACTATCGCCTCATCATCGCAGATCTCTCTCCTAGCAGCCGATAAAATATGTTACACTTTCGTTGTCGTGTTCTTTTGGAAAAATTAACACCTTCCTTCCATTATTGAAATATTAAATGCATAAAGTTAATTTATTATTTTAATGAAGTATATTAAATTCCACCATAAACTCGAAGATACCCGCAAGAAATAAGTTAATATAATTTTTGTTTGTGCAAAACGAACTGAAATTTGCTATAATAGCTTCACTCATTCAAGATTATAGCGATAATTAACTATGAAGCCAATAAATATTAATTTGCGTTTCTCTTTACAACAATAATAATGGAAATATGAATTAATGGAGTAACTTACGTGTACCGTACTAGTAGTGTAGGCTTACGTAGTTAACAAAGTGGGATGAGGTTAAGCAATAATAATCACACCAGAATTGGAAATAAAACGTGATCAATAAATTTTATTGTAACAGACTTTTCTACGTCTCTAGTAAAGCAACAAATAAAAATAACAACAAAATTAACAGCTATAATTAAAAACATATCCTTTGAAGAAAAAAGTAGGCCTAAGCAATAATAATCACACCAGAATTGAAAATAAAACGTGATCAATAAATTTCATTAAAACAAACTTAATTTTTCAACGTCTTTAGTAAAATAACACATAAAAATTATAACAAAATTAATAGCTACAATTAAAAATATATCCTCTGAAAAAAAAAGTAGACCTAACCTTTATTTCTCTGGAAATTTAGCAGCCTAAGTGACAGAACTTTAACCGGTATCTAATGTCCTTTCGGTTAGACTGAAACATTTCATTGTGAAATTTAAGGATATAATGTATTCTAACAGTCACAAAGAACTTCAAATTAACAGTTTTGTTTCTGCACAGCATTCTTGTGGAAACCCAGGAACCTTTCTGAATCTTTCGGAAATCGGAAAAAGGATAACTCTGGCCTCTTTCTCTTACTGTTGCTACAATTTATAGCACTACAAACGTCTCCTCCTTGTCCCATATTATTATTCAAATTATTATATTTTAGCCATTAACATTTTCATTACAACCAATAACGAACATTTCACAAGCATCAATGTGAAATACGCAACGAGCTAGCACTCGATAGAAATACGACACAGTCCAAAGTCGACCATGGACAGTCTATTGTTTCTAGTTGCTAACCGCTTGGAGCGCTTTATCACGAGATTTGCAAAAAAACACCTCAAGCTTCGTGACTGTATATAGTAGACTGTGCTGGCATCCCGTTCTTTAAACTTCTATGTAACATTAAGGCAAGATTCATTTAAAATATGTTACGATAGCACATTGCATTAAATAAGACAGATGTATTTAGGTTATTTTTATTGTTAATACATTATTTATTTAATGTTCTATAAATGTTCTTATGTAACCCATCGTTCCTTGCAAGCAGTGTTTATGTTCATTAGACGACCAACATAGTCGTATAATATTAAAACTGAAAGATCCGTGCCGATTCTGAACAACAAGGTCAACACACATTCAGTAGTATACATCGCTCCTTGAGTTTTTATGCTTCTGTATACCTCCATCTTCTGCTACTAGCAACAAAGCCTTAGTTTAGTGTATACGCCGTGTTGCAGTCAACTTAACTCATCGGTCCCCGAGATGTTATGTCCGCTTATGACATAAATTGCCTCATTTCTATGACTGTGATTTTCCCTACAACTACATTACTTACTGTAATACTTTCTATATCCCTGCCTGAACGCTATGTAGTCCTATAGTTATATGCAATCTTCTACAGAGGAGCACGTGCATTCCCGAAACTTCAAAATCATAAGTTTCCGTGCTGATTTCGTGACACCACTGCCATAACCTATAATATCGATGGTATTTTTGTAAAAATGGCGCTATCAATAAAATCAGGAGATCTAAAAAATACTGTTTAAGATCCATCATTTCATAAAATATGTTACCTACTTTAACTCAGTAGCCTATTTTCACTTTTTTTCATACTTACTTATTTACAAATGGATTTTAAGGAACCCGGATGTTCATTGCCACCCTCACATAAGCCTGCCATTGGTCCTATCCTGTGCAAGATTAATCCAGTCTCTATCATCATATCCTACCTCCCACAAATCCATTTTAATATTATCCTCCCATCTACGTCTCGGCCTCCCCAATGGTCTTTTTCCCTCCGGCCTCTCAACTAACACTCTATATGCATTTCTGGATTCGCCCATACGTGCTATACCTTATTTTATTTTATGGAGTGCAGTTTCATAGAAAATACTTTGCCGACAGATCTTCTACTGCCCACTACTAATTGGTTGTCATAAATAAATGTCTTCCTTACTGTGACGGAAATCTTGTCTTCTCCTGTCAGTAACCAATCACAACCCTCGTTCAGAAGAATTGACAGGCTCCCGTCAAATCCACGTGGAGGCAGAGTTGTCGCATCTTTTCCGAATTCCAAGAATCCCGTCAGTTTCACTGCATAATTTCGAGGGTCACCAGGCAACTGTGCAATGTTGGGACAGGATGGAATTGTCAGAGTTGTTTGTGTAGGAAGTCATAAATCTGTAAGTGGGTGTTCAAAGGAGCCACCGAACTGCACTCCTTGAAATAAAATAAGGTATACATGCTCTGCCCATCTCAAACGTCTGGATTTAATGTTTCTAATAATGTCAGGTGAAGAGTACAATGCATGCAGTTCTGCGTTGTGTAACTTTCTCTATTCTCCTGTAACTTCATCCCTTTTAGCCCCAAATATTTTCCTAACAACCTTATTCTCAAACACCTTTAATCTCTGTTCCTCTCTCAAAGTAAGAGTCCAAGTTTCACAACCATACAGAACAACCGGTAATGTAACTGTTTTATAAATTCTAACTTTTTTTCATACATCAAGAAAATGAGTCGCTGGAGAAATGATTTATAACCATTTATTAACGTAAAGCCACAAAATTATTGATAATGCCCTTATTACAAAACACCATCGAATGTAATAGGCTATAGATCGCTCAGTTCATTTTGCATATTTTCGACTCCTAGTCCGTATCAGTTTCTTAAACTAATTGAATAGCTCTACATCCAATCGACCGGCTCGTTTTGACGTCAAGTCCAGTTGCATCACAGGACGTACAATTAATTGCATCGTTACAGTGCAGGAGCATTAAAGTTATTTCTAACCGTGTAATTGGCAGCTGCTGGCACCTGCACCTCCTAGCTACAGACTGCCCACCAAACTGGATTCTATACAATATAACCATTAGAGATGAACAAAACTAACTGCCGCTCTCGCTCGCTGTGTTCGTTCCATTTGTCTCTCGAGTCTCGCTCATCATTCTCGAAATAGCATTTGGTCGGCATAATTACTCCTTTTGTAGGCCTATATTGTTTCGTCACGGACTAGCAAATTTTGCTACAGCTATTTATTTGAAGACGGGTTTTCCAACTTAAGGGGAGAGGATGGTATTTTTTAAACCTTTTTCCTATTTGGTGTATAATATTATTTTTTTGTATGTAGAGAGCTCATAGCTGTGGCAACTCAAATAAAAATATTTTGAAAAAAAAATTATTTGGGGGCCCAAATTTGAAAAAAATATACCCAATGCAGGATTGTACTAAAACCGATATATCTAAACCGTTTTTAAAGATAGATTCAAACAATTTTTTGCAATGTATTTGCAAAAGCATGTTCTACAAACTGTCTGTAACAGAATTTTGATAGTAGTCTCTACGTTTATAAAATAAACAATTAAAATTTAATAACAATTTTCTGATTTCCTTTCTTGAAAACAAACTGACGTATTTTTAAAATGAAATCAATTAACAAAATTCTGTTACAGAGAAAAGTTTCCTAATAGTCTAAAGAATGTGTGTTCTAAATTTTATGTATGTATCTGTAATAGTTCTGAAATTATATCCATTTTTGTCTGGCAATGTAACAAAAAAAAATGAAGTTACTGGAAACCGATAAAAGCGGGCGTGTAATTTAAAAATCCATAGCGCAGGAAGTTTAAAAATGGCGACTCAACATCCGATAGGGGCACAAATACCCACAAAATGTTATGCAATGCATTCCACACATATCAGAGGGTATTTTAAAGAAAAACATTTTTTTTTAATTTAATTTACTGGAAACAACAATAAAAGTGGGCGAGTGATTTAAAAATCCATAACGCAGGAAGTTTAAAAATGGCGACTCAACATCCGATAAGGGCACAAATACCCACAAAATGTTATGCAATGCATTCCATACATATCACAGAGTATTTTAAAGAATTTTTTTTAATTTACTCATTTTTCACCAAAAAATACCATCCTCTCCCCTTAATTAGAAATATAACTCAAAACTGGTTGAAAATTGAGCTGTTCCCTCATATCTCTACTTCGCTCTATCTTCCATTTTATATATAGGCCTACCGTTCTTTTCATAAACATCATTTCACAAGCTGTTAATCTATTTTCATCTTGTCGTCCAAGCTGTCGTCCAACCTTCTCTTATATCGTGCAGTACAGCTCCTGCCAAGATCTTATACAACAGTATTCTAGTATGCTTCTGTATTACTGATTGGATGCATTGTTCTGATACACTCGTAATATTTTCTGGTAGATCTGACTCTCAAACAGGATAACTTATGTTATATTCGTAGGTACTGATTCCCAAATTCAAAGTGATTAGTATTAAATGTCTAATTTTAAATAAACGAAATTCACGTACAGTCCTCAATACGAAAACTAGACGCATGATGAAAGAAAGTACCTCACTGTACAAACGTAAAAGTGCGAACTTACACAGCCTGTTTCAAAACTTTACAACTTTAGAAACTTACAGAAATTTATCCACAAACATTACAGAATCGGTTCAGGTGTAATTTTAAAGGACAATGCATCAAGTTTGACTCATGTAGTGCCATAGTACGGAATTCACCATAGCCGGTACTGTGCATCAAGATATGCTCGAAAATTTCCTCATTCCGCAGATTGACAAAGATCATCAAGATGGATGCATTCACTACCAGCAACATGGGGCACCACCTCACTACCGCTTCGAGGTTCTTGAGCTACTTGATCGGCGTTTATTTTATTTATTCTTTCTCTTGTACGGAGGGGAGATCAAAAAAGCTTATACTGCAACCTGAGGCTTATTGTGCTTACCACTCCTATTCTGTGAATGATAGTGTATCCGAATGGCCGCGCTCTTGTACAGTAGTGGCAAGAAAAAGCGGACCGACCCTTGTAGCTGATTTCAGAGCCTTGTTCACTCCAGAGCACGATAGACTGGTAACTAAGACTTTCGTGGTTAGAATCCTGCCTGGGAAGGAAACTTTTTTTTGTTCCTTATTCAAATTTATTTCCAATACTTTTCGATTGCAGCGATATTTTACTACTTAATTAACTTATTATTCCCAGAACATGAATTTTACCAGCAATCGAAAAGTATTGGGAATAAATTTGAATAAGGAACAAACAAAAAAATCCTTCCCAGGCAGGATTCGAAAGTCTTGTTAGTTACCAGTCTGTCGTGCTCTGGAGTGAACAAGGCTCTGAAATCAGGTCGGTCCGGTTTTTTTGTCACTACTGTACAACTGTAGGAGTGCGAACCTATACAGTCTGTTTCAAAAACGACTTTACAACTTTAGAAACTTATAGAAATTTATTCACAAATCTTACAGAATGGGTTCAGGCGTCATTTTAAAGGCAATACATCAAGTTTTACTCGTGTGGTGCCGTAGTACGAAATTCACCATAGACGGTATTGTGTATCAAGATATCCTCAAAAATTTCCTCATTCCGCAGATTGACGAAGATTACCAAGATGGAAGCATTCACTACCAACAACATGGGGCACCACCTCACTTCGGCTTGGAGGTTCTTGAGCTACTTGATGGCTTGAGTTTTTATTTTATTTTATTTTATTTTTTATTTTCTTTCTCTTGTACGGAGGAGAGAGGTTTCGAGCAAGCCACCCCACTCGTCCCTAGGCTAGTTCTTCCGTGCATCGCCAACCGGCAATCGGGGAATGCTATGAAATGATGACGAAATGGAGAAATGTTGACGAAATGATGTGGATGCCTAATATGGGGAAAAACGGGAGAACCCCGAGAAAAACCCCAACTGCGAGCTTGTCCGCCACAAGTGACACTATGAAAAAATCCCAAGTCAGACCGGGACTCGAACCCAAGCCGCCTGCGTGACAGGCTGGAGGTCTGATCACTCAGCCACCGCAGGGGTACTAAAATAGTTTAATTTACTATAGCTAGTCTTACTAAAACTATCGCTAAAGTTACTATTATTACTAGGGACCGTATTTTGTTCCACGAGGCTGCAAGATTAAGTATTACTGTACTGGAGTTTTCAATTGAACTTCGCGCGTGCATATGTAAGCGAAGTACTTGACTGGCTGCTTACGCGACTCTTATTTGGTCAAGTTGGACAGAACAAAACATGGACCGCTTTAACAATTACACTGATATTTACTATTTACATTATTTGCACTAAGTATACTAGAATACGCTATTTTACTATTTACACTATCATAAAGATGTAGGCCTACATTGATCACACATTATTTACACTATAATGCATAGTGTTGTATATTGTAATGCACGATATTTTATTTCGTAATACTATGGCTCACTTATTTTGTAAATAGTGCATTGTAGTGTATATATGTTTGATCAATGTAAGCCTACATTCTTTATGATAGTGTAAATAGTAAAAATAGCGTATTCTAATGTATATAGTAGTGTGTCGGCCTGAGTAGCGTAGTCAGTGTAACGCTGGCCTTCTATGCTCGAGGCTGCGGGTTCGATCCCGGCCCAGGTCGATGGCATTTAAGTGTGTTTAAATGCGACAGGCTCATGTCAGTAGATTTACTGGCATGTAAAAGAATTCCTGCGGAACAAAATTCCGACACATCAGCGACGCTGATATAACCTCTGCAGTTGCGATCATCAAATAAACCATAATTGAAAAAGGGACTGTCAAATATTGATTACTTTCAAAAGCTGATTGTCAAAAAACTGTTTTTCGTACCTGTCTAGAATATAATCTTTCTTCAAATATTATTTTGAATATATCAATTATATTTCATTATGTTAATTATTGCTTTGGTCAAAACTATCTTATTTAATACTAAATTGTAATTATTTAACTCTTAGAATTACATGTATCTAAACACATCTACATTTTGCTCTTACTATTATTACGATTATTATTATTATTATTATTATTATTATTATTATTATTATTATTATTATTATTATTATTATTATTATTATTCCATTCTTGCTGTTATTTATAATATTTGCTATGTATTTTTATACTGGTTGAGTGGAAGAGAAGGCCTAAGGCCTAAACTCAGCGAGTAAAAATAAAACAATTAAGTAAATGAATAAATAATTTAAATTGTAGGAAAGGTCATCGTAGGATCAGTTTTTATCACTATAATGCATTGTGAACAGTCTGCGAGGTCTAGTTTTGAATCATGAATACAATGTCAACTACATCACAAACAAGATACAAATGTTCTCTAATAGTACCTGTGCCGCGCGCGAAATGTGACGTCACGTCAATATAGTCTATGAACAACTAACCTTAGCTCCCTACGCCCTGGACAGAATACGTCCCTAATTACTACCATTACAGCTGAAATACAGGGACATCATTTTTTTTTACTAACGTTTCTAATATTAACCTAGCTATACCTTTGGATCAACGATTAAGAACCGGAAACACCGTTTGCTACCTCCTTCCACGACTGAGTTCGATGATACTGGCGTAATATACAAACAAATCACTTTACTAGGTATAGGAGGGAAGAAAAGTAAACGTAAACTAGGAAATATCGCGATTTTGAGTTTGATAATTTTCATTAAGTCTTTCTTTAATCAAAATACAGTACAGTATTAACAATGAGTGTTTTTACTCACGAACTGAGCTTTCCATGCGGACGTATTCATTATGCAGTGTATATTATACTATCTACAACACATTAGCGTACACCATAGAGAATTAAGTTAAATTGAAAAATAATCATGATATGGATATTTAAACAGATTTTTGAAAATGGTGGCCGTTCATTTCGATACAGGCTTCAGTTCTAATGTGCATATTATCGCACTATAGACTATTGTACGTAGTTCCAATTACCAGGTTCGTACTTCGTATCAGTAACTCATGTTGAAATAATTCTGTACCTACTCTACAAAAAAGAGACCTTACGTACTGTAAATTCAATCTTCACTTCTGCCCGATCCGAAAAGATAAAATTACTCAGACATGCTATCTACTGTCCGTCCAAGTGGTTACGTCGCAGCGTCGTAGAAAGGGAGGAAATCACGTGACAGTTAATTACTTAAAGAGGCCCTTTTATTTACGTTATTTTAAACAATTGTATGGGTATAATATTATGTAGACGTCCAATTCCTAACAGAAATTAATGTTCCCAGAATATAGCTAAGACAGCCCAGCCACTAGCATTTACAGAGAGGCGAATAGAAGCAGGTGGGGGAAACCGGGATGCGACGTAGGCAAATAATGGAAAATGATGCAATATTGAAAGCTCTTTTATCACTGGGAAACGCGAACATATTTTTGGAACGTACTGTTGACTATGACCGTAAGGCTACTATGACTGTATATCCGGTCTTGGATCTTTGTGGAGGACGGTTGAACTTCATTAGTAGAAGGGATGGGAGAGAAGTACATTCAAAAACTCAGGTACTATAAAAATTGAAGTAAAAATAAAATGATGTCCCTGTACAAAAATTGCTTTAGGTGCTTCAATTGAAGGGTTCAGAGCCATAGTGGGCCAAGCGCCATTTATTAAAACTGGAGAAAGCAAGGTTTGAAGTTAAGTGAATATCATAGTTTAATGAAGATTTACATATCATATGTTTCATTGAATTATGGTACTCACTTCGTTTTAACCCTCGGTTTCTCCGTTTTTAGTATATGACGCTTGGCCTACTATAACTCTGATCCCTTCAATTGCCATTACCACTTTCAGCGCTAGTATTACAGTGACTATCACCACACCAACACTTCACTTCTCAAGATGATAATGTTCCCCAGACGGTGCAATTAGTCAAAAGCTGTATGTTTGTAAAGTTCTCATCTCAACATTGCGCAAAAAGAAATAGCCTCGCATTTTGCCAGCCAGAACCTTTTACTTGAAATCCTTTCATCGCATTTCCTGGCACTCTGCTCTCTGTGCGGTGATTCTGTTTTGCGGCGACCTGTCCTCTATTCAGGACACACAAGTGCTGTTGGCCGCGGTCCAGACTTCGTATCAAGGGCAGCTCTCTGTTCGGCTTCCTTCCGCAATATTCTCTTCCCTTCCTTTTACTTTCGTCCTCGCTTTTTGTGTTTATTTTTTTTTCCGCCGATTCTTCTAATTCAACACGTCTCGCCCTCATTGTGTGGCTCCGTATCTCACAAAACGGCTATGGACGCGTAACAGTTCACTGGACCGATCATACTTGGTCGCATCAGTTCATTACACTCAATAGTAGACCTTGCTGGTAGGTGCCCTATTCGGATTTAAAAGAAAAATATCGTTCATTTTAAAAGTTATAGTCACGGTAATCGGTAATCATTCGTGCAATAAGATCGCTTACACACAGGAAAGTTAATTTATTGTTTGTCTATAGTAATCTCAGACCTCGAATGACATTTATTAGGACTATTTCGTGAATAAAATAAAAATATAAATAATATATTCCTAAAATTCGCTCACAAATGTTAATAATTGTATATTTATGAATACTTAACCTATTCAGACATTGTGAAGTCGAAATAGGTGAATAACGATTACTGGAATAAAGAAATTGAATGTTATTCAGTAATGCCAATTGAGAAAAGCGAAATACAGGCTTAAAAATGTTAATTAAACGTACTGCGCTTTTCTCTTGTTCTTATAACAGAAATAAGTTTTCATTATCTGCTGAAATCATAATTATAGTATAATTACAAATAACCTGATTAATACATTAATTAAATGAACAATTGTTATGAAGGAATGCCACTTTCTTTAGATACAATGGACATGGAATTAGAAGATGAAAATGTAGATGTGGAAGTAGAATTTCGCATTTTATTTAGTACAATGGATTCATGCTCATCGATTTACGTGGAAACAGTTGGCGACACTGACTGAACAAAAGAACGACCATGCGATAAATTGATAGTGATAAATCGAGCTGCAAAAATTATCGTGATGTATGACTGCGATTGGTTGGAATTCAAAATTTCATTACACTTCATTGACCGAAAATGGAATGACGTCATATAAACGAAATAGTCTTCTATATTCTTCAACCTCGCGGTGCCGATATCATATTCATTTCATATACTAGAGAGACATATGATGTTACTCCCGCCTCATGGGGTTATCAAGATTGCCAAATTTCAAACTAAACCAACATAGGATATCCGAAATCTTTGTCTAGTTACTTTTTAAATATTAATAAAACTATAAGTAAAACAAAATAATTTCAATGACATCGCGATTAAATCAAAAATAGTTAAATAAAATATTCTTATAACAGTGAAAAATAATAAAGCGTTTACTTCCAGAACACCCGAACATCCAGATGCGTCATTTAAGAGGGGGACAAGGGGGCAATTACCCTCCTCCGGAGTATAAGATTTAAGGGTACTGGATAGAGCTGGCATCAGTATTTTCTCGTATAAATATGAATATATAAATTATTTTTTTCTTTGTTTCTATCAAACACAGACTAATGTCCTTTGCACCGTGTGATAAATAAATGTTGGTGAGTTGTCAGCTGCCACAGAAAGAAATTGTCTGTCATTGTTTTAATATAGGCACGGCAGAAAGAAAAGTCTACTGAATTTGCGATTGTCAACAGTTAGGAACACCTGTTACAAAAAATTCTAGTCTCACACTTTTCAAAGTTTCCTCCTTGTCAAAAAACATATTATTTGAGAAAATGAGTGGAATAAAAATAGTACTTTTTCAATTACACAAGTATAATGTGATAAATCCCCATAAGTTATTTTGGCTTATAAAAATTTTCACTACTTGAATGAAATGTTTTAAAATAGTAGTAGTCCATTCATTTTGAAGAACTATATATAAAATTTCAGCCCTTTATCTTAAGTAGGTTCTGAGTAAATGGTTCCTGAATTTAGAACAATAAAAATTATTATTTTTTCAATACTCTTTCTTTGTGCCATTCCTGTATGAAAACAATAAAAAAAATAATTTGTTTGTGTTCATCTCACAACTCACCAACATTTGTTTATCACGCGGTGCAAAGGACATTAATCTGTGCTTGATAGAAACAGAGTAAAGAAATTATTTATATATTATATTTATACGAGAAAGTACTGTTACCAGCTCTATCCTGCACCCTTAAAAGAATAATAAATTGAGTAGTACTACTAAAGAAAAACTGTACTTTTTTTTATAATGAAATAGCCCCACATTTTTTGCTTAAGATATAAAGAAGAGCTAGTTAATGAATTTTTAAACTAAACTAAACTGGTTACTTGTAGCCTTGGTTACTTGTACATTCATATCCATATCCTAACACTGGTTTATGAATACACTTTATGCTACATTAGAGGTTGTTACCTATTGTAAACAGAATAGAATTTTATTTCTGCTAAATGAAATTAAAATGTCTGTATCAGTAAAATTGCATTTTCATTTGCTCGCAAGGACGTCTTATTAATAGCAAGTACATGCAAATAATTTGCAGATAGGATAATTATTATCCTATAAGTAGGATAAGAAGTAAAAGTAAAGTATTAATATAAATAAATAAATAAAACTAGGCTTATTTGTGGAAACTGAAAATGTAGTGAAAAATGGGATAAACTTGACTATAAAAATAAACCGTGATATCAGCCCTATTTTTGACTTATAATAGTAAACAAAAACTTAAGAAATGGAGAAAAAATAAATAACTTTAAAAATACATCTTCTATCAAGGTTTAAATCTTTATTTTTTGTGGTAAAGTTTACTCCAATTTACGGTAATGAAAATAGCTCGTTTCAAAGGATTTTTATTGGGTTATTTTACGACGCTGTATCAACATCTAGGTTATTTAGCGTCTGAATGAAATGAAGGTGATAATGCCGGTGAAATGAGTCTGGGGTCCAGCATCGAAAGATTTCAAAGGAAACAGGGACTACAACACACGATATATAACCTACAACGTCTTCCATAAAAAAAAAAAAAACTTGCATCTCAAGCAAACTGAAATTACACCCCTAAAAACATTCAAATTTTTATGAGGGCGAGAATTGGCCTATAAATTCTATCTAGAACACAATTCGTTTACGCGTCTCGAACCCATGAAACAACATTTCCGAATTTGCATCCCTTCTGAATATGGATGGAAAATATATTAATCTCTTTATTAATCCGCAAAATTAATATTTTAAATGAATTATTTCTTGAAATTAAGAATATATAAATAACGATGCTGCACTTGTTGTTTCAGGGTATCGGTGCTTCAAAGCCGTCATGTTCCTGACAGGCTTCATCTTCGGCTCCATCATCGTGTACCTCATCTGCCTGCAAGAGAAGCTGCTGCCTGCCTACGGAAACGCAGGTACGAATGTCATGACATGTAAACACGGACGTGCCCTGGTGAGGGAGAGGGGGTTGTAGTGGTCTGGACTCCCAATTTTCTGGCACGAAGATGTTTGACATCTCTGATTTTCATTTCATTTAGTGTTCTGCCCAAGGGCAGGTCTTTCACTGCAAAACCAGCTTTCTCCAATCTTTCCTATTTTCTGCCTTCCTCTTTGTTTCCTCATATAATCCATATCTCTTAATGTCATCTATCATATGATATCTTCTTCTGTTCCATTTCTTATTCTGTCTGTCCACTTCACACGTTCCATTCTTCTCCAAATCCACATTTCAAATGCTTCTATTCGCTTCTCTTCACTTCGTCGTAATGTCCACGTTCCTGCCCCATGTAATGCCACACTCCATACAAAGCTCTCTAATCTCTTCCTTAGTTCTTTTTCCAGAGGTCCGCAGAAGATGCTCCTTTTTCTATTAAAAGCTGTCTTGGCCATTTCTATCCTCCTTTTGACTTCCTGGCAGCAGCTCACGTTACTGCTTTTAGTACACGGAGCGGAAAATATCGTCCTCGGCTGCTAACTCATATGAAGGAAGCATAGTTGTAAGCAAGATCCACCTTGTGCATACAAGCTTCCTTGTTTTTTTCGTAAAACTGCTACCGGAAACTACTAGTCTTAAAGCTAGGCGTCAACGTGTTCGTAGCAGTTTTATTGTATAAAGAAAGACGTAATTAAATAAATAATAATACAAACCATAATCTACAGTTGTAGACATTGTTACTTACTTGTTTTTAATTGGTTATTTTATGACGTTTTATCAACTGCTATGGTTATTTAGCGTCTGAATGAGATAAAGGTGATAATGCCAGCGAAATGAGTCCGTGGGTGGTTGTGGGCTTACAGCTCTCCCAGTGACCACATCAATTTGTACTAATAAATACTATAAATCCAAGGCATTTTCAAGGTATTTTATCAAGTTTCTATAGTGGCTAGGACATAAGAAAGATTCACCCAAAATTAAAAGTTTAAGGCCTGTATAATTAGTTGAAATACACAAAATCAGTTATATTGAAAATTTAATTAATTGAAATGTTCAGTCACGTTAAGATCCGGGATTCCTGATGAGAAAATATGGCAATCCTGGTCTGACAGATTGCTTCTGTTGCCAAACTTTGTAATTACATTACTGAGAAGAGCTGCTGATATGTAATGTAATTGTTAGTGCATACTTATTTTCAAAATTTAATTACTAGGCTAATTTTATTTAATTAAATGCAAATCTTAAATAGTCTGCTGGAATATGCGAGTGTAATGTACTTACTTTCTTTGATGTTCTCTTTTAGTCGATTAATTTGAGCAGCTTTCTTCATATTGATAATAATTCTTACTGTAATAAACGGTAGTGTCTTCGTAGGTTGATCAAAGTTTTATAACAAACAAGCATTGTTTACCCTTCGGTCTCCATAAATAGGTATACAAATTCTTATTCAGTTCGGACGACAGCGGAATCCATGTTTTCCGTCTTGAACCACTAGCAATCGCTCCGTTTTGTTTACTAATGTTAACACAGCCGATGCGGCCTGCAGCGGACAGTACTGTGTGACGTCACAAACCTACACGAGTTACCGACAGTCTGCTATGCTCGCTACCATCCAGACTTTCCGTAGGGCTGGAACGGGCGAAGCAATTGAAACATAAAAAAGAACCAAATTCAAATATTTTCCGTTACTAAAATATGATGAAACAAGATGAGTCAAAGGGAACTCCATGCAAGTTATGTTATTGCTTTGGAAATCACAAAATCATTGAAGTGCTATATTGAAGGAGAATTTATTGGACAATACAAAGGAGGATGAAGGATATTGAAATACTAGCTGAACAAGAAATAAAATCAAAGATGCATCAAACTGTGGTTCAATCTCTCGCTTTAGGTGGAAACACAGATATTGATGCAGTAGAACTGGTGATGTTCTCCTGCGGAGTTACGAAGGATCTCTCTGATGTCATAAAAATATTTGCTCGATGTCATTCAGGTCACTGTAAATTTTTTATACAATTTTAAAAATTATTTTGTTTAAAGGAAATACAAGTGCCTGACATAGAGCTATTTTTTATTTTTATTTACATTAATTAAATATTACAGGAGAAGAATTATTAATTACATTAATTTAGTCAGCCTATTTCAAGCTTCAAAATGCCTATCTTCTTGAAGAAAATATAAAGAAATGAAATGAATCTGACCATAAAGCAACATGTATCTGTAGTAACAGACAGGACTTTATGCCCATCCTCCTCAGAATTGTAATTTCATTTTGGACTTTATTAAAATGTCTACAAAATAGTTGTTTTATGACTAACAGTAAAAGATTATTTAATTATGTAAAAAAAGTTTTTTTCAATCTAATGATCATGCCCAGATATCTATAAATGAGAATTTTGCAAGAATGCTGGATGAGGGGATTGACTTAAATCACTTAAGTGACCGTGGCTGAAAATTTTGGAAAATGGGACTTGTCTGAAAAACCATAAGAAAAAAAATATATCTTAAACAGGAAAAAATTCTCTATTAAAATAGTTATATTTTGAAAATTTTAATTTTTCATCATTTTTTGCGTTTTGTGGGTGTATCTTAAAGTCAACAGCCTGAAGAAAATATAAAGAAGAAATGAATCTGACCATAAAGCAACTTGTATCTGTAGTAACAGACAGGACTCTACAGGACTGCTATGTTTGGCTCTACATCCAGTATATATTTCCGAACATTTGTTTTGTGAATGAAAACTTGTAAAATCTAAACAACGATCGTGATTAACAGACGAAAATTTACGAGTTGTATTAAGAGTGGCAAATTGTGATGCATTTTCCTAGGCTGTTGTGGACAGTAAAAGTTAAGGCGAAATAAAATATAATCTGTCCATCTATGAATAATTAACGTGTAGTCTACGTCAGATGATTGTGTTTAATGATTTAATAGCATAATTTTCTAGAAATTTTTAAGTTTCTAATACGTCCATAACTTTATTCTATCCACTCTATCATAGGATTTTTCGTAATCTAGGGACAGTATCATGTAGCTAGAATCTATTCTCTATCCTCTGAGGTTCTGGCTGATATGTACATCTCACTTGACGATATGTGTCAGAGGAAGAACAATATTGTTTGTATGCATCTGAAGTCTGACTGATGTAATATGTAACTAGTCGGTGATGTATACAATGGAGGGGGAAAGGAACTGACGACCCTATCTCATTATCTCCTGGCCTAGTTGGCTCATAATTGGTGCCTTCTTGGTAGGGTAGACGAGGGTAATTGTAAACAAATGCTGTGTCAAATACAAAACTGTCAATATAAAAATTTTAATTCGGGGAATATTTAAATTAACATGTTTGCTAACCTGCAAAGCAGTTTGGCGCCAAATAGGAGTAACTACTTAGTTGTGAACTAATGTTTTGTAAGAGTCTACAAAAAAAGTTGAGAAAGAATTTTGCTTCACCTTCATTTTTGGCATTGTAAGTAAACGTACAGAATATGTTGTTTTTATGAGTAATGTATAGTAGTTAACATTTATTACAATGGTTTTGAGATCTCCCATAACTTCAGTTCATTAAATTATGACATGTTTACATTCGCCCCATAGTTTTAATTGCTTGGGGGCAATAAACATGTTTTACTATGGTTACATTTCGTACTTTTCATTAATCAAAATGCCAATAAATTATATTAAAAAGAGACCCCCACCCAACTACACTGTAGAGGATTTAGAGAGGGTTGTCACAGATGCGAAAAATAGTAACTACAGTTATCGTGAAGATCAGGAGAGATACTGAGTTCCTATATCCGTCATAAATCATAGGTTAAAGGGACGAAATATACCAGTGACCAAAATTGGAGTTGGAAGGAGTATAGCTCTTTCTTCTGAAACAGAACAAAAAATGTTCAGTGTCTGATAGCCCGTGCGAAAATTGCTGTTAACAATTACTCCCTTTCAAAGCGATAAATGTAAACAGGTGGGGTAAATGTAAACTAGCAATTAAAAGATTAAAAAAGTCAACCTTATTATTTTAAACCCATTTTCAGGGAAAAGAAAGATCTAAAAATAACACAACGTTTCTTTGTCATGCTTACCGTTACTGAGGGTTGTGCAATGTTGAAATATATTTGAAATCAGTGAAAAGTGTTTACAATTACCCTGGTCTACCCTATCACTTGTGAGGTTCAGATCTATTTTCGGACAGTTGACTATACAACAATATATTCTCTTTTTCTTCCAATATTTGTTTCAGTGTTAAAATAGCATCTACATATTATTTTCCCTTCCTAAAATCACATTGTACTTAATTCAAAACAGTTTCTCAAATATTAAAAAGAAATATTAGCTGTTCAAAACAAACCTGAAATTATTCATTATTTTTAACAATTTTATAGAATTTTATATTCAAGAATAAATTGCTGTTGACTCAGTATGAACTTCTTTAGAAATTACAGCTTTTACCTTCCGGCGTGAACGTTTTATAAATAACGTTCTCAGTACACATATAAATCCCAAGGCAGGAGAGCGATGCAAGATTATACAACACTCAGAAATAGCTCTTAACGCTTTGAATTGGATTTTTGCGGTACCGTAACACTTTGTGTTGTCGTAGAAAGGATCGTAGTAACACCAAATTTTCGTTCCAGTAAAGTTATATATAAAGTAGAGAAATGTAGGGCAGGAACATGGCGGTTCTCTCTACAGGTGAGAGCAAGACCGCTAGATCACGCCACAGAAGATGAATTGCCGGGGTTGACATGCATTCGGGTATAGAAATTTAAAATCCACGTCAATACTTCGTAACACGAAAATACATCAGGAAACGAATGCCTGACTCACCTAGAAGGCAATCCTTTGCATGAAATTCTTTGCGGCTGTGAAATACTATCTTATTTTATGGGCTTATAGTTCTATTAGTTTATTTTGTTTGTGAAATAGTCCTAACAAATACAACTAGTAATTTTGAACTTCTCTTTTGAACTTGTGGCATTATACAGGGACATCATTTTATTTTTACTAACATTTTTAATAATAACCTGGCTATACCTTTGGATTAATGATTGAGACCCGGAAACACCGTTTGCTACCTCCTTTCTCGACTGGAGTTCGATGATGCTTTACTAGGTACAAATCACTTTTCTAGGTACAGGAGGGAAGAAAAGTAGTTCATCCATTTACGTAAACTAGGAAATATCGCGATTTTGAGTGTGATAATTTTCATTAGGTTTTGTTTAATCAAATTACAGTGCAGTAATAACAATAAGTATTTTTACTCACGAAACGAGTTATCCATGCGAACATATTCATTATGCAGTGTATATTATACTGTCTACAGCACATTAGCCTACGATATAGAGAATGAAGTTAAAATGAAAAATAATCATAATATGGATATTTAAACGCATTTTTGAAAATGGTGGTCGTTCATTTCGATACAGGCTTCAGTTCTTTTGTGCATATTATCGCACTATAGACTATTGCACCTAATTCCAATTACCAGTTTAGTCCTTCATGCTTAGTAACTCATGTTGAAATAATTCTGTACCTACTCTATAAATGAGTACCTTACTTACTTACTTACTTACAAATGGCTTTTAAGGAACCCGAAGGTTCATTGCCGCCCTCACATAAGCCCGCCAGCGGTCCCTATCCTGTGCAAGATTAATCCAGTCTCTATCATAATACCCCACCTCCCTCAAATCCATTTTAATATTATCCTCCCATCTACGTCTCGGCCTCCCTAAAGGTCTTTTTCCCTCCGGTCTCCCAACTAACACTCTATATGCATTTCTGGATTCGCCCATACGTACTACATGCCCTGCCCATCTCAAACGTTTGGATTTAATGTTCCTAATTATGTCAGGTGAAGAATACAATGCGTGCAGTTCTGTGTTGTGTAACTTTCTCCATTCTCCTGTAACTTCATCCCGCTTAGCCCCAAATATTTTCCTTAGCACCTTATTCTCAAACACCCTGAACCTATGTTCCTCTCTCAGAGTGAGAGTCCAAGTTTCACAACCATACAGAAGAACCGGTAATATAACTGTTTTATAAATTCTAACTTTCAGATTTTTGGACAGCAGACTGGATGATAAGAGCTTCTCAACCGAATAATAACACGCATTTCCCATATGTATTCTGCGTTTAATTTCCTCCCGAGTGTCATTTATATCTGTTACTGTTGCTCCAAGATATTTGAATTTTTCCACCTCTTCGAAGGATAAATCTCCAATTTTTATATTTCCATTTCGTACAATATTCTGGTCACGAGACATAATCATATACTTTGTCTTTTCGGGATTTACTTCAAACCGATCGCTCTACTTGCTTCAAGTAAAATTTCCGTGTTTTCCTAATCGTTTGTGTATTTTCTCCTAACATATTCACGTCATCCGCATAGACAAGAAGCTGATGTAACCCGTTCAATTCCAAACCCTGCCTGTTATCCTGAACTTTCCTAATGGCATATTCTAGAGCGAAGTTAAAAAGTAAAGGTGATAGTGCATCTCCCTGCTTTAGCCCGCAGTGAATTGGAAAAGCATCAGATAGAAACTGACCTATACGGACTCTGCTGTATGTTTCTCAAATGAGTACCTTACGTACTGTAAATTCAATCTTCACTTCTGCCCGACCCGCACAGATAAAATTACTCAGACATACTATCTACTGTCCGTCCAAGTGGTTATGTCGCAGGATCGTAGAAAGGGGGGAAATCACGTGATAGTTAATTACTTAACGAGGCCCTTTTATGTAATTTATTTTAAACAGTTGCATAATATTACGTAGACGTCCAATTAATTCCTAACAGAAATTAATGTTGTCAGAAAAGAGCTAAGAAAGCCCAGCCACTAGTCTTTACAGTGGAGCGAGCAGAAGCAGGTGGGGAAAATCGGGATGCGACGTAGGCAAACGGACGACAGTACCTGTGTGAATTTATGATTCAATATTGGAAGTTTTCGTCACTGGAAAACGCTAACATATTTCTGAAACGTACTATAATCACTAACTCAGTACTGCGGTCTTGGTTCTGTGTGGAGGACAGCTGGAACTTCGTTAGTAGAAGGGGTGGGAGTGAAGTACATTCAAAAACTCAGGTACAATAAAAGTTGAAGTAAAAATAAAATGATGTCCCTGTGCAATATATGAATGAACTTATACACAGAATCATGGCTTGTAAGAATTCTTTCTTAAACCAAATACAGCAGAAAATAATTTCACTTTTTGCATGCTCGATTACTATTCATCAGTGGTGACCAAAAGTGGTATTACATCGTGTAATCACAGACATTCAGACGGATAAGGAGAGTTTTCTGTACATTGCTGTCTGTCCCATTCACGTACTGAAAACAAGCAGTGGCGGTATCATGTCGTTCTATAAGCCCCCTGTCTCTACAAGCAGGAACAGTAAGTTTCATAAGGAATCGGAATAGGAATGAATAATTTCGTTCTCCTTTGCTCAACGGTTCAATTAGAGTGTTTAGAAGCAACAAAAAGCATTATAACAAGTCACGCTGAATATACAGATGTAAACTGGATTATTATTATTATTATTATTATTATTATTATTATTATTATTATTATTATTACTATTATTATTATTATTATTTAGTATTTAGTATTTATTTATTTAACCTGGTAGAGATAAGGCCGTCAGGCCTTCTCTGCCCCTCTACCAGGGGATTACAACTATAACATGAACAATAAGATTACAATTAATATTAAATTTACAATTACAATTACAATAAAAATTAAAGTACGACAAGAATATCTGATTAATGAAAGCTAGACATTTTATCATAGAAGTTAAGAACAAAGAATATTTTTGTATTTACTGAATTACAAATTAAACCTACAATAACAAAATTCTATAGTGATGAAATTACCGGATATTGAAATATTTTGTGATAGATTAAGAGAACTATTTACAAGAAACCATGTCTGAACGAGTCTCAATTACTGACCAAGTGCCTAGTAAGTTTACGTTTGAATTGAATTTTATTTCGACAGTCCCTGATGCTAGCAGGTAACGAATTCCAGAGTCTTGGCAGGGCTATTGTGAAAGAGGATGAGTATGAGGAGGTGCGATGGGATGGTATTGTTAGTATTGTTTCATGGCGAGAGCGTGTGTTCAGATTGTGGTGGGAAGAAAGGTAAGTGAAGCGAGACGACAGGTACGAAGGAATAGAAGATTTTAAGATTTCGAAGAGAAGGAGAAGTGAATGTAAATTTCTTTTCTTATCTAGTTTAAGCCAACCTATTGCTTCCAGGGATGGGGTAATGTGATCATATGATTATTATTATTATTATTATTATTATTATTATTATTATTATTTAGTACCGTAAAGTGGAGTTACTTGACCACCACGGGGCTACTTGGACACAACGTGACATGTTGAGACATTATACAGGGACATCATTTTATTTTTACTTCAATTTTTATTGTACCTGAGTTTTTGAATGTACTTCACTCCCACTCCTTCTACTAATGAAGTTCAACCGTCCTCCACACAGATCGAAGACCGCATATACAGTCATAGTAGCCTTACTGTCATAGTAAACAGTACGTTCCAAAAATATGTTCGCGTTTTCCAGTGACGAAAGATCTTTCAATATTGCATCATTTTCCATTTGCCTACGTCGCATCCCGGTTTCCCCCACCTGCTTCTATTCGCCTCTCTGTAAATGCTAGTGGCTGGGCTGTCTTAGCTCTTTTCTGAGAACATTAATTTCTGTTAGGAATTGGACGTCTACGTAATATTATACCCATACAATTGTTTAAAATAACTTAAATAAAAGGGCCTCGTTAAGTAATTAACTGTCACATGATTTCCTCCCTTTCTACGACGCTGCGACGTAACCACTTGGACGGACAGTAGATAGCATGTCTGAATAATTTTATCTTTCCGGATCGGGCAGAAGTGAAGATTGAATTTACAGTACGTAAGGTCTCTTTTATAGAGTAGGTACAGAATTATTTCAACATGAGTTACTGATACGAAGTACGAACTTGGTAATTGGAATTACGTACAATAGTCTATAGTGAGATAATATGCACATTAGAACTGAAGCCTGTATCGAAATAAACGGCCACCATTTTCAAAAATGTGTTTAAATATCCATATTATGATTATTTTTCAATTTAACTTCATTCTTTATAGTGCACGCTAATGTGCTGTAGACAGTATAAAATAAACTGCATAATGAATACGTCCGCATGGAAAGCTCAGTTCGTGAGTAAAAACACTTATTGTTAATACTGTACTGTATTTTGATTAAACAAAATCTTAATGAAAATTATCAAACTCAAAATCGCGATATTTCCTAGTTTACGTAAATGGATGAACTACTTTTCTTCCCTCTTATACCTAGTAAAGTGATTTGTTTGTATATTACGCCAGTATCATCGAACTCCAGTCGTGGAAGGGGGTAGCAAGCGGTGTTTCCGGTTCTTAATCGTTGATCAAAAGGTATAGCCAGGTTAATATTAGAAATGTTAGTAAAAATAAAATGATGTCCCTGTATTTAGTTAGGGGAGGGAAGTCGAAGAAGGGAGCAGCAGAAAAATGTAAAGTACTGTACCTCGGGCGACGTTAGTGCGGAAGGTGCTTGGAAAGAAGATATTAGCGTATTTTTCTTCTACTTATGTCAACAGTTGTTTTTACAAGTTATACTAACACAAAAACAGGTCCCACCTTACGGACGAAAACATAGCGTAGTTGAGAATTGCCGTGTGTAACATTTAGCCGGACTGTTTCTTTTCAGAAAGAAGCACAAAAAATAATTGAAGGTTAAATTTTTGTTTCAGTCATTAAGTTAATATATTTATCTGTTTGAAAAGGGGGTTCTCTTATATTTTTTAAGTAATCTTACAAATGATGTCTGTTTTTTTTTTTTTTCCTTATTGAATGATTAATGAATTTATTAATATAGAACGATTTGCTTCCTTGTAATAAAGATATTAAGATTAATTAACATACTGCTTGATAATAAATATAGCACATTCTACCTAGAGATAGACAGGAAATGAGCCAGGGAATGTTCAGTTCAGCATGTGCACGAACTACCACTGGTTGTAGTCTCCCTCGTCACCGTACTTCTTAGACTCTCTCTCTCTCTCTCTCTCGTGTGTAAGCACAGGCGTTCGCGTTTTGATCACCGCTGCTATACATGAAAGGGACCTCAATTTAAATAACAATAATTTAATAATATTTTGACTCCGTAACTGTACTTTAAACAACAGAATATGTGAAAGGAGTGAGAATGAAGCTTGTTTGGAGTAAAAGCAAATTGAAACATCCATTACTTTGACTAACAGCTACCCGCATAGCATTATCAGCAGCTGTATAACGGAAAAGAACAAAAACTGGATTTTCCTAATCATGAGCAGGTGTGTTGGGCTGGACTTTTTAAAAGATGGGCTGTACGACAACCGACAAAGAGTATAATCAGCCAAATTAATTCGTTAATTACAAACTGTTTGTGTATGTATAAATGTATTACTGAAGAACGGTATTTCAGTTTTTCCAAAATACTCTACTTCTCTCCTCAGCTTGATACAATAAAATTTAATGGACATAACTAAAATTAACAGTAAAATCAATTTATATTTTTGTTCAAATGGCTTGCCGTTCATAATAATAATAATAATAATAATAATAATAATAATAATAATAATAAATAGCCTAATATGTCCCTTGAAGGGCAAAAAGGCCTCCTGCTAGAGGGCAGCTCTGTTTCACTAACGCGGTGAGCTACTCCGCGTTAGGTTGTGTCTAAGTTGATTTCGCTGTCACTTTGATTAATTTGATTTCACTAACACTTTTATTATATTGAATGCACTTTCACTGAGTCAACTTGGGATGTTGTTTGTGGCTGGCACTGTCTTCATTTGTAGTCGACTTCCAATTGTTCTCCATGTTCCCCTGCTTCTTGCTATTCTGGACCATTGCTGGCCTGCTTGTGTTGTGTAGAAGTCTGCCCATCTCTTCCTTGGTCTGCCTCTGTGCCGGTCTCCTGTGCGCCGGTCCCACATGGTGGCTCTGTATGTCCATCTTTCGTCTTTCATCCGCGCGATGTGGCCTCCCCACTTCCACTTCAATTTGTTTGCTCTTCGTGTGACGTTTGTTGTTGATGCCATTTGGGACAGCGACTCATTGGAAATTCTGTCTCTCATTGTTATTCCCAATATCTTTCGTTCCATTTTCCTTTGGCATATTTCTAGCGCATTCATCTGTCTGTTTGTTGTCGACCATGTTTGGCATCCATAAAGCAGTGTTGGGTAGACGCAGGTTTGTAGTACTTCGAATTTGAGTCTTCTGCTGATTGTCTTGTCCAGGAGTATGAACTGGAGGGACCAGAAGGATTTCCAAGCTAAGGATATTCTTCTTATTATTTGTTTTCCAGTCTTGTCTTTAAAGGAAATTAGTTGGCCTAGGTATGTGTATTCCGTTGCATATGGTAGCGTTGTTCCGTCAATTGAGATGGGGATTTCTTGTCTGTTTGTCATCACCTGTGTTTTTGTCATGTTCATTGGTAGACCTGCGGTTTTGCTTTGTGTACAGAGTTGTTGGAGCATTGACTGTAGTTCTTCTGGTGTTTTTGCGAACAGGACTGCGTCGTCCGCGAATCTTAGGTCTGTTAGGTGTCTTCCGTTTATGTTTATTCCCTGTTGCTTGTTCCAGTTCATTTTTCTGAATACATTTTCCAAAACGCTTGTAAAGAGTTTGGGAGAGATTGGGTCACCTTGTCGTACTCCGCGTTCTAGACGAAATGATTGACCTTCTATTTCTGTTCTTACCTTAGCAAAGTTTTGTCTATAAATATTGCTGTTCATAACCACCCATTAAATTCTAAATAAAACAAACTGTAAATTACGTATTATGTACCTACTGAAAATGTAATCCAAAGTCTACAAACCTTCCATTATATTACAGATGTGAAACAGTGTCCAACCTCGTTTTTATACCATTTATAATCAAAGCAGAAATAGACGACCTTTTAAAAAGGTTGATTGGCGTGACGTACATGAGAGTAATGTCAAGCAAATATTGTGCAGAGAAGCAATGTGGTCGTCGTACTTCGTTATCAACCAGCTATCGCTTGCGACAGATTATAAGCTTCAGTTGAGTTAGCAATATTGAAGGTTATAGGTACGCGGTGTTCGAAAAGTCACTGTGCACTGAAGGGGAAGGTGAACACAGGAAATATGCATACACTTCAGGAGCTCCATCCGACAAATCACGCCACATATCCTGGGAAAGGTCTTCGGCAACATGCAGAGGCGTGTGCAGGCACTTGTGGACGTAGGAAGTGGCCATTCCCAACACATCTGTAGGAACTAGTTTAAAGTGAAACAGTAAATGTTCAGTGCACAGTGAATTTTCGGATACGCTGTGTTTTTATTATTATATTGATCTGGCCACCCTAATTCTCCAGAGAAAAAAAATGTTTTAAAAGACTGCTGAGAAATAAACCGAGGGAAATCATGAGCGTGGAGGATGGTCTCAAAATGTATAATGTTTCAAAATTGTGTTATTGATTTTCAATGAGAACAGCAGCTTATATCAGCTCTTGAGTCAGAAGGCAAAAGGAAGTAAGTGTCAAAACATGGATTTTCAGGTTATTATTGATTTAAAAACACAGCTGGATTAAGACACAGTAGGAATTATGGACCAAGACTATACAATTCAGTATTGAAAAATAATCAAGACCTAAGCAATTTACACATTCTTAAATTTAAAAATAAAGTGAAAATGTTTGTATGATATTTGAAAAATTGTATTATAATTTTTTTAAGTGTTATTAGCATTATATGGTACTAATTTTTATTGTATTTATCTGATGCATGTACCCTATAAGATAAAACATTGTAATAAATATAAATAGATCATTTTCTTAATTAATAACAGTATTTTCTTAGCATCGCCACAGATACACTTGATTGTACTTGTCACTATATCTTGTCAGTAGAAAGTTTTTGAAATTTATATTTTCTCCGCCATTCATAAAATATTTTGATATGATACCTCTTGCACAAAAGGAGAGATCTATAACTGAAACTCGATTAATATATTTCAGTATTATTTGTATTTATCCTGGTAATAATGAACAGTTTGACTCGTAGACATTTTGTTTTTTCAGCATTAACTTCCCATGATTTTACGAGAAGATTAGAAGAGAACGGCAGTTACGTAGACTTTCAGCTCCCCACTACTACCATTAATGCACAACACAATGTCAATACGGCGATTGCTGTCGTCTGCGATACAACGAACTTTTCTGTTGATTTTCGAGTTTGGCATTTTTTCCGGTTATTATATGCTTATTTAAGTTGTGTTAACTCTCGCTAGTGGTTTTATATTTTATTTTATCCGTCTTAGTATTTATTTTATTATTGTAAATATTTTTGTTTTATCACTATTATTATTATTATTATTATTATTATTATTATTATTGTTGTTACTATTATTTATATCATCAGCATTATTATTTGAACCCTGTAAAATTTATGTAGACTACTGGACTGTACCCGAGCACGAGCATATGCTCATTTCGGGTATCTATTCATATGTATTCAATTCAAATGTAAATTGTAAATAAATTTGAATTTGAATTTGAAAATATATATATATATATATATATATATATATATATATATATATATATATTGTCCGCGCAACTTATCTAGGCAGCTGGGTTCCCTAGTGCTCTCTCATTGCCCCATAGCTATCTGCAGCTACCTGACCACGCTGCAGCAGTTGTACGTACAGTTACAAAAACATCATTCGGTAATTACTTCCAGTGAATTACATTGAATATGGTAGGTAAAAGTATATGGACTCACAAAATGACAAATAAATAAATTACATTTTTTTCATCTCTGTACAATACAGAATAACCACAACTCCAATTATTACAATTCGTATCTGACCGTAAACTACTGATGGTATGCCAACCCCCCTCCCCATTTTGAACTTTAAAATACAATTACATATATTCCATTACATTTGATTGTTTCCATGGATTTTCCTGTTATATTAAGTGTCTTAGCTATCATATACAAATAACTATTGACTATATATGTATGTATGTATGTATGTATGTATGTATGTATGTATGTATGTATGTATAGAGGAAGTGGTGGTAATATGGAACCCCATTTTGTTTTTCTGTATTTGCAGTTTGCCTTTGAAAGCTTTTTGAATTATTTTAATGTCAATTGAAAGCTGATTTACATAGTTCTTATATACAGTTCTGCTACTTACCAAAAAAAAAAAAAGTACTTCGAGAAAATTTTATTTTATTTAAGTTTGTCAACTAACGAGGTATTGAATTTGTGTGGGTAATATGGAACCCCTCTAGCAAAATGCAAACAATCTTACAACAAAATGCAAACAATCTTACAACATACCTGATACAATACACAAACAACATAACTGCAGTGAACACAAATTAAGAAAAAAAAATGCACACTTTGAGTCATTATATAATAGCAGACTCTGCAACAATGTAAAAACCTTTTGAGTTTCTTTCACTTAATAGTCACAAACATAATTCACCCCCTCACAACCCGCACAGACTGTGTGGTACCACATTTCACACATCTGACACTGAACCCACAGTTCACCCCGAGTGTCGTGTGAAAATTTAACTCCACAGAAGGAACATTCAGCATCTGCTTGTCGTGGCGATGGTTCTCCAGGTGCGATGGTAAATTCTGAAGTATCAGAAGTAACTGACATCTGATCGGAAGAGTCTTCTGAGTCATCAGATTCATTTTTTCTGGATCTTGCTGCAAGTGAATTTTTACCACCGCGAGTTTTAAATTGGACTGAATTTCTGCCTCGTTTAGATTGTCCTCTTTTGTTGATGACTGTTCTGCTCTTCTTCAGACTTGACCCTGAAGTGGAAGGCTTATTTATCTGTTTTAGTAAGGACTCCGAAAGTCCATTCTTATAAGGAGAGTCTGTAATATGTGCTGCAGTTGAGGCTTTACGCCCTCTGCCAGATGTTTTTTTCTTCGGTGCCGGTGCAGGACTGATGTCTTCCGGTGTCACAAATGTAGAACTTTGGTCAATTTTCTCTGGAGTGCCAGGCAAATTTGCATGATCTAAATCAATTTTGTTTTCTGTGGCATCAGAACCATGTTCAGGGAATGCAGATTCCCTACTCCCATTTCCAGAAGCAATGAAGTCCACATCACTGAAAATGCCTCTGTTTAAAGGGTAGCTCCCGGTAGCACGAAATCCATTCAGAGCTATCTCACCAGTCTGAACCTTAAGATAAGCTCGGCCAAAAACTTCAGCTATGTCGTAGCGAGGGTTCCATATTAACGACACTGTCATATTGAAATTTTTGTCAGGTTATGTAACGGCCATTGCAATGCGAAGCAAAATATATTATAGTAGATAAAAAAACAATCCCTCGTCTATGAAATACAGCAATTATTAAGGTAAAAGGATGCATATATAACCTGTAAAGTTATACAGTACACATACCTGCAAAAGTTTTGAAATGCACTGTAATTGGAAAAATATTCTCACAAACACACTGCTTCACTCACGCTGCTGGGAACGCTACTGAGCTGTAGGTGCATAGTATACAAGCAATAGAAATGTCAACCACCAGATGTTTACACTTTGCAGAGACAGCAGCTACGGATTCCATAATAAATACAGGTTCCATATTACCACCACTTCCTCTATATATAATTATTGCTTAAGTGTAATAATGACACCAGCATTTTTTATTATACAAAATTAAACACACGTTAAAATTTGTTAAAAATTGGATGGCTGTGAAAGAATTACGTTTCAAAGATTTTATAAGGATATTCATGAACATGTTCTATTAGAACACAGTATATTATTACTAATAGGCCTACCATGATTTAAGCAACTAAAATTATTTCACTTACTGTTTATGAACTGAAACCAGAATCTAGCAAATAGATATAGCACAGTCTAGTATATGCAGTCACGAAGCTCAATACGTAGTAAATATGTATCCATAGATAGTTGCTAACCACTAGGATCGCTACTATCGCCTCATTACAGACAATGCGAAATAGTACCTTCACAGTCTATTGTTCCTAGTACCCTCATAAACTCAAGCTTCGTGGCTGTATATATTAGACTGTGGATATAGTCAGTGCTGAATGCACGTGTATTCGAGATCGCTTTTTTCTTTTTCGTCTAGAGGTTACGGGAAAGGTAGAAATTTAAACGTGTGAGAAAGACATCCCTCGTGGGAAAATAAGGTTAAGGAACCTTTTGCTTGGCTGGTTTCGTCATGACCCAGTGCCCACGTGCTCGAACTTCCTGGCAGTAGGGTTGATGGCGTCTCCATTTCTAGTGCAACGAGTGGGCACATCCGAGACAAAGGGGTTTCTCAACAGTCTGAAAACTTTGCATTTGAATTAAAGCTTCGTAGCTGGTTTGTTTCTAATGCCCTTAGATATCATCAACTGAGATCTTCCTAAATTCTGCTGTCTGACAATGTCAAAGTCCATTTTTATTACGCGGGTGCATTTTAAGTGCGAAATTTATCACGCATGCACGATAGGATTACTCGTACATGTTTAACGATGACGACAACACGAGTTAATTTTTGACATAAAAAAGACAGCGTATTTTTCCTGGAGGCCTTTATTCGTCCATCGAGGTAGCGTACGCGCTACCTACACAAGCGGGTTCGTGATTCGATTCCCGGCGTGGACATTGAAAGAAACTTATCTTCCTTATTATTTTAATGCACCGAAGTACATATATTTCCATGCAGATATTCTGCGTCATCATACGATGAAAGAGTAATGGAACGGAGAAAAATTCTCTCCGGCGCCGGGATTTGAACCCGGGTTTTCAGCTCTACGTGCTGACGCTTTATCCACTAAGCCACACCGGACTTCGGTCCTAGGTTCATAGACATCTATGACTTAGTGCAGAGGACGGCCACTAGAGGGAACCCAAGAGTTGGAACTTAAAACTGAGACGATTCTTCCGACGCCGGGGTGGAATCCGGTGTGGCTTAGTGGATAAAGCGTCAGCACGTAGAGCTGAAAACCCGGGTTCAAATCCCGGCGCCGGAGAGAATTTTTCTCCGTTCCATTACTCTTTCATCGTATGATGGCGCAGAATATCTGCATGGAAATATCATATGTACTTCGGTACATTATAATAATATATATATGCGTAAATCACTTCGTGATTTAAGACGGCGCTTATTCCGTCGGATCCCGGCCAACTAGTCACTCATTACGAGTGCACCTCAGCACATGTGTGGACTTCGGTCCTAGGTTCATAGACATCTATGACGTAGTGCAGAGGGCGGCCACTAGAGGGAACCCAAGAATTGGAACTTAAAACTGAGACGATTCTTCCGACGCCGGGGTGGAATCCGGTGTGGCTTAGTGGATAAAGCGTCAGCACGTAGAGCTGAAAACCCGGGTTCAAATCCCGGCGCCGGAGAGAATTTTCTCCGTTCCATTACTCTTTCATCAACTTATCTTCCGCCTACGGGACTGGGGATTGTCCGTTGTCTTGTGGTTATCCTGTGATATCTATGCGGCAATCCTGTGTCGTGCTAATCCCACATTCAGGAGGGCCGCAATGTGTGGATGTGTATAGCGTCGATTCATAGAAAATATCCCCCCTCTCCTACATCGCATAGGCTTATAAATCGGTAAAACAGGCAAAGAAAAGGAACCTTTAACCCAGGAACTGTTTTCTTTTACGGACTGATAGTGCTTCATATACAGGGACATCATTTTATTTTTACTAACATTTCTAATATTAACCTGGCTATACCTTTGGATCAACGACTAAGAACCGGAAACACCGTTTGCTACCCCCTTCCATGGCTGGAGTTCGATGATACTGGCGTAATATACAAACAAATCACTTTACTAGGTATAGGAGGGAAGAAAAGTAGTTCATCCATTTACGTAAATTAGGAAATATCGCGATTTTGAGTTTGATCATTTTCATTAAGTTTTTATTTAATCAAAATACAATACAGTATTAATAATGAGTGTTTTGCTCACGAACTGAGCTTTCCATGTGGACGTATTCATTATGCAGTGTACAGAATATTATAATGTCTACATCACAATAGCGTACAATATAGAGAATGAAGTTGAATTGAAAAATAATCATAATATGGATATTTAAACACATTTTTTAAAATGGTGGCCGTTCATTTCGATACAGGCTTGAGTTCTAATGTGCATATTATCGCACTATAGACTATTGTACCTAATTCCAATTACCAGTTTCGTCTTTCGTACTAGAAACTGATGTTGAAATAATTCTGTACCTACTCTATAAAAGAGTACCTTACGTACTGTAAATTCAATCTTCATTTCTGCCCGATCCGAAAAGATAAAATTACTCAGACATGCTATCTACTGTCCGTCCAAGTGGTTATGTCGTAGGGTCGTAGAAAGGGAGGAAATCATGTGACAGTTAATTACTTAACGAGGCCATTTTATTTAAGTTATTTTAAACAATTGTATGGGTATAATATTACGTAGACGTCCAATTCCTAACAGAAATTAATGTTCCCAGAAAAGAGCTATAACAGAAATTAATGTTCCCAGAAAAGAGCTAAGACAGCCCAGCCATTAGCATTTACAGAGGGGCGAATAGAAGCAGGTAGGGGAAACCGGGATGCGACGTAGGCAAATGGAAAATGATGCAATATTGAAAGCTCTTTCGTCACTGGAAAACGCGAACATATTTTTGGAACGTATTGTTTACTATGACCGTAAGGCTACTAT
This sequence comes from Periplaneta americana, assembly GCA_025594305.2. Lineage (NCBI taxonomy): Eukaryota > Metazoa > Arthropoda > Insecta > Blattodea > Blattidae > Periplaneta > Periplaneta americana. The sequence continues at coordinate 83,239,008 of JAJSOF020000027.1, forward strand.
GACTGTATCTGCGGTCTTCGATCTGTGTGGAGGACGGTTGAACTTCATTAGTAGAAGGGGTAGGAGTGAAGTACATTAAAAAAACTCAAGTACAGTAAAAATTGAAGTAAAAATAAAATGATGTCCCTGTACAAATGGTAAACGATGAAAAAAAGAAAGAAAAACGCCAACTGCTACCTTCTAGTTTCACTTTGGATTTTTCAAATATACAATTCCAGTGGTCTAACCTGGATTCCCTACGTAACAGGCGAAGGGTCTAGACCAAATAGCCACAGCAAAGGTTCAAAGAACTTGAAAGTAATCAGGCCAATGAAAAGGCAGATAGAAGACTGCTAAACTGGCTTCAGAAAAAATATCCTAGGGACAAGAACCTACAATCCCTATCTGCGTGACAGCTATAAGCATAACGTTATCCGACATTACCCATACGACATTTATTAAACGGTCGGTAAACATTCATCTTATGTCGATAAGGACAGGCTGTTATATCAGCACCCTTGTCAAAAGCAAGAAGATATTTCCTATTTTGTCACGTAAAAACCTATGACTAGTTGTTTCAGTTTTAACAGTCATTGTACCTTAATTAGGCACTTGAATAAACATTAGGGTTATCAGGTTTTCAGAATTCCAATAAGGGACAGTATGAGGTGGAATCTCTAATTGAGCCGTTCATAGCAGAAGTGATGTAAGTCAAAATTGGGTAATGAGGTTTAAAGTAAAAATTCTGTAGGTCCTAAAATACAGCTCAAAGTAGCAATTAATATGTCCTTCGTGCTATCCACTGACTACTAATAGTTTAAATAAATTGAATATTAATTGCTACTATGCACTGTATTTTACAGAATGTTTACTTTAACCCTCATTACCCATGTTTGACTTACACCACTTCTGTTCTGAACGGCTCAGTTGTGATGTTTATGGCAAGAAAATTCACATAATGTAAGAGAACCTCGTGTGCACATCATGCAGTATCATTGTCATAGTATTCGCCATAGCTTTGTACATATCTAATCACACTTACTTACAAATGGCTTTTAAAGAACCCGGAGGTTCATTGCCGGCCTCACATAAACCCGCCAGCAGTCTCTATCCTGAGCAAGATTAATCCAGTCTCTACAATCATATTCCACCTCCCTCAAATCCATTTTAATATTATCCTCCTATCTACGACTCGGCCTCCCTAAAGGTCTTTTTCCCTCACGTCTCCCAAATAAGAGTCTATACGCAATTCTGGACTCACATCTGGATTTAATGTTCTAATTATGCCAGGTGAAGAATACAATGCGTGCAGTTCTGCTTTGTGTAACTTTCTCCATTCTTCTGTAACTTCATCTTT